>OX371019.1:6762500-7962500 GCA_947308005.1 Yponomeuta malinellus
TGTGCCCTACAGTGGGACGTATAAAGGCTGCTTATGAATATAGTTCATTGAATTTATAGTTCTATGAAATTAGGTCAGATATAAGTACTTAATACTTTGCATTTTGTAATAGAAAAGATGCATTCAGTGGCGTAACTATAGGGTGGCAGGGCTGGCAAAATGTCACGGGCCCCCAACCTGAGGGGGCCCCCGAACTATGAGGCCGCTAGCTCAGAAGTAATTTAACAAAAAATTGTAACAATTATACTGTTTATAACATGAATACTAAAAATCAAATAGTTGGGCCATATATACTACAACTAAAGACCATATATATATATATATATATATATATATATATAATTTTTACTGGGAGGGCCCCATCCAATGAATTTGCCACGGGCCTCAGATGGTTTACCTAGTTACGCCACTGGATGCATTTCAAACCAACAAACAACAATTACATAATGAGACGTAAAGTGTTTAGATGTTAATGAACCTAATTATTGTTATTAATAGATATCTCCTCACATATTATCTTAATGTTTATTATCTATGACGATGCCGTTTAAAACGCAGCTATTTATACCTACTGAACTCATTTTGTCTCACGTGGTGTGCATGGTTACATAGAGATTCAATGAACGCTAGAAGTCAAATCTTCTTTGTTTAACCCCCTTCCTAGTTCAGCCGGGGTCGGGTCTCCTTTTACAGAAGAATAAGACCACTTAACTCCCATCTTCTTAAAATTCCTGCTCACAATACTGGAGCTTACGGTGACTCCTTCACGGTCCAGTCGGTTAGGCTGTGGAACGCACTGCCACGGATGGTTGGGGCGAAAAAGTTCCGACCTGGCGACCGCGGACCGGACGACGCAGTGTGGGAAGGCCCCCACCAGATGGTCTGACGACCTGGTTACGGTGGCGGAGAGTCGCTGCATGCGGGCGGCACAACACCGGGAAGCTTTGAAAACCATGAGGGAGGCCTATGTCCTGCAGTGGGCGTCAAATGGCTGATGATGATGGTGATGAATTAGGAGCCAAATATTGCTGGTTTTCGTTTCCATAGTAAGATTACAAAAATCGAATAGATCGAAGAAAACGGCACGGTATGCGGGTCCGCATTTCGCTTTGACCCTGAACGATTCTTAGGTATTAGAACACTCATTTTACGATAGGTCAAGAACAAATTCACGTTAAAACTGTCAATTGAATTCAATTTTATGTCTTGAGTATAAACCTGTTAAAATTAGGTGTAAAATCGCCAAATAATTTGTCCAAATTACTGACTGTAAAGGGATGCATTTTTACTCTGAATTGGCCGAGGCAGTGGGATGTGACTAAGAACTAATGGAATAATCAATACTAGGTCAAAGATTGGTAGACCATATGATAAAGTATGGATTAGATTAAACGTACCGAATAAAAAAATAATAAAAAAACCGAATTTAGATAGATAAGTAACACTTTATTGCACACCAGTATTATACTGCTGTGCAATAAAGTGTTATCTATCTATCTTACTATAATAGTAATATATTAAACGCGTCTAACCGCGATTATTTATTTAATAAATACCTAATACATTACATAACTAGGGCAGTAAAATAAAGAAAGGCCGATATCGCATCGCAGCCGCAGGCGAGGGTCATAAATATGGGATAGAGGGCTTTCTATTTTACAGTCCGTGTTGTGTACACAATTTTATGTCGTCACTTGGACTCAAAGTGAGTTTCTCGTACGCGTAGCGTGCGGAAAACCCCGCTTTTTGGCCAGGTGTAGCATAAATATATTAAACGGGTCTAACCGCGATTATTTATTTAATGATTCCCGGACGTTACGAATCAAAGGTACCAAATTACATTGTACCAATTAAATAATCGCGG
The DNA here is from genome assembly GCA_947308005.1 of Yponomeuta malinellus. Taxonomy (NCBI): domain Eukaryota; kingdom Metazoa; phylum Arthropoda; class Insecta; order Lepidoptera; family Yponomeutidae; genus Yponomeuta; species Yponomeuta malinellus. The sequence continues at coordinate 6,764,365 of OX371019.1, forward strand.
TTAGACCCGTTTAATATATTACTATGTATGGGCATCGCGAGTCACTAAAAGTACTTTGCACACCAGTAATTTACAGAGATATAAGGTACCTACTTATCACTCAAGTTCAAATACAGAAGTTTGTATATAAATAGGTACATAAGTACACTTAATATAGATGTGTGATGAAAAGGACGGAGGCTCAGCATATTGCTGTTTTACAGACTCTGCCTGGGTATGATAAGTAGACTTCATTAAGGCACCCACAACCGAGAAATAGAATAAGAAAAGTTAAGAATATTCTTTATTTTACCAGGAAAAACACAACGTAAAATATTCATACAGAATAATAGTAATAAAGAATAATAGTTTTAAAAGTTAAGTGGCTATTGTGGCGTAACTGGTAAGCCCGAAGTACGGTCCAAAAAGTGGAAAAATGGCCAGTTCATTGAGAATTTCGCTAAGTAACTGTAGTGCTATCTCTTCAAATTTCTCAGAAAAGAGCGTGACAGAACGTTACTTAAAAGTATAATTACTTAGTAAATTTTCAATTCAGAAATCGGCCCTAGTTTAGTAAAATAAACAAATGATTTAATTTTTTTCTCTCTAAAGTGTCCCTCGCAAAGACTACGCGGATTTTTGGATAAGCTACGTGCATTATACAATTTTAGTAAATTATAGAATCTCCCGTCCGAAGCGCGTGTAATCCGCGTGATGCCCAATACGCCGGCGCTGGTCAAGGAAGGCGCCGCAGCCCTGAGCCGGGGCTCCAGAGCCACCGCCGCAGATGCCCAGCTGACCACCAAGCTCTTCCAAGCCGTGGGCACCTGCGACGAAATACCAGAGTACCAGATGGACGCAGTGACAGCGCTCAGCGGCAGTGGACCGGCTTACGTGAGTTATTTGGGGATATTGTAAATATTTGTTTTGTTTTGTGGTGTGGCGGGTGAGAAACATTGGACGAGACTATCAAAGGACCGGACGGCGTGAAATAGAAGAGGTTCTCTCTCTGATAGATAGAGCAAAATTATTATACAACTAGAATGGATTGAATTGAAGAGAGATACAATACATTACTTCAGTGTACTTATTTGTACTTGGGTTGAAAACAAATTTAAATTGAGAATATTATTGTTATTCAAAGTAACACATGGTTATGAAAACTGCGAAGGAGGCCTATGTCCTGCAGTGGGTGTCAAATGGCTGATGATGATGATGATGATGAAAGTAACACAGAAACTGCCACTTACTTATTTTTTCTAGTAGTAACAGCCTGTTAATCTACTGTTCACAGCTGCCAGTTGACAAAGCGCATACAAAAAAAAAACAACTGACAGCTGTTAACAGTAAACACACTGTTAGGCCGACTTGCACCACTTTCTTAAACGTGGCATTTAATTTTGACTAAAATTCTTCATACAAAAGTCGATTTAAATGTCTGCTTAAGTAACATTTAAGAAGTGGTGGAAGTCGGCCTATGTGTACGAGAAACTAGCGGAAAGTGAACGTTACAAGCTAAACTAGGAATATATTTAAAATGGAATGACGTGGTCATAAAAGTTAAACTTCGAAAACTTGCGATTCTCTATTTTGATTCCGTAGTTCAAAGAAGAAGAAGAAAAAACATTTATTATAAAAACGAACATTCTGTTCCTTCCAGGTCTACATGCTAATAGAGTCACTCGCTGACGGTGGGGTCCGCTGTGGTCTGCCCCGGGACTTGGCCCTCCGCCTGGCCGCCCAGACCACGTTAGGGTCAGCCGCCATGGTCCGGGAAGGGGGCCACCCGGCCCAGTTAAAGGACAACGTCACCAGCCCAGCTGGGTCCACTGCTGACGGGACTTACCATCTGGAGCAGAATGGTAAAACATGTTTGTCCATGTTTGTCTATTGAACTAGCTAAGTAATAACCGACGGGTGTAACTCGTGATGTTACCAAGCATCAGGTTCCCTGTTTCATAGAACTACTATTCATGGTTTACTATGACATGTCGATGATAGTATAGATGATTTACCCACAGATTAATAAGTACTTAGTAGCTGCCACCCAACTTACATCGAACTGTCATAATAAGCTGTAGTTTTGTGAAACGTGGCCCTGTCCATCACTGAACGCTGCTAAGTATGAGTAAGCCTTAGTCAGATTATTGTTTGTCAGTGAAGTGAATTTATTGTATCTATTTTGTGGTTTAAGATGTGCCCTAATTTTAGTAATAGGTAGGTGAACTGAATAATAAACGGCAATATTAGCTTTACCTACTTACGAATAAAAACCCTCAGTCCATCACTGACCTCTGCTAAGTACATAATTATAGGCCTTAGGTTAATTATTGTTTGTCGGTTAAGTGTGTTTATTTTATTATTTAACATGTGCCCCAAATTAGTGGTAGGTGAACTGAATAAACGACGTTAGCTTACTTGCGAAAAAAAATCCACAGTCCATCACTAACCACTGCTAAGTAGAGACCTTGGGGTGCATAGGAAAGACGTGGGACGAGTGCGCGGTAAAGACGTGGCGTTCCTTTCAATTCGCATTCATACCAAAGGTACTGAAGCGATGAGACATCATAGCCCATACATTTAAGACGGAGTGAGGACGCGAACACTGTAAAACGCGTCGCGTCTCTTCCGCGCCCTCGTCCCACGTCCATCCTGTTTGCCCGAGGCATTTCGGGGTAATCAGATACTAGATGACCCCGTGAACTTCATATCACCGACGTCAACCGTTTTTTTTCTTCTCGCCGTTTAAACCTTCCCTGGACTTCCACAAATATATAAAAACAACAATTAGCCAAATCGGCCCAGCCGTTCTCGAGTTTTAGTGAGACTAACGAACAGCAATTCATTTTTATATATAAGATTTGTGTGTCATTGAAGTAGGTAAGATGATTGTATGTATTTATTTTTTGGTTTAGGTAGGTACATAAGTTTAGTAGTGGTAGAAGAACTGAATAAGTGGCGTCATGTGGCGTCAATATTAGTTTACTAACGAAATGTAAAGGTGGATGAGCCTGCCTGGAATTGATTAAAATTATATAAAGTCACCCTGTATTCCGACCCGACCAACCTCTGTAGCTTTATCAACATTCACTAGTCGCTCCATGCCCGCACGCTGGTTTCGAGTACTTATTATCTTGCCCTTCTCAAATACATATGGGATGTATTTTGTTTCAAGTCCGCCAAGGTCGTTCCTAACCGACCCCTCCACCTTCATTCACTCGATATCTGGTAATAATAAAATATGTAATATACTTATCTAGCGGATGTAGATAGCCCCTTCATGCGTTGCAAGAACGGGTGACATTTAACTGTAGTAACATGGCTGAAACGCCTCTGTCTCTATTCATAAAATAATCTTTTCTTATATTTTTTACGCTGGTTTTACAGTCTCAAACCTTAAAAGTAGGTTGTTAAGGTTTATTTTAGTTTGTACCTTGCGCCCGAACGTCATGCGTCGCAGGCATTCTCTACCGAGCACCTAATTGAATCGTGTGATTTTAAAACGACACATGTCCTTTCATTAGAACTTTGCAGGAAATAGAAAAAACTGATTTATTCAAATACTAATATCTACAACAGCAATATTTTAGCATATTATATTGATTTCTGTATGAATAAACTAAAATTTTTTTTTCTCATGTAAATCAATAGGTAGGTGTAAATAATTTAATAAAAAAAAAATGGGCAAGTGTTATTTTAAAAACGCATGTGACTTGTGTTGTTTTAAAATCACACGATTCAATTACCTATTTTGTTCGCAGGTTTTCGGTCAGCTGTCATCGGCGCTGTGAAAGCTGCGGCAGATAGATGTAAAGTTGTGAACCAACAATTAAATTAAATACTCATTAATCTATTGTGTTACCTACCTAAATAATGGATCTGACTGTTGAATCACCTATTTTAAGTAGATTGATTCTGTTGTAGATAGAACTTACACGAATAGACAATTTAAAGAAATTTATTATTTTGTTTTATTGCTAAAACGATATCATGTGATGTCGTATAAGTTGTCCAATCAAGATTTTTAGTCACCAGCCGTAACACAGGACTCGTTGGTGTAATTTACAAGGCACGTATTTATTCTTTTAGTATTTACTCAGTACAAAATAATGAGACATTTCTTTAGAGAGACTCAAAGAGTAGAGTATATATATTCTTGTTTTGTATGGCACTTGTACTGTGCGTGACTAGCACAGTAATGGATAGACTTTCAGCTTCGGCATTCAAATTACATGTTAAGAACGTGGCGCCATCTATTGTTTAACTTGTATAAGCTCATTTAAAATCAAGTGGCGCCATCTAATTTTCGACTCCATCGATAGCTACAATAATAATATGGGTCTTTGAGCAAAAAGTGTTCCACATTTGACAGTTCTGTTTTCATTTCAACGGCTTATCCTGTCAGCTGTCACCGATTAAAAAGTTGGGCTTCTCGGCGAGCGACGAACGACGTCATTGGTAACGAGATAGGTAGATTGGAAATAAATAATTGCATTCAGTTTACATTGCCCGGGTGCCCGCGGTTGTGTTGTGATGCGAATCGGTGACCTTCCGCCGTCACAGCCCGCCGCTTCACCTGTGCTACCGGTGCGCCAGTGTTTACATGTTATCAATAGGATATCGCAAATGATATCGCCCGGGCCGTGTAGAAAAACACTGCAAATTAATGCATAGCTCGCAGTAGCGAGCAGAGCGAGGACTCCTCACATTTGCTGTGTATCTGACCTTACTTTGGAGCTGAGCGGTCGTCCCACGCTTCTAATAAATGAACTCCTACATGCATTTGGTTTCTGCGATCGTCGCTTCCCGACCATGAAATCTAACTCAAGTCGAGTCGGATGATTGAATTCTTCAAATAAACCTGCAGTTTAGCGAGTGTTTTGTGTTAGTTTTACTGTGCGATTCGAGCTGGAGCTCTTAAAAGGTAATGTTTTTTGTGTTTTTGTTACCTTCTGATGATTACCTACTAGATAACAAGACATCCATGACCTTCTCGCTTCAATGCCGCAAATAGTATCTAAATCCTGCTATTTTTCTAGTCTTCATACTCTTCATGCTCAATACAGTTTGATTCAAATAGTAATCAGTTAGAGGGTTTTTTTGTCCAATTAGAATGGCCAAATTGCATGCTTTGTATAGAAGACCACTTTCAAACAACTTGCCTTTAAAGGATTGTCCAGATGGATAGATTGCTTTTTATTGAATGAATTGAAAATTTTTGAAACGTTTGTTATGTCTTTATCTCACTTGCAAGAGATTTAGTATCACAGGTACCAATTTGATTTTAAAATCACAGTAAATTGTTCAATAAGACCAGTAAATTCCTTACATTTGCTGGCCTAAGACGGCAAGTGTTTTGTCTGCACTTGCAGTATTAGTTTTTTGTATGGAGTTCTCTTGAGCATACATAGACAAAAGTCAACACTTTATGTAGTATGTAGTAACAGGACTTTATGTAGTAGACTGAACAGAACAAAAACGTGTATAAATTTCATTGGCATACCACTCAGACAACCTTATGAAAGTTATTGTTATGGACTGCCTCATTGGTTTAGCGGTGTTACCATGCCGGAGGTTGTGGGTTCAATTTCCGCTGAGGGCCACCATACATTAGCAGAAGTTATTTATTTTTTGTTTAGGAAGATGAAATAATGTTCCACTTTCCATCATTTTGTGAACAATTTATCACTAAATTTTTAAATTGATGTTTTCTCTTTTCAGATCAACAAATAAATAAATCCAAACATAATACTTCTTTGTAATAACATCTTTATAAGCAAAGCCTCATATCCCAAGGGAATGTATTGAATATCCAAGTGTTAACTCACCGACGTCAAGATAAAGAATTTTTTATGCCACAGGGCAAAGATGGACGAGAGCGATGTTATTATATCTTCTACGGAGATAATAAAAGGTATGTTGTGTTAAATTATTAATTAAATTATAACATTTTGCAGACAGAAGGCGCTGCTGTCTGTCATACAGTTCTATAACTAGTGTAGACATCATTGTTCTAATCTTATCACTAGCTAAATATAATTACAAATATACTTCAAATGCTAAAATAAGATTAAGTACATTGTTAAACTTTTCTGTAATAAATCAGTTTCACTTTCAATTTCTTTACGGGTTAAGATTAACTGTAACTTTCATTCTTATTTGATTTTTTCTTAACTTACATGCAATTAAAATTTAAAAAAAAAAACTGGGTAGGTACATGGAATAAAACATATTTCACCTACTTTAACGTGATTGGATTTTTTTTCATATTTTTGGTTTTCCTTTTGTTGCAAAACAGCAATATGTACAGTAAGTGTCAAACTTGGCGTGCTTATAATGCAATCCCTACAGTATAGAATTTTTTTTATAAAAACCTGTCAAGAATCAGTCGACTCTCGCTAAAGGTCCCGAACTGAAAGAAAGATAAATTTTTGTTTTTAATACACAATATTGTTGAAGCGAAAGAGGTCTTTCAGGATTGTGGAAGATGGCAAAGCCTGGTCTCTGCCTAGTCCTCGAGATACTCAGAGAGTGTGTTTTTGTGATATAATGTTCATCATATTATATGCTCGTACTAGGCAATGCAATCCCGCAAGATAATTTAAATCCAGGTATTTGCGGGATTGGACTGTCGTAGTCCCGCCGGATCCAAAATAGTTAAATAAGCTTTTTGGTACATCAGAAAGGGTTTGTTAATACTTTTAGATGTGAAGATTAAAGATTAAATTTTATTGACATAATAACATAAACATCAGAGACATAAATTGACAATTGACATGAGCATAATGCTTATAGCATTAAATTCGCACATTACCGTTGTATTTTTAGGGTTCCGTAGTCCGACAAGGAACCCTTATAGTTTCGCCATGTTCGTCTGTCTGTCTGTCTGAGTGTGCGTCCGTCCGCGGCCTAGAGCAAAGACCGATGGTACTAGAAAGGTGTAATTTGGTATCATCATAAGCAGCCTATATACGTCCCACTGTAGGGCACAGGCCTTCTCTCAGGGAGAGAGTATGGGCTTTAATCACCACACGTGCCCACCGTGGATTGGCGATTTCAAGCGCTGATGTATGTGAATAGCTCACACCCAGGTTTACTTACAATGTTTTCCTTCACCGTTAGCGAGTGGTATTGCTACTATAACATTACAAAAGCACATAACTTAGAAAACAAAGTCATAGGTACATGCCCGCACCGAGATTCGAACCTGGGTCTCTCGCTTGCAACGCTTGAAATCGCGGTGGGCACGCGTGGTGATTAAGCCCATACTATCTCCCTGAGAGTTGGCCTGTGCCCTACAGTGGGACTTATATAGGCTGCTTATGAATCCTAGTACGTGATTGGCCATCGTCGTAAAAGTTTCTTGGTGCTGGCGAGCCTAAGGTCATAATTAGGCAAAGGAAATTATGATGTGAACTGTTAGGGGCCATTGCGGTCGCAGTATGCGGTTGGAATCTCAGGAAGACGCTGCTGTAATTGATTTCCTTAGTCGCCTTCTACGACATCCACGGAAGGAAATGGAGGGACGCTATTCTTGATCCGGCGCCACACGGTGCTGTCAATTTTATCAATCAATTTTGTTGTAACCTTAATTGTAATATTAATTTGTGACTGTTTCCTAACCGTAGCCTAATGTTGAAATGTTCATTCAACCTACTTTACCGGTCCCCCACTAGACTATAGTCTAGTGTGGGGGTCGCCGGTGAACATTGCCGTTTTATTCTTATCATAAACCATTTTTTCAACCTAATGCTAAAAGCATTATCTTCCAGTTAACCTTGGTTTTGTGGAGATTTTAATATGCCTATCTCAAAACTAGGAAAAATCGCTGTACATACATGGCGGATTTGAAGAGCCCTGTGAGGATTCTGTGGACCTTCTACTTGACTGCTTTTAGAGAGAGCCAGTATCTTTATACCCCTAAAGTTATTTCTTCCATTTATCCTTGGCTTATCGTCACCCCCCTGCAGTAGAATGCACCTTTAGATTCTCAGTAGGTATGACTTTATTTTGAATCAAATACAATACTTTTATTGAATGAGTCATCAATGTAGTTAATTATTTATCTATGGTGTGCCTAGCATGAACTCCACATTGGGTTTTTGCTCAATGTCTCCAAGTTAAGTACGTTATTATATTTATCAGTATTAAAAACTTGTTGGCTCAACCTGAAATTAGCGTCCAATTACGAGTATTTGATTCAAACCTACTAAACTCTATGTGTTGTCCTTCTCCAGCAATCTTCAAAAATAGGCCAAAATAACTGTATCTTTCTCTCTAAATAAGGTTTTTTATCAGTACATGATTACTTTTTCTTTCTATGTAGGTATATTATATTCATTATATTCTCCTCTCACACATAAGTATTATAACTTATTTATGTAGTAGTATATAACAATTATTTAAGTAAGATTTATGGAAGTTTATTATTAAGTTTAAGTACGTACTATTCGTATTTGCACCAACTACCCGTCACTCTGTCTCCTTCGGCAACCTTTCCGTCACAAGGTCGTCTGGAAGAAATTGCTGTTAGCAATAAGGCCGCCCATTGTACTTTTTCATTGTAAACTTCATATTTGATGTCTCTTGTTTCTTGTGTGCAATAAAGAATAGGCTTATCTTAAGCCCAAGCAGGAAATGTGTAAAATAAGACATCTGTAATTTCAAGCACAGAGGTCGCAGTAAATTAAATTAATCAATGGTAACAGGTACCATATTTTCATTATTAGCATGTACAGGCTGACCTCTGTTTGAGAGCCACAGTTATGCAAGTCGTATTTAAAAATTCCATCTATTTAGACTGTTACTTTTAAGCGCAGACGTAAAAATAAAAATAAAATTTACTGGAAATCTTGTTTTGAGTTGCATGTGCGTAGATCCGTTTTACACCTCCCACTGCGATTCCTTACGGCTTACTGGTAGAAATCCCTCACAGAGATAAACTCTCCTTTGTACATATCTTTTCTTATGTTACCTTTCCTGTATTGTGATTTTGTGTGCAATAAAGTGTAATAATCAAGATAATAAAGCAGCCCTGAAAATTACCTGCACCTATTAGAAATCCATGCTATGAAAAAAATTCTGATGACTGCACCAGAAGTATGATACTCTGCTAACCAACCAAATGAAACAACCTTCACACTTTGATGACAATTTGATGCATGATCTAGTGTGAAAAATTGCAGCTTTGTTAACCTTCCACTATATACCTACCTGCCGAGTACTCATTCATCAGAGAATGAAGTTGAATAAAAAAATTCTAAATGCCTATAGCGTAAAGTTAAAAATGAGCACTTTTATCGTTGTTCAAGGATTAAACTGTGCTTAGCTTTTGTGCCGAGTTTGTAAATAGCTGTACCAACTCACGACGTCTGTAGTACTAGGGTCTTGAATTAATAAAAAACCGGCCAAGTGCGAGTCGGACTCGCGCACGAAGGGTTCCGTACCATTATCTATACAACATTAGACAAAGATCGAATTTTAGAACAGCGCCATCTATAGAAATCAACAAGAAGCGTTTAACGTTGACATTTAACGACATGACATCGGCGCTGTCAAGATTACAAAGATGGCCGCTAGATGGCGAGCGCTGTCTTTAGACAACGTTTGTTGTATGGGAGCCCACCTTAAATATTAATTTTATTCAGTTTTTAGTATTTGTTTTTATATCGGCAACAGAAATACATCATCTGTGAAAATTTCAACTGTCCAGCTCTCACGGTTCATGAGATACAGCCTGGTGACAGACCGACAGACAGACGGACAGTGAAATCTTAGTAATAAGGTCCCGATTGGCACCCTTCGGGTACGGAACCCTAAAACGTCTTTATTAGTAGGGTCTTGAATTGAAACGCCAAACCGTTGTTGTCGTTTTACCGACTGTTCTTATCAGTTAATTAAACAATAAAGTTAATTGGCTGTACAGTACTGCACACTAGTATTCCGCAAAGTTTCTGCTGCGGGACACTGGTGTACCGTGGTCATTAGTTGGTATGCCCCGGTAAAATTGCAAAGTTTTGCCAAACAATTTTCGTTTTTAGCGGAAACGCAATCTTGTACCAATATCGGCCCCTGTATGAAATGCCCCATATAAGCCTCTAAAACGCTTTCTGTATACTTCATACTAAATACAATAATTTAAGAATCAATTTTAATTTGGAACATAGACATAACATAGACACACTATTTACTCATTACTTACATAAAGAACACATTTGACGATATTACAAAAGCTTAAAAAATAAATCCACAAACGTTTCTCCTTAACTACTAAAAATGAAATATACATAAACCCGTGTGGCGCCGGATTAAGAATAGCCTCACTCCATTTCCTCCCGTGGGGATGTCGTAGAAGGCTACTAAGGAAATAATTACCAGGAGACGGGCAGCAGCGTCTTCCTGAGATTCCAACCGCATACTGCGATGTCGAACCCGCCTGCCAAGCGTGGCGATTATGGTAAAACCCCTCATGGTGATGAAAACCACGAGGGAGGCCTGTGCCCTGCAGTGAGCGTCAAGTGGCTGATGATGAGCTACAGGTGAAACAGAGAGAATTTCACATTTTATTTCATTCAATGTTCGAATTAATTTTTCAGCATAATTCCTATCCTATGTTAGGTTGGGTTAACGATCGCTGGTAAGATCGCTGGCAAGGTATGCTTTAGGCACCGGTTCGAATCCCACTTCGGCCCCGAATTTTTCTGTATAAAAAAAATTAGTAATAGCTTAAGTTTTTCATTCATCAAAATGTCGCATTATCAAAAGTATACTCATTTTATTACAATAATTAAAAATGTTACGACGTGCGAACGAGACAGCATATCAGGTTTAAGAGCAACCTTTTAATCGCATATAATGTACAGGTGTTATTTAGTTAGACCAGAGATTTCCGCGCTTGGCCTCATAGTTGGGGCCATTGTACGTAGCAAACGCTGAGGTATGTAAATACCTCACACCTAGGGTATCCTCACTATGTTTTCCTTCATAGTTAGTATGTAATTAATTGCTACTTCACAGCGTAACTTAGAAAACAAAGTCATTGGTACATGCCCGGATTACAACCCACGACCTCCCGAATGTAGGGCCTAACTAAGAATTAACTTAACAAAAAGATTGCTTGATTGACGAAACAAATATATCGAGTGAATGTGGGTGGAAGGGCCGATAAGGAACGACCCGGACGGATATACTTCGACCAAATAGGGGATGTATTAGCAAAGGGCAAGATAAAAAGTACCGGAAACCGGCGTGCGTGCATGCAACGACTAATGAATGTTGAGGAAGCGAATGTGATCTGTCAGGATCGTAGCAAGTGGCAGTCCCTGGTCTCTGCCTACCCCTCTGTGATACGGGCGTGAGTTTATGTATGTATGTATGTATGTAACTTAACACTTAAATTTGGAATTATCACCCTATACAGGGTGTAAGTTCTTTAACACCCTGTATAGCTTGCAGAAGTGCATTTAATCCCCAAGTTCAGAGCGCGAGGTGTAGCGCCGATAATGCCGGTGTAACCCGACCTTGAAGTTACGTAAGACTCTTCTGAAGACCCGTGAGGGCTCTAGGATTGGCCCTTGAGGGGCTCTAGGAAGAGGGAATTTCAAGAAGAGCCTCTTTATTTTGCATTTTTTGAAGTAAGAAAAGTGTCGAGTATTCTATAAAGAACTCGAAACCACGAAACTATCAAGAAATGTAATAAATTAAGGAGTGTGAAATCTGTGTATCATTTAAAGAGACGAGACACATCACACAAAAAAAAAACAAACAGATAGTGACATAATATAAAAATAAGAAATAAACAAAAATCTATGTCATTTATTATATCAGAAAAAAAGTGAAAAATCGTATTTATGTTTCGAGATAAAAAGTAACTAAAACCGGCTTGCGTGTATGCAACGACTAATTACCTAATGTTGATGAAGCGAAAGAGGTCTGTGGCAAGTGGCAAACCCTGGTCTCTGCCTACCCCTCCGGAATACGGAGACGTGGAGGCCGTAAGCTTATGTAATATAATGAAAAATATAACTGTAGTTAAACTCTCGTATGAGAAGTAACACAGCTAATAAACCTATAAAATTGAAATGTTCTCGATTGCTTGATTTCTTAGCAAAGCAATTTTCGATTAATTTGTATCAATATCGTGGGCCTTACGGGTCCTTACAGAGACCTTCTATGCAGGTCTAGCCCCCGCAGCATGGGGTCCGGACCATGGACTTCGGAGCGTGATCTTTTGGTGGTTTGACAATCAAAGTATATAATTTGATTTATAAAACAGTCAAGGTTAACTAATATTCCGTCGTGTGGAATATACGTTAGCCATTGTATGTATGTGTTTGTGGCGATAATGAGCCTATTTTGCGTCTGTTGGATGGGTTGAGAAACTATTCCTGCCACCCAAGATCCTGTAGGAACGCCAGCAGTCTTGGGAATTCATTGTAGACCTCCCGAACTTTTGTCGGATTTCCGAGGAGTGCACCTAGTTGTCTGACCACCTCCGCGCTTTTCACCAGCACGCGGGCGGCTAGTTAGTTAACCACCAATCAATACACTGCTAGATATATGCGCCCTCAAGGCACGCCACTTCCTTTTGTCCTCGGCCATCATCATTCAGCCATTCTACACCACACGTGATACACCTCTGTAGTTCATTTGGTTAGCGAACGATGATGCTCGTAGGTATTCGTGCTACAAACGCTGGGCGCGGCCGAAGGACGAGCGTCGGCGTTGTATGGTCACTGCTATTTTAGCTTAGCCCGTCCGAACAAATGGCCTTTTGTAATGATATTGTTAGTTTACGAGCCAGCGTCGCCACTGAGTGATTGCTAAGGTCACTGCCTTGGACAAACACATATCTGTACAAAAACTCTGCTTGCTTGTATCCCGGGAAGGTAGGCATAGTTCGTTTGCTGTTTGTCACGATTCTGCGATGCCTGATGGATAATGAAAATTATGATGATGCCTTTTTGAGGAGTCGTCGCGATCTCTTTGGCTAATCCCACTGCAGCGTTAAAGATAGGTCATCATAAAACAAACTGGAGTTGTTCAATTCAGCAGGAAGCGACATTATCGCCATGAAATAACGTCTATTTTCCGGGCCCTATGACATTGACGAGGGATAACAGAATGTTGTTGATGTTGAAGTCTTATTTTAACTACAGATTAAAAGATTTTAACTTCATACAGTAATTTGACAGTTTGTGACGTAGTGCATTTCATATTAAAGGGAACATAAGAACGAAATTACCTACCTGTGGAATCTAACTAAAACTTTCTTTTCCTCTGGGCTTTATAATGATTTTTGGGAATTATTTTTCAATTTTAATCTAAATCTCAGTATCACAATAAATTTTAATCTCAATAAAATTCAAGAGGTTATTTATCTAATTTAATATTACTTTGGTGAACGATTAAATTCGTCGTCGACTTAATGTAGCGAAAGACGTTTGTCAGGACCGTAGCAAGTGGCAAACCCTGGTCTCTGCCCACCCTCTGTATGCACAATATCACAGGGTCACCACTCTGACCACTGTTGTGGCCAGTTACACTTACAACTTCACCACTCAAATAGATTCCCGAAACCACCCACAGCCTGCATCTTGCACCAAACCGTTGCTAACCCCCTCAGCACGCAATCCGCGGAAGGCTTGAAGTAATTATAGCGTCCACCACACGTCACTGATAAACTGTGGGGCTTAGATGGAAATAGACTGCGGAAAGACTGGCTGACATGTGAACTTGAAACTTTACATGAGAAAGATAGGGCTTACTTGGTTGGTAGTAGAAACCAGTACAAACATACGTGAGGACCTTTTTACTGTATCCGCTGACCCATTCACAATCATACTTAACAATTCGATGTACATTGCGTAGCCGATTCCTACTTGTTAATCTGTGGGTTAATCGGCTTTGCAATGTACAGTGAACCATGGGCCCTGACATAATCATGCCTGAAAAAAATACAAAAATACGACAAACAATTGAGTGCCCCAATTATTTACCATAGACATTTAAAATCGCCAATCTGCAGTGAGCAGGTCTAGGAGAAGACCTGTGCCCTGTACGATGGGACATATTAGGCTTCCTATGTTTTTGTACCTACATAGAATATTCTTTATTGTACACGGACTAGTATAAGTGTTTTTATAATAGTATTTTTGCTGGATAATTTTGCTAAAATTTTTATTATCTGTGTCTGTATTTTCTCCAAATACATAAATAAAATAAAATAAAAACTAGGGCCTAGTCCAAACAAGTATTCAATTAACTTTTAGCCTTCAAGTATTTAAAAATAACAATTCAGTGGTACGCATGTATCGCCTCTTTAATTCTGTTTCCGTAATTTGTAAAGATGTGGATATATATAATGATAGCCTCAAATCATTTGGAAGTAAATGCCGAAAGGCCATCTGCTCACCATGATCTCATTTAGATATGATTTTTGAAATGGTTATGTTTTAAATTTTGTTTATTTTAGACTATATTTTAAATAACACGTAGAAACGTGTAATTCGTAAGTTTTGTTTTTATGCCTAAACGAACGTGGGCGTATCTTTTGGGGCAGTCAAATTCCGAACCATAAACTTCTAATTTTATATATTTTTTTCTAATTGTGACCTGATGTACTCACTTACGAAATAAAACAAAACAAATGTGCTTAGCCTCTCAGGGTTAGAGTGTATAGTAGGGATCATTCTCATTTCAAAATGTGGAAGTGCAGCTGAGCATCTCTTTGTCAAAGATATTTGTAATGTAGCCTATATTCGTCCCACTGCCGATGCCGGGCACAGGCCTTCTCTCAGGGCTGATCAATCATTCTTATTAATTGTGCATAATTAAATTCGTGTCGTAAGTTATATTACTACATACTTACCTAAATAATAGCAGTTGTAAAATATGTAATCATGAAAACTGAACATAAGTAGAGCAGAACAACAGCGGCATAAAAAATATATATTAGCGGAGTTGACTCACAAGAATTTTAAATGGGATTGTGTTAACTTAGAAGTGCCTGCTCTTTTTATTTTGTGGGATTCGAGTAGAAAAACCGGCCAAGTGCGAGTCGGACTCGCGCACCGAGGAACCCTCGCATAAAGAGCCACGAAGATTAGTGGCATAGTCTCAGTGGCGCCCTCTATATTTTTTTCAATGTCGTGGAGCACGATGAAACCTAGCTAGATCGATAGAGGACAAAAAAGTAAACAAGAAATTATTAAAGTCACCATGTCCTAAAGTGGCACGTTTAGGAGTTATTGAGCTTTGAAGTTTGTATGGAATTTCCACTAACTGAGTTTCATCACTGAATTTGTCACTTGATATGAGTTTTCTCGGGGATTCAAACCTACTTTGATGTTTTTTAAAGTCTGGGTAGCTATGTCTAGTAGGTACCTACCTACTTATATACATATATACATGAAATTATAGTATTATTCATGCATCCAATTCGTTAAATTCGATTAAAATTCAAAACATGTCAATATAAAACCTACAGTTTAATTAATATAGATAGGTTTAGGTGGTGAATTTTCCTTTAAATACACTATTTTATTTATTTACCTGATAGGATTGATGAAAAGCAGATTTATAACTCTGGTAAAAGCTCCCGTAATACCCTCGCATTGTAAGCATCCTCGCTACGCTCGGGTGCCTTAATATACGGTATCTGTAATAAACTGGGTGTTTTTTCTACGACTTATTTAGCAATTTAGTCAAGAATCGGCTACGAGTCACAGGTGCCAAGCCGTATATAGTCCAGTATTTAGTGAAAAATGATTCAAAAGTTAAGTTTTATAAAAATCTCATACAAACTTCAAAGCTCAATAACTCCTAAACGTGCCACTTTAGGACATGGTGACCTTAATAATTTCTTGTTTACTTTTTTGTCCTCTATCGATCTAGCTAGGTTTCATCATGCTCCACGATATTGAAAAAAATATAGAGGGCGCCACTATGAACTATGCCAGGCCCCATACAAAAATCTTCGTAGCTCTTTGTAGGTAGGTTGCCCGAATTTCAGACATTTTTTTAATGATTTAATTACAAATGTATAGTTTTAAAATTTTTACCTGTATTTGTAAGACGATAATATTAAGGGTTAAAGTATGAAATTGCCGTTTTATTGCAATAGGTTCTTTGAATTGACATAGAATCTTCATGGTTTGAGGTTTTCGAATGAAACTTTTTTCAAATGGTTTCTATGATGTTCTTTTTTTAAAAAATGTGAAACATTTGAATATCGACTTTCAATTGTTTTTGTTATTCAATTTAGACAAGAAAGATGGATACTGCGAAAATTCGAGTGATTTTTGAATACGAGTTCCGACGCGGAACTAACGCGGCAGAAACAGCCCGCAATATCAATGCTGCGTTTGGAGAGGGGTCTACTAATGAACGCACCGTGCGATTTTGGTTTAAACGCTTTCGTGATGGAAATTTTGACTTAAAGAACGAGCCACGAGGAAGACCGCCCACACAGGTGAATAACGATGAATTAAGAGAGATAGTGGAAGCCGACCCTAGTCAAACTACCCAGGAATTAGCGCCATGGTTTAACGTTACCTTACCCACAATATTGACTCACTTGCGTCAAATCAATAAAATAAAAAAATACGAAAAATGGGTGCCTCATGATTTGACTGATCTGCAGAAAGAAACGCGTGTTGAAACTTGTGTTGCCTTGTTGATATTTAATATTCGATATTCAAATGTTTCACATTTTTTAAAAAAAGAACATCATAGAAACCATTTGAAAAAAGTTTCATTCGAAAACCTCAAACCATGAAGATTCTATGTCAATTCAAAGAACCTATTGCAATAAAACGGCAATTTCATACTTTAACCCCTATTACTTGCCACATTTCATAGTTGTAGGTCAATGGAAAGTACCCTATAAATTTTGATTCGTTTGAGAGTGTCGAAATATACGTTTTTTTGCGTCATAAACGGCCGTATCTTTTTTTTATGTTAACTTAGAAGTTTGATTTTTTCACAGCTTCAAGGGACCGTAGACTTAAGTATATATGGTCTTAATTTCTCCACGCGTTTTCGAAATAAAGGGTCTTGACAGACAGACGGACGGACAACAAAGTGATCCTATAAGGGTTGCGTTTTTCCTTTTGAGGTACGGAACCCTAAAAATTGGGGATATGTTATGTATTAAAAGTTTCCTCAAATGCGAAATATGGTGAGTTCGAAACTCGGCATGTACCTATGACCTGCATTTACTAACCCCCGGTTTCTCATACACTAAAGATCTGTTAATGTACTGTCAACAGCTGTCAGATGGATCTTTCCAATTATTTTAGCTAGCTGTCACCTCACGCATCTAGTGGAGTTAGTACTGCCCTCTAGAGACTGGCGACATATAGATTATCTAACATATTTACATTACATAAACTCACGCCTGGAGAGGTAGGCAGAGCCATTTGTCCGATTCTGACAAACCTCCTTCGCTATATATTATAGAATAAAGGCCTTCGAATTTGAAAAAGCGTATGGTTCTAAGATTTAGAGAGGCTAGAATTGAGAAAGGAATGTTGCGTTGGTTTGAACATGTGGAGAGGATGAAGGAAGAAAGATTGACGGAACAAATATATCGAGCGAATGTGGGTGGAAGAGCCGGTAAGGGATGTACCAGGCGGACATACTTCGACCAAATAGGGGAAGTATTAGCAAAGGGCAAGATAAAAAGTACCCGAAACAGGCGTGCGTGCATGCAACAACGAATGAATGTTGAGGAAGCGAAAGTGGTCTGTCAGGATCGTGGCAAGTGGCAATTCCTGGTCTCTGCCTACCCCTCTGGGATGCAGGTGTAAATACATAGATAGAATATTCTTTATGGTATGTACACCAGGTGTATTTAGAGAGGCGTAATTTAATGTTTGAAACAAACATTTAGCTACGAGTTTAAGAGCTTAACACATTAACAAAAACTAAAATAGCAAGTCTGTTTACTACGACTTTATTTAAATCTCAAAAGAAGTAGATAACTGCATGGAATATGTAAAACCGACCGCCCACTACGTTATAAAGTGTCTTACATTTTAAAATGTCACGATTTGCATATTATGGCTCGCAACTACCGCGGTAAAACACTTAACGTTAAGGGCTATTAGTTATTTTTACTTAGGAACGTGTTCATGTTATAAATGTGTAAGTTTGTCAAGCAGTCACTCTTAAACGGCCCAACAGATTGCACGAAATATCGCACACATATGGTCCTTGGTTGGGAGTAAATCATGGGATATTTTTATACGAATCCTACACAAACCAATTGGCGGATTCGAACTTACGGCGAGCATGTTTCATTCATAATTGATTATTTATCGTTCTATCATAATGTTAGGATGATTTGAATAAAATATTATTTATTTTATTGACATTAGAGCAAATATTTACTTGGAATAGATCAAAGGAATAGTTTGAAAAAGGGATTGCTTATAAGTGACCTTTTCGGTACTTTGCGTGTTAATTTTTAGGGGTTCATACCGTAGCTTAGGGTAAGGGACCCTATTACTAAGACTCCGCTGTCCGTCTGACCGTCCGTCTGTCACCAGGCTGTATCTCATGAACTTGTTGTAAAACTTACTAATCATAATCATTTATTGTACTTAATAAATATGATTACGGGTCCAAATCCATCCCAACATGATAATTATCTGAAATCTAAACTCACCCCTACCACCCTGCTAATAAAGTCCAATCTCCTCTCCCCAGATCGCCTCTACTTCGCGACCCTCAAAACGGGGTACAAGCCGAAGGCGACGCGAAACAGCAAATACTTTCACATAGAAGATGACATCGTCTACGAGAGCTTCTACTTCGACTTTGGACCTTATCACCTGTGCCATTTGTACCAGTTTTGCAACCGGCTCAACGAGGAGCTGGAGAAAAATCCCAAGAAGAAGATTGTCTTCTATACCAGCAACAATGAGACGCTGAGATTGAACGCCGCCTACCTCATTGGAAGCTATCAGGTATTAAACAATCAGCCCGTACACGTCCACTGCTGGACATAGGCTTTCAGTTCCTTCTGTCCTCGGCCATGGTCATCCAGCCGCTGCCAGTAATCTCCCTGAGATCGTCGGTCTAGCGAGCTGGTGGCCGTCCTCGCCGCGTTTTCTAATTCGTGCTCTCCACTCGAGAACCCGTCGACCATCGAGCTTAATACTAGTAAGTATTTTCTTCCAGCTAACCTTGGGTTATGTGGATAGTGCAAGGGGTAGTGCCAAGAAAGATTTATTGCAAGAACAAAGATAAAAAATGAATAAATAATAATAATTATATAAACTATATTACATTAAAAATACATAGTTATTATAACAAGATACATACCAAACCCGGCTACACCCGACAAAGTAAGGTAGAGACGATTAAATTTGGCCTGAGACTGAGTAGATTTGTGTGAGGGTAAAAAAATCTCAAACAAATCAAAAATATTCTTATATAATAAAGTATATTCAATATTTTTTTGTAATTTATGCATGCGTTCATAGTTAAAAGTTCAGATTTAGTGCAGTTTAACCTGCAAAAATAATGATGTGAAAAGGTACGACAAATTCCTGGTGTACATACAATAAAGACTATTTTATCTATCTATCTATCTATCTTAGTATTCGAACAGAACTCACGGTATGTTTTACGTTACTAAAACAAAACACCAGCGCAAAACATGCCATTAAGCAACTAAAGCCACAAAAAACTAAACTATTTTTAATTGGGATCTATTAGACACCAATTCTCCAATGGATTTCTCTTTTAACTATTTTACTACAAGCGTGGGACGGAACTATTGTGGCTGCCCAATTACACACGACTTGCTTGGAGAACAATGGTGTAAGCGAAAAAAGGTAAAAAATGAAAGTTTGATAGAATGTGCGGTTTATTGCACGTTTTTTGCAGAAAAAAGTAATTTTGAAGTTTTCTTTGTTGTGGGTTGAATTTGTGGGAAAATTACCCATGTCCGGTCTAAAGTCTGTTTTTTAATTCGTTGCAAAAAAAGAGGCAATGTTACCATTGTTAAATATATCGTTATACTCAGTAGATTTTGCCGCAAACTCTGAATAGTAGCTGCTGACGTTACGGGACGGGTCCGGCTAATGAACATTCGCAAATAGACCCTTTAAAAGAAGAACTATTAGTTGTATAAACAACAGAGCCAACCTACTTCCAGATCATCTACCTAAACGGCGTCCCAGACGAGGTGTACGCAAACCTAACCGCGGACTCCGAATGGTCCCTACTGACGTTTCGGGACGCGTCCGGCGGGCCGCCGCTGTTCGACATTGCCCTGCTGGACGTGCTGCGCGGGTTGGACGCCGCGCATCGCGCAGGATTCTTCCGGTTCGAGCACTTCGACGCCGACCAGTACCTTCACTATGAGGTGAGATTACTGGTTCCTACACATCACGAAGTCTTTATACTTCATACTTGATTGTACATAAAGAAAGAAATATTTACATAAGACATAAGCGTAACATAGTTGAGTACATAGGCGAGCTTATTTGTAAAGAAATTTCTTCCAACCAACGATAACTACTGAAGATCTTTCTTTATCAATCAACAAATCCCGATAAGAGTCTCACAGTATCTATTTTGGGGCTCTTCCTGTTCCTTGTATATGTAAATTATTTCCAAACAATTTCACAGACGTCCGATCCTAAGAACAGAGAGTTCTTACGATCTGTCTTCTTAAAGGCTCATAATACGGAGAAAAAATGATCGGTGGAAGTATCTGAAACTCTTTAAGTATAAGAAGAACGTAGTTGTGGTGTATCAAATTTCTACTCCAGTTCTTTAGCCCCTCCAGCCAACATTTACAACGTCGTCAGTCCTCCGTCTTAATAGATGCCTGGGTGTATTTTCATGTTTGTGACGTCCTTGCCTGGTTACCATAGCATAGGGTATCCTAGTTTGAGACCAGGTCAAGTGATTGTATTGTAGTGGGAGTTATTATTATTATGCCGTCGAACTAATATTTTAGTAGACCTAATATTATAATAATGTTCTGGCCACCATTCTGTGACCATCCATATTCCCATCACACAGTCACCCATCCGATCTACTATTAACTAACTGATATAACTTCGCCCATAGAAAGTGGAGAACGGCGACCTGAACTGGATAATCCCGGGCAAGATGTTAGCCTTCTCCGGGCCGCACCACCGCTCCAGGCTGGATCGGGGCTACCCGCTCCACAGCCCCGAGCATTACCACGACTACTTCCGCCGCCATAACGTAACCACCATTGTCAGGTAAGAGAGATTGACAGAAGAAAGAGAAGGAAAGGAGCCAGAAAGAGAATAAAGTTAGCGAAAGAAGAAAGAGAATTGAGATAAGTGCGGTTGGAATCTCAGGAAGACGCTGCTGCCCGTCTCCTGGTAATTGATTTCCTTAGTCGCCTTCTACGACATCCACGGAAGGAAATGGAGCGACGCTATTCTTAATCCGGCGCCACACGGATATTACTAATTTATTAAATGCGAAAAGTGTGTATGTCTCATAATACTTCCCTATGAAACACTAGATCATTGGAATGCGTTTCACTACTAAAATTGAGATTAAAATAAATGCCTGGGCTACTCGAGGTGGCTGCCGTAACGCCACTAACATTGGCAGATGTTCCCATACGTCTGACGATGTTAGCACTGCACCCCCGCTCCAGATTAGACCAGAGGTATCTGCTCTATAGCCTGGAGTATTACTACGACTACTTTGACTGTTTGAACTTTAATTGCAGGTAATTTCGTTTAATTCCTTTTCACAGACTGAACAAGAAATCGTACGACGCGCGGCAGTTCACAGCGCACGGCTTCGAACACCGGGACCTCTTCTTCGTGGACGGCTCGGTGCCGTCTGACCTCATCGTCAACCGGTTCATTCGGATATGCGAGGTGGCCAAGGGTGCAGTGGCCGTGCATTGCAAAGGTGAGCTCAAGTTACAGTGGTTGTTGGCAGTTCTCTTTTCATAGTAAGAAGTTATAGTTAATGTATTTGACGGCTGCTCCGCAAAAGCATTCACAAAAAAAATCTACTTGTTTCTATTTTTTCAGTTCATTTATAAATAAGTTTGAAAATTTAACGTGTACGATTTTTCACGCAGTCGGGTTTTTTGTCGTTTTTTTTGTAATTATTTTCATTTAATTTTCTTTTAGTTATTGTAATGAATGAATTTGTTATAAGACAATATTGTGGTCTATGGTCCACACATAAATATATTTTTTTTATATTCAATATTTTGGGGTTTTTTAGCATTTCTCGTTCCAAATTTCATTTAAATATATAAATTGTATAAGGTTTTTATAAGTCATTTATACAACCTTTTATTTTGATATTCTACTCTATGGGTTGCGGGAATTAAGATTTGAACACATGTACTAGGGTAGAGCAGACATGTCTTGGTAAAGATAGAACTTTTTTCAAAATAAACAAAAAGAACTTTATTCAAAAGTAACAAATTCGTAAGAATAAATCGTAATTTACTTAACACTTTTGTCTGTTCCTCTGCCTGGATACCATATTTGCGTCGAAAACAGCAGGTGTTCCGCATAATTGTGTTGGATTTGTGAAACAATGGCAAGTAACCCAAATGGGAAAAGTCTCACGTTCGACGTGTAGTATATTCATAAGTCGATTCAACCAGTTTTGTATGATATCAACGACATCACCAAAGAATCTGATAAGGCTGGTTTAAAACGACGAGCGATAATACTAACGGCATTGGTGGTGGACACTGACCGCGTTGTTAAGGGTGTGGCTTTGACAAAGACAATGGTCATTTGCAGCGGGTCTTGGGCGCACCGGGACGCTGATAGCTTGCTACATGATGAAGCACCACGCTTTCACGGCGCGGCCCGCCATCGCCTGGCTCCGCGTGTGCCGACCGGGCTCCGTCATCGGACACCAGCAGTGGTTCCTCGAGAAGTGAGTGGTTTTTCTCTTGCTTGGGATCACGCACAGTGAGTAATATGCTGCTCACTGTTAGTTACACTAGTATGAGTAATGGAGGACTTGCCCTACAGTGGGACGTATATAGGCTGCTTATGTATGTATGTAATGAACGTCTTCATCCCAGCATCCAGGCGCGAATGCTGGCAGAAGGCGAGGCGTACCGGCGCCGGCACAACATCACCTCGTTGCCGGTGTTCGCGCGCGGGATATACTGCGACCGGCCGCCGGAGCCGGCGCCGGCGCCGGCCCAGCCGCACGACCGGCCGGTCTCGCTCGACGCCATACTGAACAGCAAGAATGATAACGGCAAGGTGAGTGCTCGCATAGAGATAGCTTTTTTGCGTGCAGCTACCTCAACCAATTACTACCAACTAAGTTATTTAGGCATGTTTCATTCATATGCCTCTGGAACTTAAAAAAAAAAAAAAACCCCAGGTCTTGGATGTTTACATGTTTGTGATGTCGTTGTTTCTGGTTCCCACGACACAGGGTATCCTAGTGTGGGGCCAGAAGCAATGTATGTGCCTGTATGTAAATGTTTATGTTTATGTTTTTTTATGTAAGTTTGTACATCTAATTCCTTCTCCAATGTATTAGTCCTCCAAAGGTTGTCTGGAAGTGATCACTTCTAGTGATAAGACCGCTGTACTCTTAGGTCAAGAAATATCTGCATAATTTCCATTTTTATGTACAATAAAGGGTTATCTATCTATCTATCTGAAACCTTTGCGGACAAAATTTTGAGAAGTCTTAGTGCACCCGCACGTCGGTTGCCGATCTATCAAGAAATCGGGGAATCATAGATACATACATAAAGAACACTTCATTGCACAAACAGAAAAAATAATTACAAATTATTCCTTTTATCTAAGTAATGGTATACGATTGGCGCTCTAAATATGTAAGAACTTAGATTCCATGCCATTGACCAATCAGGACAAAGCTTTGAATCGACGCTTGAACAAGCCAATCCGAATTCAAGATTTCCAACATCCTATAACCAACTTCTACCTTAGTTAAGATCCTGGGACACAGAGAAATAATTTTGTAGAGGTCTATATTATACGTATTTTCGCTAATATCCTAGGATTCGTTAATAACCATGATTCGCATTCGCAAAAGATCCTTCGACGTATTTAAATGTCATGATCTGACCATCTAGTTAGGAGTGCACTAAGTAACCAATAAAAACCAAAAGAAGGTCTAGCAAACGGTATAACAAACAGGTAATGCGATAATGACGAAAGAGATTATGGGTTATACGAGACAAAACCATAAAAAAGAAGTAATACTATTTCGCAACACCGCCCTTACCGAAGTAAGTGTCCAAATCATTAACAAAATTCCTCCTACTCCAGCTCGATAACGCGAACGTCCTTAACGCCAACGAGACGGACTCCGAGAACAACGTCACCGCCGTCATCGGTAAGTACAAGACCACAGCCACCGCCATGCTGCCAATGAAGACCGTCTTCACGCCAAAACACAACTACATGATGCCGACGAACAGCCTTCGTAACGCGAACAACACCAACTTGAAGCCGCAACCGCGCCTCCTAAACACCACCCTCAAATCCCACTACGCGGCCAAAACCTCCACTTTCCCGCCAACCAGGAGTGCCAACTCGCAAGCCGCAAAGATGGCGGGCAGCGTCAAATCGCAACTGTCGGCAAAGAGCAGCTTCCACGGCCAGAGGGCGAACTTGGCGCGCCCAGCGTTGGGCTACACTCACGGCAGTAGCCCCCTCAAGACGTTGACGCGAAAAAACAACTTAAAACATACAAGCGCGTCCGATACCATAGTCGCGACCACGCTCACCAACGTAACCTCGACCCTGTCGGCTTTGACGGAGAACTGCCATTTGAACGGCAAGAATCGCTTGCCGTCCGAACCGAATTTGAAGGCGCTGCAGGGCGCAAACAAAACCCCTTCGAATATCAACACGCGGAAGAAACTCATCGTGCGGTCGAACTCGACCTCCCGAAAGAAATTGCCAAAGAGCAACTTGCCCGTCAAAACTGGTTTAGAGCAGTCAAATCAGGATCTCTCCTCCAGTGACACCAACATAACGAACATATCGGCCGACTCTCTGGAAGCGCCGTTTAGGTTCCGTAGAAAACGCGACAAATCGGCCAGTCCTGAGCCTATGGATTGCATCTCCAACTCTGTGATCACTGCCGACGTCACGCCGGAAAATTTCGAGGAGACGACGAACTCTCAAGGGAACAAACTGTACAAAATAAAGGCGTTGAGAAAGAAGTGTCCGGCGTTCGGCATGAGTTTATTGAAGAAGGAGGGCGGTATTCAGACGCGGTCGAGTAGTTGTGCCAGCGGCTCGACGGTCAAGAAGAAATGATCTCGGTGAATGTAGATGTAGCTGGTAGATGTTGTTTGGCCGTTCTGCTTCTTTCCAGTGTTCAGTTCACGGTTAGTTTGCCGCCTTATAGTGACGAGGCAACTTGAATTATTAGGTCGTTTATTGACATTTGACTAGGTGAGGTGTTTCAGAAAAGGTCAGGTAGAGCCGTAGGGTAGTTCTATTCGTCGACGAATAATTTAAAAAAGGATTAAACGTGGGTTTTGTTTTCGAATTCAGTGATGGACTCCGTTGTAAAAGTTATTTGTGCTGATGACCCCCTATAAGGACCTTCAGATAGGAAGCAGCTCTTATAATGACATAAAGATACAGGGTTTTTACGGTCGTGTCCGGCCATTGTTAACAAGTCCGGCCATTGTTAACAAGTCCGGCTTATAGTCGAATGACGGACGCGCGGACACGCACGTAAAACTCGGGATTTCGAAATCGTGGCAAAAGCAGTGTGTTAGGCTTTCAGGGCTAAATGTCCTGCCAAATATAGACCTCAGACAGGACCTTTCGGGGAGTCTATTTGCTGGGTATTGCAGAAAGGTCTGGGGGATAATTATACTCATAACAAACCACCTTTATTATGAGACCAACTAAAAAATATCCAATAAACATCAGCTGTTTTATACATTTGCTTAGAGGTGCATTGAGTTGTATGTAGCTTTACGTTGCCATTATTATTGTACTAAATAAACTGACTGAACTAACTGGAAACGTGTGGACGGCCTTTTAGAAGCGTTTTTTCGGTACTAATTAATTTAGGTACTAATAATTGTGATGTGCAAAGCACATAGCTAATTCAGAATATCGATGTTGTATGTAAGTGTAACGCTTTTTGATAGACTTGTAGATTTGATAAAATCACTTCCTCCTTTTTCAGGACGTTTTTAAAAACTGTATCATGAAATAATGGCTTTTTTGGTAACTTTTTCTAATATGGCAAGTCTGTCAAAAAGAAATTTCTAGCTAGATGTATAGAGATTAGATTTTGAAGTTACATTTCTATTTCTATCAATAATATGTGAACGGTTCTAACTGTCGTGACCCCACTAAGGAAACGGAGCCTAGAAGTGTCCTCTATATAAGCGTTGGAGAGCACATTCTGTGAATAAAATAAGGTTGTTAAACGACTAACGCGAGTGAAACTTAGAGGTTTCTGTCACAAAGCAAAATCTTGCTTACAAAATATATTGATTGTAAAAGAAAAATTATATACACCATGAATGTAGAGTGGTTTGAAAGCCATGGCAAATTGAACGTCCCTAAACAATAGCTATCGAATACGCTAGTTTGTTTTTTTTTTCTTTAAAAGCGCTTTCCAAAAATCGTCACAATCTCGAATCTGTAAGAACCATTAGCAGCCACCTAGGTCACTGTTGTGATAGACGGAGAGGCATTATTTGTTCGCGACTTTTTCGAAACAAGATTTGTCAAATATATATTATTTATTTTACTTCTATACTTAAAAATGATATTCTAAATAGATTGCATTTTAATTACTAATTACATAACCGTGGCTTTCAAACCAACCAGATTTCAGCATGTATTGTTTATAATTCATAACTATTGAGTAAATTGATTGGCTGGATTTTTTGCGTTCATAATGTTCATGTATTCGATCATAATGTTGAAGTGTAACAAAATCCCTGAGTTTCAGAAAGTGGGTGTTTCACTAAAGAATTTTCCTTTGTGGTAAACTTCAAAATCAGACAGCTGTTATATTTTTTACGGTAACAAAGTTCAAAACCAGCCATAAGGGATCCACTGTCTAATGTGACTGATCGATAGACGAGTCAAGATAAGAGACTCGACTCTGAAGAAGATGCATTCCATTGCATTATGTTTCCGTTTTTTAAAATACATATCTACTTTCGCCCTGTTCAGCCAATCGAATTTTACCAATTCATTTATTGAATATCGCTAACTACGGTAGATAAAAATTATTAAAGAAGTAATTATCATAATTATTAGATTTTTTTAATGATTATTATTTTCTCAATTATTACATATTAATTATGTTTTATAGAAAATAAATAAACATATAAATAAATCATGGGAGTGATTTAAACAAATGCCATTTTTTCCTGTAGCTTCTATTGAGCTAAGTGTTATATTTACAATTTTAATTAAGAACCTTGCGTTTTAAAATATTCATTATTACTTATGAATTGTCATATATTTTTAAGAGATTTGACTGCGATTATGATATTATGTCGTTATGTTTCGCATTTTGTATTTTTGTTACAATCAATGTGGACAGTTTTTTTTATTAATGTGATGCTTCCATTGTAACAAAATCCCTTTATACATTTGAACGTACGTACGTACGAACGTACGGGGGTACCCCGTATTAATACGAACTTTCAACATAAGGATTACACACAGGACTAGTAGTTTTTTCCCACTTTACATATCTTGTCTTATCTTTTCCCCGTATTAAGTTGTTCGTACTGACGAGTGAAACTTCCCATTTTCAGATGTATATGGCGATTTTGTTGCACACCGTATATTTATATTTTAAAGTTTTATAGTTTCTTTAAACAATTTACTGCAATTCAAATGTCTATAGTATTTCTAAATAATAAAGTTGAATGTACTAGTGAAACGTGAGTTAGATAGAGTTGTTGGTTATAGCCAGTTTAACGTAGTTAATGAGAATAATGAATGTTTGTTAAACATAATAAAGTTTTTTTTTTTCAGAAAATAGGTAGCTTCCCGAATTCTGTGAGAACCAATGAATAACTAATATATAAAAATCTCGTGTCACAGTGTTTGTTATCGAACTCCTCCGAAACGGCTTCACCGATTTTTATGAAATTTTTTGTGTATGTTTGGTAGGTCGTAGGCTAATTAATATGGCAAAACAACGTTTGCCAGGTCAGCTAGTAACAATCAATATATATTTTTATATCAGGAAATAATTCTACGAATTTATATGCCATATCAGGTTTTCACCTTTGACAGAAGTTACTTAATTTTTTTACTTGTTTCTATTTCTATTTATATACTCTTTTTTATGTTATTTATAATGTTTGTTTCCATCGGTGTTGTGCATTTGTTTAGTATTACATTTTTTACTTGCTCGTTTTAAGAGGTAATGATATCACAATCATGGATTAGTATTATTTCCCCACTGACCACAGTAGCTAACCTAACCTTTATTTTGCTTTCTGTACTACTGAAACTTTAACGGTCTTATTTGTAAAAACACGATTCCTTAAAACACTACTCAGATTCAGTTTAAATAGTAAGCGGTAAAGGGAAAGACGTAACCACAGATTATATAAACTGCCTCTGAGCAATGTTTTAAAAGAAACGTGGTTCTATAAATGATCGTAAACTTCTACTCTACTTTTCGTTTCCGGACACAAGCAATCAACCATTATTTAACATTGTATTGATAAATAAATTTTCATACTATGGATTTCCTAATTAAGTACTGGAATTTATTCTCCTATGTTATTTGTAAGTCAATATTATAAGGATAGATGTTTCTTGCATTCCTTTTTAACAGAAAATGTTAGTGTTTTTATCTATTGACATCAGTGTCTGTGTGTGTATCTAACGGTCAGCGGGCGTCTATATTCCGGAATAGATTTACATTTTATATGAAAACAAATACGGTTTGATGTGTGCAACGAGACACTTAGGCCGAATTGCACCACTTCTTAAATGTCGCTTAAGTCGCCATTTAAATCGACTTTTGTATGAAGAACTTTAGATAAAAGCTGTTTAGGTACCTAAGCCGCATTTAAGAAAGTGGTGCAAGTCGACCTTATTATAGACTGATTAGTTAATACTATTAATAACATTTTCTCTATTTCTTAAGGGGAGTGTATCATGCAAAATAAATCATAAAGCCCCAAAATACCTAACGACACAAATAATCTTATGAAATTTGTCTCTGTTAAAGTTTGATCCATTCCTCTCAAAAATAGGAATGCAAGTATTTGTATTGGACTTGTTATAAAGAAATACGGTATTCTGTTAACACAGACGTCGTAGTATGAGACATGATAGTGTTGTGCCTTATGGTCGTCAGATGAAAAGAAACAAATACTTTTTTTCATTGTTAATTGTATAGCAGAAACTCTGCCTTAAAGGGATCCAGTGGGCTAACTACCGCCACCAATGAAAAAAAAAATCATATCTTTTACAGATCGAATTTGCAAAAAGTGTCTGTACAATCTCTCAATCATGTTGACTCACGACAAAGAACCTAGGATCACGAACTTGGGACTAGATAGCATTAATGCAAAAAACGGCCTTTTTTAGCGTTAATGCTGTCTAGTCCTAGGTTTCTTGCTTTAGGTTCACGGCCTTGGGTCCACTATTAACATGATTGAGCGATTGAACGTTTTGCAAACTCGATCTGTAAATAAAAATATGTTTTTTTTTCCTCAGTGGCGCTAGTGTTACTCCCTGGAGCCCCTTAAGGGACTCCATGAGGCTATTTCGCGCCACCACTGATAAATCATATCTTTTATACAATTAGTTTTTGCAAAAAGTGACTTTCAAATCTCTCAATTATGTAAAAAGTGATTTATAGGACCTAATTCCTAAGGATAAAAACTAGAACTTGACAGCTGATCCAGGTCTTGGATCCTATATTCTCGGGCGTGAGTTCTATAAATCACCATTTTAGAATATAAAAATATTTTTTGCAAAAATAATCTATAAAAAAATACATGATTTTTTGGATATTTTTGGCGCTATTACACCCATGGAGTTCTTAGTGAATGTAAATTAAAGATAGATGTATTTTTCCATCAAGTTCTAAATTGTTATGAAAAGAAAAAATCACAAAAATCCCATTCTAAGAGCTCGTGTCAGATGCTAAATGTAAAGTTAATAGACGGCCTTATTTCTTTATAAAAAAAGTTGTAGAGCGAACGGGAAGGGACCAGAGTGTGCATCACGATAGTGAGACAAGCTTAAATGTTGTTTTTGTCTGTTGTTTATATTGTAGTTGTTTATACTCTATATAGGGTGTAAATAATCAGGTGGGTCCTTGTTTACAAATTGAAGAATAATATACATTATTGTAAAATAAGATAACGCAAATAAACAAGTAATAAACTAGAAAAAAAAAACAACTAGAAGTACAGCGTGTAATACAAAAAATATTGATATGGTGCCTGGAACTGGCGCACTCAGCTGATTATGTGCACCATTTATTATATTATCGAATAATTTTGTTGTGATGAAAATATGTTCTAATCATTTACTAATTTTAGTTACGTGAAATAGTGCACTGTGTTATGTGAAACTGTAAATAGTGATATCTCAAAAATATCAGAAAGGTGTAACACAAAAAAAAAACGCTTGCTTATTAAAAGATATATTCGAAAAAAATATTTCATTTATCCATAGAACCCTTCAGTTTTTCGTTTTGCAAAATAAAAGAAGCTTTAATAGTAACAAAAAATATTTATTGCACTTAAATAAATAAATTCAACTTAGCATATTAGGCACTTTATGTTTATCAGCTAGATAACAGAATCCATACAATATTTCAAAGAATATGTTTTCACTACTATGCACTTAACTAACTATTAACGGGCTTATTTACATACGTTTTATTTGCTGTATTTATTTATATATTATCAACTGGTCTGTACAACATAACTCGCCATCTATTACTAAGATTATTGCGACGATAAGTACCGATAATTTAATAGTAATTTACAGGGATTTTTGTCTTCAGAAACCAGTGACAGAAATGGGAACAAAGAGTTGTGCAATCTTTCAAAAATAACTATTTGATAACACCGACTTCTTGACGATAACTCTCTGGCGGCAGCCTGGATATAAATAGAGTAAAAATGCTAGGTCCGTTTTTTAGAAAGGGGTATCCAAAATTGCCCAAATATTAGAGCTCTGTTTAGGTGACCTTGTGGGAAAATTACAAAAAATAGGTATATAAACTGTTTATTTCAATGGGTTAACAACGTACGAGACGGTGGCGTTACGACAGCGATAAAGCCTCCTCTAGAAGTCGTACTGCGACACGATGACGATGACCCGCGCCACCATGTTGCCTACGTACTGGCCTTGCTGGTACACCGACATGGTCAGCTCCAGTTCAGCCACCTGCGGCCCCTGCAGAGAACAGAGTAGCGCGATCGCGCAGTGGTGCGCCGATGGCCGCATGCTGCGGAAGGCAAAGGAAAAACATGCAGGTCTCCATTTCATAGATTATAGTTCACTAACAGAGTCTGACTTCCTTCCGAAAAGGGTAACTACTCATACAATACCGCGCCAAGAGCGGTAACCTTAGTCTTAGTCTTTTACAAGACTAAAGGTACCTATCTACACAATAAGAACAGTAGGAACTTACTCGAAACAGGCCAAGTCGGTCGGGCGAACGCCCTGCGGCGCGTGCGCACGCGTCAGCTGCAGCTCGAAGTTCAATATGGCGTCCGGCATGGCGGGCCCGTGCACCGTGAACAGGTTCACCTGAGGAGGGAAGTAGGAAGGTCAGTTCAATTGTTATGCAATAAAAACTCCCAAGGCACGCCACTTCTTCCAGCCGTTGCCAGCAATCTGCCTCAGATTGTACATCCGGTCCAGCGAGCTGGTGGGCGTCCTGCGCTGCTTTTGCCAGTTCGTGGTCTACACTCCACCTTTAATGCACACCATCGACCATCGGACCTTGCTACACGAACTAATTAAATTGTATACCACTACTTAGATATAAGAAACTATTTGTAATATCTTTCACCTGGTTGTGCAATAAAGTGTTCTCTATCTCTATCTATCTATCTATCTAAATAACTAATATCCACACAACACAATCACTTGTCCTGGCAAAGTCGTCAATTACCTCCGCCGGAGCTACTTTAGCAATTTCATCACCCCCATCGGGTAGCTGGTCTGCTTACCGATCGTCTACTCCATAGTGGCCACCAATATGTGGTTAACTTAGTCTACTTCCGCCTGACCATATATCCTGCCCATCTTCACTAATTCACCAGTTCACGGGCCAACGTCTTCGTCTTTAGTTTTTTGCCGAATTGTATTCCATCAGGATTCATGGTTTATAGCTATTTAATAGAGTGATAATAGTACAGAAATAGTTGTTTTATTGCCACTATTGGTAGTCTAGTAACCAATCTTATTCCAATGGTATAACCCGTGCATGCATGCAACGAGCTATGGAAAGGGCTATGCTCGGAATTTCTCTACGAGATCGAAGCAGAAATGATGAGATCCGTAGACGAACGAAAGTCGTCGACATAGCCCAGCGTATTAGTAAGTTGAAGTGGCAGTGGGCGGGGCACATAGCACGCAGAAATGATGGCCGATGGGGCCGAAAAGTTCTGGAATGGAGACCACATATCGGCAAACGCAGCGTAGGACGACCAGCCACAAGATGGACAGATGACCTCATCCAAGTGGCAGGAAGGCGTTGGATGCAGGCCGCTTCCAACCGGTCTTTTTGGAAATCCATGGAGGAGGCCTATGTCCAGCAGTTGACTTCTTGTGGCTGATGATGATGAACCCGTGCATGTTAACTCGGCCCCGCGCGCGATTCGACCTTCTTCGCGAAAGATGTCTATATAATTTGCGCGGTTTATACCACTGTTCTGCTATTGTTTAGTATACTATCAAATAGAGGCAAATAACAGCTAATCATAGCTAATTGCTCGTAGCCCCGGCTGCCTGAGTGATCTTAAACGATCACGAATGTTAAGCAACACTGGGTGCGTTCAGTGCATGGATGGGTCGCCGTCTATGCCTAACGCTAGTGGCATTTTTCCGAGCGGTTCCTTGCTTCGCAAGGCACGTTAAGCTGTTGGTGCCGGCTGCCGTCGATAGATGGCAGTCGTTAAGCCAAGTCAGAGGCCTTAGGGCGGCTTGACAACTTCTGACAGTAGACGAGCCACTAGTCTACAAGCCTCCACCAATCCGGACTTGGCCCCCGTGGTGGAGTATGGCCTATACCTTCCTCAGGGAAGAGACCCGTGCCCCTCGGTGGGGACATAATGGGTTGATGATGATAGCAAATTGTATCATTCTAATTGCTATAAGCAATAAGGCCGCCAATTGTACTGCATTTTTGTAAACATTTCATGTTTGTGTTTTTCCTGGTACAATAAAGAATATTCTTATCTTATCTAATTAAAAACTATGTGCGACTGCCTCTTTGGCGCTTACTACCTAGAGGTCGTGGGTTCGATTTCCACTGGGGTCCGCCGTACATTTGTACAAATGGCCTAACTCTGGGTGTAGGTATTTCCATGTTTGCGATGTCCTTGCCTGGTTACCATAGCGCAGGGTATGCTAGTTTGGGACCAGGTCAAGTGATTGTGTTGTGTGGAAGTTATTATTTTTATTATTGGACTGGACTAACTTACCCCTCCGGTGGGCAAGTAGATGTTGGAGGCGAATGTGATGAAGTTGTAGCTATAGCTGCCGGGCTGCCGCTGGCACGCGCGGTCTGTGAAGGCGCAGTACTGCTGGATGCGTCGGCAGATGCTGTTAAGAAAATAATAATGTTTAATGTAATTCGGCGGTGGTAGATAAAGCGGTGGTAGCCTAGTGGGTAGAACATTGGACTCGGAAGCGGGAGACCCAGGTTCGATTCTCAGTGCGGGCACGTACCTATGACTTTTCTTTCTAAGTTATGCACATTTGTGAAATTATAGTAGCAATACCACTCGCTAACGGTAAAGGAAAACATCGTCAGGAAACCTGGGTGTCTGAGCTATTCACATACGTACCTCAGCGCTTGAAATCGTCAATCCTCAGTGGGCACGCGTGGTGATTAAGCCCATACTCTCTCTCTGAGAGAAGGCTTGTGCCCTACAGTGGGACGTATAAGTATAGGCTGCTTATAAAATCTAATTCAAGAAATATTGTTGTTTTCTTGTAAGCACCATAATTGTACTTTTGTGTTTTAATAAATGCTGAATTTGCACGGATCATCATCATCAGCTATTTGGCGCCCACTGCAGGACATAGGCCTCCTTCGTGTTTTCATAACCATGAAGGGTTTTGCCATAATCGCCACGCTTGGCAGGCGGGTTGGCGATCGCAGGATGCGGTTGGAATCTCAGGAATTCGCTGCTGCCCGTCTCCTGGTAATTTATTTCCTTAGTCGCCTACGACATCCACGGAAGGAAATGGAGTGACGCAATTCTTAATCCGGCGCCTCACTGAGTTTTGCACGGATATTTAGAACTAGTTTATTTTTTCATTTTACAATTTTCCGAGGTTTCGGTATTTTTGCAAGTTCCGTGGTCTCGGTAGACTCAGGTGACAGGCGTCTTTTTGAAAGCATTAACTGTTAGTTTACTAACCTCGGCAAAAAATACAAAACAATACTCGTAATAAGTTCCAAAAATATTTAATAAAAAATTGTAAAATGTAAAAATAAACGAGTATCTGTTAAATATCCGTGCACATTCAGTTTTTATTAAGTCTAGTGCACGTGTTAACCTTTTTGTCTTTGAAATAAACTCTATTCTATTCTATAGCTTAGTGTGATATTCCTTTTGAGAAAGGAATGTTGCGTTGGTTTGGACATGTTGAGAGGATGAAGGAAGAAAGATTGACGAAACAAATATATCGAGCGAATGTGGGTGGAAGGGCCGGTAAGGGGCGTCCCAGGCGGACATACCTACTTCGGGGATGTAGTAGCAAAGAGCAAGATGTAGTAATGTTAATGATAAGACGATAGTGTTTGTATGTGTGTCATACGTGTATCATTGTCTCTGTGTGCGCAGAACCCGTTTTGTAGCTAGCTAAAAAGAGTATAAAATGCTCCCTCTGAATATCTAGCTTCCACAATGGGATGTATTCAATACTGTTGGTAGACATATCTTGTTTTGCGTCTTAAATATAATAGACACAGAAAATAAAGTTTTCTATTATAGTCTGCTATGATGACCTACCCGCACTAGCAAATGGCCGTATCGGGACGATTTTGTCGGATACATGTGTGAAACATGTATTTATGTAAACATGTCGGACACCGATATCGGTTCGGATAATCTGAAAACGCTCTCGCTTACTGTTTAGACTCCAGCCTGTATCCGGGCGGGCATTCGATGGTGTGGCAGTGGTAGCCGCCTCGCGTGTTCTGACACACCTGGCCCGGTCCTGCGTTGGCGCAGGTCGCCACCCCGGTCTCGCATTCGTCTATGTCTGAGAACAGATACCAAATTGGTTAGTTGTAGGGGTACTCGGCATCTTACTCGATATCTCGGTACTTCTGTGCTCGGCCATCCTTATCCATCCTTATCCAACAGGTGCCAGAAATCTATCCTTTTTTATTTATTTGGCAACTATAGCAGGCGTAAGAGCGATGGTGGTGGCGTTCTGATTGCAGTTTCAAATAAATTAAACTCGCGCAGAATAATTAAGAACGAAAGCGAAACCTGCGAAGATCTTTGGATTGAAATCGAAATATCTTCCTCTGTTAATAAAAGGCGTATCTTAAATATTTGTGCAGTGTATCTGCCACCACCACTAAAAAGTGATTTACTTGAAGCCTTCATTGATAATTGTAATAGAGTATCAGAGAACATGGATGACGTTTGTATTATCGGAGACTTTAACTTAAGTTGTATTGAGTGGCCTTGTGTTAATCCCTTATTATCTCATCCCAGCAGTAACGGCTCACCGCTAGCTCTCACCTTAATGGATTTTCTATCACTTAACAACCTAACTCAATCAAATACAATCCTCAATAAAAATAACAAAGTTTTGGACCTTGTACTATCAAACTCTCTTCCAATGCAAGTTGTCAGAGCAGATACAGCTCTTGTTCCAATCGACACATATCACCCCCCTCTCGTTTGTACTATCTCAATTAAAACAGAGAAAAACCTTAAACACAACAATGACAAAAAATTACGACCCAACTTCTTTAAAGCTGATTACGAACTCATCAGGGGAGCCTTAGATAGAATTGATTGGATTACACTATTTTCCCAATGCGAAGGTGTTGATGAAATGTTGGACACCTTTTATGAAAAACTAAATGAAATAACCCTTCTTTACATTCCACTAAAAAAATCTATCAAGGGCCGCTATCCAAAGTGGTTTAATGGTGATCTTATAAGAATTATAAAAGAGAAGAATAAGCTAAGGAAAAAGTACAAAATATTCAAAAATCCTTTAGATGAAATATCACTTAGCATTCTAAATAAGCGAATTGAAAAAGTTTCCAGAGAATGTTATAAAATGTATATTTCAGACATAGAGAGCAAGATATGTGCTAACCCTAAATATTTCTGGTCTTATGTGAACGGTAAACGTAAAGCTTCTAGCACCTATCCAGCAGTAATGCACGACGCGAATATTACAGCCGTGACTGGATTAGATATATGCAATTTATTCGCAAACTACTTTTCTTCGGCCTACTCAAAAAATATAGATAGAGCATCTCGGCATAATATAATTAGAAGTACCAACACGTTTTCTGCACTTCACATCCCGCTAAATAATATATTGAAACAGCTCAAAAGCCTCGATGCTTCGAAAGGCGCTGGACCGGACGGCATTCCAGCGTTATTTGTGCGTGAGTGCGCAAATGAACTTTACATACCGTTGCATTTAATATTCAATCGATCCTTGGAATCAGGGACTTTCCCGACATTCTGGAAAGCAGCTAAAGTTGTGCCTGTGCATAAGGGAGGCGATCTGGACAATGTTTCAAACTATCGACCAATATCGATAATGAGTGTTTTTGCTAAGGTCTTCGAATCTTTGATTTGTCCGTTTGTACACTTTTATAGTAAAACCCTATTTACACCCCACCAACATGGTTTCACGAAGGGTCGCTCCACTGATACCAATCTAGTGTCCTTTTGTGATAACTTGACGACCTCTGTTGATTCCAAAATACAAGTTGATGCTATTTACACTGACTTTACAAAGGCATTCGACAGAGTTCCCCACAAAATACTCTTAAATAAGCTGGAAGGTTACGGATTCTCGGGTTCGGTGCTGAGTTGGTTTGAAAGCTATTTGTCCAAACGTTCTCAGTATGTGGTAGTAAACGGATTCCAGTCAGATCCATTCCTGACTGAGTCAGGAGTTCCACAGGGATCTCATATTGGACCCTGGCTTTTCAATTTGTTTGTTGATGATGTGACAGACCATATTTTGCACTCAAAACTGTACCTCTTTGCTGACGACCTCAAACTAACTAGGAACGTTTTATTTTTGCAAGATGCCGAGCTTTTACAAGATGATATAAATAGATTATCGAACTGGTGTGAAGACAATGGAATGATGCTTAATCCTAAAAAGTGCTATCACATAAAATTTACTAGAAATTTTAATATATTTCTCACAAAATACAGTATCAATGGTGTTGTTTTGCAGGAAGTACAACAGATACGGGACTTAGGGGTAATTCTGGATGCAAAACTTACATTTGTGCCGCATATAGATCAGATTATTTCCAAGGCCTCAAAGATGCTAGGTTTCACAATTAGAAATTGCAAGGTGTTCGGGAGGGCTTCGACCAAGATAGCTATTTATTCCTCTCTGGTTCGGAGCATTCTTGAATACTGTAGCGTAGTTTGGTCTCCATTTTATAATGTTCACATCATGCGAATAGAACGAATCCAAAAAAGGTTCTTGTGGCATCTAGCTTACACCAGTGGAATTTCCAGAGACATAAAAGGTTATAAGGATAGACTACTGCATTTCGAAATGGATGGATTACACTCTAGGCGATTATTACTTGATGCAACCTTCCTCTTTAAAATTCTGAGAAATAAAATGGACTGTTCGCAAATACTATCCCAAATTAATCTTAAAGTACCAACCAATTATCCTAGGTATAGAATAAATAAACTGTTCAACCCGCCTTGTTCCAGAACCAACCTTAAACACAACGCTACAATTCCTCGTCTCTTGCGACTGTACAATAAATTATCAGCTTTCTCTGTCGACATCTTCTCTGATAATATGTATACATTTAAGGAACAAATCAAGCATATTTTTAAATCTGGAGTATCTACATAATGTTTTCTTGCATTCAACTTAATTTTGTTTATAGCTTAACCGTAGATTTATAAAATTAGACATAAATTTTAAGTTAACTTAATCACTAGCAAAGGTGCATGCTGTGGCAACCTTAATAGGCTAGGCACTTACCTTATAACCCTTTAATTTCTATAATTTATAATGTATTAGTGTACTAGCTACTGGTTGTCCTAATAAAATAAAAATAAAATAAAATAAAATAAATTTGGGACACAAAACAGGTTACAGACAATATTACACAAGAAAAACAAAGAAACAATTTACCTTGATCTAGCCCATAACCCTAAACTTATGCGCACAGCATGATTATAAGTTATGAAAAGGAAATAATGATAAAATTTGCAACAAAACTGGCATGCAGGAATAACATAGAAAATAGTTATTTGTTATGCAAGGCTGCAAAGTTATTTTTTGGCGCGAGTACCTTGTATTGAAACCTGAGCAAGCGAAGGATTCTAGGATTGAGCCACGAGCGAAGCGAGTGGTTCAAATATAGAATCCTGAGCGTAGCGAGGGTTTCAAAGGTATGTACGAGACGCTAAATAACTTTGCTGCCGAGCGCAACACACAACTTTTCACCTCACTAAAGCGAGGAAAATGTTAGGTGCAAGAAAAACAGTTTTAATAAATATTAAATTACTGTTTATTTATTTCAAAAATTAAAAGTAAAATTACTACAATTGGTAATATTGAAAGTTAAATTTTTTTTTTTAAATCAAATTTTCTTGCCGGCCAGTGCGATTCTTTAAATGAGGCTGGCGCATGACATGAAATAAGTATTTGCATTTCAATCATCAATGGACTGGCTGCAGAGAATATAAACTATTACGAAACCAATGAGGTTCTATATATATGTAATTTATTGTACGAAACCTTTATTGAATAAAAATATTCGAATTTTAAAAACACTTTCCACGCTAGCGGATAAAGTGCGATTTTCCACGCAGATTTCGAATGATAAACAGAGCTTTTACGAGCTAGTGAGGTGAAAACAAAATTATGTAAACTTAATAATTATTATAATGATGATGACAGTTCGCTCTTCATTTGAGGATGCTTAGGAGGTTCTTTTTAAAGACAGTTCTTTGAAAAATATCGACATCGCTATGTTGGGCAACCGTGTCATTATACAATTGGGTTGAAGTATGAGGTATTATTTTTGTATGTTTCTAAGGGAAATAGGTTTAGTTTCCGAGTACGATAATTTGTGTTTAGGTTAATTTGAGACAGTAATGCAGATGAATTAATTTTTGAGTGTATTATTTTGTGCAAATATATTAAATCATATTGTTTTCGACGCTGCTCGAGCGAAGTTACATTAAATTTAAGTAGCCTGTCGTTGTAGCCATTAATAGAGCGATTACAATTAAGCCTATAGCACAAAGTTTTGAGACATCTTTTTTGCACGCGTTCTATGTTATCTATCTGCCTTAGATCGTCGGTACAGCGAGCTGGTAGGCGTCCAACGCTGCGCTTGCTAGGTCGTGGTCACCACTCGAGAACCTACCCCATCGACCATCGGTTATTCGGCAATGTGACCAGCCCACTGCAACTTCAGCTTGCTAATCTTACATGCTATGTCAGTCACGTTAGTTCTTTTGTGAACTCTATCGATTACTTTCATATTATGGTAATAAGATTGTTGGTATTGTCTCTCTTACCAATGCAATTCCGCCCGTCGTCAGAAGCCTTGTACCCTCCAGGGCAAGCACAGCGGTAACTGCCGGGAACGTTAACGCAGTCGCCTGCGCAGAGGCGCCCGCCCCGCCCTGCCGTCTCCGCGCACTCATCAACGTCCGTACAAGTGCTGGAAAGAAGATGCAGATCAAATATCGTGGCATAAAACCACTGAGCTCTAATTTGAAGTGAAGTTAGTGGTGATCGTGCCCAACTCTCCTTGAATCTATTGGACACGTGAATAAATGACCAGCTTGTCGGAAAGATTTATCAACGCTTAATTGTAGCCTTTCCGATGCTTGAGGAAATCGGTGCTGCTGATTTTGCTCAGGCTTCACCTTTTATCTAAAATGCATCGATATACTCTCGAACAAGCGTATCAACATTGATTCAACCCTGTTAGTAGACCTCGTGCCGCTCGTTGCACTCGTTCACATTGACGCAGATTCGTGCATCGGTTTGGGCTTAACGCACCCGTTATCCCCACTGAGCCGATACCCCATCGAACAAGTGCACCGGCAGCCCCCCAGACGTTGACACTTCCCTGCTGGCAGACCTCGGGCCGCTCGTTTTACTCGTCCACGTCGAAGCAGATTCGCGTAGTCTGTCTGGGCGCAGAGACGCCGAATAAAAACTCACCTGTTATCCCCGCTGAGCCGATACCCTCTCGAGCAAGTGCACCGGTAGCCCCCCCAGACGTTGATGCACCCCTGCTGGCAGACCTCGGGCCGCTCGCTGCACTCGTCTACGTCCACACAGATGCGGTCGTTGGAGGGCGCGTTGCGGAAGCCAGCGCCGCACGCGCAACGGTACGAGCCGACCGTGTTGATGCACTGGGACTGGACTAGGCAGGGCTGGAAAATGTCGCTTTTTTGCACTGAGATTGTGGGGGCATATTCGTTATTACAGAAGGTCGGACTAGTGTACCTTGCTTACACGAAGGCATGAAGGCGAATGCCTCCTCTCGTCTCTTTAACTTTGCACCCTTAGAATTGACTCAGGCTTTGGGACCTTTCTATCTTTTGGAGCTTCCTACTGAAATAACATTTTTGAAACTACTGTGATTCATTATTAAGAACAGAAATCCTTGGTAGTAAAAGGATTTGTCAATCAGAGTCAGCAGCTCGCTGATTGTTTCCCAGGCGCATATCTGGTGCTCTATATAGCTCAGGGCTCTATAGAAAGAAAAGAAAGGGTCTGCAAGCTAACTTGGTTCTTTCGACCTGAGCTTAAGTGAGTGAAACTTTCGTTGGTATATTTTGCAATTTTGCGCCTGAATAGGTTGCCCTATAAAGCGTGTATTCCATGGGAAGTCTTATACACTACTCACATTGTTATAAGCACACTCGTCGATGTCGACGCAGCGCGAGTGGTCGGCGGGGTCCAGCATGTGACCCGCGGGGCACTGGCACGAGTACCCTCCCGGGAAATTCTCGCAGTTCTGCTCGGCGCCGCACTCAGACGAGCGCAGTGCGCATTCGTCGATATCTGCAGACATCACAAGAATTTGAGCTAGATTTCGTTCTGGTGAACTGTTAATTTGTGACTCCGTTTAGTAAGGAAACATTCCATTAAGGAAGGAAGGCGAACCTCGTTTGCCATCGATACGCTAGTTAAGAAGATGAGGTCTTCTGGGAGAACGCAGAGAAAAAAGTGGAGTAGAGTGTATTGTAAAGTCGCATGCGACAATGCAGATGCTAAGGGACGGTGACAAAATATGAGCGGCGCTTTGGAGTCAGGAGAGGCTTGTTGTGTGCCCCCAATAAAGTCACTAACCTCTTCCACACCAGCAAGAGTTGTTCCACCTCGAAAACTGACCTCTTTGCAGGTTAGTGAAGTCGGCACTCCGCGATCTTAGTTCCAGAAGACACCTGGGTCTCCAAAAGCCTAGGTATACTGTGCTCAATTGTTGAGTTGTAATTTAATAAACACTAGAGAAACTTACCAAGGCACTGGCGGTTCTCCGTGAGCCTGTACCCCCACGGGCACATGATGTGGAGACTACCAGAGCCGGGCAGCCGCGCGTAGGTTGGCTTGTGGAAGCGGGCGCCCCGCGAACCGTATTGTGAACCCACCGTGATGACCCTGGGCGAACGTGGAACGGTTCCTACGAAGGCTGAAGAGTGATAGAGGAAACTGATGATAAAGATATGGGGTAGCAACAGTCATAGCCTCGTGACATGATTTATACACTCGGGTACATTTGTTTATTTCGCTTCGCGTTTAGCATCTTAGAACGAGGTCGAGGATCGACCGTTATGCTACGAGCACTCGATAAAGCATGAACTTACACGAGCGGAAACTAGGTTTGATCCAAACTTGCAGCACCCTTATATTCGTAGGGTAGCGACGGTTATAGATAGACATTCGACGTTAACAATCTTTGTAACCAAATCATCTTTGGAAAATTTCCTTTATTTGTCTTCCATCGAGAAAGGTTGAAATAATCGATGCACAAGCACTGAACTTCAAGCTTTTAGTAATTCCATTGAGACCAGTGTTAACAAGGCATCACATAAGCATAGTTCAAGTAATTTTTCCCATTCGAAGATAGGGACGTGATGGAAAAGAAATTAAAAAAGAGAAGTAGGTATCTCATTTGATGCTTTTGAGGAAGAGTAGAGAGAATAATATAGTGAGCTTTTAAAGACTCTCCTCAAACCAAGTTAAGTCTCCAAACTACACGCCACTTACCAGGTACACTGGGTACACTCGGTCCAGGTGCACCAAGTCCTGTGATACACCTGTAGCCGCCGTCGGTATTCTTGCATTGTTCACCGGCTGAGCAGCTTGCTTTGCCGGTGACGCACTCGTCAATGTCTGTATGAGTACGGATATTACGAGCTGAATGCTATGTAGGCTTAAACAAATGACGAATCGTAAGTTAGTGGAAACATTCTTGGACGGAGACTTCGAATGAGTAGACGCAGTGTCAGACGCTCTGGTTAGCTAGACTGTGCATATTATGAAGAAATTGCCAGTAGCGGTTGGATAAAAAGTATCTAGAGCTGAGATGGCTTGCCTTCAAGGCCCTGATAAACATTTTCGCCCAAGCAACCAACAGTGAGGCGATGTTGGAAATGACTGACAACTTTAAGTTTTTTTGGTAATTATAGCTTTATGAGACAGCTAAGGTCCGGTGGTAATCGCCTGGAACACGGTATTTGACACGATCAACAATAAATTATTTCATATGCTCGATTAAAACAATAATTACAAAATATCTCGGAAAATGTATCTCTTTTAGTCAATTACTAGTTATTACAATTTTTAAATAGATTAAACACAAAAAGAGTGCTCTGAAATGTGACGTCATAAGTCAGTTTTTTCATACAAAATTCCGTTTTAAAAGTAACTCATTTGATATTTTGTCAAATACCCAATGTAGAGCTAATATTCTTTTGTCGACGACGATATTTTGTAGTATTAGTACTTACCAACACATGTGCCAGAACTGAAGTTCCATTCGTAGCCAAGTTCGCAGATTATGGGCGGTAAGCGTTCCCTCGGCTTGCTGGGAGGCGAGTACGTCCAGTCGGGTGGAGATCGCGGTGGTAGCGCTGAAACAATTGAAAACAACTTAAATTACGGTAAACTCGATGGAGTTGTTGCCGTCGGGATACACGGAAATGTCAGGCCACAATAAAACGTCTTCATGAAGAACTTCAAGAAGTCGGTCAAGAGCAAACCAACCAAGAAGAACCGCACTATAATGTAGATGACTTCGGACCTATACAGGCAAAGCTCTTATCCAAAGAGAAGGAGGTAAGACCTCGTTCAACTTTCTTCTTCCTAAAATTACTACTAGG
Source organism: Yponomeuta malinellus (assembly GCA_947308005.1). Taxonomy (NCBI): domain Eukaryota; kingdom Metazoa; phylum Arthropoda; class Insecta; order Lepidoptera; family Yponomeutidae; genus Yponomeuta; species Yponomeuta malinellus. The sequence goes on from OX371019.1 coordinate 6,808,148, forward strand.
TAAAAAGTGATATCACCTATGCATAGTAGGCACCTCAAAGGTAAAAAAAAAGCGGTGGTAGCCCAGTGGGTAGAACAATGGACTCGGAAGCGGGAGACCCAGGTTCGATTCCCAGTGCGGGCATATACCTATGACTGTTTATTTTCAAAGTTACGTAGTACATCTGCGAATTTGTAGTACCAATACCAAACGCTAACTGTGAAGGAAAACATCGTGAGGAAACCCGCGGCCTGGTTGGCTCCGCACGTATTGACTTGTCTTTCCTGTGGGCTAGACCGGCTCAGCTGTCAGGATGGTCAAGCCTACGCCATCTAAAAAACAATGTCCCAGACACTGTAGCGTCCGAGTGGTCCCTTCACCCATCTAGTGTGAGTGATGGTGCCACTGGACGCTGTATAAATCATCTCATTACGTAGATTCAAAGGTCAAAGTAGGTACCTACCTATCTGTAAAAAGTTGCCACTGGACGACGCCCACCATCATTGGTGTGAGCTATTTTTTTTCTCGTAGTGAGACACCTAGGCCTCGATTCTATTTGTGCATTGTAATACAATGACAGGTAAACGATTGGTTCAGGTGACATGTTTTTAGGGTTCTGTACACGACATGGAACCCTTATAGTTTCGCCATATCGGCCTAGCTCTGAGAGCCGATTTGTACCAGAAAGCTGAAATTGGGCATACTTAGATATGTCATATTAATCACGCCGACAAAACGGTAGAATAAAATCTTTAAATTTTTTTAGCTATTTGACAGGTTTCTGAAAACCATCTCAGGTTTTTTGTTGGTGTTCATCGAGTGCTCAGAAAGAGGTTATTTCAAATTCCTTCGTGTATTTGTTCTAAAACAAGCAAATAAAAATTCAGTTTTAAAATAAACCGCCAAAACGCTACTTGGGAAATATGGTGCTGCTCGCGGACGGCCCGTACGTGCTCAACATATTGACCAATAATTGATACTGCCCGCTTGCAAAACTACTCTCTTGCTACTTACTCTAATGCAAAAAAGTGTCCTCTACTCCACTCCACTTATCTATAATAAAGTACCACAAAAAATAAAGGAATGTAAACTTGAAATTTTTAAGTCTAAACTACAGCTCCTATTATGTGAAAAGTGCTACAATTCGGTGCAGGAATTCTTGTCACTTTTCTTTAAAAAAAAATGTGACTCTTTATAAATTTGACATAGTACTTATTGCATGTTAAACTGTACCAACGTAATGAAAATTTTTGTATGCTTTTTAGCAGAATGTAGAGTACATATAAAATGTGTTTAACAACTTATATATCCACCTAAATTCCACAAATAAACGATTTTGTGTTTGTATTTGTATGGCGTCGCACAGGAATCAGTGACGTCACTGGTCAGTAAGGAAACAAACGTCAACTCCACAGAACAATACTACTAGAAAGAATGTCGATCAAATATTTTCTTTGATGTCGACTCTAAGAAAAAAGAGGGTTACTAAAATTTAATGTAACGCCATCCAATACAACCATAGGCTGATGATGATGAGGTTTGATACATATTATTATGTGCGTGTGTAGACTTGAAGCGGCAATGAAATGAAATCGGTGCGCTGATGCTGTTGTCATAGTATACAGAATCTAGGCCCTGTCCACACTATATATCTGAAAACTCCTGAAATTACCGGTGGTGCTTGTAGTGGTCGACGTGGTGGTTGATGAGGTGGTCTCGACCGTGCACCAGCCGGTCGGGTTCCGGACGTAGCCGGGCGCGCAGTCACAGTAGTAGCCGCCGACATCGTTCACACACATTTCTTGGGCGCCGCAGATGAAGCGGCCTGACGAGCACTCGTCGATATCTGCGGAATACAAAAGCGTTAGGAACAACTTCGAAGGGACAGAGGCTGGCGTCATCTGCCCGAAGAAAACTAGGTAGGTTAATTGAATAAAAATGAGTAGGTACCTACGCATGGGCAGGTTCAGACCTACGAGATCACATGTGGTTTGCGCGTGCCACCCAGCTAAATAATGGCTGTTAGCTCGCCGAGACTATAACATTGTTGTGCCTTGAAGAAAGCCTGAATACCTATCTAGCCGCTGTCAAAGTGTACATTGTTTGCAGAGCAAAATTTCTATAATAGAGCGGAATTATGGAATCATAAGCCAACTGAAAAGCATTTTAAACTCAAGAGGTTCAGTACTTACCAACACACTTTCCCTTGTCATTCTTCTCGTAGCCATTCAAGCAGTGCAAATTATCCAAATCAAAGTCCGGATCCGGTTGGTCAGGCTCCCGCCCTATTACATTCGTCCATGTGTCCTTGGGTATGCCACCGGTATCCAGCGAATACGTTCCGTTTGAGCTTTCCGTCTCTATCACATTAACCTCTGTGGGAGCCGGTATGGTTGCTTCAGGTAATTCCGGCTTCTCCGTCGTTGCTTCTGTTGGCCTAAGCCTCCATGGTCTTTCTATCGGCGGTTGGTTCGTGAAGGGGCGTGGATAAGGATTGTACAGCCTTGGAGTGGTTGGTGGAGGAGTGAAGGGTACCGGAGTAGTCGGAGGTTTGGTGGTAGGTTTCAGAGTCGTGGTTGATGGTTCAGGCGTTGTTGGTGCGTCGGTTGTCATTGGGGCTTCTGTTGTAGTTGGTTTTGCGGTGGTGGTCGGTCGCGGGGTCGTGGGCGGGGGGACTGGCCTCGGTGGTAGCGTTGGCCTAGGGAAGAGTGTTGGCATAGGAGGCAGAGGTGGCCTTGGTGGGGGCTGCGGCTTAGGAATCGTTGGCTTGGGTGTAGTAGGCCCGGGAGTTGTTGAGGTTGTTGGTGGAGGTCTTCGAGTAACCTTGGGTTTGACGTTGTCTGGTGCCGCTGATGCGTCTTCATCTTCACTGAAAAGTAATAAGGTGAAGACGGGAATTTTCCACTCCATACCTTGGGTTACGCCTTTTCAATCTAAGTAATAAGCATTACAAATTCATATTGCATCTCGAATGTCCCTTATATGAACGCGCGGAAGAGCAATGGTCGAAAACTAGTAAGTTAGCGACTGCCTGGATAAGAGTACTTACTCTGAGTAGAAATACTCGTAGTCCTCAGGGGGGTGGGCGGTGGTGCTAGAGGAGGGGGCTCGTCTGGTGCAGGTGTAGGAGCCAGGCACGTTCAGGCAGAACATGCCGGCGGCGCAAGAGTCCGCTTTCAGAGTGCATTCGTCAATATCTGTGGAGTTGAGATACTTCGATAAATAATCAAACACTTCCTTTAATTGCGGTCATTGCTTTATGGTGACTGCGGTATAGTACCACATTTTCGTGAGGTCCTGGGTTAGACATGTACCCAATGACTTAGTTTTCTACGAACGTTACGAACATTTGTTAATTTGTAGTTCAGAAATACCCGCTAACTACATAAATACACGAGACACACGTGTTACCAGGTTACGGTATTGATTAAGCCCAGATTAAGATTATCTTCTGAACTCTGAGGAAGGCCTGGTGCCCTGCATTTTGATTTTGAATTTTTGCTAAGAGAGAAGAGAGAGAGAGAAAATTCTCGGTGATATGACTGGATTATTGACCCTTAAATGGCTTAAGTGTGTTTCTATTTCTATTCCGTATTTTCTATTGTATTTTTATCTTAAACAAACACAAGGATGAGTACTTGGAAATGGCAACCAAAGAATATGAGGTTATTCAGCGAGGTACTCAGCAAGACGTATAAAGAAAGGCACCACAGCGCTCTGGCTAGGGGCCTGGTGAACACTGACAATGAAATCAACAAGCTCAGTCTTTGACCATTACCAAAAAGAGTGAATGATGGTCAGTGGACAATTCAATATCCGACGCGTGGAGCCGATTGCAGATCCAAAACTGAGGAAGAGAAAAAGGATCTATTGGGTACTAATGGAAGTTGGCCATCATTAGCGCTCTTATCTCCTTTCTGACCGTTGCCAAGTGGAATAGACATTGAACGCTAGCACATAGGAAAAAAAGACGCTAGTCACTTCCGTACCATATTGGACGTTTCAGGGTCCTCAAAGATTCTTCTTCTGGCTTCGGGTGCCGATGTAATGGTGCCGAGTTGATTCTTCAGTATTCAGTGTTTTAAGGCTTATCTCAGCTATGTGCCTACATTTGTCAAGTTATTAGCAATATCACTCGCTAATGTTGAAGGAAAACATCGTGGGGAAACCTGAGTGTCTGAGCTATTCACATACCTCGGCGCTTGAAATCGCCAATCCGCGGTGGGCACGCGTGGCTAACAAGCCCATACTCTTTCTCTGAAAGAAGGCCCGGACCCTGTGGTTTTACTAGAAAGTCATTACGAGATAAAGGCTTTTTGCAGATGTGGTCGTTTTGCGATCAAGTCTTTATGTGGTTCTGGTCGTTTTGAGAATCCAGTCGTTTTGATACCGACTCTATAGGCGGGTTGGGTTATGTAGGCTTACCAACGCAAGAGCCGGTGGCTGGGTCCAGTTCGAATCCGTTCTTGCAGCGGCACTCGTGGCCGCCGTACGTGTTAATGCAGTTCTGAAGTGCGTCGCAGAGGTGAGTACCGTCACGGCACTCGTTAATGTCTGCCGAAAATACATTGCGTACCTACATCACTCGTAAATTATTCTTGGAATGTTCCAAGCCTCCGTGCTTTTTCAGGATCTGAAGATATCGAAGATTTATTAGTAGTCTGGCATTGCATACTGCAAAGTTACATAATATGTAAACTTACACTTAGGAAGATGTGAGCTCCGGTCACACAGCGACTAATCGCTGCGAAAGCCTAGTCACCGCGAGTATTCGCTGTTTGATAGGCTATTCGCTGCGAATAGATTCACTCGCTCCGAGTTGAAGACGCCCCGACTAGAATTGAGCATGTTCAATTTTACTCGAAGCACTGACCATCGAAATTATAGCGTAGAACTCGCTGTGTGTGACAGGCATCAGGCAGCGAATTTTCGCTGCAATTATTAATCGTGGCGAGTGCACTCGCAGCGATTAGTTGATGTGTGTGACCGAAGCTTTACTGTACATTGGGTTAGATATGAAATAGAAGTGGGTAGGTATTTAATTTATTATTTACCTTCACAACCGTTTCCTCCTGAACGTGCTCTTGTTCCTTCTTGACATTTCTGAGAACCTAGTCTGAAAACAACGAATTAACTTCTTTAGTAGTTAAACTACTTAGTATAAAGGTTTTTGTCAGAAAATACCTTAGAGTAGGTATATTTCTATGGAAAATATTTACATGGCAAGAAAAGTGACGTAAAAAATATGATGTCGATATCATCATCCTCATCACTCAGCCACAAGAAGTCCACTGCTGAACATAGGCCTCCTCCATGGATTTAAAAAAAAACCGGTTAGAAGCGGCCTGCATCCAGCGTCTTCCTGCCACTTGGATGAGGTCGTCTGTCCATCTTGTAGCTGATCATCCTACGCTGCGCTTGTCAATATGATGTCGATATATTCAAAAGTAAACTTGTCATCTTACTTGGGTAAAGTGCTGATCTTGGATTTGCAGTCGTAAGCTCCTGCCAAGTTGACGCAGAACTCACTGCGTTTGCACGCCTCCGAGTTTTCTTCGCATTCGTTTATGTCTGCAAAACAACACTTTGAGGTTATACTCATTCAGGATTTGACTCTGGAACTAAAAAAAACATATTCCGTGGATTTGTCTAGGAATCCAGAAATAGTTGCTTTAGGAGTATTTGCGCTCCTCTGTGGGGCAATTTTTGAGGGAGGATTTGGTCCCTGAAACGTTATGGTCTGTTAGACCGAATGCCAATTCATGTAATCCAATATCCTAGGGTTGGTGAAACGCATGCACGTAAATATTTAAGAAAACGCGAGAGTAACTTTCGGAATCTTTTTTATTCGTCTTTGTCCTTGACAGTTGGCTTCGACCATTCTGGGATATGCACGGAAGTGACAACCTCTGAATTATTAGGAATTACGAGAGATATTGCCGTCCTCTGGTGGCTGGGTCGGGCGGAGACATTAAGAAGGCGGCAAAAGGACAATGGACGAGTCTAGCAGACGACCGGCGAGGTTGGCGTGACGGTGAAGAGGCCTGCCCAACAGTGGGCAGTCTTTCATGAGCTGTATAGATAGACAAGCGATGTGCCATTACAGACCACGTAGGTACCTTCACAAATCCCCGTAGCGCGGTTGACAACGAACCCCGGTCCGCAACGCTTGGAGACGTGGTCTTGGCAGAAGAAACTGCCGTGGGTGTTGATGCAGTGCTGCGAGAGGCGCTGGCAGTCGTCCAGGTGTTCATCACATTCGTCGATGTCTGAGGACAGGTTAGGTTAGGTTCGATATCGGAGTCTGTTGGGTTAGTTTAGGTTAGGTTTTTGTACATATTCGTAAAGTTTTGGTACCTATTCATTCTGCCTCGGTGGTCGAGCGATTAACACGCTTGTTTCGTTTACCACTAGAGGCGGCCATACTTGATTTGTACAAATCACCTTAGTCTGGATGTATTTCCCGGTTTGTGATGGCCTTCCCTGTTTGTCATAGCTCAGCGTATCCTAGTTTGGGACCAGGACTGGAAATTGTGTTCTGTGGAACTTTTATTCGTTTACATTGTACGTCATCCAAAAAGTGAATAGTGGACTAAACTAACAGAGTGAAGAGACTTCTTTCTTTCCCTCTTACGTGCCTTTTCGTGGATGATAGTAGGTACCTGAGTGCAACAAGTATAATACGATTACTTAAAAAAATTAATTATAAAACTATTTGCCTCACACTCACGAACATAAATCATAGTATTGTGTAACAGAGAGGCAATAAAGTTGTTCAGTTACTTTCTTTAATACCCCTATAGACAACATCATCATCTTTAAGAAAGAGAAGAGACAAACCGGATTTCTGAAACATGCAAGACCTCACCAAGACACTCGTCGTCCGGCCCGCTTCGGAACCCTGGTGGGCACATGTTGCTCTTAGGGGATGTAGGGCCCTCGGGGCTGTCAGGGGCCCTGGGTTTGGCCGGGGGACGGGGCCCCTCTTCCACTGGCTTGCCGGGCTTCCCCGCACAACTGTAACCCCCTATTGTGTTCTCGCAGAGGTATTTTGGACACGGAGGTCTGGGCAACTGGCACTCGTTTATGTCTGGAATTTCAAAAGAATGTTGGACGACGCTGATAGAAGTCGTTAGTGAAAGAATAATAATCTACCAAGTCGTCCTATGTCATTCGTTAATCTTAAGAATGCCTGAGATATCAACCCTACCTACTATCAATTTCATGACTTTGATAGTTGAAGATCAAAGGCAAATCTTTTCGGGGGTTTCTTAGGACAAAATGGTAGTACAAAGTGTCTATTTGTAAATCGAACGGTGATCATCTTCATCATAGTGAATAATTTTCGCTATAGAGGTTTCCTTACAGAAGAGATAAGTGGCGTTGGGGAAGACCTCGGTTTAGCAGCAGCAGTTCATTTAGTAGCAGCATATATTCCAATGCTAGGTATACCTATTCCTTGCGATCAAGCCAGATGGAAGAAAATCGAGTCAAACAACTTGTTCTAAATACGCTTTTTTGTTACTTTTGTGATACATGAAAAATGTAGCCTCCATTACATGGGTGTTCCACTGCACGGCAAAGGCCTTCCCCCTTTCAAACCGACATGTTCGGTCGTTTGCCACCTCATCCAGCAAAACAGAAAACGTATTCTTTGCTCTCTCACCATCACAAACTTGGTTGACATCATTCTTCTTGAAGCCGGGCGGGCAGTTGCGGCCCACGTCTCGCTTCCTTATGGGGACACACTTATAGGAACCGACTGTGTTGTGACACACGGTCCCTTCCCCCGGACACAAATTGTCCAAGTCCAGCGCGCACTCGTTTATGTCTGGAAAGGAGGCATTCGTCAACGTGCAAAGAATAATTGGGCGAAAGCATACCCTATGTTGTTCTCGGTGCAAGGATATGAACGCCCCGATTCAACCCTTCGGCAACGGAAGAAGCGACTAAGGGAAATCTAGGAAATGGGCAGCAGCACCTCTAGTGTGTAGAGTACACCTCTACTGCGATCATCAATCGATCGATCGCCTGCCCAGTGTGGTGATTACGGGGTAAGGAAAGCAAAGGTCACCAGCGTTGCATGCGCCCTCAATTTCAACCATATCTGTGTTTACCTTTAAGTCTTCCCCTCACATGATAATGGAGATCTCTTCGGAAACGCCGATTGTTAGGAAACTATTGACGAAAATTATTAGTTTCGAAGGCACTGATGAGACAAGGACTGGTCGGATTGATCACCTTCACTCCTACCTATGTGTTCTTACCTTTGCAAGTCTTCCCATCACCATTCAGCTGGAACCCGTTCCAACATTGACAGGTCACGAGCCCATCGTCATCCTTGCAGACATGCTCGCAGGAGTCCTTCTTGCATCTCTCTCTCCTCTGCGTGGTTGTCTCTAATTTCTTCTCTGTTGTGGTTGGTGCCTGAGTCGTGGTTGCTTCCATTCTTTCTGCGGCTTCCTGAAAAAATATTTACTTACTGAAGGGTTGGTCTTTTCACACTGCGGATTTTTTTGGGAATTAGATTTGAGTCTTTTAAAGTTCTGTGCGACAGTGTAATAAATAAAGGCAGCTACCAAAGAACAACATGTTCGAAGGAATTTCTTGGATCCAGAAGGAAGAGCCTTTTACCTAGTTAGCTACTGTAGGGTGATGGGTGATGAAGATACTTTGAGATTACTTTCCCTCATGCCAAAACATTTGCCTTATCGAGGTAGTCTGATCATATCACGGACAAGTTGTCAAACCATACTTCCTTATACTTATGGTGTTTGCTGAGAATTCAGTTGGTCTGGCGGGTGAATCAATGTTTAAACAGATGTCAGAATTTCGAATAAGAACGTAAAAATATTTGTTAGTCATTGATTGAACCGTGCCACCAGACGGTAGATAGGATAACTGACCATGAAATGGTCACTATCAATAAATAAAAAAAAACGACTTCAAAACACTACAGCACTAAAAAGATAGAAATGTTGTAGTGTTTCGAAGTCGGTTTTTATTTTTTATTTAAATTTTTTTATTTTTCAGTTTTTAGTGGAGGAGCGGGAGAAAAAAAAACAAGTCCCTTATAACCATAATTTACCGTACATAATTCGTTCCTTTAAAATTTTATGTTCTAAATCTCCGAAAGTCTTCACCAGAACATCACCAAATTACCTTGGGACTACTTTTACGCTATTTTATGAAACATACGAATTTTACTAAAGAATTTGCCCCATTAGGCCTTATTTACTGCTGTCCATTGAAGAGTTCCGTTCTCCATCTCTAAGTCTTCATCAGATCTTCACTTCACTTCACCAAATTAATACGGGACCAATGGGACGTTATATCTGTTCGAACAAAAAAAAAACTGTCGAAATCGGTTAATATTTGACGGAGTTATGGAGGAACATAGCCAAATAATTAAAATAAAAAAATATAGGTACGCGTCGAATTGATAACCTCCTCCTTTTTTGAAGTCTTTCCGTTGATCATTTTTCATTTCGGTGGTCCGTAAGTAGGTACCACGTCATAGTTCGTCATATATATTTCCAGTCACTCCAACCCTGGAATACACTTTGAGGGTGCGGTGCAGGGATTTGAAACTGCAGCATGCAATTGCCACACATGCCTCGTTTAAGTAATGATGATGATGATGATGGTCTCGACCGATTTCGGTCACGGCGATTATTTCAACTGGTGGCATTTAAATATAAGGCTTACCAAGCAGCACTGGTGATAAGCATTCTTCCTCAGAGCCGAGGTGGGGCTGAGGTAGTCAGAAGCAGGCTCCCCGCAGCCCTCCCTACCCTGTGACTCTCCTGTCAGCTGCCCGAAGGAACACTCGTCGCAGCACGTCTGGAGATCGAAACGTCAGGTAAGTACCGGAAAGGTCGAGTACGTGTCTACTTGCCATGGTCTCAAATGGGAAACCCTGTGATGAGGTAACGAAACATCGACATCATAAACTTGGAATAACATCCAGACCTGGCCATTTGTTCAAATCAAAGTACGGCGACCCCAGCGGGAATCGAACCCACGACCAGTCTTGCTAGTCAAATGTTTCAACGCTAGGTTATGTCTCGTCCTCAAAATCACCAAATAAAAATTAAAATTATATATATACTTTATTAACTTCGGAACTAGTCCATAGCGAATTTTGGAACCAGTCCTTAGCAATGCAAAGTAGTTACTTAAGGTGGAACGTTTCCTATACAAATGATTATTTCCAAATTTATTAAAAAAAAAATACATAATTATGCACTGGAATTATGTCTGTCTGCATTAATTAAGATTTTTATTTGCGCCAATCCATATTTCCGTGAATAAAACTGTAGTGTAATAAATTACATAAGTTCGATAATGCTTGTATGGACTAAATTGTCGAACTCATTTAAGCTATTAAACCAGTGTTTTTTTTAAGAAACTGTATATTGGCGCAGATAAAAATCTTAATTAATGCAGACAGACATAAATCTAGTGTTTAATGTAATTTTTTAACATATTTGGAAATAATCATTTGTATGGGAAACGTTCCACCTTAAGTGATAAAAATAAATAGAATACTTCCCAAACAACACTACTATAATATTAAGTTTGGATGTTTATGTTTTAATTACATATAAGATAAGATAAGAATATTGCACACAAGAAGCGAGACATAAAATATGAAACTTACAATGAAAAAGTACAATGGGCGGCCTTATTGCTAACAGCAATTTCTTCCAGACAACCTTGTGACGGAATTGATTTGTTTAAATTGAATGGCATCCATATTCTGTCATAAATCATTTGGTAATATTTTTCGCACGGTCCTCACAGGACAGGCTTGACCGTGAGGCGTAAGAGCCACAATTAAAATTGTAATACTATCCATACTATCTGTAGATGATGAGGATGTAAAGTTGTTTTCTGGTAAAATAAATCTATTTGTATTTTGTATTTGTATTAGGTTTTGTCCTGTCTCTTTCTTTATTCAGCATTGACTTCCATGAAGACATTGGCCATCGTAATGTATTTCTACTAACAAAGCCTTCTGGCTTAAAAGTTCATATAATATCTTGGATAGTCGGTCTCCTCAGGGAATACTTACTATTCCAGAATTATTCTTTAGGGAGCTCTGCCGGGAGCCAAGAGGATCGTGGATTGTATCTTTTTGTTTTGTCACTGCTGTTTCTGTAACATTTTTTCCGGTATACAATAGAGAATATTCTCATCTCATTTTGTCGTGCCCACCCCAAAACCCGCCAGCATTGTCTTGGATCAACCCCAGGATACTGGGTTTCGGTTCCGTAGATCATCGCTTTCAGGGCCAGCCTCAATGAAAAATTAGAGAGTTATTTTATTTGGTTTATCTACAGTCTACACCAACGATCTCCGTCCCGCTCTGGAGACAAAGAGGAGATGACGTCACGATAACGCGACGATAAAATGAAGAATATACTTAGCTAGCTAAGTAGCTCACCCTTCCGATGTCCGTTTTCGGCACAACACATCGTTTGGCTGCAGCAAACGTCATCCCTGCAGTGCAGTCATCTTTTTGCCTGGAAACGTAAATAACGATCGCCGTAGGTAAGTAATACCTACACATACACACATAAGCTCACGCCTGTATCCCGGAGGGGTAGGCAGGGCCACTTGCTACGATCCTGGCAGATCTCTTTCGCTTCAACAGGTAAGTAAAAGATAATAAGGCTGCTTTTTCAGCTGGCATTCCTCTCGCTGTCACATTCTAAATATAACCCTGCTGATGAGAATTTCCATTAGTCTTTTCCGCGCCCTCGCCCCACGACCCTTCTGTGTAGCCAGGGCTAACCCAGTAGATAATTCGTTCATACAGTCGCCGGCACATCAACCTTTACAGTTAAAAAGTCGCCCGTAAGACAACTGATTACAGTGCACAGACACAGAGGTTCATGTGCCGCGCCGCGATGTGTTATCAACTGTACCTAGTAATAAATTAATAGAGTATCACATCTCACTCCAGTTGCCATTTCCTCTAATAGAGTCTGAGCTGACAATGAGTTTATTCTCAGAGCAGCAATATTGTATACCTACCTTCCTACTCACCTTTGATGCTATCATATGATTATGATAACGTGTGGATGGATATCGTCTAATAAGCGGATCTTGGCACTTGGCCAAGAACACCTACCTAGAACTATACTATTTGATAAAGTAAACGGTAAAAAAGTTTAATACTTATAAATAATGCCCAATTAAACAAAAGTTAAGGTATGTTAAGGTTCTCGAGTGGAGACCACGAATTGGCAAACTGGTAGGACGGCCACCAGCTCGCTGGACCGACGATCAGAGGCAGATTGCTGGCAGCGGCTGGATGAGTATGGCCGAGGACAGAACGAAGTGGCGTACCTTGGTGGAGGCCTATGTCTGGCAGTGGACGAGTAGGTACTGGCTGATTGATTGAAACGAAAGTGACAGAAAATACTTTTTTTTATGTAGCCAATATTCGCCCCACTGCAGGCACATGCATTCTCTCAGAGAATGGCTCAGAGAGAGGGCTTAATTACCACGCGTGCCCACCGTGGATTGGCAATTTCAAGGGCTGAGTAATTTTTTGAGGTACAGAAAATACTTACTGCGTTTTATTTTAGTAGGTAAGTACCTGACTATTTAAAAAAAAAAACTCCACGGATATAGTGACGTAATACGAGATCTGTAGGATATGAAAAGTGAAAAACTTTAGTATACACGGTGTCAAAATACTGACGCCAAAAGTTTTCTTGGGAAAAAATTTTCGGCGGGGCGAAAATGGGGGCTTTACGAAACTAACACCCGATATATCTGTCTACCCCTCCGGGACACAGGCGTAAGTTTACTTCCCTATTATGTTTTCCTTACACGGGGGCGCACACAGTTTAGGCCTAAGAGCTCATTACTCATGTCTTATGATTAAATATACCTACTTATAAAATTAATATCCAGGGCAAGGCCTCAGAATTCCAAAAACTGCCAGTTCGAGACAGATAACCTTAGTTTAACCTATACCCAAGTTCAGTTACCTCTGACGTCGATTCCTCACAAATTGGAATATTTTTCTTAGGTACAAGACTTAGCTTTCTGAGTTACGTATAAGTATTTGTGAATTTATTTATTTATTTGAAGCAGCAATACCACTCGTTAACGTGAAGGAAAACATCGTAAGGAAACCTTTGTGCCTGAAATGTTCACATATATCTCAGCGCTTTAAATCGCCAATACGCGGTGATGGGCACGCGTGGTGATTATCCGTCCTCTCTGAGAGAAGTTCGAAATCCTATAGAACTTACTCATAATGTCTCAAGCAGCACGCCCTGGCCTCTTTGACACAAATGTTGACCTGCTCCACATCATCAGGATCCAGGTCGTCCGGTGGCCCCACGGAGGCGCACTCATCCCGACTCCTGGAGTTGGATCCCTGGGTCTCTCCATGGCTGCAGCAGGACTCTTTCAGCTCGGCTAGCTCTTCGGGCGAGAGCTCTGAGGAGGGAAAGGGGTAAGTTACATGGCGGTTTGTCGTGTCCACTTATAGAATAAAAAAACCGGCCAAGTGCGAGTCGAACTCGCGTACGAAGGGTTCGGTACCATTATCTATACAACATTAGACACAAAGATCGAGAAAAAACGGCAAAAAAGTCACGTTTGTTGCGTGGCTCCCACAAAGGGGGGGTCCCATATAACAAACTTGATTTTTTGCATTTTATCTCGATCTTTGTGTCTAATGTTGTATAGATAATGGTACGGAACCCTTCCTGCACGAGTCAGACTCGCACTTGACTGGTTTTTCCTCTATGATTTCGCTTAGGCACACCTCGCCTCGCTTTCGAGCGGAATTTTCTTCGACACACTGTCTTTGCGTGGTTTGTCTGCAATGTCTACAATGTGCATGGTACAACATTACATACGACAGCACGTCGGCTTTTACAGTTACTATCTCTCTGAATATAACTTTATGCATCTACGATACATCCGGTCCGAGGACTAGCTTTCGTGTATACCGGCCTACCTCCTCCTGTGACTATGACCGATGGGTTTCTTTGTCGTTCGTGACTACCTGCGAACAGTGTACAGCTCGTCAAACTAGATGAACAAAGAAATAAAAACTTTGTAAGAACTTAGTTAGATACTTTACGGACGAACGTCTCCTTACAACAAAAATGTGAAAATGTAAAATGTAAAGAAACATTTTTAAAGTGAGTGGCCCATTCTGATTTTGCAGATTGGAGCACGAATTACCTCTACAACGTGTCATTTATTTGAACTAAAGGCGATATTACACGGTTCAATCACACTGAAGGAATGCTGTGAAACGCTAAACTAAGCACTACGGATTTACAAAGGAATATCGTGAGCAAAAAGTGTACAAGTGGGTAGGTACATACTTTTGAAGTACCAACGTGAGCACTGTTTATGGCATCATCAATAAGATTATGAAGTTCCGGAACTAAAATAGACAAAGTGTGAATGAATGAGCGTCAACAAGTTGGTAGTCAAAAGTAGTGTTGCCAGAATCGGCACGCCTCATTTTACTCGTATCGGGACGCGTCCCAGCCCAGCATCCCAAGCGAGATGCCTAATATCCCGCTGTTTAATTAGTCCTACTCCTAAGATATTTTTTTGTTCAATTTTCTTTTTTATAAAAAAGTGGATTCCACGAAAATACTCTAAAGACGGAGTTAAAGCCGGTTTTTAACAGGAATTCCTGCCATAAATCGGGTTTACTTCCGTCTTAAGAGTGTTTTACTGGAAACAACTTTTTATTAATAAGACTGTAAACAAGTTATTAGCTAGGTAAGCCCCGGTTTCTTGTACACAATCTGTTAATTTAATTTTAACAGCTGTTTGTTGGCCAAATGACATACAAAAAAATACTGAAATCTGCTAACAGTATTAGCACTTTTGGGGATAACTTTGTGTATCAGTGCACAGTAGGATAACAACGCGCGACTACGCTTGTCACGCATTTTAACGCGACATATAGCGGCTGAGAATATTTTTAACAAATGCGCGTCATAAAACGCGTGATAAACGAAGACGCGCGTTTGTCAAGTGTGTATGCTTGTAGCCTCAGCTTGTAGCATAGTTTGTTTGATCAACGCCGCGATATTTGGTAAATTAGATCTGGCAACACTAGAACTCTGTGGTGTTGATTCGCAACGTTTTGTGCTGATAATCCCGATGACCCCTGCCACGCGATGCACCCAATCGCTCAGATTCCGAAGTGTTTACTTACAATTCGCTTTTGAATTCAGAGCTTTTTAGAGGAATTGCAATTAATTTACACTCACTTCTAACAACATGCTCAGTAGGTATTGAAGAACTAAAGCCGGTCTCAAAAACTACGCATACTGGACCCTTATTATGAAGCAGCGATATATTATGTTCGGAAGGGTCGCACCGTCGCACTTGAGTCCGACAATTCACTCGAATCTAGCGACAAAATACTGTTCTTTTTTTGAATAGTTTCTATTAAAACTATTAACCAAATTAAACAATTCTAGAAAAGAACCGTATCTATCGCTAGATTCGAGTGAATTGTCAGGCACAATACGACGTTGCGTTGCGACCCTTCCGAACATCACCAGCGGAATCCAATTCGTAGGATACACTCAATAATAAGTGTTGTTTTGACTTCCCAACAAATGGATATTGAAATCCATTTTTTTTCCAGTGAGATCAAATATAGTTTTTTTGTTATTGTAACAAGTACCTAACAAAAATGTTAGCACGTTACTTAACTTTCCCGTAACGCATCGGCATCTTCTTATGTGAAGATTGTTCATCAAACTAAGATGGTGTCCATGCTGTAAACTTTTAACGCCTATCAGGCAATTCTACCATAATAATAAAGAAAACGCGGCTCAGTCATTAAATTGGTTTCGGGGCTCTGAACGTACAGTTACGCGCTTCATATTTAGTAGACATATCTCCAGCCTTCTCCAGCTTATGCTGAGTCAGAGCCCTTATAATTAAATAATTCATCTATCTGTCATATCTATTTTAAACTCCGAATAGCCAAACCGTGTTCAGTTGGAATGGTGAAATTGGCTGACTGAAAGGAAATAAAATTCTTACTGCAGTCATTAAACTTCACAAAAGTGCAGCTATTTTCATAGATCATAAGGGAGCACAAATGGGTTAAGAGCTCGCTGCCCGTTCTAGATGACAAGATGACATGAATTCATCAAATTAGATACAAGGAGTAACATTATCCCTTTAGATACCTATCTTCCCGAAAAATAACACTACGACCCACTGATGAGGACAACTTCGAAATCGAAGAAATCGCAAGATTGCACCAAAATGTATTCCTTTTTAGGGTTCCGTATCTCAAAAGGAAGAACGGAACCCTTATAGGATCACTTTGTTGTCCGTCAGTCAGTTCGTCCGTCCGTCCGTCCGTCCCTCCGTCTGTCTGTCTAAACCCTTTATCTCGGGAACGCGTAAAGTACCGAAAAAATTTAAATTAAAACCATATACTCAGGTCTACAGTCCCCTGAAGCTGTAAAAAATTCAAACTTCTAAGTTAACGTAAAAAAGGTACGGTCGTTCAGGCTCGGAGAAAATTGCGAGACTAGATTCGTGAACCAAATAGTTCAGGAATTGAGTCTCGCAGTTTTTTCCGAGCTTTTCCCGAATTTCAAAGACTATTATTTTTATGATTTAATTAAAAATGTATAGTTTTCAGATTTTTAATAATACGTGAGTACCTACAAATTTGTACGGAACCCTCGGTGAGCGAGTCCGACTCGCACTTGTCCTGTTTTTTATGTAGCCTACATACGTCCCGCTGCGGGGCACAGGCCTTCTCTCAGAGAGAGAGAGAGAGAAATAGAGAGTATGGGCTTCATTACCACGCGTGCCCACCGCGGAATGGCAATTTCAAGCGCTAAGGTAGGTATGTGTACACCTTAGACACTCCGGTTTCCTCACGATGTTCTCCTTCACAGCAACCGAGTGATATTGCTATACAAATTCACAAATGTACGTAACTAAAACAAAGTCATAGGTGCATGCGGACACGCCGGGGATCGAACCTACAACCTCCTGAATGCGAGGTAAGCATTATACCGACATCGCTAGCGTCGCTAAACATTAATACTCTTTGGGTGGAGGTTAACAAATTCGGAATAGGTTCAATCCTGAGTTTTAAATTTTCACTACGTTTCTTACCATTTAACCCGGTCAAAGAGAATCCTTACCAATGCAAATCCTTGCCATTAGCCCCTATTTTGTTGGTAGGTCGTTAAGCACACACTTGGTTTCAAGTATTCTTAATTATTACTGAGCTAAAAAAAAATAATCGGCCAAGCGCGAGTCGTACCACTAGTAAATTGAAGATTCAAATCAAATCTTCAAATTAGTCTTAAAGAGTTGTTTTACGTATATTATGCATTAAGTAGGCAGGTTTATTGCCAGACCGATAAGTTTCTTGAACAAAATTCCACGCAGTCGGGATGGTTTTGCGATGACCGAGTAAGAGCAATTTTTTTTTTAATTATTTGCTATTGTTAAACTAAAGACCGAGGAATTCTAAGTCACATCTCGTCAATGATCACCGAAATACGTCAATGCGAAGTCAAAGTCATTTTTTCAAGTTAGTTGTCGGGCACTATACCTATTTTAAGTCTAGCACACTTGGGTTTCAAACAACAGAAATACTTACCACTTATCGTATATTTTATAAAACAACACAAAACTAAATAAATCACAATAGTTGACTTCATTATTATGTTTTCGATGCGGACCAGCATGAAAACTCGCTTTTCACCGAATCTATTAAATAAACAGTTGAGTATTTTATTAAAATTAATCTGTATCACTATTCAAGTGTTTCCGTGTATTGCGATCATTTCGCACACGTCTCTTGTGCCGAAGCGCCTTGCGATGAGTGATACGAAACCGCGTACAGTGAGCGCCAAAAGTGGCATTGTAAAATAATCTTCAGAGAAATGCTAGATAGATGAAATAAGCTCAACAAAGGGGTAAGCCTTTTTAGGCGCGAGACACACAGATGGGACGTGATGCGAGGGCGTGGTTTTGTCCATTTTTTCTCCAAAATGATCGAGATTTTGAAATGGACACGTAGTTTAACTTGTAAAGTTCATTAAGTCGCAGTTTTCGTGCTACTTTGAATAAATCACTTTTGAATTTGAATATGAATTTTTCTCTTGAACCGTAACAGGTAGCTAGTTTTTCGCAGAATATGGAAGATTATGGAAGATTTCCAACAAATAATAAATAAAAAAAAATAAGAGAGGTTCCTATACATGAAACGTAATTTTTTTTTTGTTTCTGCAATATGAAATGGTAAAACATTACATGTCAAACTTAGTGTCACATTCCCTTTAGTATATTAACAAATACTTAAGAAAAAGTGGCAAGTGGCAGTCACTGGTCTGGGATACAGGCGTGAGTTTATGTATGTATATATGTATGTACTTAAGAAAAACCGTTTAAGTGTGAGTTAGGTTCTAACTTAATAACTGATAATATAGCGTCAAGCTATTATAATCAGTAAATTATAATTGTTATGTAGGTATTAATAAAGCTATTCTCTCGCCATCAAACTCGGTATTGAGACTGTGCTATGCTGCATCAGTAAATTGCTTCGAACCGCAGTATTGGCAGATGGCTTTGTGAAAAAACCCAGCGTATTTACAATATCAAAATAATCTCAATTTCTTCTTAAGTCAATTTAATTTTTATTTATTCATATTTGGGGGAAGCCCTTCATCTGACATTACTGCTTCCTTCCTACAGCATCCATTTCCTTCCGTGGATGTCGTAGAAGGTGAGATTCGATACTAAAAAGTTAATAGTTTTTAAGAGGATATCGTGGACAGATACGTGCGTGAAACAAAACAATCGAATCCCGACTGACGCTACGCGCGCGGGGTGCACACTGCATAGAGGGAGGGAGATTGCGCCTGCGTATCTATTGTTCATACGTTCTTTCTCTCTACCTGGAACCGGTTTTTTGGAACATTATTGCAATTTAGATTTCGGGACTTTTGTTCGGCCAGATTTTGCAAGTACTTATTATATGTGACGCCCAATACAAAAAAACAAAACTTACCTATCATATCACTTTTGTCTTCAACTGTACAAATACGTAACATTCACAGGCGGTTAACTGATAAGTGGGTTGCTCTGCGCAGGTCTATTGCTTGGGGTCAAATTGGGCCCCAAGGGCTTCAGTGACCTTGTCTTTTACGGACCATTGTGCTAAGGGTCTAGAGGTCTATTTTAGCAATTGTCATTTTGCTAGTTGGTAGAACATTGGACTCGGAAGCGAGAGACCCTATGACTTTGTTTTCTAAGTTATGTACATTTGTGAAGTTATAGTAGCAATACCACTCGCTAACCGTGAAGGAAAACATCGTGATGAAACCTGAGTGTCCGAGCTATCCGCATACCTCAGCGCTTGAAATCGCCAATCCGCGGTGGGCACGCGTGGTGATTAAACCCATACTCTCACCCTGAGAGACGGCCTGTGCCCTACAGTGGGACGTATATTATTATAGGCTGCTTATGATAGCTCAGCATAACATTTTTCGTGGAAATAAAATGCTATAAAAGGGTTAACTGGCCCTGTTACATAAAGCCAAGCCTCTCCAAGGTTTGCTGGAACAAATCTACAACAGTGATAACTCGCCATTCTGCATGTAGGTGATTTCTTAAGTGTCCTGTTACGTGTTTCATATGCAGTAAGTATAGGTAATTATTTAAAGCCACGATTATTAGATAAACTGGGCTGGTTTCTGAATTGAGAAATTAACTAAGTAAATCTCAGAACACTGAGAAGTAAATACTTAAGTGACGTTCTGTCACGCTCTTTTCTGAGAAATTCGAAGAGACAGCACTACAGTTAAGCATTTACTTAGCGAAATTCTCAATTCAGAAACTGGCCTCAGTCCTATTTATAAAACACGATTGATCTAAAAGCCTCCTTTATCACAGACTATTAAAACCGCATTTGAGGAGTCTTAGTGTTTTTTACAGGAAGTTTTACAATAACGTAAAAGCGTGCGTTTAGAGTACCTGCCTATAAATGTTTGTCACGCAACAAATTTTTACAGCAGAACGGATTTGGATTAAAGGAGAATGATCAAAACCAGTCTATGTTGCGCTTTAAGCATTTATACCTCAAAATTTTTCTTTTGAAAAATGATTTCAAAGTTCTATTTGATAAATTAAAAGAATCAGGGGTTTAAAAGTAATGATTACATTATTGCAAAAATCGCAAATCGTGTACATGCATAAAACGCGAAAGTGCAAACTGGAAACGGGGAGTTTTTGGTGGGAATTCAAACGAGCGGTTTTATTACGCTTTTATTTTTGCAAGTTGATTCCAGTAGATTTTATACTGTTTAATTAGTGTAGTTTATTGTTAAAAGCGAGTAACATAGTTCAACCAAGTTTGGTTGGTGTTAACTTAAGTGTATAGTACACGTGTGGCTTTGCGATAAAACAATATTTGATTAAGTTTTAATTACTAAAGTTTGTATTCACTTTATTACAATTTTTTAAAAACATAAATTAATAATTATAAGTAAAAAAAAAATTAAATAAAATAATAATAATAATACATCCACAATTGTTTCGTCCAAAGTAATAAATCAAGAAAATGACCATGTGTATGAAAAATCCAACCAACCCTTCTGGAAATCGTTGGGGGAGGCTTTTGTCCAGCAGTGGACGTCCAATGGCTGAAATGATGATGATTAATATGATGTATGAACAATATGTGGAATAAATAACTAAAATAAACCGCCATTGTGAGCTTAGGATAGTCTTGTCTCATGGGCTCAAAATTAAGATTTCTCGAAACTCCCATCTAATATTTTCATAATATTTTTGCTGCATAATCCAGAGCTAATTTCTTATAGTTTACCGTTGGTTTCATCAACGCGCAAGAAGACGCATAAATAGACTAACTCCTATAGTAAATTGATCATTCTCCTTTGGATGACTAATGACTTAGATATATAATTTTTTGTACGCAATGAAGTGTTTCTTCTACTCTACAATCACAGAACATATCTGATATATACCGATATACCGATATACCGATAGAGTATATCGGTATATTGCCGATACCGATTTATGGGTGAAAGGGCCGGTAAGGGACTTCCCAGGCGGATGTACTTCGACCAAATAGGGGATGTATTAGCAAAGGGCAACATAAAAAGTACCCGAAACCGGCGTGCGTGCCTGCAATATGATGAAGCGAACGAGATCTGTCAGGATCGTGGCAAGTGGCAGACCCTTGTTCCCGCCTACCCCTCCGGAATACAGGCGTGACTTTATGTTATGTGTAGGATACTACCAGTGATAGTTAAAAACATAGATGTCTAACTAGCGCTAAAAATGACCCCACCGGGGCTTGTCAATTGTGTTACCAATCGGAGCGAGTTCAGTATTACCCGACAAAATGTCTTTGCACTTGCCACCGTCAGACCTCCATCTTGCGAACTACCTAGATATTTCGACGATTTTTTGTATAAACCAATCATAAGTTACGCTGTCACTTACTATCGCCCATTCAACGTTCACGTCGTCAAGCATGGCGAACAGAAAGAACCAATGACAGAGTGATTTACTCTACAGCACATCTTGCGCTCATTTCATTGGTACAGACTAATCGAGAGGACTGGGGCCGTTTTTGAGAGTGAATTTTGTAGGAAGAAAGAAATACTTCTATGGTTTTTTTCATTCGTAGGATACTAAGTCGAAATTAGTTGCAGTTTACAGTTGTCAGCACGTCATTTGTTGCAAAGTCGCCCGTAATGTAACTGAGTAGAGTGCACTTAGATATGTAGGTAAAGGTTCGTGTTTTGTCGATTGTACCAGACTGATAAATATATTCTCTACTAGTAAGTAGTTACTACGATTGCCATCGAATTGGGCAAGGTCGCTAGTTCAAGTACGCGTGATAAGAAAAATCGGCCAAGTGCGAGTCGGACTCACGCACGAAGGGTTCCGTACCATTATCTATAAAACATTTAAATATTTCAAGCGTCTACGTGTTGCCGTTATTAAATATAGTGCAAAATTGGTAAAAAAAATCACGTTTGTTGTATAGGAACCTTAAATATTTATTTTATTCTGTTTTTAGTATTTGTTGTTATAGCGGCAACAGAAGTACATCATCTGTGATAATTTCAACTGCCTAGTCATCATGAGATACAGCCTGGTGACAGATAGACAGACAGACCAACACTGGAGTCTTAGTAATAGGGTCCCTTACTCTTTGGGTACGGAAAAAAGTCAAATAGTGGAAATCGTTTAAAATATGATTCAAATTAAGGGTCTCCATACAGTTACACTGTAACAGTAACAGCGGCACCAATATCAATGGCGAGTAGGTACATCACTTACCTTCGATTTGCCGACGATATAGTAGTTATGGCAGAAACGATGGAAGACCTCGGCATATTGCTCGAAGACCTCAGTCGAGTTTCCCGTGTGGGGCCTTAAAATGAACATGAACAGTACGAAGGTCATGTCGAACGCCCGTGTTGTGCCAACCCCAATAACATTGGGGAACTCGACTCTCGAAGTTGTAGACGAATAAACAGTCCAACTAGGCTGGTCCAACTTCGTGAAATAGGTAAATCGTCGAATCCAACTTGGCTGGGCAGCATTCTGGAAACTTAGAAAAGTCTTTTCGTCTAATATACCTCAATCGCTCAAGACAAAATTATACAACAAGTGTATGTTACCAGTGATGACTTGTGGCATTGAAACGTGGTCTCTCACTATGGGCTTCATAAGAAAGCTCAAGGTCACGCAACGAGCTATGGAAAAGGCTATGCTCGGAATTTCTCTACGAGATCGAATCAGAAATGATGAGATCCGTAGACGAACGAAAGTCGTCGACATAGACCAGCGGATTAGTAAGTTCAAGTGGCAGTGGGCGGGACACATAGCACGCAGAACTGACGGCCGATGGGGCCGAAAAATTCTCGAATGGAGACCGCATATCGGCAAGCGCAGCGTAGGACGACCAGCCACAAGATGGACAGATGACCTCATCCAAGTGGCAGGAGGACGCTGGATGCAAGCCGGTTCCAAGCGGTCTTTTTGGAAATCCTTGGAGGAAGCCTTTGTTCAGCAGTGGACTTCTTGTGGCTGAATGATGATGATGATAATACGTAACACTAGCGCCTCCAATGAAAACAATCATATCTTTTTTGCTGATCGTTTTTGCAAAACGTGTCATGCCAATCTCTATGGCCAATCGGCCGTTTTGCCCTAGGTTCACGGCAAGGGGTCCTAAAGATCCCTATAAACATGATTGAGAGATTGTACAGACACTTTTATAAAAAAGAAAGATACGACTTTTTTCCTCGGTGGTGCGCCCTGGAGCCCCTTAAGCCCATACTCTCTCTCTGAGAGAAGGCCTGTGCCTACAGTGGGACAGCATTGTTGTAAGAAAAATTAAAAATGTTGAACTTTTGCTTTTTTTAATCAGTACAGGTTGACACTTGAGCCCAATCACGCCTGATGGTAAACGAAGACGGGGTCTAATATGTTACGTCTTGACCTGTCAAATGCCTCAGTCACAGTGCATATGAGCCAGCCGTCTGGTTGTCCGATGGAAAAAAGGGAAATGCGAGGGAGAAACCGAGGCCGTAATCTTGCCTTTGTCAATTCTTCATCCCCAATTAGCTTGATAGCTCGGCGCTATTGATGCCGCGTCCCTGCCATTCCAGAAGCTTGAAGGCATCTTCCAGTGCGTTCGTGAACAGTTTCGGAGAGATAACGTCTCCCTGTCTCACGCCTCTTCTCAATGGAATTGCCTCCGAATTCTGCTCCTGTACTCGGACCGACATGGTGGCGCTGTTGTACAAGCACTTCAGCACCTCGATATACCGATAGTCAATACGGCAACGCTGGAGAGACTCCAGCACTGCCCATGTCTTGATCGAATCGAAGGCTTTCTCATAGTCCAAAAACGCTAAGCAGAATGGCAAATTATACTCCTCAGTCTTCTGTATAATTTGCCGCAGTGGATGTGATCTATGGTACTAAAGCTCTTTTGGAAAACGGCTTGTTCGGGAGGCTGGAAGTCATCAAACCTGCGTTCGAGAAGATTCGTAAGGACCCTCGCAAACAGCTTATAAACATGGCTCAGAAGCGAGATGGGCCGGTAGTTCTTCAACAAAGTGTTATTGCCTTTCTTGAAGAACAGCGTCACCACGCTTCTGTTCCATGCTTCTGGCGTTTTTCCTTCGAGCACGACGGAATTGAAGAGCTTCTGAAGAACTGGTGCTCCACCCGCTTTCAGGAGCTCTGATGTGATTCCGTCCTCTCCTGGTGCCTTCTTATTCTTGAGCTGTTTCAGGGCCATCCTAATCTGGTACAGGCTGATGTCCGGGATATCTTCGGTATAATGTCGGGTCAGTTCGGCTCTCGGATCTTTGTTCAAACTGCTAACAGGTTTTGCGACTGAGGTGTATAGCTGTCCGTAAAAACTCTCAATCTCCCTCAGCACCTCTGATTTGGTCGACGCTATACTGCCGTCCTCTCTCTTCAGCTTCGTCAGCTGGCTTTGCCCAATAGACATGTCTTTTGCGAACACTTTGGAGCCCTTGTTTCGCTCTATAGTCTCTCACTATGGGGCTCATAAGAAAGCTCAAGGTCACGCAACGAGCTATGAAAAGGGCTATGCTCGGAATTTTTCTACGAGATTGAATCAGCAATGATGAGATCCGTAGACGAACGAGAGTCGTCGACATAGCCCAGCGGATTAGTAAGTTGAAGTGGCAGTGGGTGGGGCACATAGCACGCAGAACTGATGGCCGATGGGGCCGAAAAGTTCTCGAATGAAGACCACATATCGGCAAGCGCAACGTAGGACGACCAGCCACAAGATGGACAGATGACCTCATCCCAGTGGCAGAAAGACGCTGGATACAAGCCGCTTCCAACCGGTCTTTTTGGAAATCCATGGAGGAGGCCTAGGTATGTCCAGCAGTGGACTTCTCTTGCCTGAATGATGATGATGAATGTGATGATTTATACAGCGTCCAGTGGTACATTCACCTACACCAGATAGGTGAAGGGACCACGACGCTGCAGTGCCTGGTAATCCCAATCATATTCTTTGCAAAAGTCCTCCATAACGGACTTGCTTTCCACACTTCCTCTGAAACTCCCATCCTAAATCTGAAGGAAAAACTGGTTATCGCGAATCTTGATAGCCTAACGGTAAAAGTACACTCGAACCTGACACTAGTGACCTCCAGTGCCATGCTATCATAAGTAGGAAAGAAGCGTCCAGAAACACCGCTGCCTAGCATAATATTGGATGTCTACTGTATACTCATTCTGCATATCATTAATCATTAATGTATTTTCGCAGATTTGATTATTAAAGTGGCCTTGGCGTTCGCTGGTTTTAAACAATTTAGTTGGCTCTCAGACGCCGGTCGGTCCGGTACTTGAATATACCTCGATATTTGAGTATCGACACTCCTCTTTCCATAGTAGTGAAAAAGACTAAAACGTAAGTATTCACCATCCTGTCTTTAAAAACTTTTTAATTGTTTCTTGTTTGAAAAATGATAGACACTGGATTGAAAAGTACATTCGAGCCCTTCTCAATTTGAACACGTCTCTACCCTACTTAGTTACAATAATAATGCAGCCTATAAGTACTGCATTAATTTTGGCCGGTTTGAAAGACAGCAAAATGAACGTGCCTGACAACAGCTATCGAATACTTACTCTAACTTGTTTTTTTTTTAAAACGCACTTCTCAAAGTTCTATCTCGAGTCAAACTCGAATATCTATATCAGCTTAAAATTCAATGTTATTAGGAACATTAGTAGCCAGCCAGAGCGGTGCGTGCGTGCCGCGGGTCCGCGGGTCATTGTTCTGTTAGACGGAGAGGCGGTACTAATTTTATTGTTCGCACAATTTTTTAAACAATATTTCTCAGCAACTTCGTGTTTTTGTTTGTGTACCTTCGTGTTTACTTTGTGTTTCTGTGACAATTTAAGGTCTTCTTTCTTTCTTTAATTTTTTTTTATTTACGTCTATATTTAATAGTAATAGCCTAATTTTTTATTACTATTTACATAACCGCGGCTAGCCAGTATACGTCACACACACTGTAGGGCACAGGCATTCTCTCAGAATTTCTCTGTCGCGTGTCCACCGCGGATTGGCAATTTCAAGCACTCTAAGGTCAATGTGAACACGACAGGCACTCAGGTTTCCTCACGGTATTTTCCTTTACAGTTAGCGAGTAGTTTCTACTACAAATTTACAAATGTATGTAACCCACGACCTCTTGAATGCGAGGCAAGGGTTCTACCGACCGCACTACCACCGCTTAGTTACTTAGTTCTGGTCTATTAAAATTTAATAGTTGATCAGTATTTAATACAGTGATTACGTCGGAAAAAATGGATTAGAAATGCATGTGAAGGAAATCTTGGTCGACAATTTGAAGTTAAGCTTTTCTAGACCCACCTTCTTGGTTCACATGCATTTCCAAAATTATATAATGACTGGGCTAATTAATTGTCGAGTGTACAAACAAAATTAATCCAGCATTTTTTCCAGCTAACCAAAGTTAAAAGTTTCACCATACACATAGTTAAAACGCAGTTTAATTATTGCTTTGTATATTCGCCGCGTAACGTATCTGCTGCCAGCGTTTAATCGTGTAAAGGGTGATTTGGTGTCGACTGTAGAAGCCGACCTATTTCCTGGACTTTATTTTCAAAACTAACAGTGGTATTTATAAAAACACGATTCCTTAAAAATCTCCTCAAATGAAGTCTAACGGCCTTATTTATAAACACAAAATTCCTCTAAAGCAGACTGGTGGCAATACTACAGTCTTGTCTGGCCTACATGTACATCCCCACGCTGTGGAGGAAAGGTAGAAGTAGTCTTCATCCCCAAAGTAGGTAAGACTGACTACACAAACGCTAAGTCCTTTAGATCCATCAGCCTCACTTCCTTCATGCTGAAAATAATAGACAGGCATATAAGGGATGGCGCTCTACATAACATCCCGCTGCACAGCAACCAACATGCATACAGCGCAGGCAAGTCCACTAAATCAACTCTTCACGCTGTGGTTACTAAGGCGGAAGCTGCTATACAGAACAAAGGTATATGCATAGACATCGAGGATGCTTTTAAAAAGAACAGCTTTACAAGCATCAACCACGCACTCAGTAGGCACCAAATCGAGACAACGGTGGTGGAATGGATCGGGGCTATGCTACGACAAAGGGTTATCAAAACAACCAAGAAGGACCCTACGAGGGCACTGGTGACTAGAGGTTGCCCCGAAGGGGGTGTCGAATATCGTAGTAAACGATCTAATCACGACACTAAACAACAGGAGCTTCTAAACGGTCGGATATGCAGATGATCTGGCAATACTAGTAACAAGTAACTACGCAGGCATAGTCTGCGATGTCACCCAGACGGCCAGACCGCACTAAGTATTGTAGAAGACTGCTGCAAGGAACATAACCTGCTACAAAAACTGAAATGTTTCATTTGTTTCAAATGTTTGTTTACAAAATCACAAACAAACGAGTACTTATTGGGAAACTTCAGGTTGCCCAACCGGTTCGGGACAACACTCCAGCTATCAACAGAAGTCAAGTACCTAGGAGTGATATTGGACAGTAAGTTGAACTGGAACAACCATATCGACTCCAAACTGAACAGAGCCTGCATTATCTTTGCACGGTGCCGCAGAATGATAGGTAAGACATGGGGACGAACTCCCAAGATCACCCCGTGGCTGTATGTAACAATAATGAGGCCAATCGTCAGCTACGCCGCATTAGTATGGTGGCGGAAAACAACTACAACGCCTCTAAAGAATGGCGTGTCTAGCGATAACGGGATGAAGGCCACTCCAACCGCGGCCCTGGAAATTATGCTAAATCTTCCTCCCCTTCACTTATACATTCAGCAGGAGGCTGCAAGCTCCGCGACCCGTCTCAGAACGTTGAAGCTAGGTAATGACAGCGGAATCCCGCATACTAGGATACTGGACCAGGTGACCGAGGAGGGGCCACTATGCTAGCGATCAACGACAGGATACCGAAGGTATTCAACTTTGACAAAAAGTACAAAATACAGTTTGAGGAACCAGCTCGAGACAACATCAAAGATATGAGGGTCTTCACAGACGGCTCCAAGACAATCCAAGGTACGGTTCAGGAGCTTTCTCAGAAGATCTGAACATCAGAATATCTACGCTACTAGGTGCCTTCAACATTCAAGCCGAGTGCGCAGGAAAGTGGGAAATCATAACATCCGCATACTATCTGTCAGCGCGGCCGCTACTAGCCCTCAAAAGCTACTATTTTAACTCTGGCCTCATTCAGGAATGTCACGAATCCCTAATTAAGGTAGGTACAAACAATGATCTCACTTTGCAATGGATCAAAGGACACAGCGTCTCAAGGGGCAATGATGCAGCGGACGAGCTTGCACGAGGAGGCTCCGGAACCACAGTGGAGGGACCTGAGCCTATCGCTCCGCTGCCCTTCTACCAACTAAAGATATGACTAAGTAAGCGTACAAACAAGTCACACAACAACGACTGGACCTCTCGCACGGACTGCAGGCAAGCCAGAACAGCAATGGCAAAAACCCTCGCCCGTCCTATTGCCTCCTGTGTCTCACTAAGGTGCAAACGCCTGATAATAGGCGCTCTTATAGGCCACGGTCACTTTAATAAACATATATCTCTTCATAATGGATGTAACAGACTTGTTATGTAGAGGTTGTTGCATTAGTTGCATGGACGCGGAAGAAACAGCCGACCATGTGCTGGTGGAGTGCGCAGGGGTGGTAAGACAACGAGCGACTCTCCTCAGAAACCCAGGGACACTTCGAGAGGCCTGCGGTGACATTAGAAGGCTGCTGGCATTCCTGGTGGAGTTGGGTGGCAGGAATAGATGAAACCTTCCTAAAACGCAAAATAGGCTCACCAGTAGTCTAGTTGCGAAAACCAAAATCGCCACCAATACCAAAGCACTCTTCAGAGGCAGTTTATGTAATCTGTGGTTACGTCTTTTCCTTGTAAAATCCCCACCACAGACTATTTTAAACGTAGTTTATTAATTACACCTGTAGAATGTTAATTCGCTCAGGAAAATTACGAAAGTACCAAAATGTGAGTTTGCAATGTCTTATTTAGACTCTTAACTACAGAATCGATTTTTATGAATTTTTTTCAACTTAAAATCTCATTCGGTTCGGTAGTCTTCCTTTAGGGTTATGGGCATGCCCATCGTGCCCACAACAGTGGATCCGCGCTTGCGTTTATCGAGTGTTTTAAGAAATCGTGTTTTTATAAACAAGATCGTAATAGTTTCTGGTAAAGGAGCATTAGCCACTGACTGTTTAGGTTGTATTTGAAGAGTGTTTTAGAGAACTTGTTTTTTTTTTAAATAACACCATTGAGTCACGCTCGGCTAGAATTATCACACCTTGACCATGCAAGCCTAGTGATAACTGATAAGGTACTTGTTAATCCAACGACAAACAATATTAATTACTTAATCGGTACCCCGATAGCGTCAGTCTAGGCAGGTGTCTGATAGCCATTGGACGTAAACTTCAATTTGGTAAGCAAAACTTAAAACTGAAATAAAATTTAGACTCAGGTTCACGATTTTTTTTGTTGCAGTAAAGTTTAAAAAAACATAAAAATAATGAACAACGGCCCTAGATAAGATATTGAAAAGTACTATATTTTTTTCAGAGTCCTGTTTTTCGGGGTAATCGAACGAGAGATTTTAAATCATACAGTACGGGCACGTTAAGTATAGTCGGCAGCAATAAACCTTTAAAAACTCTAATTCTAATCAGCACTATAATCAGTTACTTTAAAGACGACTTTGTAACAAAAGGTAAATCACCTGCTGTCGACTGTTATGTATTCTGTGGCGATTATGACATTGTATGCATAAATTACGATTTTAACTTGACATGTAGTTTACATTGATTATCAAGTTGAACTCTACTTAAGATAAAACTTAGAATTGTTTGAACAAATGTCTCACAACTTTAAAGTACCTAAAGTAAAGTAAAGATTTATTCAATGACCAAAATGAGGATAATACATTTGTTACAGTTATTGAATAACATCACAAAGACTTAATAATAGGTAACTGAATAGAAATCTAACTCAGCTGTGATTCAACAAGTTAACCGTCGCTGATTTTCAGTTATGTACCTACCTAGTTATGCTATGCCGTAATCTAGCTTTAATAAATAAACAAAGAGACTGTGCTTTAACAAATAACATAAAGTTTCACTTAAGTTACACAGAAGTAATTTAAAAAATGGTTTGTAAATAAAACTTTTAATTACATGCAATGAAAGAAGATGCCGCTAGTTTAATTTTGAAAACTAATCATAACAATGAGCACCAAATAAACATAAATCAATTTATTTTTTGGCAAAAATATATAAATAGAATAAACACTAATATTATTAAGATACGTTTTTCTGAACAATTAAAACATGATTTTTGAGTTTTTTCTTAAAGTTTTGTTAGTCTACGAGTTTTGTATCGGTGATGGAATGTCATTCCAAATTTTGCTTGCGGCCAATTGATTAATTGACATTGCTTTCCGCATTTTAATGATTTCAGTCAACGGTTTGTTTACATTGTAGACAAAGCTATTCATTCGAGAAATATCAGCCCTTAGGTACTATTTATTATAAATTTCTTGCTTTTGATAGTAAGTATTTAAAAAAATTTATTGTTTACAACCAAACAAAAGCTGAATGAAATGAAGTGATATTTTCCTTTCGCTAACACAATACAGACGGCAATATTGTATGAGCGAGAGGCAAATCGTTGTCCGGTCCCTTTCTTCAATGAACACTGTAATTGTTACCTAGAAAGCCATACCAAATACAGAGCGTTGGTTTCGAAAAGTGTCTC
Source organism: Yponomeuta malinellus (assembly GCA_947308005.1). NCBI lineage: Eukaryota > Metazoa > Arthropoda > Insecta > Lepidoptera > Yponomeutidae > Yponomeuta > Yponomeuta malinellus. The sequence continues at coordinate 6,839,065 of OX371019.1, forward strand.
GTAGCTACGGCCAAAAAGAAGAACATGTCAGTTATCTGATCCTCTCTGATCTGATTGTCTATCCTCCCCATAAATTCCCAGAATAGACAATGGCGGCGGTGCAGACGGAGACGTTCTTGGAATACGTCCTAGTGGAGTATCGGTGGGTGGTGGTGGTGGTGGCGCTGCTGCCGCTGTCGCTGCTCTGGAAGTTGTACTCCTCGCTGCGGAGCAAGCTGGTGTTCTGGCTGAACAGCGCGCCCAAAATGCACGACCGGAAGGTGCAGGGTGTACAGAAACAGGTGGCTATTTGGTAATAAAAATTGTTCACAAATAACCTTAGGTCGGGAATTAAGATAATCCGTGTGGCGCTGGATTAAGAATAGCGTCATTCCATTTCCTCCCGTGGATGTCGTAGAAGGCGACTAAGGAAGTATGCGGTTGGAATCTCTTCCTGAGATTCCAACCGCATACTGCGATCGCCAACCCGCCTGCCAAGCGTGGCGATTATGGCAAAACCCCTCATGGTTACGCCCTATGTCCTGCAATGGGGGTCAAATGGCTGATGATGATCCTATTTCACGATCGCGATTAGAGTCGTTGATATTGGTAGTCACTTAATTTGACACTAATGCGGTGGTAGCGCAGTGGATAGAGCAATTGCATTGCATCACAGGCACAAGGTTCTGGTTTCAAATAGTCCGCATGTTAACGTGGTTTTCTAACTAAATTACCTACGTAAATAGTACCTATAGAAAATTTTATCAAATTTGATAGTTTGTAATTGAAATATTATACTTTTGCTAACGGTAAGGGAAAATACCTGAGCTCAAAGGCGTTAACCTAGCTTCCAGAGTTACCGATCGGTCCACCATAACAATGGTTTTTAATTGTTGGTTTCAAGTATATTATATAGGTAGATGCGCTTAGGTAGACCTCAGCGCTTGAAATTAGCAATTTGCGGTAATTTCAAGCGCTTCTCATACTGACAGAAGGCCACTGCCCTGCAGTGGGACGTACAAACAATAAGTACCTATTGTTTATTCTTCAAATGCTTCATTAAAAATGTAAGACATTAGTTCCTACTAACTGTGTTGCAGTGCCCTTACAGGGCTCATGTTGAGGACTATACTATATATATTAAGACCACATATGTACCACATAAAGCAATAAACGATTGAAATTGAAATATAAATGTTGTGATATCCTTATTCATATTGCACCGAATTACACGCCACTATGATTTACCGGGAATAGGTAATGCTGTCAGATAACCTCTCCCTATTATTTCACCGACGACCTGCATGCTGGTCCCACGTCCTTCTAAAGTGCAGAACGTGTTTAGTTCCATGAAAGTAATTATTGATCAACTCTCGTCTATACCTACCATGCTTCCATCCAGCGCTCCCGACTTATCCAAGGCTTGGCCCATTATCCGTTCGCAGGTTACCGAGTGGCTGCGGGCTGGCCGTCAGACGAAACTATGCACAGCAAGGCCCACTTGGCAGACCATGTCGTTCCGGCAAAGCATCTACAAGAAGTCCTTCACAAACATCAAGGTTAACCTGGTTGACGTGCTGGAAGTTAACAAGGAGGATATGGTAAGACAAATTACAGTGCTCCTGCATTCAAATCAAATCGGATTAGAAAAACAAATGAATGAAGGTAACTATGGAGTGGAAAACTAAACCTAAACACGGCCTAAGTATCGGATCGGATGAGTGAATTGATCAAAAGCTCGATGTCATCATCATCATGTGATTTCTTCGAAATTGAAGGCATATTTTGAAAACCTTTGAATTAGGAACTATTGAATCTTGTCCAGAAAAACAAGAGGCATTTTACGGAGTTTCTTACAAGTCCCTTTTTTCCAGACAGTACGCTGCGAGCCGCTCGTCACTATGGGCCAACTCTCCAAGACTCTAGAGCCACTAGGTCTAGCTCTTGCCGTGGTGCCGGAGCTGGACTCACTCACAGTGGGCGGTCTGGTGATGGGCACGGGCGTGGAGACCTCCTCACATGTCCACGGGCTCTTCCAGCACATCTGCTTGCAATACGAACTGGTGCTCGCTGACGGTTCTGTGGTCTCCTGCAGCAAGGTATATAAGATTTAAGAGACCCTTAAGTTGACCGTGTTCGGAATACAACGCTAGGCTGAAAAGATGCGAAGAACTAGATTGGTCGTGGCTGCCGTATGATAGGTGAGCTAAGTTTATGATCGACTGGTCCTGGAAAATGAACACTGACGACGCGGCAGACCAAGGCGAATGCAGGATGACTTTAATACATTCTTGCCGGGAGGGTGCAAGGTGGTATGGTCAGGGAGAGGTGAAAATCACGATGGAAGGCCTTTGCCCAGTAGTCAACTGGTTATATCGTAGCTCAACTCCTGTGATTGAACTTCATGGATTCATAAGTCATCGCTTTTAATCTTCAGTGATAACCGACCACTTTTGCAGTAACATGGAGGTTTTTTTTAGGGTTTGTGTCACTGATCGATTGTCAGAAACCATTTTTATATGGTTAAAGATGATGAAACATTCAGGACCTCCAAGAGTACCGAGTAAAAGATATAACTTTAGAGGCTGCGATCCTTAAGTAAGCATTTTGTAATTTTCCAGACCGAGAACCCAGACTTGTTCTACGCCATTCCGTGGTCGTATGGTACCCTGGGATTCCTCACTTCCGTCGTCATCAAACTAGTTCCGGCTAAAAAGTGAGTTTTATAAGACTTTGTATTGTTACGGAGCTCCGAAACATGAACCCCTTAATACCTAAGGGAGTAATTCAAGCTCCGGGGCAGCATTAAACCGACCTAGAATTGATTATACACATTTTAATTGATTTTCAATGTGCTCAGTGGGCCTCTACGCCAACACTCAACAGATTCCCTGAAAACTCCACTTTCATATCCTCAGATATGTGCGCCTAGAATACACTCCGTTCACAAGTTTGACTGAGCTGGCGAAGAAGTTTCGGGAAGAGTCGCTGAGACCTGGACCACATCAGTTCGTGGAGGCTCTTCTCTTCAGCAAGGATAACGGAGTTTTGATGACCGGAGACATGGTGGATCAAGTTGGCAGGGACGGCAAGGTACGTAGCATATGTACCTAGGTAAATTACAATGCCTCAACCTCTCACTGTCACACATTTTTGACGCACCCTTTTAAGAACCAAATTCTCGAAGTTTATCATCGAGATTGTTCCTAAGCTTTGTCATGCCCGAAGCTTAGATATTTAGAGGAGTGTGATGTCAGGCAAAGGGAACTACAATAGAGTTCATATTCGTTCTTCACAGTTCAACCCTATCGGACAATGGTACGCGGAATGGTTCTTCAAGCAAGTGGAGCGCCATTTGATTCGGTATCAGAAGGGGAATAAGCGAAGTGTCATCGAGTACATCCCTCTGAGAGACTACTACCATCGGCATACAAGGAGCTTGTTTTGGGAACTGCAGGTAGGTGTCGACCTTGTATTTTAGTACGCAACTAGGGTCGCAGGACGCAGGTCTGGTCTCCCTGAGGTGTCTCCTGTAAATTTTTATATAAGTCACGTTCGCGGTTTTGGACGCCGAACGACGCATTGTATTTTAAGTAGTACAAATATGTACCTGATAAAAGCTCTCAAAGATTAGGTAGGTAGGTACCTTCAATTTAATTCATGAGGCTTCAGCGAGAACGACAGTATTTACTTAAGGCTGGGTTCGCCGACATTACCCCTAAAACAGGTGTTTTAAAATACATTTTACTCTATAGTGGTTAGTATTTAAAATCTGAAAAATTTATATTACTTTTCAATGTTCCTAGGGCCGTCGGCCATTATTTTTATGATTTTTTAAGCCTTATTGCATCAAAACAAATCGTGAACAGGAGTCTAAATAAATTATCACTAGATATGGTTTTATTTGAGCTGCACAGACTTTTGGATAATAAAAAGTATACCAAAATGACTATCGCTGAATGTATTAGTGACGTCAGTCATCAAAATTCTATTAATGGGATTTGTATTTCTGTAATTTCAAAAATGACCACGAGTACTTTTCTCCCACCTATTCGTTTGTGTAGCGCAAATAGTCCCATCTATGCGCTCGGAGAACCCCGCCTTAATGTAAATATGCTAGTCTGATCTCTCATTTCCTATACAAAGTCCAAAAGGAATTGCAATGAATTATAATGCTGATCAGACGTTTGAAATAAAAGAATGACTGATTACATGACATAGAGCATTTAAATTAATCCAGCCCAGAATTGGCCAAGAACCTGAATGTCCCAGGTGTCGCTGGTCCATGATGATTACGGAGTTTTGTTCGCAATGATTTAACAGGGGCTTCCAATGCTCTTAATATTCTTGTAATTCTTTCGTCTGGTGTTGCAATAAGATGTTCTATATCTGTCTAAAGTTTGAATTCTTCCCTTTCCCAGGATATCGTCCCATTTGGTAACAACCCACTGTTCCGCTACACGCTCGGATGGCTGATGCCGCCAGAGGTGTCTCTGCTGAAGCTGACGCAGCCCGAAGCCGTGGGCAGGCTGTACGAGCGCTGCCACGTCATACAGGACATGCTGGTGCCGGTGCAGCGGCTGGAGGATGCAGTGCAGCTCTTCCATAAGGAGTTTGAGGTAGGTATTGACATAGGTACTCAGGACCTGCTTAAGACGGTGTAACTCTCCAGAACCTGCGAATAAAAAAACCATAGAAGTATTTCTTCCTACAAAATTCACTCTGAAAAACAGCCCCTGTCCTCTCAATTATTGTGCCAACATTGTTCTTTCTCTTGTGCACATTATGTTACTTATGTGCTTATTTTGTTTCTGTGATGTATTTTGTTGGTATAATGTCTTTCTTCTTCTTCTTCTTCTATTTGATATATTTGGTACCTACTTAATGTTTGTTTACAGGTATACCCGATGTGGTTGTGTCCCTTCAAGTTGGAGAAGGAGCCCGGCCAGCTCCGGGTGAAAGGAGACGGGGCACAGATGTTCGTGGACATCGGCGTCTACGGCGTGCCTAAAGCTGCAGGATTTGAAACGGTAAAGACATTTATTTCTGTTTCTACCCAAAGAAATAGATCCTACCGTAGTTTAGTGCCTACTTTATACTCTAGCAGCCTTATTTATAAAAAGCACTCGATACACGCCGATTAAAATATGTGGTCTGTGGTGGATAATTTACAACGAAAATACGTAACCACAGATTAAATAAACTGTCTCTGAGTAGTGCTTTAGAGGAATCGTTTTTTTTATAGATTAGGGTGTAAGTTTTTACCTGTAGACTAGACACCGGCAGGCAGGGCAGTTTCTTAAAACTACGAGGTACATTGCGTAGCAGACTCTAATTGTTAATTTGTGGGTGAATCGACTTCGCAATGTACGAGTACCTACATTGAATAATTGTCATAGTAAACCATGAATTGTAGTTCTATGAAACAGGCCCCTATACATGCTTACTAAGGTACTTGTAGGTACTACTTACTACTGCCGTACTACAACTAACTATAATGCCCAGCGGATAACTTGACAAAAATCCGCGCAGTCGGAATGAGTTTCCATTACCTACCTATATTGAGAAAATATTTTTTTATTTGTCTAAAGCCTCGTCAATGAGACCTGAAATATGTCCATGCAGAGTCAAAGTCACGTGATAAATTAGCACCTAAATAAACATAATTCTGAGAAACCGAGAGCCGGAGGGCGGTCAGTGAGTAGACCGACAGCCCGATGGTCGGACGAAGCCTTTGCACGACTTATGTCCAAAATACGAAATGTCCAACTTGGTCATGTCAGAGAGCCCGTGCGGATTGGATTGGGGAAAAGTGCAGACCCAGCAGTGGGCAGAGGTGGGCTGATTAATCGAACTTCTCTGTTCTGTGGGCTGATTAGATAGAAAGATAACACTTTTTTGCACACCAGTCAAGATGAAACAGGAGAAACAACTGTTTTATAAGGCATAATTTCTTCACCCAGGTGCCCTCAACGCGCCGTGTGGAGGAGTTCGTGATCAAAAGCGACGGCTTCCAGATGCTCTACGCGGACACTTACACGACGCGCGATGAGTTCCGACAGATGTTCGACCACACCCTCTACGACAAGATCAGGGAATCCCTGCCCTACTCCACCGACGCCTTCCCTGATATCTACGGAAAGGTCAATAGGAATGTTAGAAAGTGATGTCTAAGAAAATACCATATCTGTGGAAAATACGTTAGATGCCAATTTTTTTTCTCATTCCAGAGGCCTCGAAATAAAAAGCGCGCATAAAAAGCCCGACAAAGATTTTTCTCTACACCTAATAGGTTCTGTCCCTAACACCAACAGATGGTCCACGAGGGACTCCCTGACCCTCTATAAGCTGCACTGACGCCTTCCCTGAAATTTGCGGAAAGTTCAACAGGAATTTTAGAAAGTGATGTCTAAGAACATACGCTAGATGCTATTTTTTTTACTTTTTTTTTGAAAAATAAAAAAAAATTGCGTAAAATAAACAGTCGATAAAAAATACACCTAAATTAGGAATGCAACGATAACCCACACTAAGGGATAGATTATTTTTTTCTTATCTATCCCATAGTGTGGGGTATGAAATCCTATTGTGGGTGTAGAAAAACCATTAGGGGCCCGTTCACAAAATAAACTTAGATAATTGTCATAATTCGCCTGCCAAGCGTGGCGATTATGGCAAGCCTTTATGAAGCCTATGTCCTGCAGTGGGCGTCAAATGGCTGATGATGAATTGTTAGAGTTGATCCTCCACCACGTGAAGTGTACCCAGATTGACGAGGGGAACCTACACATAAAAATAATGAGACAAGTTTCATTTAAATGTAAGTGTATTAGCAACGTTGGTACATGAGATTACTGAATAATACTGATGTGGAATAATTGTAGCATCACCATGCCCTTCATAAACATTGTAAAAACACTTAATTGTAACAATTTTTATGTTTATTATCGTTATAAAAAAAGAAAAAATATCTAAAAAGAACTTAAATGTTTAAATGTGTGCATGCCCTATTATGCATCATTAGTAATACTTTTTTACCGATGTTTATCAATATTTATTTTAATACGATACTTTTACACCTATAAATTCAATAACTGATTTCTTTATACGTTTAAGGACACTACTGATAATATAAAACGTGAGCATTCGTATAAATAGGAGACTTTTCACTTAACAAATAGGTTCATACTTTTTTTTACTTAGCCGATTAATTATGACAGATTGTTTCCATAGGTACAAAATTACCAATAAACAATAAAAATGCGACTTTTACGCATTCAACAGTACCAACGTATTTTGCAGACGACCAATGGAAAAGTAACATTTTGTGACAAGTGTAGAAAAAAATCTCAAGTCTTCGCGTTTTTCTTAACTTTAACGCCTAGTGCTAATGCGTAAAACATCGAAGTAAAAATGGTAAAAACCGCAAAAAAAAAACTCACTGAAACATATAACTAGTCATCTCCTCGTGTTAAATCGACATCAAATTCCATTATCAAGTCTTGAAATTATTAGGTACCTAGGCATTAAAATGTAGGCCTTAGGGCCCGCACACAAAACTGCGATGCTACGTAAAAATCTGCGAGCTCGCGCGACGCATCGCAACTTGCAAATTGATCGCATCGGCGTTCATAATAGTAACAAATGGATGAACCCAAAATCTTCTTTGTTTCTTTTTCCTGTATCTTCTTAGCAATCACCGAAGCCAGCAATCAGTCCCAGTTGTACCATCAATGGTACAAGTGGGACGGAGGGATTCTTTTTGCGATCTAGTTTACAAATAACGTTCAATACGTTTGACGGTCGACGAATGGTCACCCGAATAGTGGAAGGGAGATGCCTTGCCGCACGAAATCGGATCGCAGCAATTCGTATCGCAGTTTTCTGCGTTGCAGATTCGCAGTTTTGTGTACGGAGCCTTACTATGTGTTGTTTGAAAGTAAAAAAAAGGAAACCAAAAATAAAAAACACAAAGTAATAAAAATAAAAATCATCCATTTAATTCTCTGTGAGGTGTGTACAATATAATATCTCAATAATATATCTCTATCTGAGAGAACGCTCTAAAAGCTACGTACAACATGAGATGACATTGAACTAAGTTTACTTTTACGTAATAATTATTATTTACTAATAACTTGCAGGGTCGTAACGACAAAATATAAAACTGCAAAATGTTTAAATAAGTTTCTCGATTACATTATAAAATTTATAAGAATAATATAAATAAGTCGAGTATTTAGGTGCTAACAATTCTTTTAGAAGAATACTTGAAGAAGTGTCTCTTGTCAAACAGAGCGCAAAGCGCACACATAGCGCCACTGGGCACTCTAAACACCGAACAAAAACCCTCGCACGATCTTTTAATTTATGTCGTGATCCAATGACTTGGTTTTGGATAGGGTTGATTCAAAGAATATCATCCATAATATATCTTTAAATCGCATAAAACCTAAACGAAACTCAAGATTTGTTTCGAAATTGTACAACGAGCCATATCAATTATGGCCCATATAAAAAATCTGTAATAAACAATAGAGACGCTCTAAAGATTTATCTATATTTTAACATAAAACCTCTAATAATGCCTATATATTTATTCTATTTCACCAATCAAAGGTAAAATCTTACGATAAATGACGAAATTATTAAGATGACAATAGCAAATTAAATAATTCCCTTTCACTTCATGTGAGTTGAGTTTAACATTATACGAAGAATAGGCGCTTCAAAGAAGCTGCATGTGCATCCGTGGCAAGGTATTTTTTAATATTTATAATATCAGGAAAGTCTTGTACAATTGCTGGCTTTTTTACATTAAATATACAAAAACTTACATGCGTTCGACTTAAAAAATATAACATATATATAATAATATAATGCACTGGTGTGAGGTTTCTTTGTACCAGGTTTGCTCAGTCAGTATGGTTAACGTCCGATTTAAAGGAACACACAGAAATGCATAAATGTGTATATAAAAATTACAACCGAAATAAAACTCACAACATTCCCAATATTTCACACATAATAATTTTCAGCAAATAAATAAAATTAAACTTAAGACTTACAGATCAAAAGTCATTACGGAGGGAACAAAGTAAATTGTATTTTTTATACAATATTGATCTCTTAACTCGCCATTGTTTAGGACTTAAAATTAATTTAAGAAAAAATAAATTATCAAATCTTAGTTTTGTGCCTAACCACTTATATAGTTTAGCTACAACTTCCCAAAAAAACGCAAGGTATTCATCTAATACAACGCGCAATACACAAATGACGACTTCACACGTAATTTCGATACCGAAAAAATTTGCGCGCGAAAAATACGTGTAAAAGTTCTTACAAGTTCCTATAAGACGGATAATTAGGTTTGTTTTACAATGTACGAGTCATTACCACCACGATAGAGAAGGCGTAATAAGATACCTTAATATTGTAGATCATAAGAAGATTAATACATGCCTTCTCTAAAGAATATGTTACTCTCTGAGCCGCGATTCGTAAAACTACAACTCATAGTTATTATGACAATAGGTTTTCATTTTACTATTAAAAAAAATAGTTCCCGAGAACTCTGTAGATGGCGCTGAAAGGACTACGTTACTAGCGGTGCGGTCCGATTTGCAACCGTAAGCGATCATGGGCAAATCGGAACGCACTAGTGGCTCACGTAGCTCAACGAGCTCACGTAATCGCGTCTATGATAGCCGTTCTGAAATGGACGCAATTCGGAACGATATATGTTTATGATGTGACAATGACATAATTATCTAAGTTTAAAATTACATCGAAGTAAAATAATAAAAAAATAATGTGACGTTCCGTTCCTTGTAGTAACTTACCAAGTTCAGCGCCATCTATCCAGCGACTAGTGAATAATAAAAAAAAGAAAATCCCTCATTGGTTGTACATCAGAGTATTTCTTCTTGTTGTTATGTAGTTCGTCTTTGCAATGTAGGTACATCCAAAAGTCATAGTAAACCATGAATTGTAGTTCTATGAAATAGGCACCTGATATCACAGAACTAAACTAAAGCGCTGTTCGATGGTACTCACATAGGCCGTATCACAAAGTAATAAGGACTATCACATAACAAAATTATAAATAGAGATCAGCGCTGTCAGGTTAGTTCTATCACTCCGGCCATATTATGTACATACAAGACCATCTTCAAAATATGACTAAATCCATATTTTGCAGACGGAATGCCGTTTGTAAGAACAACATTAAGAGAAGACCTGAAAAATACACTTACAGTAGATATAATTAAACTTACGAGGGTCATGGAATGGATATAAAATATTATAAAAGGTTTATTTTCTATACTTAACTTTTAGAAGCTATCAGGTGTACTAAACCTTGACACCAGTTTCTGTACTACATTTGGTACATTGGATCAAACTGAGATGTGAACTCGATGATTTCAGTATCCTAAATTCTATGCCAAGCGCGTTTTCTAATGACACGTTCCAATGACACATATTATAGGAATTACATAATCATTGGAGTACTTTCAAATTTTCCACTCAAATTTAAATTATGACGTCATACCGTGAGCTTTAACACATTTTGCACACATTCACAAACAATTTTATGAATCACTCCTTTCTTTACTCATTTAAATACATACACAAATGGCACGAACTATTTACATACATCTTGGGAATTGACATTTTCTTTTCTAAAAACAACAACAAAATGGCGGCTTGTAAATGCTGATAAGTTATCTTAGGCCTTATTTTAGTGGAAAATCATTGCTTAACTATACAAACGCAGCTAAATAAATACAACGAAGTATGTACTAAGTTATGTTATTACCACTTTCCAGTATCATTTCTTAAATGTAGGTACTTTCACGTGTAGTTTTATAATCGCGTATACCTAATGATGAATATAGCTCAGACTAACACCTTTGTAATAAAATTTACAAAATATGTTAAATTATATCTCTGCTGCCATTTTCTTTCTCGTAAGAACCTTTACGTCATAGAAACGAAACTCAAAATCTTTTGCACTATAAAGTTGTCTTTGATATAACAAATTTATACTACCTATTATTTTTAAACATCCCATGGAATACATGTTTAATATAGGTGATAATTTGTTTGGAACAAATTTAAATTGTTACCGAGAAGTCTTGCGTCGATACACGCCAAGAATATTCGTCTCAAATGAGGATTTTTTAAGGATTGCAGACAAAATTAATGTGGTAGTCGAAAAGTATTGTTAAAAGTGTTAAAGTGACACCCTCGTAAAACGATGAAGGTTTAAAAAATCATCGTCAAATGCGTAATCCATCCATCACACTTGCGCAGATAAAAGTACAGTTGAAATGCTGCAAGACCGCTTACACAGCCACTATCTACCTACTATGTGTTTAGGCCTAAAACACACCTTTTTTACAATCGACTGAGAAACCGGCAAAATAAATGACACGGTATACTTTTTTCTTATATATTCATAGTGTAACTTAGCAAGGTTAATATAGTTTAATATGGTTTGAAAACCACGAAGGAGGCCTATGTCCTGCATTGGGCGTCAAATGGCCAATGATGAACTTAGCAAGTAATTCTGCCTTTTTAGAACCGATTCTTTACTCAGAGGCCGAGACTTGACGATCATTCCAACTTAATCGGTAGCAAATATCAAGATTTTGTATATTTAAAACAGCTGATATTTTTTTCTATATTTAGATGTTGCTCCCCCAATAAAAGTGGTTTATATTGATGAGTAGAATAACACCCATAAGTTTCACTGGACTTTTTTGAGACACCCAGTATAAAAAAGATGGCGTGCTCCTGCTCTTTCATAAAACTGAAATAAATAAAGTCCAAGTACCTGCGTGTCAAGTAATTCGCCGATCGCTCGGAAAGCTCCATTCCATTCCACTCCTCCCCGCCGCCTTCACAATGTGTGACGTCCTGACTGCTCTGGCCATACTAGCAACTGCTGGGCTACCTAGCGAATGCTGGGCGTCCTAGCAGTTGCGGGCGTACTGGGGTCCCTAGCTGCTGGGCCCCTTGACTGTAACTGGGCGTCGTAGTCGTATTAGATGAGAATTCTAGCGCCCGCTGTTCCTTTAAGCGGTTCCTGAGCGTTTTAACAGTTGTGGGCGTACTGACGTCCGCTGGAATCCTAGCTGCTGGACATCTTAGCTGCAATCGGGCGTCGGATGCCGCAGTTATAGAAACTATGGGAATTCTTACGCCCGCTGTTCGTCTTAGCGGTTGCTTATCGTCTTAGCAGTTGTGGGCGTGCTTACGCTGGGCATCTTAGCAACTGCTGGGCACCCTAGCGGCTGCTGGGCATCCTAGCGACTGCTGGGCGGCATGGGCATCTGGGCTTGCACCCCCTGAAGGTTCATGGGCCGCCCGTTGGGGTTACCCACTCCGAGTCCGTCCGCGTAGTTGCTCATGTCGAGTTGTTGCTCATCATTCTGTGGAGCGAACGTATTATTAATCCACTTTTGGTCAGCACAAGAGCATTCAGAGGAGATCCCATTGGTACAAATAGGTATAAATCCCACTTTAAATTAAAAAAAGGGACTGGACAACTGTTGGTCTCTCGCTCATACAATATTGCAGCCTATAATGTGTTCAGGAGGCAAATATTTACTCATTTATTCAGTCCCTTTCTTTAACAAACTGATATATAGAGAAACCGGTTCCTGTCCATGTTTCTCCCCATAAACGCAACCGCTTCTGAATTTATTAGTCGCAATATCAATAATTCTAAATGTGTGGGGAACTGTATAATATGATTTCACGATGAAGTTAGTTATGTTATTGTGCAGTCGTATAACAGCAAAGTGATATTCACAGGCGGTCAGTGCTAAGCAAAATACTCGCTGAAATGGGCACGATCACCAGAGTTTATATGAAGTAAAGCTGTAAGATGGCAAGCCCTATCAACGCAGCCTTTAAGGAGGTCCAGGGGGCAACACTAGCGCCACCTAGGGTAAAAAATCATATCTTTTTATACAGATCAAATTTGCAAAAAGTGTCAACACAGTCTCTCAATCATGTTAACAGTGATTTTTAGGACACATGGACGTGAACCTACGGCAAAAAACCTAGGACTAGATAGCATTGACGCCAGAAACGACCTTTTTTGGCATAAATGCTGTCTAGTCCCAGGTTCGTGATCCTAGGTACGCGGGTTTACACCATTGGAATGTGATCGGTCATAAGACTAAAAGTTGTGTCAATAAACAGCCGTACTATATAGCATTCTGTACAACAACTACGCCTTCAGTAGGCCCGTAGCCTTAAATGGACTATTTATAAATAAATAACTTCCATAGTTGTACTGGTTCCAAACTAGGGTACCCTGTTCTATGGTAAGCAGGCAAGGACATCACAAACATGGAAATACACCCAAACTGAAGCAATTCCATAGAACAACTGTCAAGCCCACTGGACCTACCCGAAGCCTCGTTAGTACTCACGTCGCGGTGTCTCCGTATGGTGCGGTCCTCGTATCTCGTACCGCCGGTGCTGGCCATGGGCCGGCTGAGCGTGCTGTTGGCGTTGCTGGGCGAATGGGGCGCCGCCGCCGACGGCGTACCTTGGCCTGCGCGCGCGGTATATTTACAGGGGGAGGCAGTGGACGAATCAAACGTGTCTGGACTTGTTCGAAAAGGCGCTGTTTCACAATCGCTCTTATGGTATCCCATTATAGTATTACTCAGGCCGGCTGGCAGTAGGCGCCATTTTAAAAAGAAAAAAAAAAACAACGTCTGCATTTGCCACGTTTTGCACTTCACTCTTTGTAATGTTTTGGTATTTAAAGTTAATGATTGATGTAGGTGGCAAATGATGTAATAGGTTTATTAAGATGATTTGAGAAAAGATGGTCGGAGTTGAGTTTTTTTTTTCACTTAATTTTTCTCCACTTACAAATCGACCCGAAGGCAGCGTCTAAGGCCGATATTCAGAAACACAGCGTTGAGCTACACTTAACGAGCACTAAGCTGAGCATCGGCTGAGCAATCTCAACAAAGACTCAAGAATTTTGTATTCACAGTCAATATCTCGACTCGAACTCAGCTAAGCCACTGCTCAAGCTAAACTTACGTGAGCGTGTAATCTGTGGTACAGTTTTTGACGTTACCGGTTTATATTATCTGTTAAAGCTACATGAAAGGCATACAATAATCCACAGGAGTGAATGAGATGGCAACAAATGTCGAAACTTTTTACGCGCGGTTATACTTTATTTTGACTTCTCATTACTCTAAAAACACAATTTAACTTTTCGAAGGAAAATGAGCATGCAGAATGTCAAATTGTGAATAAAAAAAAGGTTACTTCACCACAGCCACAGGTTATTTAGAGTTCTCGAATTGCCTACAGGTGTCGCTACTTTCTTCGTCATTGCCACCTTGAGTCTGAGCTAAGTCGCCGAAATCCACTACTCAGTCTCAGCTTAGCTTGCGCTCAATTTTTGTTATCTCAATCTCAACTGTGAATACAAAATATCCCTGAGACTTTAATTTTGACAGTTGGAAGACCCGGACTCACATTGAGCTCACGCTCAAAATCGTTTCTGAATATCGGCCTAAGTGTACGTTGACATTTAACAAACAGAATGTAAATTCTTAACGTGGAAATAAATTTTTGGTTTTGCACAGATTAGGAATAAGAAACTGACAGCCCGTCATAATGCTTATATTTTTTTTTAGGATTTCAGTCGATGACGTACATCTATGCAATAACGTTATTCTGGTTTCGTTTCGGCTACACTCAGATTTTTGTCTTTGCCGCTTTAAAAAATTAATAATGCAACCCAAATCGAAACATTCCACCTAGGCTCTCAAAATTAAGGGCAAGATAAAAATTACTCGCAACCGGCGTGAAAGAGGTGTGTCAGGTTCATGGCAAGTGGCAAACCCTGGTCTCTGCCTACCTCTCCAGGACACAGGCGTGAGAACATAAACATGTAATGCAATATATCCTCATGGCCAATTTTTTACAAAAATATATTTAAACACGGAACTTTATTTTTATAAGTCAATGCCCCTTTGCTGGGTAAAGCCCTGCTTTACGATACGCCATCGATACGCTTTATCAAACAGAAACTATTTTCAAACATCTGTGAGATAAGTCAATAGAAACTTATCAATAGATTGTGAAACAGGCCCCTAATAGTTTTCCTGTTATGTTCTCTAATAACACAGTTTTATTCGTTCAGTGCGGAAAGTTTAGCGTGTGTGTGAATCGATGTTTAGTCAGCAATGATTTTGGCGGGCATACTGAGAACAAAAACAGCTAACATTTTTTAATATTAAAATAATATGAGTAAACTTTTGATAAATGTAGTCGAAGGGTTTAATGTATAATTAAATTACGGGCATTTCAAATATATTTTTGTTTTCCTATGCGTAGTTTTTAATATCGAAAAGTTGTTTCCAAAATTATAAATTTTGGAATCAAATTTTCTCAGTCAAAAACTTAGTACAGGATAAGAAAATTATGCCTTGAAATCCGCAAAATAATTACAATCACAAAAAATAATTACATTGTGCGAGTGATACAGCATGTTCCACGTAAGAACCGTCTTAAGAGCAGTTTAGATCTCGGCTAACCCTATAAAAATAAGTTACAGTTCGACAAAAAGTCAGCATTTTAGTCAAGCTACGTCCATTCTGATTAATAGTTAGGTTGATTAATGAATGATTCACACAACACACACGTGTTTTAAATGGTTACAGAAGTCTGTTCTGTACACAAAAATACAGTGAGAGTAGTACACACATTATAAACAACACAAACACCGGGATTTTTTTACAGTGATTGAGAGTAACTACCATGGGCCAATCCTTTTTCATCAGATTTGAAAATGGGAAAAAGGGCCGGCTCCAAAATGGCAACATGACAGACTTACTTATAAAAGTTTAACTCCCAATTTCTTGCACGCTAGTATTTTAATCTACTGTAAACGGCTGTAAATTTATTTGTATGCAATGGGAGGTTTTCGTTTTGACTATTAAGAAAACAAAGTAGTTCCCAAGAACTCTGTAGATGGCGCTGAACTGACTACGTTACTAGCCATGCGTTCTGATTTGCGAACGTGAGCGATCATGGGCAGATCGGAAAGCACTACAGTTATGATTGCTCACACGTATTCGCATCTATGATAGCCGTTCCCAAATGGACATCAATGGATATTGCGATAACGTGAATGGATCAATTCGGAACGATATGTATTTGCGATGTGACAATGACATATATGTAAGTTTCGTTTTATGATCTACAAACTACATCAAAGTGAAATAATCAAAAAATAATCCGTTCCTTGCAGTAACTTATCAAGTTCAGCGCCCTCTATGCAGCGACTAGGGAATAATTAAAAAAAAAAACAAAACCCCTCATTTCTCCAACCAGTAACTGATTGTTCTTGTACGAGAAACTGGGGGTAAATTGTATGGAAGAATTGTCAAATTTTAGCCATAGCCATAGATCGTTTATAATGGTCCAGAATAATGACCAATTTCCACCAGCGGTATACGATAAAGGGATTGATTCAGTTCACCCAGTGAGACAGCCTAATATAGCATGAGTGAGGAACGCAATTATCGAGTATGCAAAGTACAGAGGGTAGGGCATGTTGAAATATCTTTAACTATCTGAGTTATTAGTGTGGAAGATAAACGAACTTACTTATAAAAAACACGATTCCCCTAAAACACTCGTCAGAGACAGTTAAAATAATCTGTGGTTACGTTTTTCCGTTACACTGCCTATTTAAACTGCCTCGCGGGAGTGTTTTAAGGTATCACGTTTTTATGCATAAGAATTATATTTTCGTTGTAAAGTCGCCCGTAACGTAAGTGCAAATTTGCTGTTACTGTACAATCAGAATTCAAACGGAACGTACTTGATGCTACCACAAAAATAAAAGATCCATAAATATAAATTATTTTCTTATGAATTCAATAATAAAAAATGCTACGAATTGGACTCTTCAACCGACCTCAAAACAAGGAGTTTCTCAATTAATCCAGTGTGGTAATAGATATTATTGTTACCTATTATCTGTAATTTATGCATTTTAATAAATAAATTTAAATTTAAATTTTCTTTATGTTCAGCCATAATTCTTTACAACATTGTCTGAATTCATTGATTCTTGTCAGAAAGGGGGCCTCTTGTTTGTAAAATGTCTCTTGTTTCTTGTGTGCATTAAAGAGTATTCTCATCTTATATTACCTCCAGGATGGTCCCATATAAAATTAGTCAAGATCTGTCAAGATGAAATCCATGAAAACTCTTCTTTTTACTAGGTACGTGTTTTTCTTGAGGTCAGTTTTGTTAAGAAAATTGTTTTTACAATCGTGTATAAAGTTTTGACCATGAAGTGTGGGATGTGTGGGGAAAGCCTCACCGCTATTGTTGGCCGATCCGCGCGGCTGTTGGCGCGCCGGCGTGAGGAAATCCGCCTCGCGCCAGCCGTGCTTGCGGTACACTTCGCGCAGCTCCGTGTGCGACCACATCGTCATCAGCACTTGTCCTGGGGGAAGGACATTTGAGTCATTGAGTGAGTGAGTGAGTGAGTGAGTGAGTGAGTGAGTGACCGAGTGAGTTATTTTTATTAAATAAATATAAAATTCGTGCATTTGTTTTTAGTACTTTTCAAGTAGATTTCGTATACATTTATTTATAATAGAAAAAATACATCACAATTTTTCGTGTTGTGCAGCACCATTTTTATTTATTTGATATAAAAGAAGAATTTATACCAAATAAATAAATAGAATATATGGTAGAACACCAAAAGCAGGTATGGGCATACGGGGGGAGAGAGGGAGAGGGCGAATACTAACACTATGTGTTTTCTGCGGATTTACCCACGGTACAGACCTGCAAACTTGAGCACCCGCGCCGTGTGCCGCTGCCGCATCTTGGTGAGGTTCAGAAGCCGCTCCACGCCGCCCGCCTCCAGCAGGGACCGGGAGAACTCCCCGCTCTTCTTGATCACCTCGTTCAGGGTCGCCAGAACTGCCGCTATCGTGTCATCGGACGTGCCCTGGGGGCAGAAATTACGGTTTAGATGCTAAAATTAGAACTCGAGATATAATTGATTTTAGCAATAAAGCCGCCAATTTTACTGTATCTTTGTAAATATTATCCAGTTCAAATGCTGTCAGGATACGACCTTTTGGAGTAGCGTTACGCGACAGTGATGACTTGTAGGGTCAGAAAATCAGTCAGATGAATAATATTAATCAGTTATTATTATTATTATTATTATTATTTTGTAAGTATCAAGGCGACTAAAAGCTGTCACCAGTCTAGAAACTTCGGGAAGTGGCTAGAAAGACGTCGAAGGTACTAGAAAACTATCAGAATATGTTCTGGAAGTACCCAGAATCACATCGAAGATTCTAGAAAAGTTTCTAGAAGATTATCGAACATTCCAGAATGTCTTACTATGTCTGTCTAACAAATAGCTCTGTCTCTTTCTAGCACATAGATTATTCTGGAAGGTTATCTTGTCTCTACATATATAAGTACCTAACACGCAATCTATCTGGACCTAGCATCTAGATTATTCTACACAGTTCGACTACACTCTCGCCGTCCGTAACAAACATAATTTTCACTTCTCATGCTCTGCAAGTGATTATTTGTGCAGCATATAAGCTGCATAAAAACGAATTTTGTGCACAAGTGCATTAACGTATCTACTCATAAATGTATCTGTATTAAGGAAAAGAAAATCAGCCATACAGCTTAACAGAATAAGAAGTTCATAGATAGAATTTGTTATTTTATCATATTTACTTTAATTTGTTTGCCTTATGTGTTTTTTAAGACATAAAAAAATTAAAATTCAAGTACCTACGGTAAGTTATTTAATTAATTTAAGAAAATTATTATTACAAAATTAATTTAATAGTACGCTGTATAGGTCTGCAGCCCAAGCCTAATATCAATGTAAGATTAAGATTAAAAAAATAAAGCGGCGGGAAACAGCTCTTGTTTTTCGTGCGTTTATTAATTTCTTCAATTTGCTAAATTACTACTGTTTTATTTCCTCGCAATCTACTTATTTAGTTAGAGGGCAATTACTTAATACCTTATTATAAATACGAGGACCAAAAGAACTAAAAACTCACTTACCTCCCGGCTCCAGCTGTCCCTGGCCACTGGGCAGCTTCGCCACAAGGTCTCGCGTGGCGTACTTCTTCTTTGATGCTGAGGAGTCAAGGTATACCTCCTCCAGCTGGCGCCGCACGAGTTCTAGCATGGCATACTTGTCGATGACTTGTGGCACTTGTCAAAGGTCTGCGATGACGAGGACGGAAGGCTTACCTGCTCCAGCTATTCCTGGCGACTGGGCAGCCTCGGCACCAGGTCTCGCGTGGCGTACCTCTTCTCCGATGCTAAGAAGTCAAGGTACACGTACTCATACTTTCGTCGCATACATTTCGACGACTTGTGGCACTTATCAAAGGTCTGCGATGATGAGGAGGGAAGGCTTACCTGCTCCAGCTGTCCCTGGCCACTGGGCAGCTTCTGCACCAGGTCTCGCATGGCGTATTTGCCGATCAGCTCCTTATTGCGCTGGTCAATGGCCAGGTTGCGAAGGGCGGTGGCCACTGCGCACACCACGCGGTCCACCTCCATGCGGAGAAGTTCCACCAGGATTGGCAAGCCTGCGGGAATAATTTGAAGGATATAGCATAATAGCATAAGCAGTCTCAGGGAGAGAGGATGGGCTTAATTACCACACGTGCCCACCGCGGATTGGCGATTTCAAGCGCTGAGGTATATGAATAGCTCAGACACTCAGGTTTCCTCACGATGTTTCTCTTCACCGCTAGCGAGGGGTATTTTATTTTATTTTATTTTATTAAGGATACCAACAGCGAAAACAAATAATTTGATTACAATAATAAAGAAACAGTTCACAAGGCCAATAACAGACATCCACAAATAGGCAGTTCATAATTACTAGAAATATAGCACGATAGCGCTCAGCAATATAAGAATACATGCATTTTTTTTTTAATTATTAAAATAAATATATCACCTAAAATAACGTTTAGGTGATAAAGTTATCACCTAAAATAACGTTCTTATTTACGTTCAGAATTTAATAAAAACAAAATCTAATAAGTTTTTTTTATTATTAGAGTAACTTTATTTATCGTATTTATTATAATTTTTTCAATTTTCAAAAGCAATGTTCATCCAATTTAAATTCGACGCAAGTATCCCATTGAAACGATTGCACAGCGCCTTCCTGCACCACGTACGGACATGAAGTAGCGGATCGAAATGCGACCTTCACCAGTATTCGGGCCACGTACCCTTCTCCTTGCGGACGGCGGCGCGGATGTCGATGGAGGGCTGCCAGTAGCAGGCCGCCAAGTTCTGCAGCGCGCCCGCCGCCGCCTCCAGCGTCTCGGGGTTCGAGCACGTCTGCAGCAGGGCCATGTACAGCGGCACCACCTGGGGCAAACGTGTGCTGCTATAGCGAGCCACGACACACATGGAAGGGAACAGATACCTCGGATCGTTTGCATCTGCACGGACAGCGTTAAAGACCTGTTTCGCTTGGCAAGATCTAGAGAAGAAAATCGAAGGTTGACGACCTCCATTAGTGGGGAGCCACTAGATTTTTTTCCATGAAATTATTAACTGACGGCAAGCTATCGGGTGACTACAGTGACTCACCTTACTAGAGCGACTCACGTCGCCACAACCAGACCAGAACGACTCGGTCCCCTCGGGCAAGCTGTACCCCGGACAGAACTCGGCGATTCACCTCGGACTACCAAAGCGACTCACCTCGGACTACCAACGCGACTCATCTCGGGGTACCAACGCGACTCGCATCGGGCTACCAACACAACTCACCTCGGGGTACCAACGCGACTCGCCTCGGACTAACAAAGCGACTCACCTCGGGCTACCAATGCGACTCACCTAGAGCTACCAACGCGACTCGGTCTCCTTAGACACGCTTTACCCCGGACAGGACTCGTCTGGGGGCGCTTCGTCACCCTTGCCGTGCGGACTCATTGTATCAATATACCAATTCACCTCGAGTCACCAAAGCATTTAACTTGGCCGACTCAGCACAGGCTACCAAAGCGACTCACCTCAGCCGACCACAGTGACTCACCTCGGGCGACCAAAGCGACTCGGTCCCCTTGGGCACGCTGTACCCCGGACAGGACTCTGCTGGGGGCGCCTCGTCACCCTTGCCGTGCGGACTCGTCGAGTTGGACGTCGAACCAGCGCCATCTTTCTTCTTCTTGCTGCCGCCAAAGCAGCCGAGGTTCTCGCCTGGACAGTAGTGTTGTGTTAACTTGGATTCTTGCTGGGAGTTTCATAAACAATTTCACCGCTCGAGTTGGTTTTCGGTTTTTAAACGGCATTCGTAGCCTCTTAATGTTGACCAGAGTTAACCGCTGAGCTGCGTTTAGAGTGGAATGATGTTGAAGCTAAATGATTAGGATAAGCTAACAAATTATAAACATTTTGCACACAGATGTAAATGAATGCCTTCATCATCATCATTTGACGCCCACTGCAGGACATAAGCTTCCCTCCTGGTTTTCCAAGCTCCCCGGTGTCGTGCCGCCCGCATCCAGCGACCCCCGCCACCGTAACCAGGTCGTCGACCATCAGGTGCGGGGCCTGCATACGCTGAGTCGTCCGGTCCGCGGTCACCAGCTCAGAACTTTTTCGCCCCAACGGCCGTCAGTTCCCCGAGCTATGTGCCCCGCCCACGGCATCGGGCATCCCCGGAATGCCTTTAGGGGAGGCCTATGTCCAGCAGTAGACGAATACAGGCTGACAGATTGATACGTGATAGAGGTAATAGACATCGTTTTTTGTCACCAGCAGCGGAAGTATTAAGGGGATGTTTCTTTATTATTTAAAACGATGTAGAGGGCTTAAAGTTAGGCTTTTGGATTTTGTCTTACTAAGAGCGGCGGCTAGTCCAAAAGCGGTTAAGATGTCGTACTTAATAAATTGACACCCCTCAACAGGCAAAAGGGCTATACGGGGCGATATGATGTAAGATTAGAAGACCTTTGGACGCGCTCGCCTGTATCCGCGATTGGCTCGTGGACTGCGAGGGCGGAGCTCTCGTGTCGTACAGGGGATCTTCGATCTCCTGACATCTGCAACCAAACAAACGATATATATTCAACGACTGCCTCGTTGGTCTAGCCGCTAAGACGCTTAGCTACCAAAACAGAGGTCGTGGGTTCGATTCTCACTTGAGGCCGCCGCCGTACACTTGTACAAATGGCCTCAGTCTGGGAGTATTTTTATGTTTGTGACGTCCTTGCCTTGCCTAGTTAGGGACCACGTCAAGTGATTGTATTGTGTGGAAGTTATTATTAGATATTATATTATTATTATTCTGACGGTCATCATTGCCACGCATATGTAGAGTAGAATAGAAACAACTCTTATACAATGTGTTTTTGAAATAGAGCAACATCTGAAAATATTTTCTTTAGAATCGATATTTAATGAAACTACTTCGCATAACAAGAAAACGCCTTGAAAAGCAAGATAGCACATAAAGAACCAAAATAGAAGTTAATCTTTCTCTTTAATCTCTACAATCTTGATGCCGGAGACGTTGGCATGCATGTCTATTTCACGCTTCTGTCCTAACTAAAAGTATCTGCTTCGGTCGAACTGAGTTGAAATGTATCCCCCCCCCCCCCCCCCCCAGCTACCTGTATGACAAATTCCGCAGCACGCAGACGCAGTTCTCGATGATCTTGGTGCCGATGGCGTTGGACTGTATGGCGGCGCGCACGGCGTGCAGCAGCGCCTCGGCGAGGCCGGGCAGGCAGCGCAGCCGCCGCCGCGCGTACTCGCCGGCCGACGACGCGTTGCGGAGGACGCCCGACGCGTTTCTGAACACTGCGGGGGGGCGAAGGGTTAGTAATCCAAAATGATCTAGATTTTGAAATGGACACCCAGTTTAACTTGTAACGGTCATTTAGTCGCAGTTTCTGTGTGCTACTTTGAATAAAACACTATAGAATTTGAATTTTAAAAAGTGAATCCATTTAATGAGGAGAGGGCGTCGGTGGCGGAAGCTGCCCCATAGTCACGTCAGTCATGACCAGAAAGAAGAAGACTAGCACCACATTCTAGCAAATAAATGAGTTGAAAACAGCGGCATGATGCCACCTTTAAGAGCGATATTTATGATGATGAGCTGAAAAGACTGAGTGTAAAGATTTTTGTCAATTTTTAGGGTTCCGCAGTCGACAAGAAACCCTTATAGTTTCGCCATGTCCATCCGTCCATCCGTCCATCTGTCTGTCTGTCCACCTGTCCGTCTGTCTGCCCACGGCCTAGCTCAGAGACGATTAGTACGAGAAAGCCGAAATTTGGCATAGACATACATATTAATCACCCAAGACAAACAGTAGAATCAAATCTTAACAAATTTTTTTTCACCTCACTAGCTCGTAAAAGCTCTGTTTATCATTCGAAATCTGCGTGGAAAATCGCACTTTATCCGCTAGCGTGGAAAGTGTTTTTAAAATTCGAATATTTTTATTCAATAAAGGTTTCGTACAATAAATTACATATATATAGAACCTCATTGGTTTCGTAATAGTTTATATTCTCTGCAGCCAGTCCATTGATGATTGAAATGCAAATACTTATTTCATGTCATGCGCCAGCCTCATTTAAAGAATCGCACTGGCCGGCAAGAAAATTTAATTTAAAAAAAAAATTTAACTTTCAATATTACCAATTGTAGTAATTTTACTTTTAATTTTTGAAATAAATAAACAGTAATTTAATATTTATTAAAACTGTTTTTCTTGCACCTAACATTTTCCTCGCTTTAGTGAGGTGAAAAGTTGTGTGTTGCGCTCGGCAGCAAAGTTATCTAGCGTCTCGTACCTTTGAAACCCTCGCTACGCTCAGGATTCTATATTTGAACCACTCGCTTCGCTCGTGGCTCAATCCTAGAATCCTTCGCTTGCTCAGGTTTCAATACAAGGTACTCGCGCCAAAAATTAACTTTGCAGCCTTGCATAACAAATAACTATTTTCCCCTAAACCATCGTCCCTCCACCTGGCTAAACGGTTGATTGCAGAATAGTGAAAACATTCAGAGTAGTAGCAAATATAATGAACTTAAGAGAAAAACTGCCAAGGCTAGGCTTTACAAGTTAACGATTACTAGGAGACCAACTTATAAAAGGAAGACTTCGTACAAAATCCATTGAAAATTAGGTACGTTGATGAAGTTCTTAGTTCTGTAAAGCAGATAAAGCCCCCTTTTTCTCCGGAACCCAACACTGCTCGTGGCCCGACACGCACTTACCCGGTTTTTTTAACGGTCATTATGTTGCAGTGCCTGTGCTACATTGAATTAAAGATTTCGACTTTGAAGTTCTTACCCGTAGACCAGTAGGTGTCTCCGGGGTTGGTGGGATGCCAGCCGGAGTGCTGAATGATGACTTTGTTCACGATGACCTGTGACGCGTCGTCAATGATGGGCTGCTTCAGGTCCTCGCACGACGACATGTTCCATATCACGCCCGTCACTAGCTCTTTCACCTGGAGGGAGAAAAGTGGAGTTACTTTAGAACTGACTAGCTTCTCTTTGATGACAAAGTTCGAAGGGGTGTAATGTCATCATCAACCCATTATGTCCCCACCGAGGGGCACGGGTCTCTTCCCTGAGGAAGGTATAGGCCATACTCCACCACGGGGGCCAAGTCCGGATTGGTGGAGGCTTGTAGACTAGTGGCTCGTCTACTGTCAGAAGTTGTCAAGCCGCCCTAAGGCCTCTGACTTGGCTTAACGACTGCCATCTATCGACGGCAGCCGGCACCAACAGCTTAACGTGCCTTGCGAAGCACGGAACCGCTCGGAAAAATGCCACTAGCGTTAGGCATAGACGGCGACCCATCCATGCACTGAACGCGCCCTGTGTTGCTTAACCTTCGTGATCGTTTAAGATCACTCAGGCAGCCGGGGCTACGAGCGAGGGGTGTAATGTAAAGCATCTTAAATCTACGATTGGCAAACTTGCAATGGCAGTGACCAGCGATTGGTTACACCTGCCGAAAAGCTGATAGGATTCTCGAGTTGAGATGACAAATCCACAGACGTATCGCGCTAGACCAACGAATTAACCACCTGGTCGCTGGTTGAGATTGGCCGAAGCAAGTTCCCCATTGGATCACTTGTCCGCGTTGGGATGCTATCACAAAACGTCCTAGTGCGTGGCTATTTTTTTATCATTCTGTTTTGTCACTCAAACTTTCTAGTTAATTTTTTAATTTGTTTTAGTTTAGTGTGTTTCTAAGTGGTAAATTTTAATGTAGTTTGTTCCGCACCTCCATGTCATAGGCGTGACAGAGCAAGGCCATCAGCGCCGGAATGCCGCCGGCGTCACTAATGGCGCCCTTGTTTTCGTCGTTCCGTCTCGATGTGTTCTAAGTGGTAAATGTGTATATCTGGGTGTGTTCTAAGTGGTTTGTTCCATACCTCCATGTCAGTGGCGTGACAGAGCAAGGCCATCAGCGCCGGAATGCCGCCGGCGTCTCTAATGGCGCGCTTGTTTTCATCGTTCTGCCGACCGTAGGAGAGGTTCCTTAGCGCACCGCACGCGTTGCGGCAGACCTCAGGGTTCTCGTGCGAGACCAGCCGGACCAACGGCGGGATGCCACCTGGCGGGGAGAGAAGGCAACAACAAGAAACATAACAGCCCCCCTGTTATGAAGCTGTCCGCTGTGTTGGGTTATCCATCTTAACGTTTCGTAAGTGTTGGTTGTCTACCATACAGGGTCGCCCTAGCGTAGGTAATTTATAACAATAGTTTTTGAGAAGACTTAGATGTTGTAACACTATCCACGTAAACATTTTGTGTATAAAAAGTGCCAAAATATGCATAAATTGGATAAATATGCACAGCTGGAGCGGCTTAAAAAAAGTAGAAATCGACGTCACTCAACCCAGTGGAGACTTACATAATAGGGGCGCTGTGCTGGATAAATTTACAAAAGGAGTTAACTAAGCAGCTCACTGATAATGTTGTAGATTTGTTAAGTTTGTCCTGCCATCTCCACTAGGCTCCTCGTCTTCGACTTGCTAGAATAGCCCATACACGGTTCAATACTATAGACAATTTGGTTTTGGAGTGGCGTGTTGATCGGTGCTGGGTCCCGACGCCCAGTATACTCTAGAATAGTCAAATCAAGGTGTTCTCACCTAGACTCCTCGTCTTCTGCTTGTTAGGGTCGTCCATATAGGTGAGATGCTGCAGGTAGGCCGCCGCGTTGGCCTTGACCACATCGGAGGGCGAGTTGAGGAAGCCGATGACCTCGGGCAGGTTGGGGTCGCGCCACTGCAGGCCTCCGCCCTCCTCGCGGGATCCCACGCCCGCGTGCGCTGAGGGGGACGAATAGCATATCGTCGCTTAGCAAGCAACACTGCACAAGTTTTGCTAAAGGTCATTCGAATGGTGGCGTGGTGGCCGGGTTGAAATGGTTGAGATTGGTGATGGCTGACCCTGCGTTATGCTCGTGAACGGGTGCTGTTCGGGTGTCTGGCCGCAGCATTAATCGTTTTTAATACAGTTGCTCAAAAAGTGGCGTATTGCAGGGACGTATAGCGTTCGGGCTGTGGGCTATTACAAACTCGAGCTTCTTCTTTACCTTTTTCGAACTCGTGCGTTCTCTTTCCCAACTGTCAAAATAATGTCTATTAAAAAGAAAAAACCAACCACGAAGTATTTACTAAAAAAAATTCACAAAAGTTTTTATGATTTATGCAAATATTTCTAAAAAGAAGCTTCTAATTTGTTTCAATATCAGATTTAATGATTTGCTTCAATGAGTTAGGTTAGGTTTCATTTAATTTCATCTCATTAAATTTCATTTTCATTTCATATCAATAAAAAAATTCTACTGAAGACTTGGCTGTATGGGCATAGTTCCCTTTGCCTACCCAGAATGGGTGAAGAAAAAAAAATCTCTGCTTATATTCTTTTACGGTTGGCGCCATTTTCCAAAAATTTTCTTTATTAAATTGCTTCACTTTTTCGCAACTGTATTAAAAATAGTTGTTCAGTACACGTGCAGAACCGTCATTGCATGTTGTTCTGACTGTCAACATCAGTCGACTGACTGATGTTCTATGAAAAAAAGATTTACACGGTGTTGATTAGTGTAGTTGTTTTAAAACCATAGGTTGATCGATCCGCGCTTAAAATCGGCACCCAAATGTCAAAACTGTCAAATTTCGACTTGAGCGGTGTTGCGAAGATATGCTGTTTGAAAATTTCTGTGGTAAATGTTGAAACAAAATTCTGATTTAGATAGATAGATAAAAATATGTATCTATAGTAAGCACAGATCTTTTTGGCGGTTACGTGAACATAGTTACAGATCGTTTGCACATCGCTTACTGTCTTTACAGTGTATGTGTGAGTTATTGACTACTTTAGTAATTGACTAATAGTAATTCACTACGCACCACACTATGTCAATTACTCACACGTACACTGTAAAGACAGTAAGTGATGTGCAAACGATCTGTCACTATGTTCACGTCACCGCCAAAAAGATCTGTGCGGACTATACACTCATGTCGTAAGATTCAAATTATGATCTTAAAAGTTGATACATAAGGCTTAGTGTTATTTCACAGACAACTGTAAAAATTGTTCATTGTTCCATTTTGAGTCGCAAGAATCTAGTTTTATATTCTTTTTGTTGCACTAATCCGTGCTGAGGACAATTTTAAAAACCTATTTAGAGAGCACTTGAACCCGCGACCTCTGGCACGGTTAGCCAGAGGTCGCGGGTTCAAGTCCCGGCATGGGTGGAATTTTCAGCCTCTAAATAGGTTTTTAATCTAGTTTCAGTTCCAGATCCAAAGTTTAGTGTTGTCTGTTATTAATGTAAGTAATTCACGATGTACCGATAGAGGATACTGTTATCTAGTGTCTCACCTAACGCCATACCGGCCATTTGCTTCTGTAGCTCCTCCTCGTCTCCGTACATAGACTGTCCGCCCGCGCTGCCCAGGCTCAAGCCATTCTGGGAGTCCTGTGGGACAAGAGTGGTGTGTGAACAAGAGATGCATACCCGATAGGTGAAGCAAGAATCACACTGATCCTACGTACGCTACGTAGGTGACGCCACGTGCGATCTCGCAGCTTGAATTCGTATGCTTACACACTTAGCCTACGCTTCTTGTGCCACGCATCCGACGCGGGGCATCCGACCTGCCTCGACAGATCGGCGTCGGAAGGCGGATAAACATAAACATTTAAATACAGGCACATACATTGCTTCTGGCCCCACACTAGGATACTCTGTGTCGTGGGAACCAGAAACAATGACATCACTAACATGTAAACATCCAAGACCTGGGTTTTTTTTTGTCCCCAGGCGGGATTCGAACCCGGGACCTCTCGCATGGTAGGCAGATGCGCTACCGCTGTGCCACAGAGGTCGTCAACGTCTATGCACGAGTCATCATCATCGCCGCCCACTGCAGGACATAGGCCTCCTTCTTGGTTTTCATAATCGTGAGGGGTTTTGCCATAATCGCCCCGCGTGGCAAGCGGGTTGACGATTGCAGTATGCGGTTGGAAGCTCAGGAAGACGCTGCTGCCCGTCTTCTGGTAATCAATTTCCTTAGTCGCCTTCTACGACATCCACGGAAGGAAATGGAGTGTCGCTATTCATAATCCGGCGCCACACGGAGCTATCTATCACGGAACGAGTTTATTTGCTCAAAATTGTAGAAAAACGACTCAATGACGTGATAAAGCGATAGGATGTAATTAATAACATAAGATGCACTAAAGAGATATTCTTCTATGAGATATTCTAAGCATAGCGTATGTAGTATCAGTGGTTTTACCAAGAATCATGAATATTTATTGTGAGCTTAGACCAAATCTTACCTGACCTTCATCTGACTTATTGATATCTGACGACTGATTAATTGACTGACTGATTGATTGATTGACTGACTCACAGTAAAGGGCTGCGCGGCGTGCGGCGCGGGGTAGTGATGCGCGTAGCCGTACGCGTCGGCCGCGTACTCCCCGCGCGGTGACGTCACGCAGTAATGCCGCCCCAGCTGCTCCAGAGACGTCGAGTCGTACCTGCCGGGGGAAAATGGAGCTTGTAAATTAATGGACAGGATTTATTTTCATAAATACTAATATAACTAGTGAGTGTCGATGAAGCGAAAGAGATCTGTCAGGATCGTGGTTAGTGGCAGACCCTGGTCTTTCTCTGCCTACCCCTCCGTGATACTGGCGTAAGTTTATGTTGTGTTTTGTTTTTATTTTCATGCTATTGAAGAAAGGGCCTGATCAATAACTCCATTGAGTGGATTATCCTACTAGTTTACAAGCAAATAGCTTGTTTTATTCATACACATGCATAGAATCAAGCCAGTATCCCGAAGGTGCGGACACAGACCAGAGTTCACTGCTTGCCACTATCCTGGTAAACCTCTTTCATTCATTAGTCGTTGCATGCACGCACGCCGGTTTCGGGCACTTTCGTTAATCAGAAATCAGAAATCAATAATTTATTTCAACGTAAAGAATTTACATTCTGTTTGCTGAATGTCAATGTACTATGTTACTATGTTAGCCGCTGCCTTCGGGCCGTATTTGTAGTGGAGAAAAAGGCAGCGGGAAAAAAAACTCCACTCTGACCATCTTTTCTCAAATCATCTTAAACTTATACATCAAAGCCTATATGATATGATTCCGTGATAGCCACTAATAACTTTAAAAGCCAAAATAACACTTCTTACAAAAGTAGGAAAAACAGTAATGCTGCGGCCAGACACACGAACAGCACCCGTTCACGAGCATAACGCAGGGGTCAGCCATCACCAGTCTCAACCATTTTAGAGGGAGATAGGTGACCCGGCCACCACGCCACCATTCGAATGACCTTTAGCAAACCTGCAGATTGAGTTCTTGTCAGCTATAAAATGTGTGCTATAGTTATTAATGTGCAATCACGTCGTCAGTACACGGTTTTAAAATTAAATAAATTATAATATTAATAATTAAATAACAATGAAATCGCAGTGGAATTGGCTTACTACCAAGGGCTTATATCGTTCATATACTCGTCTATTCTATAATATGCTTTTTTACATAGCGATTTTTTAATGAATGTTTTAAATTTATTTTCAGACAAGGATAGAACATGTTCTGGAATTCTGTTGTAAAAACGAACGCAATAGCCTACGAACGATGTATTTACCTTGGCTAAACGAAATTTAGAATAAGCAAGCTTATTTCTATTTCTAGTGTTTACGTTATGGACGTCCCTATTTAATTTGAACATGGTTATATTTTTACGAACATACATTATATTATCGAATATATATTGGCAAGCCAGTGTAAGAATTCCTATTTCTTTGAAACGCTCCCTTAGCGATTCCCTACTGCTTAAGTTGTAAATTGCTCTTACTGCTCTTTTTTGCAAAATAAATATTGTTTCTATATCTGCTGCCCGTCCCCATAATAACAGCCCATATGACATAATACTGTGAAAATAACTAAAATAGACCAGCCTCGCAGTCGATATGTCTGTAAGTTGCCTAATTTTTCTAACTGCAAATGCAGCTGAACTCAACCTACCCGATAGTTTTTCAATATGCGGGCCCCATTGCAGTTTTGAGTCTATTGTTATGCCTAAAAATAGTGTGGACTCTACCAGCTCTAATTTCTCACCAGATATTTTTAGAAACGTGTCAACATTTTTAACATTGGGCAAGGAGAACTTGACGCATTTTGTCTTTTTCGCATTTAACATCAAATTGTTCACCGTGAACCAGTTTAGAACTGTAGAAAGAGCATTGTTTACATCGTCAACATTACCTAAACCTCTCTTTACTTTAAAAATTAAGGAAGTATCATCAGCAAACAGTACTATCTGCGATAGTTTTTCTACTAGGTAGGGCAAATCATTTACGTAAACCAAAAAAAGGAACGGTCCTAGTATAGAAACTTGAGGAACTCCTACTTTTACATTAGATCCTGAGGATTTAACTCTATTGATATCTACTTTTAGGGTTCTGTCTGTTAAGTAAGATCGAAGAAGAGCTAGCGATTTATTACTTAAACCATATCGGTGTAATTTTATAAGGAGCGTTTCGTGGTCGACGCAATCGAACGCCTTGGACAGGTCACAGAACACCCCGATGGCATCCTGCGCCTCCTCCCACGCATCAAAGATGTGCTTTATTAATGCTATGCCTGCGTCCGTCGTTGAGCGGCCCTTCGTAAATCCAAACTGTTTCTTATGAAATAGCTTATTTATACTAAAATGAGTCTGCAATTGATGCAAAATTACTTTTTCAAAAACTTTACTTAGGACCGGCAATATTGCTATTGGTCTGAAATTATTTGGATCTTCACTATCGCCAGATTTAAATAAGGGTACTATTTTACTTAACTTTAATAGATTAGGAAAGGTTCCCTGGTCAATGCATTTATTGAAAATTGTAGCAAGGTAAGGTGCTAGAATATGGATAACCGTGGATATAAGTTTAACCGATAATCCCCACAAATCTTCGGTTTTTTTTAAGTTTAACTCTTTAAATATTTTGACAATAGCAAAGGGACTTATATGGGTGAATTGGAAGTCAGCTTTGCATGTATTTATACTTTCCAGAAGTAAAGTTTCGGCTGATTGAGGGGAAGAATTTAAGCTAGCCGTTATTTTGAGGGGTATGTTTTTAAAGAAATTTTCAAATATTTCTGCTATGTCTTCCCTTGAATTGACTAAATTCCCTTCTACCTTTAAAGCAAATATCTGATCCCTAGGTCTCGTTTTGCCTGTCTCTTTGCTAATTACTTGCCAGACTGTTTTGATTTTATTAGTTGATGCCATAATTTGTTTACTTATGCTAATGGATTTGGCTGCTAAACAAGTTTGCCTAAACGTTTTTGAATATTTTTTAACATACTCTCTGAACGTCGGATCGTGATTAAATTGTTTCTCTTCATACAATTTATAAAGCCTTTTCCTACTTATATGTAGACCTGGCGTTGCCCATTCTGAAAAACCGCGATTTAACCCTGTAATTTTTTTTACGTTAAATATCTGTTCAAATTGTTTTGATATGGTCGAAAACAGCACTTCATATAATGTATTCGGATCAGTGCTATCAAAATTTAATGAATCTAACTGTGTGCCTAATTTTCTTTTAAATAATTCAATTTTTTTTTCTGTATTGGTCTACAAATTACTTCATTACAAGGTTCTTCTAGTACTGACGGTAGAACTGCCCATAACCCGCTATGATCGGACTGTAAATTATGTATGACCTTTTTTTCTATAAATTGACAATTACAAAAAACGTTATCTATGCAAGTGGCGCTAGTAGCTGTTGTCCTAGTGGGTTCAGTAAATAAATAATGTAAATTAATGACCTGAACAGACTAGTGAGTTTAGTTTTCAGTGAACTCTCAACTAACAAATCTATATTGAAGTCACCACATACTACTATGCTCTTATTGCTAGTAAATAGGCGTTTTAAGGCGTCTTCCATAACTAATTCAAATTCATTATAATTCGATTGTGGCGGCCTATAAACACACATAACTATGTACCTATCCAATTCCACACACGAGATCTCAATTAAGCGTTCAACAGATAGACTGACAATGTCTTTTCTTTCTTTCATTTTTAAACTACTTTTTACAAATATCATTGAACCTCCTCTTATTGCGTGCTGTCGGTTAAAAGTACTTACTGCTAAATAGTCTTTTAAATTGAAAGACATTTCATGTTGTTTCAGCCAGTGCTCTGTTAAACACAAAATATCTACATTAAAATCCTTTAAAAATAGTTCAATTAAATTGTCTTTGCCGGAAAAACCCTGTATGTTTTGTGCAACTAATTTTAGACCTAACTTAGGGTTTTCCTTTCTCTGCGATGGCCGTTTAAATCCATCGATTCTGTGTTTGAGCCCGCTCCTAAATTATTACTAATACTAGTAACACGGTTGTCGTTTTCGTTGGTTTGTGTTATAATTCCTATAACAACTGAGTCAAAAATATTATAAGCCAATAGACTGGCTAACTTACGTCGACTGTTTTTAGAGAGGTACACAGTATCTCTCGTCATGAAGTAATTCTTAACAAACTTGTTAATGTCAAAAAACAATACGTCACTATGACGACATGTCAGATGATGGATATGCATATTCAGGCTATGTATGTCGCTGTTATCCTTTCCAGAAAGTGATTGGGAATAAGGAAAAGCGCAAAAAAATAACTTTCCCGTCTCTGGTTGGACATCCTTAGCCTGAGCATACAAGTCGTTATCATGCCTTTCGCTAATACATCCGCTATTTGGGCAAAGTATCTCCTCCTGGCACGTCCTTTACCGGCTCTTCCATCCGCATTGCTCGATATATTTGAATTATATTGTATTATATATGCGAAAGTTTGTATGTACGGATGGATGTTTGCTACTCTTTCGCGCCAAAACGGCAGAAGGGATCGGGATGAAATTTTGCACAGAGATAATATATTATAGTTTGGATTAGCACATAGGCTATTTTTTATCCCGGAAAAATACACATCAAAATTACCACGCGAACGAAGTCGCGGGCAACAGCTAGAATGTCATATGTTTGTTTTTTGTTTTGTCTGTTTAGTATTCAGTTTTCTTTCTGTTGTTGCTCATATTACGTTACTTATCTGCTCATTTTGTTTTTGTGATGTGTCTTGTTTCACCATAAATGTTCTATTCTTTAAACTGACCTCTGCTGCAAGTGCAGGTTGTGTTGGGACGGCATGGCGCCCGGAGAGGCGCTTCGCGGCGACGCACTTCCGCCGCCTTCCACGTACTCCTGCGGACAAATACACTGCTGTAAAGATCGCTCTGAGAACAAAAAACTTAGGCCTTTGCATCTACGTAATGAGATGATTCATACAGCGTCCAGGGGCACCTTCTCGCACTAGAGGGGTTAAGGGACCACTCGGACGTTGCAGTGCCTGGGATATTGTATTCTGAATGGAGTAGGCATGCCCAGCACTATCCTGGCAGCATAGACGGCCTAGCACGCAGGAAAGACAAGTCAATACCTGAGGAGCAAACAAAACCACGAGTTTCCTCACGATGTTTTCCTTCACAGTTAGCGTGTGGTATCGCTACTACAAATTCGCAGACGTATGTAACTTTGAAACTTAACAAAACCATAGGTACAGGCCCGCACTGGGAATCGAACCCGGGTCTCCCGCTTCCGAGTCCATTGTTCTACCCACTGGGCTACCACCGCTTCAGAGCCAAAAAATAATATAATAACAATATAACTTCCACACGACACAATCACTTGTCCTGATCCCAACCTAGGATAACCCTGTTCTATGGTAACAATATACGGAAAACAAACATGGAAATACCTCATAGCCCGAGGCGACTAGATTTCTCGGTTTCCATTATTCAGTGGTTGGACAGCTCTCACCTGGCCAATATATTGTGGCGGCTGAGGGTCGACCAGATAAGCGCCGTGCGGCGCGTACGTGGCCCCATAGTGGCCGTATGTACCGTAGTGGCCGGCCCCGCCCGCGCTGCCATAGCCGCCACCGCCGCCCACCGACACCGAGTCCATCACCTGCTGTGGACGAAACAAAATGTCATCATAAAAACCACGCCGGGAATAAAGGAGATTAAGATTAACCTAACCTGCGAGGGCGCCAAGTGGGAAACCGGCCCGTAGTCAACGACTTCCGCTGGCGGAATTGTTGCTATAATAGCTATGTCAACTCACGTGCGCCTACTGCGAAGGAGCCATAATGAGGGCGCCAAGTGGGAATCCGGGAGACGTATTGCCCGTAGTCACCGTCCCCCGCCTGCGATATAGCAGCTATACCAATTCATGCGCGGATACTTCTACGAGGGCGCCATGGTCAGGGCGCCAAGTGGGAATCCGGCGACTATACTAACGACCCGGAGTCAGATCCCCGCCTGGGGTATTGTTGCTGCAATGCCCATGCCAACTCATGTGCGGACACTTCTGCAAGGACGCCGTGGTGAGTTGCGCCATATGGGTGTAGCGGGACGCCGGCGACGACACTAAACGTCCGTAGTCACCGCCTTCCAACATGGTTACTGTTGCTACAATAGCTTTTACAACTCACGTGCGGATACTTCTGCGAGGGCGCCATGGTGAGGTGCGCCATATGGCTGTAGTGGGACGCCGGCGACGAGACGTACTGCCCGTAGTCGCCGTCCACTCCCGCGCCGCCCACCGGGTACTCGCCCGCCTGCGGAGAAATATTGACATTAGGATTATTTGCTCCCTTTCAGTCTCTAGACACAGAACGAATAGAGTATACAGGTGTTCGGTGAAAATTAATAATCCCAGCAAAACACGAATGTAAAAGAACTGGCCAAATTCTCGTCTCAAAACCATACTTGATGTATACCATGAATATTGGGTGGTTTGTGAGCCAAATCAAGATGAACGTGCCTTAACAATAGCTATCGAAGACGCTAGTTTGTTTTTTTAAAGGCATAGCTTTATGCCGAGGCAATAAGGAAAAACAAGCTACAGTGTACCTGCATGGCGCGGTGGTGCTGGTGCGCGAGCGCAGCCGAGAGCTCGGCGTCCTCGGTGGACGCGTCCGAGCGCGACACGGGACTGTGCTGCGGCCCGTACGCGCCCTCTACCGGCCCGTTGCTGGAACAACGAAAGGTTTCAATTAGGTTAGCGCTAGAGTTCCTAAACTTTTTG
The DNA here is from genome assembly GCA_947308005.1 of Yponomeuta malinellus. Classification (NCBI taxonomy): domain Eukaryota; kingdom Metazoa; phylum Arthropoda; class Insecta; order Lepidoptera; family Yponomeutidae; genus Yponomeuta; species Yponomeuta malinellus. The sequence goes on from OX371019.1 coordinate 6,874,804, forward strand.
GTCGGCGGCGCAGTTACTAGTCGAAGTAGCAGTACTAGTCCGCCAACAAATTGCTATTGCAATTATTGGCGACAGTTAGATCGTGCATGTAAACTGAATAAATAAATTTAAAAAAAAGTATGTGTACAGAGACTAAAGCCACGAAAAAAGTTTTGTTTCCGAAGAAAGAAAACCGAGGTGCCTCGCGATGACCCTGTTTACTTCTCCAGTTCCCCAGGGCACCGCCCCTTTGATAACACCGGAGTTAGGGGTGTTCCTAATTACATTCAGCTTAACAAAAATTAATGTTGATGCTCATTTGATGAATCCTGATTAATTTCAATTCTTGTGACCGGACTTGTTCATTCTAGTATTCTATAACATATTTTTTGGCAAGGACCTCATCATTGGCTAAGTTTAAATTAGAGGTAGATTTTATGTTTCGTGCTGTCACTTGTAAACTTCTATTGTACTTACAATACAATGCACAAATAAAACGAATGCTCAGTTGTAAATATTTTAGGTCATTCTTTTCCGACCGAATAGCTGTCTACACGAAAGAAGATAATGTTCTATCGGGAAGGTAATGACGTCACCCGATCAACATTTGAAACAACGACAACGTTATCATCGTGCCATCTTCACAAACCCGGCATGGGCAGAATTCTAGGGCAAAGAATTGAATTGAATGCAGATTTCTGACTTATCTGAAATCTGCATTCAATTCAATTCGGGGTCACCCATCAAATTTTCACCAATATTTTCTCACACATAAGAGAAAAAAAAGTACCCGAAACCGGCGTGCGTGCATGCAACGACTAATGAATGTTGAGGAAGCGAAAGTGATCTGTCAGGATCGCAGCAAGTGGCAGTCCCTGGTCTCTGCCTACCCCTCTGGGATACAGGCGTGAGTTTATGTTATGTTATGTTACATAAGAGAAATAAAAAACACTTCTCCATAATAAGATCAAGAAGCTGAACAGGAAAATAAATTGATGAATTGTGTTTCGGTCACGGCACGGTTCACTGGAATCATAAATTCATAACAAAAAATTTATAGATCGATAGGAAGCTTCCTGGAAACGTACAGTAATTTTATTAATCAATCGATTACTTTTTAAGTGACCAAGCCGTTTAAAACATGAAAATTTATAGTGCTTACAGCCAAATACCTCTAACTGTAGGACACTCGCCTTCTCTCAGAGAGAGATAGAGAGAGAGAGAAAGAGAGAGTATGGGCTTTCCTCACGATATTTTGCTTCTCAGTTAGCCATGCTTACGGAAGTGTTATGGTACAAACATTTACCTTCGCATTTTAAATTGTAATCTTATCACCACAAGAACCAGTCACCGCACTGTGCAATAGATAAGTCGACATTCACCTTTCAATTTATCACACTCCTGAGTTGCATTCTGAGAACGATAAGCCGGAGAGATAAGTTTATTGAAATGCATCAAGATAATGCCACAAGAATAACTTTCCAGACTGAGCTGGGAAAAAGTTGGGAGACGCGATAACTTACTGATCAATAGTGGGAGAAAAATCCGACGGCTAAAAATAAGCATGCGAGGTCTAGACTTGATAGTCCAAACGAGTGAGACCACACTAACCACTGAAAAAAGAAATACTTGTCATAAGTAGAAAAGGCTCGTATTAAACGCTTGCCAAAGAATTGCCCATTGCAATAAAAAAAAAACAAATTCTTACAGTCTTAATCACTCCCCAACTTCCTTCGTTCCAACTTCCAAAACGGATAAATGTTCATCAAATGGTCAATATCAGTGTTCACTAAATTGAGTTTGTTAAATAACCAGTTTATCCGTTTGGGTGAGAATTTAATTATTTATTCTGGACAGGAGATCGTGGGTTCGATTCCCACCTCAGGCCGCCGTTTTCGATTTGTAGAAATGGCCTCAGTCTGGAATTGTTTCCTTGCCTTGCTGTGCTATGCACATAGTATCCTAGTTTGGGACCAGGACAAGTGATCGTGACAAGGAATTATTTTTACAGTATATTTATTTTACTTGTTCCTTAGCAGAAAGGTCTATAGAAAGTACAACAGTACATTTTGTTTTGGAAGCTTAACATAAGCGCTCAAAGATACGCTTTTGCTATTTTCGCTGCCTCCTTGAATCAACCGTTACGCGCTTGATTCCCAACGCAGGAGTTACGGGTTCGGTACTTTGCGTACTTTGTACTTTTACAAATGGCCGCTGAGAAGTGTTTGCGTCGATGTCGTTGATTTAATGTTAGTCAGATGTTATTTGTGTGAACTTCTTCTGACAACTGACAGGTGTTAACATTAAATTATTATCAAATTGTTAGTATAAGAGAAACAGGGGGTTAAGACTGGTTGCTCCGTCCGACATTACCCCTAAATCAGGTGTTTTAAAATAAGTACATTTTACCCTCTAATGGTTAGTATTTAAAATCTGAAAAAAAAAATACTTTTCAATGTCTTATCTAGGGCCGTCGGTCATTATCTTTATGATTTTTTAAACTTTATAGCATCAAAAAATAATCGCGAACATGAGTCTAAATTATCACTAGATATGGTCTTAGTTGAGCTGTACTAAGTTTTGGATAATAAAAATTATACCAAAATTACTATCACTGAAAGTGTTAGTGACGTCGTTCGTTAAAATTCTAATAATAGTATTTGTATTTCTGTAATTTTAAAAATGCCTACTTTTCCCCCAAGTTTTCGCTCGCGCAGCACAATAAGTCCCTGCGCTCGAAGAACCCAGCCTTAAGTACGGTTGTCTCTATATAGGTTTTTAAAAAAGTGGCATAAGGTTAACCTAATTTCATGTTCTTAAATAAAAAACCGGGAGTTTTCCTTACACTAAATAACAAACACGTTCAGCTTGGTCAGCAATCTACACAATTAATCGAACTAAAAATGATAAAAATGCGGGTGCCCAATTACAAAGCCGAGTTGTCAAACAAACGAGAATTTAACGAAGCATAGCTAACATGCTTATTTTAATTGATACGATTCAATCAATGTATTAAATTACGTAATTGCGTGGTTTATTAATTTGACCCACAATGATTAGGGGACGTGAATTGGAAAGGAATTATTGACTTTGGGTCAAGTGACAAAGTATATTTATTGATTAAGCGATTCCCATAATTATGGGTATCCCGTGCTTTGTGAAGTAGGTAGGTAAGATTATAATAATAACTTCCACACTATCACTTGTCCTGGTCTGAAGCCGTTCCGCAGGAGTTCGATAACAAACACTGTGAAACGAGATTTTTATATATTAGATTCTTTACTGTACACCAGAGCACATGACAAAACATTTGTAAAGATACAAAGCACAGGTATTGTATCACCAATTCACCATACACGTTCGTAGGCGATAGTTTACTACTTTTCATCGGCCTAGTTGAATCGTTTTCTTGGCTAAATTGGTTGTTTTTTCCAGTATTCTTAGCTATATACTATCTACGACGTCTGCGGCGCAGCGTTAGCGCATCTGTCTACCATGCGAGAGGTCCCGGGTTCGAATCCCGGCTGGGAAAAAAACCCCAGGTCTTTGATTTTTACGTGTTTGTGATGTCGCTGTTTCTGGTTCCCACGACACAGGGTATTCTAGTGTGGGGCCAGCAGCAATGTATGAGCCTGTATGTAAATGTCTATGTTTATGTTTATATTTAAGGGGAGAAATCGGTACTTTTTTGTAACACTGTATCATTGGAGGTAAGGGACGTCCCAGGCGGACATACTTCGACCAAATAGGGGATGTATTAGCATAGGGCAAGATAAAAAGTATCCGAAACCGATGTGCGTGCGTGCAACGACTATATAATGAGGATGAAGCGAAAGAGACCTGTCACGTTCGTGACAAGTGGCAGACCCTGGTCTCTGCCTACCCCGCCAAGATACAGGCATGAGTTTATTGTATGTTTTATTTGAACCATTGGATGCCCAATATTACACTTTTATTTTCGTTACAACAAACGTACGTAACAAACTATTAATCCAGTAATCCCTCACAACTTTCCGGGTATTCGCTCTCGACGTGACAAAAGTATGTCTGTCGCCGTTATCCAAACAAATTGAAAGGATTAACTGCATACTCAGTTCAAGTGAATTAGAGACCTCACTCAAATCAAGCATTAGGTTTCAGAAAAATTCTCTGGATGCAAGCAAACCGTTAATTGAAATCGTTAAAATAAATAGAAATTAAAAGAGGCACTGTCATGATTGCTAAAAATAAATAAAGTACAATAACATTAATTTTCTTAAAAGACTTTACTTTTAAAAGTTTGGAAGATGTAAAATAGTTAATAAATTAATAAGGAAATAATGTCTATCAAGTTGTTTGCTGGTCCTAGTCCGTTATTGATCCTATTGATTCACGAAACACCAATAGTAATAAACTCGACATTGGCAGAATCCTTAGGGTAGCCATAATTAAGAATTGAATTGAATCAAACCAACGATATAGTTGAATCGGCGGAAGGAAGGTCCATGGATGCGGACGGCGAGGGACCGTGGGAGATGGCGTTTGGGGGATAAAGCCTATACACAGCAGTGGGCAGCGGTGGACTGATGATGATGAATCTAAACGAAATAAACATCACAACACATTGTTAACTTTCCCTTAGAAATCGAATTGCGAATCCTCTAAAGTCGGGTTTTGACGGTCTTAGTACGCTCGGACCGTGTGCGTACAGTTTTAGTTGATTACGACGACGGTCAGTGCGCTCGGACAGAGTGCGTCGTCGTCGTCATCATCATCATCATCATCATCAGCCATTTGACGCCCACTGCAGGACATAGGTCTCCCTGATGGTTTTCATAACCATACGGTGTTTTGCCATCATCAACTAAAACTGTACGCACACGGTCCGAGCGTACTAAGACCGTCAAACCCCGGCTTAAGCCGTACCCCGAGGCAAGTCTAGCATAAAATTGCGTCAACGAAATAAAGCAAAGCGTCCAGAAGGGAATAATCTAGGTCGCGTAAGCGTAATCAACTTCGTAACTCTCCCGGCTAAACTGTCGATTGTAGAGACGTACATATAATGAACTTAAAAGGAAAGCTATCACGGCTAAGTAGGCTATACAAATTAAGGAGTAATAGGCGACTAACTTCTAAAAGGATAACTTCGCCCGACACCCACGTGGCCAGTTTTTACAGATTTTTGAAAAAGTGTCAGAACAGTCTCTTAATCACGTTAATAGTGATTTTTAGGAAACCAGCTCACATCCAGTATGTTTTGTGAGATATATGTGAGTTGTGTTATATCGTGTGGTAAAACTATTTATTTATATTCTTTATTTAGCAGGCCCGGATTTCATACCGCCTCATTTTATTTCGTGTACTCATTTTGACTTTTCCGTGTTTTAATAGTGGGACGGACACAAATCCAACAATTCAGTCCAGTCTGTCTTGAGTTATAAATTTTAATAATAACCCGACTTTGTTTTATATATTTATATAGTGATTTAGGAACTCCAACAGCCTACATAAAGAGGTACTATTCGAAACTTGATTATTCCAATAAAATTAATTTATTATTCTAATAAAATTAAAATGTGTTAGGTATTCAAGCAATGTGTAACTTAATAACTAAAGGAATATATTCCTTTTAAACTTAACAAGTAATTCAGTGTAATTACTCTCCGTCAAATTATGCAGATGTATGATTTTTTTAAGGACTGGGTTATTTTATTCTCGAAGTCCCTGAGTTAATCATTGAAAGTGTCATTATCTTCAATTTTACCATTAAATTCGTTGTATTTTCTAGATATTCCGTTGAAAGGTGCGGTTAATTTTAATACAGACAGAGGCAGAACAAAAACCAATGGAGCCTAAAACATTTCGATAATTCGATAGTCCCCAAAGTTACGAATTTGATTACGCTTACGCGACCCAGATTACTCCCTTCTGGACGCCTTGCTTTATTTCGTTGGCGCAATTTTATGGCAGACTTGCCTCGGGCTACGGCTTAAGCCGGGATTTGACAATCTTAGTACGCTCGGACCGTGTGCGTACAGTTTTAGTTGATTATGACGATGCACTCGGTCCGAGCGCACTGACCGTCGTCATTAACGGAGAGCTGTCATGAATTGAAGACACATGTGTTTTTACAAAAAATAAGCAAATTGCTATGTTAATTACTAACGTTTTATATAAAAATAATTTTACGTCAAATTAACTTATGTGCTTTAGTCCGCCGACCCTAGAATTAATTCGGGCAATTTAAGCAGGGTTTAGTTTGCAGGTTGTTGACCGCTATGCTGTCTAGCACAGTGATTCCCAACCTGGGAGAATCGGAGGGCGACCTGGGAGGGCGAGAATCTAGAATGGATAGTTGTTCAATAGTGTCATATTGGTACGGTAATGGTTGTTTAATTGAGACTATTGGTAGTCTACTAACATCCCATTCCACTGGTATAACCCATGCAACTTAACTCGGCGCCTCGCGCGATTCATCTTCTTCGCGAGAGGTACCTATTTAATTTGCGCGGGTTATTCCATTGGAATGATAATCTACTGCTATTGCTTAGTAGACGAACAAATAAAGGCATATAATAGTTAAAATCGTGCTTGTATAATTTTATTGGAAAACTATGTGACTTAGACTAGGGATTGGAGGTCATCACCACTTGTAGAGTGTTGAAAGAATAACTTTTATACCATTCCCACTGTAAAAAGCTTATTTTGTTCACTGAAAACAGTGAATAAAAAGGCCTTTTAATCACTATTTTGGTGTTTGATTAGAACACATCAATATATTCGACCTTCATCTCAATGCTTATACAACCTCCTTGCGCAAAAAATACTCGATACAAACTCCTTGAGCAAAGAATACTCTTTGTGCAAGTAACTCCTCGAGATTTGATTGGTCGATATTTGCGACAAGGAGTTTAATAATAAAAACTGTTTTGTGTTCTTTACTGCCATTACAGAAAAAAAAGAAAATTACTCTTAATTTTAGAAATTGTTACAATTTTAATGTTCATTTTAATTAAGCTAACCTTCCTTTTTTCTTCATTAAATGCTTTTTTTTTTTTGCTCAAATTATTTATTTTTCTCGTAGTCATGGTATAAAGTATAGAAAGCAACTCTTGAATAAAGTACAGATTTACATTGAGGACCATGAATCACTCGCGTTGCTCAGGATTCTATCATTTGAACCACTCGCTTTGCTTTTGATTCAATCATCATGATTCACTCCCTACGATCGTGATTCATCTATGGCCCTCGCTTTAAATCCGTCCTTTATTCACTAATTGCATAATATACTATTGTATTAAAGACACAGATTTTTAATTCGCCAAACCGTCACGTTTTTATTTTATCGGAGGTAAAGATAAGTCCAATCTCAAAGCGCCCGCCCCAATAAAGGAATGTTTTTCCTCTCTCGGACATGCTATACTATACTAATAAGCCAGAGTGAGACAGGAAAGGAGTGACGTCAATCGTGATTAAAATTAAAGCTTGTAACGTAAACATAGCATCAGCGCCTGAAGGCCTAACGCGGACAACGGAAGACGTTCGGGCGGCACGATTTAAATCTAAAACAGTTGTAGTTGGAGACTACAATAAAAGTGCAAAAAAGCCCGATTCCGTGTCGTGCTCGTCGTCAACCTGTCTGCCGGTTGTGGCCAGGCTTTTTTTGCGCTACTGTTGTCGTCTTTAAAAATAAGTATTTAAGGTTTATTTTACTTTGTAACGTTGCGCCCGCACTTTACCGGCCTGTTGTAATTTGGATAATCCTTTGCACTACGAAGAGTAACAATGACCTCCTCTAAGCCGATATTCGAGGTCATAATCAATTTCTGGTTATCTCACACTGCAGAAATCCTTTGCTACACTATTAGCTACGCGCGCCGATTCATTCGCGTGAGATTCTCATAAAAATAGACCGTGTGCCTCTTCGACTAATAAACTATGTCTATGCTTAAATTTACGTCAATCAGTTGCTCCATTCCTGTGTGAAAGATAGTTCAAACCAATAAAGACTTTCGTATTTATCTAAGCAGACCTACCAAATACCCACAATTTTTTTTATAAAAACCGGTGCAGCCGTTTCGGAGAAGTTCGATAACAAACACTGTGATACAAGATTTTTATATATTAGATTTTTTTTACAGCTCTGCTATGTATGGCGCAAGTAATATAAATAAACGCTAAAGTAAAACATGCTTTTATAAAGTTAGTAAAAAAAACATTACGAAACTAGATTTTTTTTTTCTTTGCTTGTGCTGTGTGTTTTTTCAACAAATTTCTTTATTCTAGGTCAATGGGAAGTGCGATATGGGTTTTAATATTGTATGAAAAATGTGACAAAATAGCCATATTATTGTATTGCGTTTTTACTGTTTACCTTCAGCAACCTTCCATTGTAAGGTCGTCTGGACGAAATTGCTACTAGCAATAAGGCCGTCAATTGTACTTTGTGCCTTTGTAAATAACTTATGTAATTTTTTTTCTGGTGTACAATAAAGAACATTATTGTCTTCGCTTAGAAGCTTGATTTTTTTTTTCATTCATGGGGCCGTATGGTTTAGTAAATTTAAGAAAAACTGTATGAAAGTTTTCTTTCTGCCAATAAATTTTCATTTCGCCGTCTGACTGAACGGACAGACGGACCTCAAAGTAATCCTATGAGGGTACCGTTTTGTTCCTTATTGGATCCACGGAACCCTAAAAAGGCGCCTACATCTGTTTATATCGACTGCCGATTCCAATCGGGCTGAATCGCTACCAAAAGAAGACTACTTCCAAAACTGTCCAAATCCCCCGCCACGAACGTGATATGTACCTTTGATCAAAGTCATTTGATGTGTCCATGTGCTTATAAACAAGGTACTTATTGGCAGACCAAAGGCAGTCAGGAGGCAGTTTTGATAACTAGAATGGCCACCTGAAATGGAAGTTCTCTGCCCAGTCAGAACATTTCTAGGGCAGCGGCGTGGCAGCCATAGTTTTTTTGCATGACAACTAACGGCAAATCACTTAGCAACAGGTTCCACCACGCTGCCAATATAACATCACTCGCGTAGACGTAATATTTGTCGCTACCTGAGGTCGCTACACATGACTTGTACCAGCAGCCAACAGAATAGGGAAACATAGAAGGTACGCTCCGAAAATACGTCTGTGACTTTACAATGTGTATATTGTAGACACCTACAATACAAATTATTTTATTTATTTCAATATCTAAAAGTTTGTGTTTGTCTAGCGCCATAACACCGTATCACGCGAGATAAAGAGTCACGCCATCTCACTCTCACTGGTTACGCAAAGAAAGAATGCACAAATTATCGCAGGAAGTGAGAAAAAAATTACAACAGAAGTTGGTATTTTGGGTGTCAATAAGTATAGAATTATACTGAACAGAGAACAATCCAAAGAGTTGACCGCCAATGTAATTAAATTTGAGTTTTTATTTTCTGATAAAATTTCAAGCAGGGTGGAATAAAAAGAAGTTTGATGAAGTGATTGAAATCAGACATAAAAGAAAGTCAGTCATTTCAGTTGGACGGTCCAGAAATCCCACCGATAACCAAACGAGATCGGTGAGCCGATGGCTCTCATCCCAAGAGAGTTGACGCATCGCAAAACACCAGAACGAACATACAGAAGTTCAAAGATGCCCTTATAATAAAATTACAAGGGTACCGGAATAACATCTATTAATATGCGGTGCTTTCAAAAGGTTCAGTCGAATCGTAAACAACAAAAAATCAAATGCGCACTACACGGATACTAGTTCGCTAATTTTAACAATAGGTGGCGCTGACGGTATTCTTTATGACGCTATGACGGTATCATTATATCCATGATGCCGTGCCTTTGGAAGATGTTTATGATTTTCTCGTAGATCCCGTCAACAGATCTTGACAAAATTTATACAGCACTACCTCTGAGATACCCCCTTTCTAACAATGAAATCGGATAACGTCGTAAGGAATTAACGCTAAGCATATATAAAAATAAAATGTCAGACGAACCGGGAACTTCCATTCTGTGTATTCGCTTATTAAATCCAGAAATTGAGCGACGTTCTGTGCTGCAGAAAACGGTACAAGTTGTAATTAGCCAGGTCGACATGCTCGCTTGATAAATTACTATTACAGGGCTGTTAGGCTGTTACCGTTGCCCTAATGAGCGCCCGCGGGCCAGCGATGTGGATGCCAGCAGAAAAAATATTTTCTGCCGTGCAATTGGCAATAAACAGTGTCGCCCGTTGCACGGCAATAATATGGCCAGGATATTCTTTCGATAAAAGATATCGCACGGCGCCGTGGATTTGCAGATCGACGTCTATACTGACGGTCTACGGTAGAAATTACCAAACATAAAGGTTTCGACTGTACGAAATACTACATCACCTTACAGATCGACATAACGTTTTATCTATCATGAAACAAAAGCTGTTTTTGCGTGATGATAAGTAAGCTGTACTTTTAAGAGATCTGTTTACAGCAGAAGTAAGAATAGAAAACTCAAGATAAAATTAAACACAATACTGACGACGAGAAAGGAAACTCCCGAAAGAGCTAAATGAATGAATAATAACGCTTTATTGTACACTCAAAGTATTTAAAATTAATCCTCTTATCGTAGGAAGATTAGCAGGGAGGCTGAACAGGGCATTGCCCAGCAGTGGGACTCAATCGAGGCGACATAAAGAAAAATACTAGGAGTACCTACCGACCGCAGAGTCGTCGACCCTTTTCAATTAGACCTGGCACACTTCTCATGGAAATCCGACCACCAATTTCCATATCAATTATAAGTTTACACAAAAGAGATAACTTTATTAATAAGCCTAAGAGGCTCGCATTACCCAATTAAGAACAAAACAGAAAAGATGAAAAGAGTTTTCCCATTATCCGGAAAACATCGGCTTAGTTGGTGCAACAAAATAATAAGGAAATAGAAGGCCCGCCCACTAGTAAAGGTTAACGCTAGAATCTCTGCAAGAAGATTAACGCAACCGAAATACTACTTTGTACAGGCTTGCGCCGCCTGGGCCCCATTTCGTGGAAACGCTGCCCTACCTGGTAGATACGTAGGGGAACTAAGTAAATTAACTGCGAAATAAAAATTTGATTAGCGACAAAAAAAATTACTTTGGTCATCAGAATAAGATTGAAAAATGACTTCGAGACCACAAATACGACCAATAAATGCCAATATGAAAGTGAAAAGTCCGACGTATTTTACGTTTAACTAAAATGCAATAAAAGTATTAAGTAATAAATAAATATAAAAGTACTTTTTTACAATTTTCGACACTTACAGTGAAAAGTGTCTGTCTTATAAACTGTTTTCCAGCCACCCTCATATGACGTAGTATCGATAGGAGACTGGCATGCTTTTTCAACTTTTCTCCATCACACAGATCAAAATTGGTCAGTGGGCAGACCAACCTCTCGATGGTAGGACGATATCGTGGAGTCGGCAGAGTGAATGCGGATGCGGATGGGCGAGGGTCTGTGAGATATGGCATTTCGGGGCAAAGACCTATACCCAGCAGTGGGCAACGGTAGGCTGATGATGACGATTGTTGAAATTGTACTAAAACAATTCAGTGGGTCCATAACAATGTAATCGAACTGACTGGTCTCAGTTTAGAGTTTTAGACCACGAACTGGCAAACGCAGCGTATGACGCGCTCCAGCTCGCTGGACCGACTATCTGCAGGCTGGCAGGGGCTGGATAACGGTGACCGAGGACAGAAAGAAAAAGCATATGTCCAGCAGAGGACGAATACGGGCTGATTGATTGGTTGAGTGGTGTGATCTTGGGGCGGAGAGAACCATCTGTTTCCTTTTCCGGTTTATTGTTGAGTAATACAATAAAGTCAAAGGGATGCTCGGAGAGTCTGCTACGGGCGTAAAATATCCTTCGTTCGAGAGCTTAAGTGGTTTTTATTAGTAGACAGGCTTTAATTTAGTAGCTTATGATGAGACTTTGTACAAGTATCTCTTAGAGATTTATCGATTGTTGTCATCACAACGACAAGTGATTTTCCTTAAAGGACTTAAATTTTGAAGTCAGAGGCAAGTAAACGTTATTGGCAAAATTCACACTAAAAAAAACAGTCACTACAAACCAGGGTTGATATGATCTAAATCGCGATTACAATCAAGTGATTAAAAAAAAACAATTATTTAAATCAATACTTTTTTACTCGACCATTTTTACGCGTACAAACAGCCATAGAGTGCGCACGTGTCCAATGCTATTTGTAGAAAAATCCAAAAATAAAAATTTTTTAGAAAAACATTTTTGCAATTTTTACAATACTTTTTGAAAAATATGGCAAACTAATATGAAACTGTTGAAAAAACATGAACCATTTAAAATAAAATAAATGTTTTTTGTTAATTTTATTAATAAATGAAGTACCTAACGAAAAATATGTCGTTTTTTAAATTAACAACTGACTTCAAAATTAAAAATATCGGAATGAATCCGATTTTAATCAAATAAATCTAGTATATAGTTTTTTTTTAATCATGATTCTTATCAATCCTACTACAAACCCACAATGGAGAACTTGCACGAAGAATGTTTTATTTTATCTGATTAGAACTATGTTGAAACATAAATAATCGTTGTAATTCTTTTTTCTCTACGACTAATACTTTTCATAGTAAAACCAGTCGAAAAAAAATTCTAGTCACGTGGTACAACAACGCGCCAAATCGGGCTCAAACTATGACGACACAACGTACTCGTAACGCCCTATAATGCATGAAACGTTTATTAATATTTGAGTTCCCGTAAAATAATTTTTAAAAGTCTGCACCTTTATTAGAGAATATTTAGAATTCAACGAAAAAACTAAACCTTATCAGGTTTTATTGAATTCTAATAACCGATTTTTCTATTTCATGATATTATTTTATAATTTTGCTGATTTTTTCTACGTCACTTCAATCTAAGTTTGAGTTAGGTTGCAGGCAAGTTAGTTCTTAAGGGAATCCAGTGGGCTAACTAGCGCCACCAATGAAAAAATAATCTATTTTTATTTTATTGTTTAAAGATGTACAAAACAGCGTTATAGACTTATTAATGCTATCTAGTCCTAGGTTTTTTGCCTTACATTCACGGCCTTGGCTCCTAGAAATCACTATTAACATGATTGAGAGATTGTATAGACACTTTTTGCAAATTCGATCTGTATAAAAAAAAGGTGTGATTTTTTTCCTCGGTGGCGCTAGTGTTTCTCCCTGCAGCCCCTTAACCTAGGACTAGATAGCATTAATAAGTCTATAACGCTGTTTTGTACATCTTTAAACAATAAAATAATAGTACATTACTTCAGAGGGAAGAAAGTGACAGTTCCATACCGAGATTATGGCATTTGCGCCACGAGCTTGCGAGGGGCGCAAACCATTTGAGGTATGGAACTGTACTTTATCCTGAGGTATGTATAGTGCTTTTTATTACACCTACGAGGAAAATTATAGACATAAATGCATAGAAATGTTTATATTTAGTTAAAAGTACAATTATTAAAAGTGCAGCTATTATAAGATGTTATAATTTTCTGTATGGTTGGTAACTGGTAAAAAAAAAACTGTATGTGGCCAGTAACAATTTACTTGAAATTTAATTAGTAGACAGTTAAAGTCTCTTTGCAGTATGACTGTTGACAAATTAAAAAAAAAAACCGGGTATGTAATGGAATTTCGTACATACTTCCCACCCTTGGGTCGGAAGGATTTTCATACAAACTTCCATACCTTGGGATGAAAGGATTTGAAGGGCGGGATAAAGGCGTTTCTTCCCTCTAATTGGTATAATTAGTATGTATTTTCAGAGCAGGTGTGATAAAAAAATAGTTTTTTTTTTTCCTCGGTGGCGCTGGTGTTTCTCCCTGCAGCCCCTTAACAGGTGCGTAGTCCGCGCGTAACAGAGTATCGTAGACTACACAACGTTTTACCGTACACAAAACTGCTCATATTAGATAATATAGACCGCAAACACAATTAGCAAAGTTCCGCGTTGGATACTTATAACTATGTGCTCCTACGTAAGTGCAAGGATTCGAACCAGACTTTTGATAGCAAGCCAACCGATTCAGCGTGCTACTAATTTATTTATTTATTTCTTTTTATTGACAATAAAGAACTTAGCCTATTGTTGGTATTTAATGTCTAGCAGTGATTTGGTACGTCTCATTAAGACCCAAATCAGTGGATTATCCAGCCGTGATGTAATCGCGCTACAGACTCTTGGTGTTAATTAGTGCCTGTAGTCGAGTTTTACGGTTTCTGGACTGCTGATCCAGGGTACTGCTACTTGTATGTTCGCGTTTGATTTTATGGCAGCGCCCCCATTGGCCAAATTAGCCCTGATTTTGTAAAACCTGCAATATTCCATTTGCCAAGTGGAGCGCCAGCATAGTTTCCTAGTTTGGGGACTGCCGGTCAACGTAATGCCGCGTCCACACGCTTGCCAAGTCTCCACAAGCCGTCACAAATTCAAACGTGTGGATAGGATGTTTGCCTCGGCTTGTCGTCGCTTATATTCTTTTTGTTGCACTAACCCGTGCTGAGGACAATTTGAAAAACCTATTTAGAGGCTAAAAGTCCCGGCATGGGTGGAATTTTTAGCCTCTAAATAGGTTTTTAAAATTATCGTCACTTGCGAGCACTTGCCGCTCCGATCCGAAATGTGTCGGCAAACGATTGCAACGGTTTGCAACGTATCCATGCATTTGTGGGTCGTTTAGTATGGCCTGTCCATAAATTGGCAAGTATTTGTAGAGCAACTGTACGGCAAGCGTGTGGACACGGCATAAGAACGTTTTTATAATATAATTACTTTGTCTATATGTAAACTATACATGTAACATACATGAGCTCACGCTTGTATCCCGGAGGGGTAGAAGACCAGGGTTTGCCATTTGCCACGATCCATGATTATCAAATGTTTTTTAGATTTTTTTTTACTGACCTATTCATTGTTATACACAACAGATGAGTAACATTGCATGTTACAATATCACAGTAGAGGCTTACAACGTAGTTATACATCCTTTAAAGTGTTTGTCCTCCTGTGAGTCTATAGAGCGCAAGAGAATAAATAAAAACCGACTTGACTCCGCCGTATTGTACATTAGGCTAAGTGCAATTAAAGTATTAAATAATAATAAAAATGACTTCAAAACACTACAGCACTAAAAACACAGAAATAATTTAAAGGAATATGACCTTTAAAGTCGATGTTGGTACATATTGTAGAAGTATAGGTTGGAGCCGGTGCCGAGTTGCAAGACCAGCACATCATTTCGGGCACCGATTCCAAAATCATTTCTACAATACCTACATCGAATTTAAAAGTCATATTCATTTAAATTATTTCTGTTAGTGATGTAGTGTTTTGAAAACGATTTTAATATTTTTAATAAATAAATTCATTCACGATTTATTGTGAATGTCACAACCACTCCGCCAAATTGTGTTTTCCGGAATCAAACGCACGAGTGACTATAAAAAAGATCCAAATCGCTTCAAGTGTGCCTTTAAAATTGGATGAGTTCGCTCGATCTCCAGAATCCCATCATCAGATCCTGACTTGGTGACGTAGGAAGGGTAGACTTCACAGGTGGTCATCAAGACCACCTGTGAAGTCTACCCTTTTACTCAAAAATGGAATTTTCCAACTCGGTCCACGCGTCTTCGAGTAACCGGGGAAAATAAATACAAAAATTTTAGTAAATTTAAAAACTCCGACGAATTGAGAGCCTCCTTCTTTTTTGCAGTCGGTTAAGAATATTAGACAAGTCAAACAAAGAAAACCTTTGGGTTGCGTCTAAAGAGTAACACTTGTTATTTTTCCAAGAAGAAAAGGCTCACTGAACACTAATATAATCGTGCCTCGCGTCTAGCCAAACATACGGGTTTACCAACAAAATCTCCACAAATTTGAATAACCTCTACATCACATGTATATATGTAGCAAAGCATCAAATGCACGACTGTTCTATTTTCACCCGTCAGTCGATTCTACGAATGACCTTCCGATCGCTCACTAACAGTACGGTTCCAGGCTTCACCAGAGTGCCACTGTTGACTGCTGTAGTATGCAACAATAGCGGGAGAGATACGTCACGTATAATCGATTTGATTCTGATTACCACACTGTCAGTCCGCTGCTCTTTGGGCCGGTTTCTGAATTGAGAATTTCACTAAGAAAATACTTAAGCGACGTTCTGTCACGCTCTTTTCTGAGAAATTCGAAGAGACAGCAATACAGTTAACTATTTAGTTAGCGAAATTCTCAATTCAGAAACTGGCCCTTTGACTATAGATTCTAGAGGAGGAACAGGCGGCTGGTAGCCCTACCAAGGTTTGTAAAAAGAGTTTTTATATAAACGTTTACTATAAAAATTCACAACCGTATTAACTCGAAAGTTTGTGAAGGCTGTTGAAATTCATATCTCTGATAGGTTCCAACAAATCTCTTTGTCAACAAATCTCTCAGTCACATAAGGTATTTTCTGGCCATAAATAATCCGGATAAGGGGCCGTCCATAAATTACGTCATCGATTTTTTCAGATTTTAGACCCCCCCCCCCCTATAATCATCCTATCGTCATTTCTTAATGACCCCCCCCCCCTTCTCCCAAAATTGACGTCATTACTAGTTTGACAAAATAAAACATTGCAGATTTGAGAAAAATAGGGTATTATATGATTAAAACACTTGGTTATAGAATCACTTTTTATTATTTTTACATTGGCAATAATCATTGATATAATATAACTACTTATTTTTTACTTTTCTTTGGATAACTCCCACGGAGTTTTCACCCATTCTTTTAAATTCTGGATCACGGGTAATATCTCCGTATCCTCCCGATATTCGTTTTGGCTCGATTCATCCACGTCTTCAACCCACTCAACGCGGTTTTTTTAAATAGATAGACTGATTCTTAAAGAAGGTTTATATGTATAATACATGTAAGTACCACGGGCGAAGCCGGGGCGGGCAGCTAGTATTTTATATGATTAAAACACTTGGTTATAGAATCACTTTTTATTATTTTTACATTGGCAATAATCATTGATATAATATAACTACTTATTTTTTACTTTTCTTTGGATAACTCCCACGGAGTTTTCACCCATTCTTTTAAATTCTGGATCACGGGTAATATCTCCGTATCCTCCCGATATTCGTTTTGGCTCGATTCATCCACGTCTTCAACCCACTCAACGCGGTTTTTTTAAATAGATAGACTGATTCTTAAAGAAGGTTTATATGTATAATACATGTAAGTACCACGGGCGAAGCCGGGGCGGGCAGCTAGTATTTTACTAGGTGTGCTGGAAGAAATTTCTTTTTAGAAATAATCTTTTTGTACGTGAAAAATAAACTATAAATAAATAAATAAGAATGACGTCAATTTCGAAACACCTCCCCCCCCCATCTATCATTTACCGTCATCCGCAGACCAACCCCCCCCCCCCCCCTAATTTAGAATGACGTAATATATGGACGGCCCCTAAGAGAGAGTGATGTCCATTTAGGGATCCGGACAGAAAATGTCGTTGGTTAGGCATAACTTTACGCGGGAACAAAGCTTGCCAGACCAGCTAAGCACTTGAGGTCGCAGGCGGGAGACACACAGATGGGACGTGGGGCGAGGGCGCGGTAAGATGTGTAGAGTCACAGACCACAGTGTGCCACAGTCCTTGCTCTGCGGTCGCTCTTGGTCTGTGACTCCGTACATCTTACCGCACCCTCGCCCCACGTCCGATCTGTGTGTCTCGCACGTCAAGCCGAAAGAGGACGATCAAGGATCCCTTGGATTAAAAAGCCAAGCCCATGGACATTAGCTGACCTGAAGTGAAAGCTGTCACAAATTACCGTTGGGAGTGATGATACGTTACTGAGCACGACCCTATGCTCTTCTATGAAGAGATGAATAAATATTACAGCGATCTACTAATCGATTACCAGAGCCAATGGTAGAGCTACTGTGCCTTCATTAGATGCGGCATATTTGAGCCGTTACATAGCAACGTAACCGGAAATTCGCCGGTAATTTCAGCTACCTAGTTGGTACGAGTATTTCAATTCGGCAGAAATACGTAGGATTAAATGCTACAGTGGACCCAACTGGCAACTCCATGACATACCATACCCCGCACCCTATTTTGGCCGGAAAAGGGAAGCAGAGACAGTGTTTCACAAATTTATTTATTTACAAAGTTCTTGTAACAAATACCCCTCAATAATAATATCCCTCAGGTTACTTTTAAATGTTCTCTATCTACTTTGCATAGACCCCACTCACCGATACAGCGTGCCCGAGTGTATTTTCTTCACGCCGTCCATGTCTGCGGAGTCCTTTTCATGTCTCGGTCGGTGCAAGCGCCCCTTAATGGGTGACCAGCGCCATCGCGTCGGCTATTGAACAAAGGTACTGCTCGACACCTGAGGACAAGCGGCTAATTAGGCTCCGGGTATATTATTGACTTGAATGAATAAGCTTATGGCCCATGTACATCCTGAAGGTCCACTCTAAATATTGGTGAACGAATTTTTGAAATAGGATAACTAGTTTCGGAGATTACCAAATATTAGCCAAGATTACCCAACATACAAACTCACAAACATATATTTTTATATATAGTTTATGTATACTAACAAACTTTTCTTCTATTAAATGTAATAAATAAAAATCTCGTGTCATATTTGTTATCGAACTCATCCGAAACGGCTTCACGCATTTTTGTGATTTTTTTATGTAGGTATATTTGGTAGGTTTGAGAATGCATAAGCAGCCTATATAAGTCCCACTGTAGGGCACAGGCAAGGCACAGGCCTTCTCTCAAAGAGAGAGATAGTATGGGCTTAACCACCACGCGTGCCCACCGCGGATTGGCGATTTTAAGCGCTGAGGTATGTGAATAGCTCAGACACTCACGTATCCTCACGATGTTTTCCGTCACCGTTAGCGAGTGGTATTGCTACTATAACTTCACAAATGTACATAACTTAGAAAACTAAGTCATAGGTACATGCCCGCATTGGGAATCGAACCTGGGTCTCCCGCTTCCGAGTCCAATGTCCTACCCACTAGGCTACCACCGCTGGTTTAAGAATAATATGCTAGTAAGCTAATTAATGTGGCAAAACAACGATTGCCAAGTCAGCTGGTACTAGTATAGAAGTATAGGCTAGTGATGAGCAGCGGAGAATGTTCTCACAGACGAGAACTTAAAGTTGGAAAAAGATATTATCAATTGATACGCATCAACGTAGGTAGTTTGTTGTGCTCCACATAGCAATTATTATATTTTGGTATCCTTGCTTACATAGGTGAAAGCCTTGTTATTGGCACAATAACTAGTTAAATATTTTTATATGTAGTTGTTTACAATACTCTTAGTACATTGTGGATTACATTAAGGGGTCATCCATAAAATACGTCACACTGATTTAGTGACTTATTACCCCTCCTCCATCCCTGTGACAGTTGGTCACACTTGTGATATGTGACGTCACATATTTTGCAATTGTTACATCTAGAAATTACTAAATTAAAACAACAGTCCTAAATTAGTTTTATTTCCATTTAAATTGTTTTTTCATACTGTCAATATGATATGAAACATTTGAAAAAATTAACAACAATAAATTATTATTCATTATATTTTTGAAACGTGACGTCACGAAACTTAGGACTCCTCCCACCCCTTGTCACACAGTGTCACACTTTGTCGACCCCCTCCCCCCTCTACCTAATAAGAGATAACAGTGAATTTCAAAATCCTCAAATTCGTGCACGAAATTCGCGAGTCATTTTCAATTGTCAAGCATTGTTGTTACCATTTTGCGCTGAAGGCTTTGTCGAGTACCTATTCTATTCGCGCCTTCTGTTTACGAAGAGATTCGTTCCTTACCATGTTTTGAAGAAAAATATAATATTAATGATGCTGTACATTTTACTACAGATTTCAGTACGGATATATAAAGCGTTTGCATTGCAAAGGACATCATCAAGGACATCAAAGACATTGAAAAACCTCCCGACTGAAACTATTTGTACAAATCAAACTACGCCACCCGCTCTCCATACCCACGGGAATCGAACAAACTACCTCTGGCCTGGTTCGGTCTGAAAATCAGCGCCAAAGCCCTGCTTTGGCAATTTTTGACAACTTTGTGTCTAACCCCTGGTTTCTCGTACATTAACAAGCTGTTAATCTACTGTTAACCAGCTGTCAGTGGTTTTTTTTGTATGCACTTGGGTCAACTGACAGCTGTTAACAGTAGATTAACAGCGTGTTAGTGTACGAGAAACTGGGGGTAAGTTTCATGTAGGTACTTACAGGTGTTTTGCCAAATGTGTTCTATGGTTTACTCCTATTGTTTGTAATTCTTTGTAAGGATATTAACTTGATTATGTACCTACTGTATGTAATTCTATATAATGTTGTCAAATAAAGTTTATTCTTCTTATTCTAATCAAACCTATGACCGCTAGACCAACAAGACAGCCAATCAGGAATTAATCTTCACACATTGATGCTATCATTTGGTTTACCTATGTACTTTTATTTTTGCAATAATAGTAGTTTATGCAACTGTCATATAATGAAGGGTATTAAAACACGAGTGTGAGTTTATGAAACGAGCGCAGCGAGTTTCATAATAGTAACGAGTGTTTTAATACCCGTGTTATATGCAGTTGCATACACTACTTTATCTTCACTAATGCAATTAATCAAACAACAAATTTATTAAATTAAATTCACGCGTACGTGTATAATCACAGTGATTTTGCCGCCATTCAAATTTAACCAATGAGAGCGCAGCTGCGCGCTTCAATAAAACGCGACCAACCTGATTGGCCCTGCAATCAAGTTGGTCGCGTTTTATTGATGTTATAATGAGATTTTACGATATCGATGTGAATATTATACCATCATGTGAAATTGCTTAAATTGAGTGTTTTGTTGTCTGCGCTATAACAGTAGTAATAAGTCAAGTATTGAAAACATAAGTAGAATGTTACAACATTAGTGTAGATAAAGAATTTTAACAATAATCTTTCGAGACAGATTTTTTCTAACTATCTTTTAACGACCACTTTACACCTACAGTTAACTCTAAACGTGAGTCGCCTCGTCACATTTGCCAAACTTCACAGTAAGTCGCCCAATACTAAAGACAAACAGGTTCCCAACTTATTTCATCATCATCATCAGCCATTTGACGCCCACTGCAGGGCACAGGCCTTCCTCCTAACCATGAGGGGTTTTGCCATAATCGCCACGCTTGGCAGGCGGGTTGGCGATCGCAGTATGCGGTTGGAATCTTAGGAAGACGCTGCTGCCCGTCTCGTGATAATTGATTTCCTTAGTCGCTTTCTACATCCACGGAAGGAAATGGAGTGACGCTATTCTTAGCCCGGCGCCACACGGTTTATTTACCATTCCTATTCTCTTATGAGAAAAAAACTTTTGTCAGAAACGTAAAACAATACGAGAAAACAGGCCTACTTTACTCAAAATGAGAATTAACACATTCACAATAATATAAAGAAAGCATCATTGTGCTTCAAAGCTCTTCAAGAAAACTGTTTGTATGCCCCTTTTCAACATTATTTATTCCATCTTGAAACTATAGTTCTGCGTGAATTTTGCACTGATAGAAGTCGGTTTCAATGCGGTAACAGGGGCTAAGTGCATTCACACTCAATTGAGGCTAATGGCAGAGGCAATTAGTGTGGTCGCAAACTCGAAACATTAACAGCGGCATAGTTGTGATAATTCACAAAAATATCCACATTAATTGTCCTTACGCTAATACTTTAAGTTTCACTGCAGTTTATACTTTAGTGACGTGCTTGGCTCGCAACCTACTTTTTTAGGATTCCGTAGCTAATGGAAGGGTGCCAAATCGGAATCTAATATCTAACGACGTCGGTCATTCATTCTAACATTTTTAATCATTTAAAAAATGAGTATTCTTTTAATAAATGTGGTCTGAGACTTTGACAGATAATAAAATGGCGGACGTTTTAAGAAACACATATTATTTTTTAAATATAACTTCCCAGTTTTTTATTGAAAAAATTAGATAAGTTTACTAAAATTAACAATTTTGGAAACCACTTTTGGGTCCACACTTGTGGGCTAGGCCGACTAATCTGTCAGGATGGCATAGGTGCTGGGCAAGCCGACTCCATCTAAAATACAATGTCCCAGGCACTGCAGCGTCCGAGTGGTCCCTTCACTCATCTAGTGTTAGTGAAGGTGCCACTGGACGCTGTATCATCTCTGGACGTAGATGCAAATGCCTAAGCTTATAATATAACAAGAAATACTAAAAACAGTATAAAATAAATATTTACTCCCATAAAACAAATGTGTTTTTTTGCCGTTTTATGCTCGATATTAATAACGGCAAAAGGTAGACGCTTGACACATTCAAATGTTGTACAGATAATGGTACGGAACCCTTCGTGCGCGATTCCGACTTGTACTTGCCCGGTTTTTTTATTGTCTAGCAAAGCCTGAGACGACAGTATACATTTTCAAATCACCAAAAATGTTAAATTGTGCGAGCGACACAGCATGCCCGACGTAGCAACAGCCTTAAGGGAAACAATTAATAGGGATGCCCATACAAGATTTTTTATTTCGTTTGCGCTATCGTAATAGCGAATGATAATACATAAAAGTGTGAAACTTGGTGTCATCATAACACATTCTCTATAGTACAGAAATAAATAATAAAAACCAGCTAAGTGTGAGTTGAACTCCCGCTAGGGTTCCCTGAGAAAACGAAAACGCATTTTTGCTATACAATAGTTACTATTGTACTATTGAATAGTACATTGTTACCCTAGGGGTGAAAATAATTTATTCTTATTTCTACTTCTAATATAAAGTAAAGTTAACTTATAGTTCAAGGGACTATACAAGTCTTTAACCCGAGGTAAACACTGTGCTTTTCATTACGAATAAAACCTTCCGGGACATGGCTGTTCACATGACGGAATGTCTAAAGGGTTCGTATGTGTAGGTGTCAAAATGTATAAAGTTTATTAGTAAAAATTTTGCGGTGACAGAATGACAAAAGTTCACATTGTATTTATCATCCTGGTGCCAGAATGTAAACATTTAACAATGTGTTTATGTCAAGTTATGTCAGAGATAAAATCTATAAATGTTACAATACTTTAGTGACTAATCATGTAATTGATTGAATAGCTGATTCTTATAATGGCAAAAATCTTATGATAACTAACTCCATGATAACAAACAAGACAGGCCGCCATCTGTACTCTTACGGCCTTATTTATAAACGTAGACTAGAGCAAGAATAACTTTACTCCAAGTTATAAGTTGAAAGCAATTCACTTCGGTATTAATAAATGCGGAGTAAGGAGGTACTAAACTAATCAGACTTTACACTCGGAATAAAAGTTAATCCTAGGTGCCACATAGTTTAACGACTGAGTAAGCATAGAGTAGCTGTCCATTTTGACGTTTGTTTCCTGAACATCCGCGAGTGCTTGTATTGTTATGCAAAGAAAATGGAAAGAGATTATTTTGTTGATGACTTAAGGGATTTAGATGAAACAAATGAGATGGAGATCCCAATGCCATTAATGAGGCGCGTAAAATTTTATAAAATGCGTAAAAATCCGCTCGAAGAACTTGATGAGAATGAGTTTAAAGCAAAGTACAGATTTTCTCGTTCTACTGCAGTTTTTATCATCGACATGGTGAAAACTTGCGCATATTCTTTCAGCACTGAGCGAAATAATTGCTGAAATAATTAAAGACGTTGTAAATAACATAGCAGCAATAATAGAAACACCATGCAATAAACAACTTCATTTACCTTTTCTTCTTCATCCCAGTTAATAGAACGATTGCGTTTTTGGCTCATTTTAACTAATAAAACAATGATATGTAATAATATGTAATAACAATGATATGTAATGAATGATCTTCGCAGGGCGGCTGGCAAGAGTTGGATGAGAGTAGCCGAGGACCGTGCTCAGTGGCGTGCTATAGGAGAGGCCTATGTCCAGCAGTGGACAAGCATAGGCTGATGATGATGATGATGATGATGATGTAATAATAAAGAGAATTTGAGTGAATTCTCTAACACTCTCACAAAATTATTATATTTTCACCGAAACTCAAAACCAAGAGATCAAATTCAACAACGAAAAACTTGTCAATTTGACAGTCCGCTGCTGTCGATAAATGTCATCTGTCATTAAATTCATTCAACAGCTCATTCTTTTTACTTTTAATTTATATGGGTTGCCATAACATTCGTGTTAATCCCGGTGTAAGGAATGTATTGTTACGCCAAGGTTACTCCATGTTTATTAATAACGTTTCAATTACAAAGTTTACACTTTGTTACTCTCGAAGTAACAAGTCCAAGCGTAACGATAGATTAACTTTGGAATAAGCGATTTTTATTAATAAGACAGTTAGGTTAAGAAATATAAAGTGTTCTCTATCTGTCTATTTATCAATAGATTGGATGTATTAGTCATTATAACATTGACACAAATTGGACATTTTGACGCTTATTCATTCATGTCGTTAAGATTTTATAATTTTGTACATTCTGACAGTCGATCGTTTTAACACTTGCACTTTGTGACAATTAGTTCATTTTGATACTAGCTCATTCTGACAAATTATCTATACGACTAGTAATGCATATAACAATCTTTCTGTCAAACAATCGGATTATTTGTCTGTTGAGGATTTTTACTCTCGTATTATTTAACACATAGGTAATCGAACAATTTGGACATTCATTCATGTGCGCGGCCATGTCCCGGAAGGAAATAAAAACATGGATTAGCTAAAGTGAAAATTAGTGAACCTATATTTTTTTTCTGTGGTCGGCCAGCTATTTAGCCATAATTTTTCATTTCATCATTGAAAGAATGATAAATATTGTGATCAAATCTATGTTATTTTAAAGAAATAGTTGAAAGTAAATTACAATAAAGTAATTAAAAAATATCTATTCTTTAATTAACACTTAACTTTAAGTTATTTCAATTTTACATCGCGCTGTAATTGAGTGGCTGCATAGAGAGCTGGAAATGTGAACAACAGAATTGTGAAAATAGAACAATTATTTTTTAATAATTTGACAGCTGTCAGTTGAAAACGATACTCCCTAGGGCTGAAAAGTAATACATTCAACCCGCTCCTCAGGCAACTTCAGACCTACTTTCCTAGTATGAGTAATGAAAATAATACTACGTAAGGCACCTTCAGTTTGGAAGTCTGATTGTTCAAAATTTGCGTATACCTAGCCCTCCATGGTTCAATTAAAGTGATGAGAATAATATCACAGGTGACAAAACATCAACCTTTCTCCGTTACATTACGGGCGACTTTGCAACTAAAATGTAAAGATCTATTTCATAAATTAAAGTCTATTCTAAGCATCATATTTAAATAGGTACTTCGCAGGGTACAGCCGATAGTAGGTCAAGTCAACTGTATCCTCACAACTACATATTATATGATGCTTAGAATACACCTGATACAGCGACAGGAATATGAGTGCCACATCGTGCTTCACGTAAAGTTAAATAAGGTTAATCAATAGTTAAATCATCCACATTACACCAGTCCAGCAACGTGCAGGCAAGCTAAAATAATCCTTAAATCATTTTAAGATTAGAGACTACAATACTAGCGCAAAAAAGCCCGGCCACGTAAGGCCGACGGGCACATCACGGGAACGGGCTGTTTTGCAGATTTAGTGTAGTCTTAACTTCGGCAGCATTTAAGGATTATTTCAGACTGAAGTATTGACGTTCGCACGTCGCCGGCTCGTTATAACGTGGATAGTCCTTTTATGTGACAAATTAGTTAATACAACCACATTGTTACCTAACATAACCACAAATTACAAGATTTTTTCCAAAACATTATCTATGAAGACACAGAGAAGTTATTAAGTATTGTAAGTTAGTAATTATTATTTACCTTAACACTTAATTATAACTAATTATTAACGACTTTTGTTTAAAATAGCTTTTGCTACAATTTCATAATTTTAGACCTTTTACTGTAAATTTTAGCCATTAAGACGCTTGAGATACAGGTTATTTTTAGCCTTATAACGGTGCAAACCTTCTTGCACCAGTTTTCGACAAACCTACAAAATAAAATAGGTTAATGTCTAAAATAAACCACGTCCTCATCTTAACCTCCTCAGTCCTGACCTTGAAAATAACAATTGAAGACCATTGTTATTTTCAAGGTCAGGACTGAGGAGGTTATCATAGACCGAGAACAATGCTGATGGTGCATGCTAAGGATGAGTGATAGATGATGAATAAACGTGAAACCGCCCAATGTAAATAACATTGTAAATATCACCCACACCTTCTAAATTATCATCATCGCCCATCTTTTAAATTATAATTTTGATTGTAGTTTTAAATAATGTAAGAATAGATTCGTTCTCATAGCATCCACAGACCCACATCGACATTACCTAAGACTTCAATTTTAAGTTCTAATTTTACTTACAACTTACTTCAGACTTTAAATTTCAACCAAATTTTTTTCATTAACATTATCACGTATCATTCAATTTTAACTTGTTTAAAGAAAAAAACATTCTTAAAAAATAATATTTTTTTTAAATTATTTATTTCAATATAATTTCAAGATAATATACACTATTCCCAATTTTAAGTTCTCGTCATGCGAGAACATTGTCCCCCGCCCATTACCAAGGAGGCGTTTTTGGCACCTTTGTTTGATCAACCCTTTTTAGGGTTCCGTTCCGAAGGGTGACAGACGGGACCCTATTACTAAGACTTCACTGTCCGTCTGTCTGTCTGTCCGTCTTTCTGTCTGTCTGTCTGTCACCAGGCTGTATCTCATGAACCGTGACAGCTAGGCAGTTGAAATTTTCACAGATGATGTATTTCTGTTGCCGCTATAACAACAAATACTAAAAACAGAATAAAATAAGTATTTAAGGGGGGCTCCCATACAACAAACGTTGAGTGAAGACAGCGCTCGCCATCTAGCGGTCATCTATGTAACCTTCACAGCGCCGATGTCATGTCGTTAATTGTCAATGTTAAACGCTTCTTGTTGGTTTCTACAGATGGCGCTGTTCTGAATGTACCTAGTCTATCTTGGCTCGATCTTTGTCTAATATTGTATAGATAATGTACGGTACTCTTCGTGCGCGAATCCGAGTCGCACTTGGGCGGTTTTTTTTTTCCTTAGTGAGAGTTGGATGGACCGCCCTAATTTTGCTTTCGCGTAATTAATATACGCCCCCTTAGATGCCGGGTGGATACACTCAGACGATGAACTAAGCAAAGTATACTTCACAGAATAAATCACTCAGTAATGGGTTCATACAGCCATTAACGGTAGTAATCTCTTTCTAAGTGGCCTGTGCTCACACAAATCCTAAAGGTTGATAATGACGAACTCAAGAATGTCAATGTCCAGGATTATCATAAGAATTTTATATCGTGTATATATATTATTTTATTACACAAATCGCGAAGATGGCGTTGCTTACAATTGTACGAGCTTGACACAAAGAAAGACAAAAAAAATTCCATAAAAAATAAAAACCGACTTCGAAACATTGCAGCACTAGAAAGTTAGAAATGATTTACATAATTAGAAGTCTGTATATAATTTGTAGTCGGTGCCCAAAATATATGTGCTGGTCATGAAACTGGGCATTATTTAAATCGCTTTTTATTTTTTATTTATTTTTTTTTATTTTTCAATTTTTTGTGGGGTAGCGGGAGAAAAATAAACAAGACCCTTATAACCATAATTTACCCTACTTAATTCGTTGCTTTAAAATTTTACGTTCTCAATTTCCATCTCCGAAACTCTTCACCAGAACATCATTTGACGGAGTGAAAACATAGCCAAAAATAAATAAATATACGCGTCGAATTGATAACCTCCTCCTTTTTTGAAGTCGGTTAAAAAGACATTAGAACTACAAGACACATCACAGAAACGAAGCAAACAGATAGGTGACATAATATGAACAACAACAGAACGAAATACACACCAGCAAAACAAAAAAAAGCATACATCAAGCCTGTGGTGTGTCTAAGTTGCCACAAAAGGCAGCTGAGTGAACCCTCAGCGCTGATTTTCAGTCAGTGCCTGACTCAGGTCAGTCTTTTAGGTACTTACTAAGCCTTTTCATGCTATGTAAGTTAATCTCTTGCATACAATAGTGTGCCTGTTTTTTTATATTATTCCTAAACTTGTAAACGCCTGTATAATTTGAGTTACCGACAATGAAACCACTTGATTTTTTCACAGCAAATCCAACAAATAATATAATTATAAATACAAGAAGTAAAATACAAAATCATAGTTTGATAGACGCGAGATTTCGTCGTAGCGTACGTAGCAAGCGCTGAGGAATGTGAACACCTCAAACACTCATATTTCCCCACAATATTCTACCACAAATTATTCCTTAGGAAACAAAGTCAGTTGTACATGCCGGGATTCAAATGCACGACCTCACACATGAAAAGCCCATCACAGACGTAGCTATAATATATATTAATATACCGAGATATATATAGTATAGCAAACACACGGGAGCTATGATTATTTTTGCCCTCACTCGGTATGCGGTCGTCGTTGAAAGCGCACTTTGCGTTTTAAAGCTTTCTGTATGTACTTTTCTGTACAGGGTGTTCAAATTTTGAAATAGGTACCTAAATTAATTCGGCAAGAGCACTACTATTAGATCTAATTGAAAGTTAGTCAGAGGATGATTCCAATGATGAGTTTGATATGCATGTTGCCTTGTCAGGAACGATTAATTGGACCATCTGGGTAGAGTCGCACATAAGACAAAAGAGAACTGGGGAAGGTAGATAGGTAGGCGTATTTGAGGTGAAGCGGGCGGGGGAGAAATGCTCGTGCGCATCGAGCACGGACGTCGGGCAGGGGTTCGGTGGACAAAGTGAAAAATGGAACAACCGTATCGTCAAAATATATATTAATATACCAAAATAAATATTAATATGCCTAAATATATCGAGAAATATATCTCGACATATTTTGGTGACGTCATAGACTGCGGTCTTTCGCAGATTACTAGGGAAAATATATCGTAATATATCGAGATATGTTGAGCTATAATATATATTAGAGCTACGTCTGTGACGGGCTGCAAGGATCATAAATGGAGTACCCATACCAGAAAAAAAGTGTTTTCGCTTTTTCTCAGCCCAACAAACCATAACACCATAAAAGCGTCAAACTTTGTGTGATTAATTATAAGCAACCTATATTAGTCCCACAGTAAGTCATAGGTACATGCCCGCACTGGGAATCGAGCCTGGGTCTCCCGCTTCCGAGTCCAATGTTCTAACCACTAGGCTACCACCGCTTCGTGTGATTAATTAGTGCAGTCCTAATAGTCTACCAAATAATAAAAACAGGCCCAGTGTGTGTCAGACTTCTACTAAGCGTTCAGTAATGAATGACAGCAAACCAATGGGTTGAAACATATTGTTATTGGCATAGTGAGGATCATAATTTTGCGAAAATTTTCGTTAAGGCGATATTACACGGTTCAATTTTGCTTTAAATTTCATTGCTTCAATTGCATGGAGACGTCTAAATACATTTCGAGGCGATTGCTCAATTCGATTGAAAGTTATGAATCGCCGAACGCTTTCGATGCCATTGACTCAATATTGACAATCATTCAATGGGATTCAAAGGTGTACAGACGGAGATTGAACGGTCGGGCGCTTTTATTGTTTTAAAATATTAAGTGGCGTGGCGCAATTTTTGGAACATTTCCAATAAAATCAAAATTATAAGGTCAGAAACCAGCGTGAGAATGAAAGGTCACTAAAAGAAGACCTGAAATAATGACGGTATCACGGAAGGGGACATAAAAATTAAAGTATATTTTTCTTTTTTTATTAATCAATTCTTTAAAATTAATTGTCATAGATTAGGGACACTCCCGCGCGTTCCAGTTGTTGGCGCGACATCGCTAAAATGAATATTGAATGTCATAAATGATCAATTTGGTTGAACCATGTAAATAGGTAAATCAGTCCAATAAAAAAAAACGGTTTTTTTTTTATTCAAAGTTAGTTAAACTATGTGTGCATTTCGATTTACGGAGCCCTTAGTGTGCAAGTCCGAATCGGACTTAGCTGGTTTTTTTAACACACAATCCACATTCAATATTTAACTTTACAATAAACACAAATCTGCACCATCTCCTTCGTTCAAAGAATTTGAACCGCTTCCCCTAACTGTGGCTATTTTAGCATGCATCGCAATGCCAAGGTCTCTTGCAGACGGACACTCATATACAGTAGCTCCATGCATAATATGCAAATGAGCTTTGTATGTGGTTAGTACCTTGTACCTATGTTTATTTCCTGAGATTAGTTATCTATTCTGTGATCAATAGTAAGTTATTTGTAGGAATTACTTGTAGTAGGTTACTAGATAGAGAGTATTGCTGATGAGGGATTTTATCATATTTCCAAAGTAAAAAAAATAAGATCGCAGAGGCCAAGATAAATTTTGGGTTGCTGAGCCAGTGAGAATGAACAGAGAAAAGACTGTTTGGCTTTCCCAGGAGCCAGGTTCTTGACCACTTCATCCTTCCTAGCCGGAAGGATGAAGTAGCCAAGGAATTTGTCTAACCAACGAGTGGACAGAGGCACAAAATCAAGTCTTATAAGTTGAATTTGAAGCCTTTTGGAAAACTGATTAAGACTAGGCCGGTTTCTGAATTCTGTCACACTCTTTTCTGAAATAAAAGAGACAGTAGTGCTGTCTAATGAACTAGTTACTTAGCGAAATTCTCAATTCAGAAACAGGCCCTATGCCACCTTTGCAATAATGCAAAAGGCTACAATGGCAAAGTCTATAACAGAGGAACTACAATCTAACAGTCCAGCAAACACCTATTTAAACTAAACAATGTGAACTAGATAGCCATACTCTTTACTTAGTATGCTTAACATAGATAACTGAATGAATCAGCTAAAAACACAAGTGAGTACTCTGTAAGCATGTGTACAAGGTATTTCAGAAAGACCCTGATCACTTTTTTCACTAATTTACTTCTTTATGGAGGGGTAATGGGTATGAATGCTGTATGCAAATTGTTTTAGTGTATTTTAATGTTATTTGTTATTTAACGTCTCCGCTTGGCCTAGACTAGATCTATTCTCAGTACTAAAGTGATTTCTGCAGAGTAGGACTTGGAGAAAAGATTTATAAGAACTAAAACTTTCCTGGTTCCTGGTATATAAGAACTAAGGCTCATTCTCAACAGTGGGTGACTTTCATAAACTGTATAGACAGATAGAATTAACACTGTTAATTTTGAAAAATATGATTCCTCTATAACACTCTTCAAAAGCAGATTAAACAGTCCTGTAAAAAGGGCCAAATTAAACTGCATTTGTGGAGTGTTTTAAGAAATCACGTTTTTATAAGTCCAAAAATTAAAATTACAGTTGGTTTGTAGTACCTATATTTGTATGAGGAACATTACCTGCTGTATGAAAGAACCTTTCTGTGGCCTAATTACGCGCACCAAAATCCTGAGCGATTCCAATCGTCTAACTGTCAAATTCCATACTAATTTGACAGTTAGACGATTGGAATCGCTCAGGATTTGGTGAGCGTAATATAGGGGCATTCACCTGTAGAGGTAAGCAGTGATTGTGAAGTACAATTCACTTTTGTGAATGGGGCCGGTGAGGTGGTTTGATGGGTGTTCTATTGTGAATTGGTAGTAGGTAGGTTCATTTGCAAATTTTGTGTGCTGGATAATTGGTGATGTTGTTGAAATTGGATTTAGATATGCAATAAGCTTGAATTAGTTTTGTTTAGTTTTAAATTGAGGTTTAGTATTGTTTATCAATGTTTTGTTAGCAAAGCTATTTGTATTTAATAATTATTATTTGTTATCTTGCAATGAGTATGAAAATTCTGTGAATATTAGATAAACGTAAATACGACTAGACTACAGTATACATAAAAATAATAAATTTTATATGAACT
This sequence comes from Yponomeuta malinellus, assembly GCA_947308005.1. NCBI lineage: Eukaryota > Metazoa > Arthropoda > Insecta > Lepidoptera > Yponomeutidae > Yponomeuta > Yponomeuta malinellus. The sequence goes on from OX371019.1 coordinate 6,906,870, forward strand.
GTGAAATATAATTTAATAAGTTCTATTAATTAGAATAAACAATTTGTTTATTTATTTACCAATAAATAGCTACAAATAGCACAATTTTTGAGATAAGACATAATTTCATCTTTTCTCTTTTCTTTCATGGACCTTCTCTTTTACCAAAACATTCTACATTTACACAAAGTTAGTAAGTAAATCAAGTCTACAGATTATAGCAATTCTTATCAGATTTCCAAAAGGTGGCTCCATACTCATTTGCATTTTGGGTTAGACTTTGCATTGGTTGAGTCAAACTACACGAAAATTGCGCGAAACTATACGGACGTCTACCATCTAATACCACCTCATAGGAAAACATTGCAGGAAACTTCAATGATAATCAAGATCTACACTACCAATTCCTGTAAACCTCGAAATTACTACAGACTAAACATTCGGGCCGCTCATTGAGCGATTACACAGCAAATTATATTCACGTAAAACCCATTATCAGTCGTGATCGACACGAAAAGGCTAAAGGGAAAACTTGACTTACCCGAAATACGAAATGGCCACAAATCGTCCAAGATCCACTCGTCACAAATCACCTCATAGCGATCACACTAATATAGAACGTGAGATAAGTTTTTTACGCCATCAATTCCCAGTATGAATGCACTTTCCAACAGCTTTTACTACGGCAAGTAGTACAAGCATGAAAAATACTTGACTGACGTACTCTACGATACGCGCAGGGAGCGGTCGGATTGGATTCACTACTGTTTGTTATGCGATGCGTTGGACACAGCCACACGTAAAAATACCCAGAAACCAAGTAAAGTCGATAGTGCCAATCGGATTGTACGATTGTTATCACAAAACACCGTAAAATTAAAAATTAGACGACAACGAAGCGAAAATCGTTCCTCCTCCCTTCACCATAGATCATAGACATTATTTTTTGTTTCTCATAACTTTGTCGAAGGAAGGATTGTGATATTTGCCGTACAGCCAGTTAACATTTTTGAAACAGTTTAAAATCTATGGCATTATTGTGAATGGACCAGCTTATTTTCATGTACAGTCAATCGGTACTTTTATTTACCTACCTACTTTTCTTTGTTTTCAACGATAAACCATAGACTAGCGCTTGGCTTTTTACTATTGTCTATGGTTATAGAGCACAGAATCTGCGTTTTTGTACGATGAAATGTTGTGATTGCGAGAGTAGTGGTATTTTTGTAAAAGTGTGTGTTTGTTGCGTGTAACCACGTCGTACATATTCTCGGTTTTTGCATGTGTGCGCATATGTATGTTGTGTTGTGTGTGCGTGGTGATTTGTGTTCAATGGTGATAGAAAGAAATTAAAAATCAGGCATTATTTTACAATGAAACTTACATAAATGTGACAAGACGAAAAGTGTAGTGTTATCAAGTGATTGTGTACCCGTCGGGAGGCGGTAATCATGTAAGTTTATTCGCTATTTGTGGATTCTGGATCACGACGATGTACCATAAACAAAAATGTCAGCGATCCCGATTTTTTGTTTCCCACTGCATTCCCGTCGGAAAAACCGTAATTAGATCACACGAATGATATAAAATGATGCTAGGCACGGTGCCCAGCCAAAGGATATAGTCTGAATGAAGTATCATTGGCGATAAATGTTACCAAGTAAACGTGCGTCGAAGTAGCGCGCGCCTGTCTACACCCGATCTCATTGTTTATGTATGGAGAATAAACCAGGAATTTTTATGGGATTTCGCTGTGTATTCGCTTTTTAATTGCATATCTGGCTAAGATCAGGGTGTGTGGCCGGTGGGAGGCGGTAACAGGCGCCTCCGCGCGGTCGCAACGCGTCTCAGCCAAGGTTCCTCTATTTATAATAACACCCGCTTGCACCAAGTTTATGCCATTCTTGAAGTGGCATTCACATGGGACACGTGCCAATAATCAGGCCTGCGACCCGTCGCGCGCGAATCCTTGCTCAAACCTAATGCCTGACACCAGGCAGGTAGGCTATTTATGAATTAAAACTACTACTAATTAACCAGTTGAGCTCATATCACCTTATAAGAAGTGGATTTTACATTCGCATGTGAGTACAGGGAGTGGGTGGCCAATCTATGTGCAGTAAACACACCTTTGTGAATTAGATGACTGTACTGATGCGATTTGAAATGATTTGGTTTGCCGTTTAACCTATAAATCATCTGTTTGTTTTAACCTAATTTACCTCAATAACTACTTACTGGATGATTTAAACTTAATATAATTCAAACTCTATATTATCATTTCAATGTCACAATAAAATTACTTCTTATCATTTTAGTTGCAGAAAATCATAGTTCCTAAGCCTATATTGATAAATACATAGGTAGTTAACTGACAACAACACATACACATAATTATGCTACGGATATTATTATAACAACTTATAATATTAATTGTTAGCCAAATGTATCAATAAACTGAATTGTACAAGGTAAATAAACGTCTGTCTGAAACCGCTGTTTAAATATGAATAATGGTAATATACATTTCCATTGCAGCTCAGTAAGTAAACAAAAAGGTTTGCCACTTTCATTCAAACCCAGAACAAAATAATAATACAAGAAAAAGTAGTTAAATTCCCATACTACTACTCAGTATCAATGGCAAAGTAGGTTCGCCATCATAGTGAAAAGATTTGTCAATCAGAGTTAGGAGTGCACTCATTCTTGCCCAGGTTGCATCAGACATACAAGGCTTAGTGGATATGTCGTTGATATACTTGACAAGTTTTTGTTAGGGGGAGTTCACGCATAGAAAAAGTTGTTTTATGAAGAAATTGGTTTTCTTATTTATCTGACACAATAACACATATTTTTGAAAATAAAAAAAATCTGAACCTGACTTGAAACTCTTATTTTTATAATATTGAAGCTTTTGGGTGAGTTTTTTCCCCAAGTTGGTCCCACAACCTAAGCACTTAAAAACATGCTACTCAGGCGATGAGAAATGTGTATTTTTATACCAGGTAATTTTTTGTTTAGAGGTAAGAAAAGTCTAAAAGAAACAACAATTTGTTGCAAATTAATTGTCACCCCTTTCAAGGAATATGTCGAATTTCCTATCACCCTTTATATGTCTCCAATACCATACTTCATACAGCATCAAATAGACCTGACATTTCCACATTTAGCCTCATGGTTGGGCTCTGAGAAAGCTATTATCCTTAGTTAACTGCTCCTATAATATAAGTAAAATGTAATAAATCATTGTAGTAACTCTGACCCCGACTATCACGATTCAGGCTCAAGCTTGTGTGGTAGTCACTGTACAACGCTGTAATATAATAATTATATTGGTCAATAAAATTAATTTTTATTTTGATTTTATGCTTGGGTTCTCCGAACGCACGGAATTGTATCGGACTTATGTGCTGCACACGCGAACAGTTGAGGCAAAAGTAAACATGTTTGAAATAATACAAATTTTATACAAATCCTATTATTAGAATTTCAATGATTGACGTCACTAAAACATATGGTGATAGTCATTTTTGTATATTTTTATTAACTGAAACTCAGTACAGTTCAAATAAAACCATGTCTAGTGATAACTTAGTATGAAAAATCATAAAAATTATGACCAACGGCTCTGGATAGGACATTGAAAAGTAATATAAATTTTTTTCAGATTTTAAATACTCACGATTAGAGAGTAAAATGTAATTTAAAAACCTGATTTAGGGGTAATGTCGAAGAACCCAGCCTTAAATGATCTGGAGAAAAAACAAATGCACGTCTCTGCTTGCAGTCAAGTTGGCGAAGGCACGCAGGGGCATGATCAAGGAGAAGGAGAAGGGCGGCGGCGCCCGGCTCAAGGATGAGCCAAACGACCCCGCCGAGCCAGGTAAGGACGCCTTTCCTAGCCCCTATCTGCAGGGTGACTTTGAATTCGTTAACCGTACTTTAAAGGGATGTTCTTTTTATTGCGAAAAACAATATTATTGATTAGTTGTCAGTAATGGTACAACATATTTGTAAATATTCGTGATTTCCCGACCTTTGTCTCCAAACTCAAAAAGTTTCAAAACTAGCAACATATGTTTCTAAATCATGGTTTGAATATTCCCTTAAAATACGGGTACCGAATTCAAAGTCGCCCTGTATAATAAAGGGTGTAAAAAACACATGGTATAGTATGGGACTAATCCCCCGCCCAGGCTTCTTGTACGCTACCAATCTTTTAACTCCTGAACTGCCCTCGCGGAACGCAACGTATAGGTGGCCCATACTAAGTTGGACACAGATCTGTGTCGCGGCAGACGAGTGGTTACTCGACTATCAGTTGTGTGTTTTTGTATGCATTTTGGCCAATTGACGGTTGTTATGTTGCAATATTTATGTATATAAAATAAATAAATAAATTGGTAACAATAGATTAACAGATTGTTAGCTGACGAGAAACCATAAGACTGCCTGACAAATAATAATCTGAAATCCCGACTTTAACAGGAAAGCCCATACGGGTTTATCTATCTACATTCATCCTGTCCGTGTCACAGGGTTTTTCCCTCGAAATAAGTTAAAATAAATAGTGGGTGTAAGTAGGTACTAGAATGGCGCAGTTGTTGATGACCACAACAGAACTACGTACCTACCTAGATTAACACAAGCTACGTAAATCAGAAAATACATTCTATGATTGTAACAATAATAACTTTCGCACGACACAATCACTTGTCCAGGTCCCAAACTATGGAAACCAAACAAGACATCACAAACATGGAAATACACAGTCAAATTCAGTGCATCGAACTCTGGTGGTAATCGAATCCGCGACCTCCAGTTTTGGCCGTCATGCGTGTTAACCGCTAGACTAACGAAGCAGTCTTTGCAGTCTTCTATTGTAAGAATTTTTTCGAAATCTATGAGGGTTTTAATATACCTGGAATCAATGTATCATAATCCTCAATTGTCGATATACGTCCACAACAGGCTAAATGTCAGTCACTCAGGTTTCCACACAGGCACTCAGGTTTCCTCAATACGTTTTCCTTTATAGTTACACCGAGTGGTATTTCTACGACCAATTCACAGAAGTATTAACATTTTATGTCATAACTTAAAAATGCAGTAAAGTACTTATGCTTAGGTGCCACAAGGCGGCCCCTCAAGGGCCAATTTCCATACAAACGTAGTTTGGTTTTTATTCGGATCTCAATGAAACTTTACCAGTACGTTCAGAGGACACAATGGAAGTTTGATCTTGCTTGGAAATTGGAAATAAACTTATCAAAAAGAAATATCCTGGAATAGTTTCTATGAAAAGTCTTATGAGGCTATGATATCTTTTTTATTTTGTTATTCTCAGTTGTAAGCATGAGCAAAGCTTGATTTGTGTCCTCTAGACATATTTGTAAAGTTCATTGAGATCCGGCATTTTGTATGGGTACACTTATTGGTTACAAGTGTAAGAAAAGCCCGTGCCGGTTGACGGCACGTCAGCTGCACTGTCGGGCTTTTCACCCGAGTACTATAAATAATAATAAAAATACTTTATTTATTTATTTGCTTCTTAGCTAAACAGGATACAGAGAACCTAACAACAACAGGTATTACATAAATGTTCTTTGCATTGAGTTAATGTTTCTTCTTTTCGGTTGTCATGGACATATTTGATCCATGACTCCCTTCTGTCATCGCCTAAGCAAAAAAACCAAAAGAAACCTACAAAAAATATAATTGTGAACAATCTAAACAACGTCACTGGTATGATGTAGGTAAGTGAGCTTGTAACTTCTGTACTTTTTAATCTATGAAATTATCGCCATATTAGCCGCCGATGTGACAGGGCATAAAAAACTAAAATTATTCTGTAATCATAGTTTTATCAAGAGTTTTGCACAACTTTCCGGTAAAAAGTGATTCCATCAGTTTTTTTTTTCTTTTCGTGAGTAGTCTACACTATCTAAGAACACATGAAGGAATTTTCGTAACGTGTACAATCGTGTGTTCTCGCGGCAAGCACTCGTCCTGGACTAAATCACGACTAAATGAGGTGCAGCTAAATGGCCGCAAAGCTAGCGACACAAATTTTGTTCGGGATGGCGTCTCTATACGTAGTACTTTACTCAATGGTTCTTTGATAATAAAATTAGTCGCCTACTGAGTTCACTTTTCAAAGTTGACTTTTGTAGAGTCTAACCTCAAAAGTAGTGGTAGAAGCGCCTGCTCGTAATGCGGATAATTCTTTCATACGGACTCAAGAACATGAATCGATAAAACATGTAAAAACCACTGTTGTTTGTACCAACCGTGCATGTAATAAATTCATTTCAGTGCACTTAGATAACGTTACCATATCTTCATGGAAATTACACTGCATGATATCAATTAGTAGCTACATTCAATAAGTACTCTAACTCATTTGTCGCTGCAAGCATGCACCGGCCTATGAATGTTGGTGAAGCGAAAGATATTTGCCACTATCGCGGCAATTGGCAAACAAACACAATTGACCAATCTCTGTCTCCCTCAACCCCTTCGGCGTACAGGCGTGAGTGTATAATGTAATATAGTAATTTTGGTGACTAACTGCCGTTTTCTGGATTGAGAATCTAAGGCCGACTTGTACCACTTCCTAAATGTCACTTAAGTCGCCATCTAAATTCACCTTTGTATGAAGAATTTTTGTTAAGTGGTCTTTATTAGTTACTAGGATTGGTGGTCAAATTAACGATAGAGAATCCAAATACTCCACCTTCCGTCTAGAGCCCCACAATACAGTCTTCCAATCGGAAATGCACGCCCTCTATAGAGCAGTAAAGATGGTGAGAGACAAAAAGACGGACATAGCTAACATACTGAGCGACTCACGATCCTCGCTCGACCTCTTAACCTGTCCGTCGGTAACTCACCCACTAGCTCTCGAAATCAAGAGGCTCGTACAGGAAATCCGAGAGGAGGACAGGAACGTGAGGCTCTTTTGGTTGAGAGCGCACGTTGGCACCCCTGGGAACGAAAGAGCAGACGAACTTGCCAAAAAAGCGGCCCTTACCAAAAAAAACAGCCCCAGATTACGACGGGTACTTTACCCCTGTCGTTCGTCAGGAGGCAAATACGGGAGGATACTGTGAAAAAGTGCCGAGACAGGCTCGGTCACGAAGGCGTTCTTACCCACCGTCGAAATCGCTAGACGAGTACTGAAGGACACAGCCCTAACACCCGTGCATGTACAAATTCTCACCGGACACGGGGGATTCGCCGCGTATCTCCACCGCTTCCATGTGAAGGACAGTCCCTCCTGTGCCTGTGACCCAAATTGCGAGGAAACGATATGGCACGTGCTGTTCGATTGCCCGAGATTCGGCCGGGACAGGATGGAACTGGAGCAGAAACTCCAGATAAAACTGGACCAGTCCGCACTTCCCAACATCATGACGAATCAGGACGCAAGAACATCGTTCCTCGATTTCGCGAGCAAGGCCGCCCGAATCGCCGCTAAAGGAAACAGCACGACCGCCGACGCACCCGCAATCCCCGTCACGGATGTCCCTTCGAACGACACAAACGCCAACGCCGCTCCGGACGCCGGGCCCTCACCAGCGACCCAGGCCACAGACACTCAAAACGCAGCCGTAAACATCTTGGAGAGCGTGGAGAGCCGGGAATAAAGGTGTGAGGAGTGGCCCTCTTCATGGACGGCGACGGCGAGACCCGGGGAATAAGCTTCTGCCGCATCACACACAAACACGTTGTGATCTCGCCCGGCCTGGCCTCCATCCTGAACGGAAGCACTGATAAGAGAAAAATAAAACGCAGAATATTCGACGCGTTACCTGACACACAAATAGAGGGTCGCCCATGCCGACTGGTGCAATCACGGAACAAAAAGATTGCACTATTCGGTTGGGGCGCAGTGTCACCCTTCACTCAGGTATGCTCAGTGCTCTCAAGAATGGGGGAGGCGGGGCGGGGCGAGCCCATAGCCGCCAGAAGAATCAGCGTGGACGCAATGCGCATCGAGGCCGACGCGGGTGAAGTCGCAGACTATGTGGGCTGCCTAAAAGCCTCTGAAATCCACGAGGTGGTGGTGTACGAGGACCGAGGGCAAAACCTTTATTTCCTCAGACACCACAAGGCAAAAAAGACCAAACCCGCCGAGTCGAATGCGCAAAGCGGATCGGAAATGCTCGAACAGAAACGGAAGGCGGAGAATGAAGCAGAAAGGCGACGCAACACCAGTCCTGCGGGGGACGCCGGGGCAAGAGGCCCTTCATGGGCTTCTTATAAAGACCTTCATGGGCGCGCTAGGAGCCGCCATCCAAAGGAGACAGCCAAGCACATCCAAGGCAATGGAAAGACAGGCGGCCGCCGTGTCCACATTCTTAACGCCAGCAAAACACGCCACACAGCCGCGCACCAGCCGCACAAGAGCCGACAAGGGGCAGGTCAGCCCGCCGAGTCTCGTCATGGTGAGGGGGCCGCAAGACCACCTGACGAACGCGTTCCTCGAGTTTCAAGCTATGATGAAAGCAAACAAAACTGTACATCTAGCTACTTGCAGTAAGATACTGCAGTCCTTCCAGCTCAGGCCGAGGCTGCCATCTATGACAACGACACGAGTCAGATCCTTAGGGGAACAGTGTCGGGTCAATACATGGCAGCATACGGCGAGTCGGGGGGCTTCGTGCCCCTGAACGAGGTGGGGACGGGGCGGACTGGCAAGCTCAAATTCCAGAGTGCCGGAAAAGACTCGGTGCTGGTCGTGGCCCGATGCACAAAAATCATGCTGGAAGACAAGATATTGGACACGGCCAAAACAGTCGACACAACTAACATGCGGGTGATGCCAAGGTTTCAATGGGTAAACGGAGTCCCGGGATGCGGAAAGACGACGTGGTTGGTGCTCATCTTCGGTGAGGGGGACATGGCGATAACCACGACAGCCGAAGCGGTCAAAAACCTGAGAGAAAAGCTTTCGCTCCAACTAGGAGGGGAAGCCGACTCTAAGGTGCGAACTATGGCCTCAGTACTGGCAAATGGTTTCAAAGAGCCGGCAAAGATCAACCGCCTATTGGTTGACGAGGCTCTCATGAACCACTTTGGGGCTATAGTAATGGCCGCTCAACTGTCGTTCAAGTCGTTCTCATCGGGGATGTTAACCAACTACCATACATCGACCGGCAAAATCTCTTTGAGCTGCGCTACAGTCGCCCGAACCTGGTGGCAACCATCGGCCAGGAGCTGCTCTGCACGCACCGTAACCCGATGGATGTAGCGTATGCTCTCAGAGAAGTTTACCCAGGAATGTACTCGTCAAGCAGTCGGGTACACTCCATAGAGCTGAAGAAGTTTACGGGCGCGCAAGTACCCAAAGGCCGACCGAAAACCCTTTTCCTCACCCACACGCAGGAGGAAAAAAGATCCCTCACCGACCAGGGATACGGCATAGGCAAAGTCCTAATCATTCATGAAGCTCAGGGTTTAACTTGGGAGTCGGTGATAATCGTCCGAACGCAGACCGCATCGCTTAAACTCTTCGACAGCGTCCCGCACGCGGTAGTGGCAGTGTCGCGGCACACCGTCAGCTACGTATACTACTCCGATGCAGGCATGGACGCTATCAGCAGTTTCGCAAAGCAAGCGATGGGACGCCACCTCAAAGAGGATAACGGACCACAACGTGAGAATGGCAATAAAATCCCGCGACGCACTAAGGGGCTTTTTGACGATTTAGGCGGACGTAATTATAACCTTGATTTTTTTGTGTCTGACATAGAAAATCCTGTAGTATCGTAACGTGTAGGAGTCCTTGGGATAGATAATGTAGGAAAAGTCCATACTTTTATTTAAATAATAATTAAAATTTATTAAAAACATCTTATTATGACTTAGCGGAGAACCATGGTTCTTCGTCAGAGCCGGTTTCGTCTAATTCTGCACCAGATTTATCTGATGACTCTGCTGAGGAAGCGACTGGCGATACTTCATCCCTGCCAAGATTTGGCTCATCAGAAATCATCATTTCCAAAGCATCTTTGCTAAACATAAGGTGTTTTTTTGCTTGGTTTTGGTCTGATACTTGTAAGTGGATCAGAACTAAGTAACAATCGGATAATCACGTCCATGTTGCACTCTTCTCTGGAAAATTTTCGGGCGTCATTTAGGCGGTACTGGCGGAAATGCTTATTTCGCGCTTCTGCGGCTTCCTCCGATAGCATGCCTATTGGCAGTAAAGCCTTTTCAATTACTGTTGCGCACCTTGTGCATAGTAGGCGTCATTGGATGCCGTGGATATAAGCTGACATACAGTTTGGCGGTGTCGTGCGTGTAGTTTGCAAACTTTGTCAGGTCAATTTTGTGGCCACTGGATATCAATTCCAAAATTATTTTGAGTCTGTATATTAAGTTATAGTCTACACCAGTAATTTCAGCTGCGAGTTCGGGATTGCCGAAAAATCTTCGGCTCGTGTTGCCATCGTTGTAGTTTCCAAATCCTGCTTTGGTAATGTCAACTATCAAACCAGTTTGTTCTTTGAATTTGGCTTGGATTTCTGCCTTGGTTTTTTCGACAATTTCTTTGTCGCTGTTGGTTCGCAGCTGCCATTTTTTTATATGTATTTTATACGCCAAATGTAGGATGCTTTCAAAAAAACGGATTCTCGCATGCAATACTGAGAGGCCAAACGATAAAGCGTCAACGTCCACGTCCTGTTTTATCCAGGTCATTGAATTGTTTTGACGTTGCGCCACAAATATAACATCTCATGGTTGATGTAATTCCTGTAACAGCATTACATACCTTGCCATCCACCATGGTAAGTGCCATGACGTGACTCACAGAAAAATGACTCTTCACATTCATACCTGCACTATCAGGATCCATGCTGGCGTGCACTCAAAGAGACAATAAGTTCCGACTGATGCTACCTGGCTAGCGCTAACATAGGGTTGGCGGGAAGGGTTGTCCATTGTTGTACATCTATTCAACGATAACCGCTACTCGTTTTTTTATACCTGGGTCAAGATTTAGGAATAGTTATTTGTTATGCAAGGCTGCAAAGTTAATTTTTGGCGCGAGTACCTTGTATTGAAACCTGAGCAAGCGAAGGATTCTAGGATTGAGCCACGAGCGAAGCGAGTGGTTCAAATATAGAATCCTGAGCGTAGCGAGGGTTTCAAAGGTACGAGACGCTAAATAACTTTGCTGCCGAGCGCAACACACAACTTTTCACCTCACTAAAGCGAGGAAAATGTTAGGTGCAAGAAAAACAGTTTTAATAAATATTAAATTACTGTTAATTTATATCTTCGTCGCTGCTAGCTTCGCTCATATTTTATGATTTCTTTCGATTTTATCAAAAAACAAACCAAAATAATGGAAGTAAAGTGAATTCAATAAAGAGAAGAAAATTTTAAAGTTTTTTTTTTAAATCAAATTTTCTTGCCGGCCAGTGCGATTCTTTAAATGAGGCTGGCGCATGACATGAAATAAGTATTTGCATTTCAATCATCAATGGACTGGCTGCAGAGAATATAAACTATTACGAAACCAATGAGGTTCTATATATATGTAATTTATTGTACGAAACCTTTATTGAATAAAAATATTCGAATTTTAAAAACACTTTCCACACTAGCGGATAAAGTGCGATTTTCCACGCAGATTTCGAATGATAAACAGAGCTTTTACGAGCTAGTGAGGTGAAAACCTAATTTCGTCCGTCTAAATCGCCAAGAAGCCCCTTAGTGCGACGTCCAGATCATACAACGACTGACGGTAAAGACGACCGACGAATCCGCGGCTGACCAAACCGAAAGTAGGGAAATCAGGGAAAAGTAGACGGCAAAGCCAGACTGATCAAAATATATGTCATTGTAATTAAATAATCAGCAACTGTGTAAATAAATGGAAAGGAAAAAAAACCCACATTGTAAATAACTGTACATAGTAACATAGAACAAATATATATATATTAGCATTAATTTAGTGTAAGAGCGTGTAGTACATCAACATCCGTACCAAACTAATGTAGTATAAGTTATATGTGAATGTGGAGTAGAGGAGCACAAAAGGGAAAATGAATTAAAAATTTTTGGAAAAAAAATGGCACGGACCCCGCGTCTGTGAAAAGATGATGTATTAAAAAAATCCTAGTAACTTGGCAAGCATAAACTGGACTATTGTCTGCTTCTTAGTGAGACGGTAATGCTAAAGTTCTGATGAAGGCTACATAGACATTATACAAGGCCTTTAAAACAGAAAAAAGGCAGAACTCGAGACAAAAAAAAACAAACAACAGAGGAGTCCATATTGTCCATGCGGCGGTCGGTCGGCGACAATGAATCGTGTATACTCCGTCATCTTTCTAGGGTTCCGTAGTCGACAAGGAACCCTTATAGTTTCGCCATGTCCGTCGTCTTAGGGGTTGCAATTACCGGCCATTTTTTATTGCCTAGCATACATTAGAAGGCTGCAAGCTGCAAGGTATAACTGAATAGTTACGAGGGGCGTTCAAAGTATTCTCGGTATAGATATCAAAGAAAAACCTGAAATAATTTTATTTTTCTATGTAGTCCCCTGCAATTTCAATACACTTACTAGATCGCGAAATCATCTTTATAATACCCCCCAAACAATAATTTTCGTCCTTCTGTGAAAAATTATCATTTATGGCCGCTTTGAGCTCTTCATCGTCCGAAAATCGCTTTCCACAAGCTCTTTTTTTTCAGGTTAGGGAACAAAAAATAGTCGCTAGGTGCCAGGTCTGGGCTGTACGGTAGATGATTCATTTCTTGGAAACCACACTCCTGAATTGCAGCCTTGGCCACACGCGCTGAATGAACAGGCGCGTTGTCGTGGAGCAGTAAGGTCAACATTTTCGCGTCCGCCATTTTGTTGCACTCGAAGCAAGATTGTGAAAAAACGTATTATGATAAACCGCCGAAAATTTTAAGTTGTCACCTTGGATAATGTCATAAGAGAACCATAGACAAAAACTACCCTCATTACTAACAAAAGCGAGTAACGAGTAGCGAACTCACTGCGCGCGCATGTATCGGACACCCCACCCTCCGCCTGCACGTTCCCGATCTCGCGGTCGCGCGCACTTTTCCGCGCGAAGTTTTGTTTTATTTTTGTATAAATCAGATGGATTTATTTAAATAAATTCTGAAATAACTATATTGAATAGATTTGAATTGAATTGTTAGACATTTCTTACACAGACTAACGGTGCACACAGTCAAAATAAACACTAATAAGCTGAACAATTTCAACGGTAATGTACCGGTTTTTGGCTTCATTACCGGTAATTTACCGGCTGCCAAAATTGACGGTTTACCGGTAAAAATTAAAACCGGTAAACCGGTACTGCATGCCCTACCGTCTGTCTGTCCGCAGCCTAGCGCAGAGACGATTAGTACCAGAAAGCTAAAATTTGGCATAGACATACATATTAATCACGGCGACAAAACGGTAGAAAATAATCTCAAAAAAAATTTTTTTAGGGTACCTCCTGTACACCTAATAGGGATGCAATGTTTTTATTGCCTTTACGATAGTTGGAGTATCGTTGGATTGGTCGTCAAAAAATATTGTAAGTGTGGGAAGACCATTTTTCGATTTAGGGTTCCGTTTGCGACATATTAAGCTTTAAAGCGCCAATTTTTGTTACAGTAGGGCATCCACCACCCTCTTCCGACTAAACCGTTGTTTGCACATATAATTAACTTAAAAGGAAAACTATCACGGTTAAGTAGGCTTTACAAGTTAGCGAGAACCAACCCATAAACTTCGTACAAATTCCATTGAAAATTACTTCGATAAAGTTGTTGGTTCTGTAAAGCTGGTAAAAACTCCTCACAAACTCTTTCACAAAGATTTCCCAGACAAATTTATTGAAATTTAGACAAGACAACGTCTGTTAGGTCAGCTAGTTTATTAGTATTTAATTTATTTACATACATATTGCAACATAACAGTAAAATTAAACCAAAGCGTTACAATATTATAAGTGAGCGCTACCTATCAAACATATTGTAGCATTATCTTACGTACCGAAATCGGGAATAAAATCAGAAATGTATTTCAACATAACAAATTTGCATTCTCTTTGTTGAATGTATTGACATTCAGCAAAGATAATGTAAATTTGTTATTTGTTATGTTTGTTAATGTACAATGTTATCTGTTGCCTTCGGGTCGAATTACTGTATAACTGCAGCACAATCCCATCCACGAAACGGACACATCACAGTCTGGTTTCAGCGAGCAATCAATTTCTCCCGGCAGGCCACGGCTCGCGGCCGCCGTCGGCGTCCCTCCCCACGCCGGCGGCGCTGAAGAAAGAACCTGACGAGCACCGGGTGAAGATGGAGGGACCACACAGCCAGCAGGGCGCCGGGGGCGACGACGGGGGCGCCGACCTCGGCGTGGACGGCATCAAGACCGAGATCGACGGCCTCATGGACAACGATGGTAAGTTTTGGCCGTCAGTGGTAACGGAACCCTTAAAGGATCACTGTGGTCCGTCCGTCTGTCTGTCTGTCAAGACCCTTTACCTCTGGAACGCGTGGAGCTATGACATTTGGCAAAGTAATATCCTATTATACTACAAGTACAGGGAAAAATCTGAAACTATACATTTGTAATTAAATAGTAACAAAAAAAATTGTCCGAAGTTCGGGAAAAGCTCGGGACCTACAAATTTGTACGGAACCCTCGGTAAGCGAGTCCGACTCGCACTTGTCCGGTTTTTTTTTTATTAGGACTGGTTAACTCTTGACTAAACGAACGGACGGACACGGGCTACGTGCTCACTTGTTAAAATTTAATTTCATATTATCAGTGTTGCCAACAACCTGCTTTCCTAGTTGTCAATATCCACTCTGTCCCTCCACAGGTGATCCAACAAAGTCCCCCTCGTGCGAGATGGGCGGGCCTGGCTCGCTCAAGTCGGAGAGGCTTTCCTCGGATTCCAACGACATCCTGGACCCACAGACTGGCCTACGTGGCTCGGCGGCCAATTTACAGGTGAGTTCTGATGTTATTATAATTAATACGTTTCTTGCACGTAAGTAAAAAATACAATGGCAATGTGGTGGACTTACGGATGTTGATGAAGCGAAAGAGGTTTGTTGTCTTGGCCAGTTATCTTGTCCAGTGGCAAATCTTGATCTTGAACTATCCCTCCGGGATACAGGCGTGAATTTATGTGTGTTTGTATGCTCCAGCCTTTTATACATAGATGTCTCTGCTTCTTATAAAAGCGATGGTAGCGCATCGCTAAAGCTGGTGTCAATTCAATTCTTAATTATGGCTACCCTAAGGATTCTGCCAATGTCGAGTTTTGGAGATTCGCGGGAGGTTGTGGGTTCGAATCCCAGCATGTACCAATGACTTTGTTTTCTAAAGTTACGTACATTTGTGAATTTACAGTAGAAATACCACTTGCTACTTGTGAAGAAAGTATCGTGGGGAAACCCGAGTGTCTGAGGTGTTCTTATACCTCAGTGCTTGAAATCGGCAATCTACCAATGGCTTTGTCGTCACGTTACATACATTGGTGAATTTAAAATAGAAATACCACTCACTAATTATAAAAGAAAACATCGTGAGATCGTGAAAATGTATGGAAAAGCAGATATTGCATTATGCATTATATGGAGTAGCTGACCACAATAAGCAAATTTATTTTCTAACTGGAATTCTGGCCGATTTGTAACAAACAGGAGCCGGGCAGCAGCGTCTTCCTGAGATTCCAACCGCATACTGCGATCGCCAACCCGCCTGCCAAGTGTGGCGATTATGGCAAAACCCCTCATGGTTACGAAAACCATGAGGGATGCCTATGTCCCGCAGTGGGCGTCAGATGGCTGATGATGATGATGTAACAAACATAACCTCTCCCCAGAACGACGGCAACTGCCGCAACCCGTCCGGGGCGGATCCCCTCAACTCGTGCCGGATGGGCGGCGTGTCCATGGGGTCCATGGCCTCGGGAGAGCCTCAGCCGCTGCCGTCTAACGTCATGAGCAAGCAGGCCGGCAGCATGGAGGTAAGGCGGCCTCGTTGGCCTAAGGCTTGCAAACAAAAATGTTAGAGTAGATTAAAAGATGGCAGGCAGGTGGACCATGGCAGTAACCGGGCGGCCTAACGAGCATTTAGCCTCAAAAACCGGACATAAGTCTAAAGTACAGAATAGGCTGTACTATACCCAAGTTGCATTTTTTATGCACCTAAGTACTTACACTATCATAAAGCGGTTCTTAATTGAACCCCTGACTCACCGTTTCAACGAGCAGGTAGTCGGAATCCAGTCGTTTTTCATGCCGCACGTCTTTGTTTTCGATACGCAGTATTTTGCTCAAACTTCTAGTTGGTGTTTTATGTTGTTTGGAGTGAATTGTGAAACTTATTTACCATGGACACTGGACAAGATGGTATGTAATTAATTCTAATATATACTTGGCCTGGTTTTATTAAACAATTTGTGTTTTATGGGGACAACAATCGAACACAAGAAAATTATAAAAGTTTACTGTTTTTTTTTTATAAATTTGAATATTTGTTATAGTACCGGATGTGATCGAGCTAAAAAATTATTTTTACAGATAACTATAAGGTTCCCACATGTCGTAATAATAAAAATATTTTCCACATCTTTCCACTATTCATATAAAAAACAAATTTAAAGTTGACAGAGGTAAATTTCTAGTATTGTTTGGGTATACATTTTCTATTGTTTTTTTTTTTTTGCAGATCCGTCATCCAACCTTATTGAGATGTCTCGAAGGTCATTATATGTTATTTTTAAAGAGAGCACAGAAAGAAAATTTGATAACAAAATTTCATATATGGAACAAAAAATTCGAGAATTGATGAAATGTCCCCAAAAAGAACACCAATCGTTAAGTCGTGATTTAACGCACTTCAAATCTGATTTGAAGAAGAGTTGGAAGTCGTCTAATTACATCGAACAAAGATTCTTGAAAAACAACGAAGGTTGGCTTAATGCTTCTATATTATTACATAACTGGACACTGAGTACTAAGCCGGGACGGCCAAGAAAGGGCTTCCAAGAATGAAGCGATCGAAGTAAAAGACGGAAAACAAAGGATCTTCGGAATCAGGTACCTGTCGAAGAGCTTACCTATGCAGCTAGCGTTAGGCAGCGAAAGTCGGGCAACGCTGCAGCCTGTAAAATCATAAAAGATGCTACTTTAACACCTACAAGAGCCAAAAAGTACAGAAAAGCTATTTTTAGAGACCAACATGCTAAAGTAAAGAAATACACACCTAAAGAAGGTTTATTCCTCTTTATTGAAGGTATCTTCACAAGGAAACAATGGGAATTAGTGCATGAATCGAACAAAGCTGTATACCCTTGTTATACTCTTATTAGAGAAGCAAAAAAACTCTGTTATCCAAAGCAAGAATCACTGCGAGTCACAGAGACCTGTGCAGAAGTTTTTCTTCAAGACTTAGTCGATCACACTGCTACAAGACTTTGTCTTTACCTCGAGGAAGTCTTAGAAAAATGTACTGAAACGGAATTGAAGAATCTCGAGCTCATTACCAAATGGGGTTGTGATGGTTCACATCAGAATCAATTCCAACAAAAATTTTCGGATTCCTCCAATGACGATTCCAATATTTTTCAAAGTTCCCTGGTGCCATTGAGGTTGCAGTCACAAGTGGGTAATGAAGTAAAAGTATTGTGGCAAAATCCCACACCATCCTCCACACGTTTCTGTCGACCGATTCGCCTGCGTTTTTTACACGAAACTGTGGAAAGGAAGAAATACAGTATATTGAAAATCAAGAAAGACAATTGCAGAGGAGCAAATTATCAAATGCAAACGGGACCATTTATGTATAACACACGTTGCTTCCAACAATGGTTGATGCCAAGGTGTGCAATGCGGCAACAAATACAACATCCACCATGCGTTGTTACATTTGTGGAAAAACATCCAAAAGCTTCAATAATTTAACTGAAAAATATGTTGAGGATTCCCAGACATTAAGATTTGGGTTATCAATTCTTCATGCTAGGATTCGTTTATTCGAAACAATCCTACACCTGGCATACAAACTTCCTCTGAAAAAATGGCAAGCCCGGTCTAATGAGGATAAAAACACTGTTAAAGAGACAAAGCAAAAAATTTAAGAAGAATTCAGAACAAAGACTGGCCTAATAATAGACATGCCAAAGGCCGGATTCGGAAATTCTAATTCGGGTAATACGTCAAGAAGGTTTTTTAGTGACCCAGATCTAGCAGCTGAAATTACAGGCATAGACAAGAATTTTATTCAGAAAATTAAAGTTATATTAGAAGCAATGTCGTCTGGCCACAAAATAAATGCAGATAAATTTCAAATTTTTTGTGAAGGTACTGCAAAGATGTATGTAGAGCTGTATAGATGACATCCAATGACACAGAATGACAATGACTCTTCATAAAATACTCATACACGGCTCGACTGTCATTAAGCATACCATTTTACCAATAGGGGAACTATCTGAGGAGGCAGCGGAGGCCCGTAATAAACATAACAGATCGTATCGAAATGATTTCGCAAGAAAATTTTCAAGGGTTCAATGTAATCAAGACGTTTTGAATAAACTTCTACTGACTTCCGATCCATTTTTTAGTTGTAAACGAAAACGACAAAGAAGTAAAAGCCAGCCCTTTTCCCCTGAAACATTAGATCTTCTAGAGCCAGATGGACCAGAAATTAGAGAAAAATTATTAAATGTTGCTATAGAAGAGGACCATTCTGATGAATCTGATTAAATATTATAAAAAAAACTATTTTTATTCGACCTAAATCAAAAGAATTCATGTCAATTTTATCTAACTTTTCTTTCACCCTTAACTTTTTTTCTTACTTTTTTTTTATTAGACTTATGTAAATGCTTTTAGCATAACAAAACCATCAATAGAACTTGTTATTATATGTTATATAATATGATTTGTTACAAAGTAAAATAAATATTTTATCAAAGTTCTATTACGAAATATGAATTGGTAAACTGCTTGTTTATTCTTTGAATTTAACCTTGTTTCTTTAAAAAAATATACTGTTACTACACTTATTCAAGCATTTTTATTTATTATCATAAACCTTTTAAATAATTTTTACCGGTTTTTGAGGCCCAGTGCTCCTTAGTGGCGGCGGGCGGACGGTCGGTAGACCAACAGCCCGATGGCCGGACGATGTGATCAGGTCGGCAGGAGGCCCGTGTATGCGGCGGTGAGAGACCGCGAAGGATGGCGTGATGGAGAAAAGGCCTATACCCAGCAGTGAGCAGAGGTGGGCTGATGATGATGAGATTAAAAACCTTCATTGCATACTATACAATAATAAAAAATAATTTCTTAAATAAATAATAATTTCTTGAATATCTAAATAACGTAGTATACTACCGGGGGTCTTATCGCTAAAAGCGATCTCTTCCACACAACCTTAGGATGGATAGGACTGAAAGATGAAGAGAGATGAAGATGAACTTACTTTAAAATACATACATTTTGATTTCATTGGTAATTTTAAAAGATTAATAATGGTGATAAAGATTTACGACTAGTACTTTTCACATGGTGCAACAACGCATAATACAAGTTGGGCGTAAACTGTGACGTCACAAGGCATTTATTAATGTTGATAAAGTCAGACAGCTCTCTTTCTCTCAAATGGGACCCTATTACCAAGACTCCACTGTCCGTCTGCCTGTCACCAGGCTGTATCTCAGGAACCATAGCTAGACAGTTGAAAATTTCACAGATGATGTATTTCTGTTGCCGCTGTAACATCATCAACATCATCATCAGCCATTTGACGCCCACTTCAGGACATAAACCTCTTTCGTGCTTTTCATAACCATGAGGGGTTTTGCCATAATCGCCACGCTTGGCAGGCGGGTTGCCGATCGCAGTATGCGGTTGTAATCGCAGGAACACGCCCGTCTCCTAGTAATTGATTTCCTTAGTAGCCTTCTACGACATCTACGAAAGGAGATGGAGTGACGCTATTCTTAATACGGCGCCACACGGAATAACAACACGTACTAAAAACAGAATAAAATAAATATTTAAGGGGGGCTCGATATTAATAACGGCAACTGATACACACTTGAAATATTCAAATGTTGCATAGGTCACTTGGCCGGTGTTATACGTAACACTTTACGACTTTAGAGCATTGCTAAAAGCCCCCCGCGCTTGTCCCCAGCAGCAGAGTCAGATCTTCGTGTTCACGACCTCACTGGCCAACCAAGGCGCCGAGGCCGTCATCTCGGGCCAGCACCACTCCATCATCGCCTACCACTGCGCGCAGCCCGGCACCAAGAAGTACCTGGAGGTGAGGGAAAGTATACTGAAATATACTGCTCGAGTCGATTAGGGGTACTTATTTCAAAGTGGAATAAAAAAGGTCTTTGCTGACTTTCTTTTGTTTTTTTATTTTCATGAACAATGTCACTTTAATATTTAGTGGCCAGTTATAATTAAAAACTTTAGGGCCAATTTTTCAATAGTCAGATAAAACTTAACTAGAGAATATTGCATGCTATCACTGTCTAAATCATAGGACAAGACAGTGACCTCATCAGTTTTATTCTCCAGTTAAGTTTTATCTGAATATTGAAAAATCCGGTCTTAGCAAAAAGTTTTACTCGACTTTGAGATCTTATTCCCCTAATTGTTTTGAGCAGTATGATTGCCCGAAATACTCAAGACTAATATAACCCTAGTTGAAGTTCTAAATGAACCTTGGACCTGAGATTTCTCCACTTAGCCCGATAGTCGGACCACTGTTCGTAGCAAGCACTGAGGAATGTAAATACCTCAGACACTAGGGTTTCCTCACGATGTTTTTGCTACTACAACTTAGAAAACAAAAGTCTGGTACATACTTGCCGGGATTCGATTGGTACCTCCCGAATGTGAGGCGTTCGACCGCTACACTACCACGCACCGCTCTCAAAAATTAATTTCACTCTATGGAAAAACTATTTATTTAGTAGACTCTAAGCTCCGGGCAAGAGTTGCAATAGGAGAAGTATTTTTTTAATTGCCATTTTCCTTCCATAGAAACACCCTCTAAAGATGGGCCAGTTCAACAAGCAGAGCCCGGCGCAGTGGCTCAACAATCTCGCCATGTCGAAGACCCGCGGTGGAATGCGCGGGGGCCCCGGTGGCCCCGCCATGGGCCCCATGGGACGCCCCAGCCAGATGGGCCACATGATGGGCGGGCCCATGCCACACATGGGCCACGGTGGCATGGGCCCCATGGGGCCGATGGGCCCCGCGCGGATGGGGGGCCCCGGTGCCCAAATGATGATGATGAAGGGTGGCCCGGGCCAGATGGGGCCCATGGGCCAGATGGGCCCCATGGATGGGTTTCCAGGGGGCACCCCGTCCTGCGGTGTCATGGACGGCCTCGGTGCTGATGGTGAAATGCCCTGGGACACCGTGAGTGTTAATTGATTTTGGTTTTTAGTTATTCATAGGTTGTATATGAACAAACATTTTATGGAAAGAAAAACCTAGGCCCGAAGACTTTTCCTGCCTGTTCAGAATGATACCTACGTATTGGGCGACTTTAGAGCGAAAAGAGGTTGACCAACCGACGAACTGTCGCGAAAGATACTTTTTAATACAGTTGCTCAAAAAGTGGCGTATTGCAGGGACGTATAGCGTTCGGGATGTGGGCTATTACACACTCGTGCTTTTTTTTTACCTTTCCCGCACTCGTGCGTTCTCTTTCCCAACTGTCAAAATAATGTCTATTAAAAAGAATAACCAACCATGAAGTTTTTACTAAAAAAAATCATAGAAGTTTTTATGATTCATGCAAATACGTATATTTCTAAAAAGAAGCTACTAATTTGTTTCAATATCAGATTTAATTATTTGATTGAATGAGTTTGGTTAGGTTTCATTTCATTTCATCTCATTAAATTTCATTTTCATTTCATATCAATAAAAAAATTCTACTGAAGACTTGGCTGTATGGGCAGTTTCCTTTGCCTACCAGAATGGATGAAGAAGAAAAAAAAACTGCTTATATTCTACGGTTGGCGCCATTTTTCAGAAATTTTCTTTGCGAGTTTAGTTGTTTGTTGCACAAAATGAGTAATTTCGACCCTAGTTTTTTTGAATTAACACCACCGGAACTCAGTATAATTGCACAAAATGCTTCGGAGAACATTTTACCGGAAAAGTCAAAAAGTCGCTACATATCTACATACGACGAATTTATTGCGTGGAGAGAAGAGAAAAAAGCAAATAGTTTTTCATTTTTTCGCAACTGTATTAAAAATAGTCGTTCAGTACACGTGCGGAACCGTCATTGCAACTTGTTCCGACTGTCAACCCTCGCCTTCGGCTGCGCCACGGCTCGGGTAGACATTTGTCGGAACTCTTTGCAATAACAGCCTTTCCACACTTGTAATGAAATATACTATTGTCAAACCGAACGCGCAGCCTCTTCTATAAAGACTGCCAATGGAAAGTCGAAACGTCCGAAGTGAAATGCTGGTAAAAGATGATTCAATTGGTCTCTGGACGACTGAAATCCAATACAGACATATACTGGATGCGATAAAATTCCTATTTTTTATTTTACTTTATTAGGAACAACAACAGCATAAACTTACTTATTAACTAATTACTAAAAATAAGGCCAATAACAGTTGTCCACAGGTTACCAATTAATTTATAAACGCATTTATATGGAAAGCTCGCTGGAAGGAGGGAGGTTCTACTTACAACTTTGTAACAATTGTATTTATTATTAATCTTTTCCCCGCCAGAAAAACCCCTCTGTAATGTCGAATGGCATGAACTCCGGCCCCGGGCCGCTGCCGCCATGCTCGGAGGCCAGTGCCACCGCGGCCGACCCCGGTGGGCCCGACGACCCCGGCCCCAAAGGTGAGGACCCCACTGCCCACAGCACTAGGTGTAAGGTTGACACCGGCCCCAAAGGTGAGGACCCCACTGCCCACAGCCCTAGGTGTGAGGTCAACCCCGGCTGCAAAGGTGAGGACCCCACTGGCCACAGCCCAAGGCGTAATGTTGACGCTGGCCCCAAAGGTGAGGACCCCACTGCTCAGAGCACTAGGTGTAAGGTCAACCCCGGCCCCAAAGGTGAGGACCCACTGCCTACAGCACAAGGTGTAAGATAGATGTATCATTTATTTGTGCTTAGAAACACACATATATAAAACAAATAAAGGTAAGAATTGCCCCTACTGCCTGCAGCTCAAGGTGTAACGAGTACAGCCCATAGCGCAGACATATAGATACTTACGTCTCCTGACCGAACGATATATCCATTAGAAACACCCAAAAGTAAAAGTTTACCTAGGTTCCAAATATTTTAGTTGCCCGAAAATACTACCAATATAATGTAATAAAGAGATGTACTGCAGTATCGTCGTAATCATAAGCAGCCTATATACATCCCACTGTAGGGCACAGGCCTTCTCTCAGGGAGAGAGTAGCAGCGTAAACCCAATTAATTTCATTTTTAAATGCGTTGGTACCTGCTTTACTCCTTATGTGATAAGTCCGAATAAATATTTGTGTCGTATTACTTTTCTACTTACCGTAATGAATAAGTCGCAGACCAGAATAAACTCACTGATAAGTATCGCGGGCTAAATCGATTTAACGCCGCCGCCGCGTCACCTTAAGGCGGCCAATCAAGGAGCAATTCCCATGCAAACGTAGTTTGGTTTTTATTTACAAACGGCATACAGCTGAGAATAAAAAATAAATTATAGCCTCATAAGACTTCATAAGAAACATTCACAAGGCTATAATTTCTTTTTGATAAGTTTATTTCCAATTCTAAGTACGATCAAACCTCGATTTGTGTCCTCTAAGTCCTCTGTCCAACTTCGTGAAAGAGGTCAATCGGCGAATCCAACTCGGCTGGGCAACATTCGGGAAACTTAGAAAAGTCTTTTCGTCTAATATACCTCAATCGCTCAAGACCAAATTATACAACCAGTGTGTGTTACCAGTGATGACTTATGGCACTGAAACGTGGTCTCTCACTATGGGCCTCATAAGACGGCTCAAGGTCACGCAACGAGCTATGGAAAGGGCTATGCTCGAAATTTCTCTACGAGATCGAATCAGAAATGATGAGGTCCGTAGACGAACGAAAGTCGTCGACATAGCCCAGCGGATTAGTAAGTTGAAGTGGCAGTGGGCGGGGAACATAGCACGCAGAACTGATGGCCGATGGGGCCGAAAAGTTCCCGAATAGAGACCACATATCGGCAAGCGCAGCGTAGGACGACCAGCCACAAGATGGACAGATGACCTCATCCAATTGGCAGGAAGGCGCTGGATGCAGGCCGCTTCCAACCGGTCTTTTTGAAAATCCATGGAGGAGGCCTATGTCCAGCAGTGGACTTCTTGTGGCTGAATGATGATGTCTGGGGCGCCGGAAGTAGGGTCCGGCTCCCCCCAAATTATAAGCATGTAGGTACGGGCCCCTTGGGCCTGCGAAGTGGGCCACCACAATTTTGTTTCTGTTCTGGTTAATCCCACTTAATATTTTTTATTGTAATGAATGAAAATTCTAACTAATTTTACTCGACTTTGAAAAAGCCTACATCTCTGTCTCTCTCACACACACACACACAAACAAACACAGAAAATAACTTTCGTTTAACTTAGACAGCTTCTCACGGGCCTTTTTGAACGAACTCGGGCCCTTTATGTACTCTGCCCGCTCCGCGAAACCTACTTCCGGCGCCCCTGCTCTATGTATTGGCAAAGTTTCATTTCGATCCAGCATGTCGTTTGTAAATAAAAACCCAACTACGTTTGTATGGGAATTGCTCGTTGAGAAGCCGCCTTAACTACTTCCTTCTCGACCCGGTCCGTCATAGTACGGTTGCGCTAAATACACGTGGCTACTGATAGCTTGTCATCAACTGAATTTCTATAGTAATTAGAACTTCCACACAAAATAATCTACATTTTATTACATAAACTAAAGGATCGTGGCAAGTGCCAGTTTGGCTGTTTGGCACTTGCCACGATCCTGGCAAACCTCGTTCGCTAGTCCTTGCATGCACGCTTTACAAAATAATCTATTGACAGTAGTTGTTCATTTCTATCGGCAGAAGCGCTAAATACTGAGCGTCTCATCAACTGAATCTCTATAATAATAATACTTTTTACACAACACATCGTCAGTATGTTTTTATCAGAAAAAACACTTTGTAAGTCTAAAGCGGGATTTTAATTAAAGAATGTAAGGCCAAAACACTCAGCGTGTTACGAAATCGATCCGTTGAGATTGTTTCAAGAGTACTTGAGGCCCAGACGTGATAATTTTAGAAATAATTTGTTAATGATTATTCTCTTTGCGTCTACTTTTACTACTTAGTTGATTTATAGTGTACAGCCAGAGCCAACACTAAAGCGAGTATTTGCGCCAGGAAACCATATCATTTGTAATTATATCATCGTCATTGACGCCAGCTTTCGAATAGTTTGTTCAAATACTCGTAGTTTTATGCATCAGTTTCTCAGTATCCGGACTAGTATTTCATGAAAAATAGCATAAAATTAAGTTCAGTGAAATTGTATCCTGAAAACCGGCCAAGTGCGTGGCGGGCCACAAGCAGTGTAGGGTTCCGTAGAAATAGGGTTTTTTTTATCTGCTTTACTGAAATAAAAACTTCATGAAAGTAATTTTCAATGAACTTTTCCTTTTATAAGTTGGTGGCCTATTACTCGTTAACTTGTAAAGCCTACTTAGCCGTGATAGTTTTCATTTTAAGTTCATAATTATTTGCTAACTGCCCTGAATTTCTTCACTTTTCGATAATCAACTGTTTAGCTAGGAGAGGGGGTAACGCCTTAATCTGACAAAAATTTGCACTTTAAAGCTTAATATTTCGTAAACAGAACCCTAAATCATAAAATGGTCTTCCTACACCCACAATATTTTTAAACGACCGTTCCAACTTTACCTAACTTTATTGTACCGGTTCGTCGGCGTAATAAATATGCATATCTCTGCCACATTTCAGCTCTCTAGTACTTATCGTCTCAGTGCTAAGCCGTGGACAGACAGACCGACAGACAGACGGACGGAAATGGCGAAACTATAAGGGTTCCTTATCAACTACGCAACCCTTAAAAGTACCCGAAACGGGTGTGCGTGTATGCAGCGAGGGAATGTTGATGAAGCGAAAGAGGTTTGTCAGGATCGTCGCACTTAGCAAACCCTGGTCTCTGCCTACCCCTCCGGGATACGTGAGTTATTTACTGTATGTATTGTATCCTAGCCAACGAACGGCTGACAGGAGAAGGTAGAGGTAATGCATCGTCTGCAAGCTAAATTAAATCGTAACCCTGATCAATCATGATATATTCTCGGACTGCATACTGTAACAGATCTTCTTCCCGCTCGCCAGGCGTCAAGATCCCCGACGAGAACCTGACGCCGGAGCAGCGGGCGCACCGCGAGGAGCAGCTGGCGACCATACGTAAAATGCAGCAGCTACTGTTCCCCGAGAGCGGCGGCAACGGCCCTCCACCAACGGACGGGCAACAGCCCAACGAAACTCCCCCCAGCTCACAGGGCAACATGAACTTCCCGCCAAACATGTCCGGCATGGGACCAAACCCTATGGTCTCTATGCCCAACAGCATGTCGTCGAGAAGCTGCATGTCATCTGGACCCCACATGGGCGGCCCTATGGGGGGCCCCATGGGCGCAATGGGCGGCCCCATGGGCGGCATGGGGCACTCGATGGGCCCCAACGGCATGATGGGCCCGAACGGGCCGATGATGGGTGGCATGGGCCCCAATGGCCCCATGTCCATGGGTCCCTGCGGCATGAAGGGGATCCGGGGCCCGTGCGGGGGCCCCGACATGAAGTCCGGTATCTGTGCAGATATGCACATGGGGAGAGGGTGCGGTGGACCAATGGGGGTGAGTTTTTTTTTTTCATAGTCACTGCATGTTTTTTTAAGTTACAATCTGGCTTAAACTTATGGGACAATTAAAAAGTCAAGTCCACACAACGCAATCACTTCTCATGGTCCCTTAGGATACCCTGTGCTATTGTAACCAGCCAACGAAGTAAACCCAGACTGAGGCCATTAGTTAGATCCGAGATTTCCGCACTTAGCCTGATAGTTGGACCATTGTAGTAGCAAGCGCTAAAGTATATAAACACCTCAGAGACTAGGGTTTCCTCACGATGTCTTCCTTCACGGTTAGCGAGTAGTACTGCTACTACACATTCACAAATCTACGTAACATCGATTTGTGAATTACGTACAAAGTAATCAGTATGTACGTGGCGGGATTCGGACCCACGACCTCCCGATTGTGAGGCCATTTGTAGAAATCAAGTACAGTAGCCTCCAGTGGGATTCGAACCCACTGTTAAAAGTTACTTTTGTCTACGAAAGGGTTATAGCAGGAATAAGTAGTTTTTAAATGAAATGTGAAAATATTGTTGGAGTAGCTAATAAATAATAATAATAATAACATAGAGATTTAATTTCATAACTCATGGCTTAGTTAAGTCCCGCTATAAACTGGCTGTAACTTGTAAAAGTGGTTTAGTGGAATGTACTTTTTATAAATAAAATTGTTGATGCTTAAAAGGTACAGTGAAACGGAGTGATTAGAAACTGGAGTATGAATAGAAACAAAAAGTAGAAAATGATTCTTTGTACCGATTTCCTACTGAACTTACAACTATAGAGACGTCCTAAAAGACGACAGTTTTATAAGTTAAATTTTTTACACACCCCCGTCTTACGGTACATAACAAAATGGCGTTCCCCGCAGCGTATGGCGAACCCGATGGGCGGCATGGGCGGGCCGAAGCCTTGCATGATGGGCGGGCCGCACATGGGGCCGCGGATGATGGGCGGGCCTAACATGAACGCGATGAACGGTGAGGACCATTCGTATGCCTTAAGCCAGGTCGCCTGCTCGTGTTTTTCATGACAAATTACGCAAATTATATTTTATTTCGTTTTCGTTAAAGATAAATTAAAAAGGTTGACAAAAGTTCGGCAGCTATTTACATAAATAAATCAATTCCTATCTAATAGTACGGTTAATTTAAAGAGGGGACTGAAAAATTGTTTCTCGTTTTCAAACAATGTAGACGGTAGTATTGTATGAGCGAGAGACAAGTAGGTGTCTAGTAAAGTTTTTTTAATTAACAGTGTCTTCACAATTTTTGTGATAAGACCGCCAGTTTTATACTATGTAACTTGAAGAGCATTGTTTTGTTTATAGTTTTTTGCCTTGCGTGTATTTTGTTTATTTACTGGTTTGCTCTGTGTTTCTGCGGCATTTCAAATAAATGTCTTCTTTTCTTTCTAAATCTTCATCTCTTATTAACTTATTTCCGGATTCATTTACTTGCTTTTTTGCGCAAAGCAAGTAAGTGAATCCGGAATTGAGTTAATAATGTGTAGTGCTTACGAAAGTTTTAATTCGAAAATCTTCTTCTTTTTCTTTCATTTCAATGTTTTTTTTTTTGTTTCTTTCTTGCATTTATTATAAGGTGTGCATTAAAGAGTTCTTATCTAATCTATTAAACATTCCATACCAGGTGGCATGATGATGGATGGGATGATGGGAGGCATGGGTCACGGTGAGTGCGCCCCCGACCACCATATGGGTGTCAACGGACCTATGTGCGACGAGTATGGGCGCGGACGCAACGTAAGTCATCGGTTACGATTAAAACACTAATCAAATGCAGTTTAAACAGTCTAAGGTAAAGGGAAAGACTGCCTCAGACTATTTATTCTTCATTTGAGGAGTGTTTTAGAGGAACCATATTTTTATAAAGTAACACAGTTTTATCTTAGAACGTTTTCATTTTTTTATTTTTCTTGTCTATTTTTTATTTATTGTGTAGCAAGTATGCACAGAATGGAACGCAACTACAACACATTGACGTCCTACTGTGCTTACACGGCAGCCCGCTCACAGCTACACACGAGAAACGTATATAAACGGGCGCACGCCCGCAGAAATTTATTCGATAGCCAGATGGCAATGAGTCTCCGCAGTCTGCTCAAAGGCAGGTCGCTACATCTGTGCGATAGCCCCGCAGTCCTCAGGTGTTAACAAGCTAGGAGAACATCAGGGTGCGATAGCCACGCAGTCCGCCCTAGGTTCTACACTAGGTATCCTATAACTATAACAAAACATGTTACTTAAGTTGAGTGTTGCCATAGAATAAATCTACCCGTTCTTATGACATTAGAGTTTTCATTCACTGGCCACACTACAATTGTATTTTTATGCAGCCTCTATAGCATGAGTGTCCGACTGCAGGGCAAAGGCCTCGCCTCTTTCAGACCAAGATTCTCGGTCATTTGCCACCGCTATTTATATTTAGTTCAATAAAAATCTTTCATACAAGAAAAAACAAATAAGAATTGGCTATGTGCACGACACTAGCCTCTACTGGCGACCGGTACTGAACCCTCCCCGTTTCCACCCCCAGATGGGCCCCGGCGACCCCGGCGGGCTGGGCCCCGGGGGCCCCGCGATGGGCCTGCACAAGAGCATGCGCAGCCCCAAGAGCCCCGGCGCGGACATCGACTGGCAGAAGATACAGCACCAGTTCTTCGACGACCCCAAGTCCATAGACAACGATCTGAGTACGTAACTCAACTATCTACTGATAACATTGCCAAAGACCACGCGAATGGTAGCGTGGTGGCCGGGTCGCCTGTCTCCTTCTAATATGGTTGAGACTGGCGATGGTTGACACCTGCATTATGCTCGTGAATGGGTGCTGTCCGTAAAGTCTGCCCTACTTTTGTAACAATAGTAACTAGAAAGGCACTCGTTCTAACTTATGTATAGATTTGAGATGATTTGAGAAAAGATGGTTAGAGTGGAGTTTTCATTCCCACTGCCTTTTTTGCACTACAAACTCGACCCGAAGGCAGTGGTTAACATTGTATTGAATTCTTTACGTTGAAATAATATTTTGATTTGATGTATGTATGTGTGTGTGTGTGTGTGTGTGTGTGTGTGTGTGTGTGTGTGTGTGTGTGTGTGTGTGTGTGTGTGTGTGTGTTTCTAATTCTAATTAATAATAATTCTACTAACAAGGAGCAGTCTGTTGTAAACGAATGTGTAAATTTCAGGTACACAAGTGAAGTCGCCGTGCTCTGAGCGCGGCGGCTGCCTCCCACCGCCGCCTTACGGGGCTTCGCCCCTCCACAGGTCCGCCTCAGTGCCTATAGGTGAGTCCTGGCTTCATAGCTACTGTAAGATTAGATTGAGGCGAAATTTGACGGTTCACTTTTAAACACAGAATGATAGGAGAATGCCGAATGAATTCACTAGTGAACAGCGCCTCTACTGTGTAATTTTCCACTGATTTGGATGTCGTCAATCTTTATTTTTTTGATGCCACTCCAGATCACACAATTTGCTCGGCAACATGTGCAAGTGACGAGAGCGGTTGCCTCACATTCGGGAGGTCGTGGGTTCGGATCCCGGCATGTGGCAATGACTGTTTTCTAAGTTATGTCAATTTGAGAATTTGTACTAGTAATACCACTCGCTAACCGTGAAGGAAAACATCGTGAAGAAACCCTAGGTTCTCTAGTGATCCTAGTGGTTCTAGTGTCTGAGGTATTTACATACTTCAGGGCTCGCTATGTACAATGGCGCAACTATGAGGTTAAGTGCGGTAAATCTCAGGTCTAACTATGTGTAAGTGAGTGAGAGTTAACCCAACCTCGGCTGCCTCTCTGTGACCGGGCCTGATGTAACCTCGAACCCCGTCCCGCAGCCACACAATCGCCCAGCCACTCGTCGCACCAGCCGATGTCGGCCGAGGCGAGCCGAGCCGGCTCCGGGCTCAACAGTCCGGCGCATTGCAAGCCCAAAAACCCCGGGGAGCCGCCCGGTAAGTACCGCGTTTTGGATCTTAGGCGGCTACAGATAAGGCTGAGATTCGACCGGAGGTTGTGACCGATTCGGTGGTTCTAGGACTTGTATCCGGTTCTGTTTTTGTTTCGAATATCCGGGTATTGTTAGTTGGTTCTGATTCTTTTGTTTTACGTGACCGTGGATTATTTTTATTGTGTGGCAAGACCACTATTGTCTAAATAGGGGAGAGCTTATACATGCTTTACGTATGTGTAACACACGTACATAATGTACACATATGTTTATGCGTATGAGGCTTTTACATGGTGTATACTAAATAACTTTTACTGTAGGGATGACAAAACGGTGAAAAAAAATATTAACCGTAGCATAGATTTGATGTCGTAGGTAGTAGAGAGTGGACTATAAAACAGCTGATGAGTTTTTCGCGTATTCAAAGTTATTGAGCACGTGGTAAAAAGTTTTCGTATTGAACGAGTAGAAAGCCTTCATTCTGGTATCATAACGGGATTTTCATACACCCTGTAAGTCCAGAATATTTTTAAATCCTATAAAATACATACAATTTAGTTAAGAAATCTGAATAAGACAAATCGTCACAACCTCCTGCGGTCCTTCGTATAAGTTCGACAAAATCTAACGAGTCACTTGAATCTAGCGTTCACTTTGCACAATAAATATTTTGAAGGTGACAGCCTAAAGCAAGCGGCTCGTCCGTGGAGTTATAATCACGGACTAGAAATTTGAGGACTGCTTTCTCAACTATAAAAGTTAAGCACGTTGGGATTATATGTTTTTTTGGACCGAATGGCCCTCTGCCATCGAGGTAAGTACTGTTGTTGCATTGAGTTACGTCAAGTGTTCCACTTTTGATGCAGACAGAGCGGATTCCTCTTTAATAGCTTGTCCGTGGTTATAGGCGTTGTTATTGGCATGAAAACGTGGCGTGTTTTTGAGTTGAATAGAAGCCA
Organism: Yponomeuta malinellus; assembly: GCA_947308005.1. Classification (NCBI taxonomy): domain Eukaryota; kingdom Metazoa; phylum Arthropoda; class Insecta; order Lepidoptera; family Yponomeutidae; genus Yponomeuta; species Yponomeuta malinellus. The sequence continues at coordinate 6,938,736 of OX371019.1, forward strand.
TAGATGTAGACGAGCATGTTACAGTTTTGTATCACGAGTGTTAGACATTTTCCCAACCACAAGTGTGTTTTTTTTATTTTGTTTCTCTGGGAGTTGCTTCAATTTTTTTATCTCAGATAAAATAGAGGAAATATTGGGTCTAGCATATTTTTCGTTTTTAAAAAAGTGCTCTCCGTTTGAGTATATTGAACTCTATACGGCTCGCTCCATTCCACTCTAAACAGTTAAAATGTGCAATGCACATAGAATCGCTTCGATTTAATCTTACTGTGATCTCTTCTGTTTTAACTTGCCAACCTCGGTTTAGAAGTAACTTCTGTCTATGGAGTCAGGCCCAAAACGCATTAATTATTTGGACAACAAAACAAACGTCAACTGAAGCACCTCCCACGCCGACAACTTTATTTTTTTTCTGTAGTTGTAATGCGTTATTTTTTGTTTCCCCCCCGCCCCGCCCCGCCCCCTCACAAACACACACCCGTAAATCCGCTTGACGCTTGCCAATCCGACCCGCGTATCTGGATCTGCCGAATAAAGAGATCCTAGAGAAATTAGACGACGGCGTGTTTGTGCGGACGCTGCAGTGCCTAGCGGCGCAGCAGCAGAAGAACCAGCAGGGCGCGCCGCACGGGAAGGAGCCGAGTTTGATGCCGGTGCCCTCGCCCCAGCAGATATCCTATCTCAACCAGTTCGAAGGTAACGTCACGTGGACTCGGGATCGGAAAAAGCGACTAGATCGACTGCTAAAGCGTTCCATTAACCAAACTGTCTCCATCCAACTGTACGTCACGAAATCAACACTGTACGTTTAACTCCTGAACTGCCCTCGCGGAACGCAACGTATAGGTGGCCCATACTAAGTTGGACACAGATCTGTGTCGCGGCAGACGAGTGGTTAATCGCAAAGCGTTAATGTTTCATTTATGTACAGTTGGATGGAGAGCAATTTTTGTTGCTTTCGACTTGAGGATTTGTTTTGCCGGTCGTTCTGATATATTTTTTTCGGACCTTGTTTAAATATCATAGAAATTTATGACACAGGAAGTTAAGTGAGTAGTCTAATATACTGATAAATTCTGTATGATAATTTACATTGTATCAAACAGATAATACGGGTCTTGTCGGAATTAAAATATGTATTTTTGTTGGTTAGAGTTATTTTTGTTGCATTCAACTTGGGGATTTATTTTGCTGGTCATTCTGATATATTTTTCTGATACCTATTTTATTAACTGCAGAAAACTGTGATGTGGGAAATAAAATGATTCGTCCATTTTGTTAAAAACTGTCGAATTTATATCCATCACGTAGATAAGAAGAGTCTTTTGGAACTAAAGTATATGTACTTTTTTTTACTGATGAAAGAATCAACGAATTTATAATAACTAACAATAATTGGAAGAAAGAAGAACTAGTTTATCAGTGGAAAAAGCGTTTACGATTCGAAGGCGACTAAAATTGCAATGTAAAAAAAACGCTGTCCACATTCTGTGAATGCACTTTTGCATAGACATTTTTGTTTCCGGCCACGATTTTACGTATTCGCTTTTCAGTGTTTCTTCAACGTGAGGTTTGCAAGATGGCTCACTATAGAGCGAAAGCGATGTATCAAATTGACTATTTCTATCTCGTTCACTGTCACTTGCTAACTTCACAGCTTATTGTGTTAATTTTTACTGATTTTTGTGTGTAACCTAGAACCGGTTGCGTTATCAAAGTTGAAAATTCTACTCCGTGATTTTTCAGCTATGAAATACGACTTTCCTCGATGCCTTTGTATTTTATGTGTTCGCTATACTTTTTATGTTTAAATTCTACACATTTTGTCTTCATTACTGGTGGTGGTTGGTGAAAATGTGCTAACATAGAAACTTCATTTTTACTCTATGGCTAATGTTGTATTGTATCCTCTCATTATTCTACACTCACGTGTCTACCGCCATATTTGTCTGTTGTCTCATTCGCATCTACGCTACGGGCCCGAGTAAATGGTCAAGCATTGGTTCCGATGGTCAGAAACTGTGAATTAAAACTATAATTTATTTCGTTTGTTTTTTCTTCAGATATCATTCAGCCCTCCTCAATGAGGGCTTTTCGAAGTGCCATTAAAAAAAATGCAGTACCGCAAGTTACCGATAGATGGTGCTGACGTCACATAATATGTCAAAATTGACATGACATCACTGTACCTTCTCTGTAGTTTCTGTCACGTTGCTTGCTTGTTTCGTTGACGAGTGGAGAGAAGTTTACATTATCACAGATTAATATCGATGTACAACATTTAAAACGTATGATGACATTTGTTCTCCTTGCAGCGCCATCTAATTTCTCACTCAACTCAACTGGCAGCTGTCATTGAAAAGCCCTCAATGGATAAAAATACATTAGAAACTTATGTCCCCGCCTGACTAACGAAAAGACCGTCCGTATTTTATTCTATCATATTTTAGTAGAGGGGTTGTGTTGGTAATTGTTGCAGTTAGTCACACGGATGTGTACAGCGACATCCAAATCGCCAAAATAAAAACAAAACAGTAGGTAACGTTTTTTCATGACAAAAAACATGATTGGAATAATATTGCGCATCCTCACAATAGTTATGATCGCTCACGCACACTATTGAAAATACGCACGTGACGTACAGCGATGAAGACGATAGCAATTAGACACGTATTTCTTGTTAGATCCGATCAGAGTTCGCTAATAACTGTGTATAAACAACAGTAAATATCACGGAACAGCGAGAATAAATTCTTTTTTAAAACATAATAGAACAAAAGCGGTGGTAGGCTAGTGGGTAGAACATTGCACTCGGAAGCGGGAGACCCAGGTTCGATTCCCAGTGCGGTCATGTACCTATGACTTTGTTTTCTAAGTTATGTACATTTGTGAAGTTATAGTAGCAATACCACTCGCTAGCGCTGAAGGAAACCTGAGTTTCTAAGCTATTCACATACTTCAGCGCTTGAAATCGCCAATCCGCGGTGGGCACGCGTGGTGATTAAGCCCATACTATCTCTCTCTGAGAGAAGGCCTGTGCCCTACAGTGGGACGTATATAGGCTGCTTATGATGAGAGCAAGAGTGAGATGGCGTTACGTGTTGATATCCAATTGCATTTCATTCCTACATTCAAAATAAGTACATTTAATAATAAGGAATGTTGCGTTTGTTTGGACATGTGGAGAGTTTATGTATGTATATATTGAAAATAAATCTACAGAGAATATACTAAACAATAAGCAACATCCGTAAATTCATTCACCTATGAGTTTGACAATCATTCACAGCGACAGTTAGACTATCGGTTCCGACGGCTCAGAACGTTTACGAGGCACCCTGCCGTCAAATCATTGCCTCCGGCTCTTATTCACACGCCCTTGAAGGCACTTTTCATTTAGTAGGCATTCCGACATTCTATTTTGTGACTTTATTTTGTGAATTTATTTTTTATTCCCGCACCGTTTGAGACTGTTTTCTCTTGGGGACAGGCCAAGAGCTGACGATACAGAAGCAGCCGAATACCTCGCTCAAGGACACCGGGCCGCCTTCTAACAGCGGCGGGCAGACGCCTCAGTCCAGCTCCAACCAGAAGTCTCCAGCCGGGTAAGACACTAGCTTCATTACTATCCATCTGAACCAGCCATTCCCAACCTTTTTACAATCAAAGCAACTTTAATTATTTTGTTGTTAGCGGGGGACCACAAAGTTCAAGCCGAGTTTAGTTTAGTCCTTGCTAAATTGCTATTAGCAATAAGGCCGCCAATTGTACTGTATCATTATAAATATTTTATGTTGTGTTTTTCCTGGTATAAAGAATATTCTTATCTTATCCTTTTAGGCCGGTTTCTAAATTGAGAATTTCACTAAGTAAATTGTTAAGTAACTTTCTGTCAAGCTCTTTTCTGTGAAATTCGAAGAGACAGCGCCACAGTTAACTATCTACTTAGCGATATTCTCAATTAAGAAACTGACCCTTTGTCATTTAATTTGAGTAGCAACTGAATTTCAACTATTGAATGTAATACTGTGCAGCATATCCGAGCCCCAGCTATACAGAATGTCCTAGTGCACGGGTTATTGTTAATAATATTGTTAATTAAATAAGATTGTATATTTGTGAAATAAATGAATTGAATTGAGTTTATTAAAGTACGTAAATACATTTAGAAATATGTGAAAATACCTACAACATATATCTTTCCATGTGGCGTCGGATTAAAAATAGCGTCGCTTCATTTCCTTCCGTGGATGTCGTAGAAGGCGACTAAGGAAATCAATTACCAGGAGACGGGCAGCAGCGTCTTCCTGAGGCTCCAACCGCATACTGCGATCGCCAACCCGCCTGCCAAGCGTGGCGATTATGGCAAAACCCCTCATGGTTATGAAAACCACGAAGGAGGCCTATGTCCTGCAGTGGGCGTCAAATGGCTGATGATGATGATGACCTACAAGATATATGCTCCAGATCTTATGTAGCTGCAGAACCTTTCCGTGAACCACTCCCGAGGCTTTCGGACCATATTAATTTCTGTGATCCATGGACGGTCAGTTGGGAACCAGTGATCTACACAAATGCATCTAGTTGTAAATAAAAACAAATAATAAGATCTTATATACGTCCCACAAACCCTCGCTCAGAGAGAGAAAGAGATAATTATGTGTTTAATCACCAAGCGAACCCACTAAGATTATCGACTTGAAGCGCTGAGGTATGTGAACAATTACCTAGGTTTTCTCACGATCTTTCCCTTCACCGTCAGTGAGTGGTTATTTTTCTTAAAATTTTGTCACTCGACTTGACCATTTTAACACTTCTATGGTTTAATTAGTTATTTATTTATGTAATTTGCTAAGGTACAAGACATTCTGTAAGGGCACTACAATACTTATTATTATTGCATATACTATAATGAACTTAACAGGAAAACTCTCACGGCTAATTAGCCTTTACAATTTTTTAAAAACATAAATTAATAATTATAAGTAAAAAAAAAAATAAAATAAAATAATAATAATAATACATCCACAATTGTTTCGTCCAAAGTAATAAATCAAGATGACGAATGAATTAACTGTCAAACAAACCGCCCCGAGACATACTCGAGCCAAAGGTTCCCATAACGCCGGCAGCGTTACCCCGCTGCACAGTGAGAGAGATCCTCTGCATCAAGTATGCCCCAGAGCGGTAGTCCATGCCGCGGTTCCTCAGGCGACGCCCTAACTCCTTTATAAAGGCTCTTCCCTGGACTCCCCATACCCCAGTAGTCTCAATAGCTAGAGGCACAAAGAAGTAGCTACTCATTAACGAGCTGTACTTGGAACATTTGTGGCTAGCAGCCGCTTCCGCAGCAGCCCCAGGAGAAATGGCCGTTGAGCCTAAGTGAGACGGAGCAAAGGTACAGACACATGTGGCATCCCAGAGCAGGCAACGACCCCTCTCCCACGGAATCATAGTGAGACCGTCCGGACGTTTCCCATCACTGCGACACAACCCTGGTGGTTCAAGAATCGCAGGAATGTCAGCAGTAATAAGAGCCCTCCGGACGATGTCATTGATGGAATGATGCCGTGAGATCCTACCCGCGCTCCGAACGCAATGGAGTCCGTGGCGCCCCAGTGAATCCACCTCTGCACCACAAATACAGCGGTGTGGTTGGCAGATGTCGCAGCCTAAACGAAGCGCTACAGCCACGCGCAAAGAATTGTTGTCCAAAAGTGTTCCCAGTTGCGGTGATGGCAACGCGTGGAGCCACAGCCCAGAGTCTGGCCGCGAAACTGCCTTTAAACGTGCCAGTTCAACTCCCGAACTCCGCTCCAGTAAAGCGTCCAAAGTCACTCGACATATCTCTTCATCCCAAGCACGCTGCCGATCAGGCTGCTGCGGAACATCAATACCAGGACAAAGAACCTGCCACAACCTCAAAGCCTCATCAGCAAAAGGGATGCGAAACCCGTCACCCGTCATTTATTGGGTTGGAGGAAAACCATATCGACTAAAGATAATATGATCATCATCATCATTCAGCCACAAGAAGTCCAATGCTGAACATAGGCCTCCTCCATGGATTTCCAAAGAGACCGGTTGGAAGCTGCCTGCATCCAGCGTCTTCGTGCCACTTGGATGAGGTCATCTGTCCATCTTGTGGCTGGTCGTCCTACGCTGCGCTTGCCGATATGTGGTCTCCATTCGAGAACTTTTCGGCCCCATCGGCCATCAGTTCTGCGTGCTATGTGTCCCGCCCACTGCCACTTCAACTTACTAATCCGCTGGGCTATGTTGACGACTTTCGTTCGTCCACGGATCTCATTATTTCTGATTCGATCTCGTAGAGAAATTCCGAGCAAAGCCCTTTCCATAGCTCGTTGCGTGACCTTGAGCTTTCTTATGAGGCCCATAGTGAGACCACGTTTCAGTGACATAAGTCATCACTGGTAACATACACTGGTTGTATAATTTTGTCTTTCAAACGAAAAGACTTTTCTAAATTTCCCTAATGCTGCCCAGCCGAGTTGGATTCGACGATTGACCTCTTTCACGAAGTTGGACCGGCCTAGTTGGACTGTGTGTCCTAAGTAGACGTATTCGTCTACAACTTCGAGAGTCGAGTTCCCCAATGTTATTGGGGTGGGCACAACACGGGCGTTCGACATGACCTTCGTTTTGTCCATGTTCTTCTTAAGGCCTACCCTTTGGGAAACTCGACTGAGGTCTTCGAGCATTATGCTGAGGTCTTTCATCGTTTCTGCCATGACTACTATATCGTCGGCAAATCGAAGGTTAGTGATGTATCGCCATTTATATTGATGCCGCGTCCCTGCCATTCCAGAAGCTTGAAGGCATCTTCCAGTCCGTTCGTGAACAGTTTCGGAGAGATAACGTCTCCCTGTCTCACGCCCCTTCTCAATGGAATGGCCTCTGAATTCTGCTCCTCTACTCGCACCGACAGTGGCGTTGTTGTACAAGCACTTCAGCACCTCGATATACCGATAGTCAATACGGCAACGCTGGAGGTACTCGAGCACTGACCATGTCTCGATCGAATCGAAGGCTTTCTCATAGTCCACAAACGCTAAGCAGAATGGCAAATTATACTCCTCAGTCTTCTGTATAATTTGCCGCAGCGTGTGAATGTGGTCTATGGTACTATAGCCCTTTCGGAACCCGGCTCAGGAGGCTGGAAGTCATCAAACCTGTGTTCGAGACGATTCGTGAGGACCCTCGAAAACAGCTTATAAACATGGCTCAGAAGCGAGATGGGTTGGTAGTTCCTCAACAAAGTGTTATCGCCTTTCTTGAAGAACAGCGTCACCACGCCTCTGTTCCATACTTCTGGCGTTTTTCGTTCGATCACGACGGAATTGAAGAGCTTTCTGAAGGACTTTAAGTACCGATGCTCCACCCGCTTTCAGGAGCTCTGATGTAATTCCGTCCTCTCCTGGTGCCTTGTTATTCTTTAGCTGTTTCAGGACCATCCTAATCTCGTACAGGCTGATGTCCGGGATATCTTCGTTATAAAGTCGGGTCAGTTTGGCTCTACGATCTTTGTTCAAACTGCTAACAGGTTTTGCGACTAAGGTGTATAGTTGTGCGTAGAAACTCTCAATCTCCTTCAGCACCTCCTATTTGGTCGACGCTATACTGCCGTCCTCTCTCTTCAGCTTCGTCAGCTGGCTTTGCCCAATAGACATGTCTTTTGCGAACACTTTGGAGCCCTTGTTCCGCTCTATAGTCTCTTTAATACGTTCGGTATTAAATAAACGAATATCGTGCCGCATAGACTTTGATATGTGTCTAGTGAGCTGCCTATATGACTCAGCATCCTCGGAGGACTGCAGTTGACTGCAACGAGCGACGTTTAGCCATGAGGTCGTAAGTATAGTTTGAGAGTTTTTGTGGTCTACTAGAACCGCGAGCCCACTGAACGAACAGTTTCTACAAACTTGCTGTTGATCTCGTCCACCGATGCGGCGCTCTCCAGGCACTTAAAGCGATTTGACAATTCGAGTTGAAAGTTCTCGGGGGTTTGGATATGGGCACGAGTAGGTCGGAGCGTGGACTTCATCAGACGAGACCTCTCAAGTTTGACATTGATATTCAATGTGCCTCTTACTATTCGGTGATCGCTTCCGGATTTCGCCATGTTGATAACAGACACATAATTGAATATTTGTCTCTTGGAGGTCAGGATAAAGTCTATCTCGTTTCTCGTGGAACCATCGGGACTCAACCAGGTCCATTTCCTGTGCGGTGGCTTCTGAAAGAAAGAGTTCATCATAGAGTCCCTCTTTCTCCAGGAAGTCTGCCAACCTCTGTCCTCTAGGGTTCTTTTGCCCATAACCAAATTGCCCCACCCACATCTCACCTTCGCTTCTTCTGCCCAGCTTTGCATTGAAGTCCCCCATAACTACATTAAAATAGGTCTCCGAGGTATGTATGGCCCTACTAATGTCCTCATACATCGCCTTCCTTCCGTGGATGTCGTAGAAGGCGACTAAGGAAATAAATTACCAGGAGACGGGCAGCAGCGTCTTCCTGAGATTCCAACCGCATACTGCGATCGCCAACCCGCCTGCCAAGCGTGGCGATTATGGCAAAACCCCTTCAGCGAATATCTCTTAGATATTCTGAGTATTAGGTACCCTGCTCGACACACTGCCGATGGCCAAAATGTTGTGTACGAGGGACTTGTGGACGAGAAACCCGACACCACCCTGGGACTGTTGCTCGCCCTCCCGGTAGTAGAGTAGGTTACCGGCTTTCAGGGTTATCGTGTCCTCGCCCCTTCAGATAACCCTAGGATATCCCAGTGTAATCTACCCATTTCCTCTTCCAGCTCAATTAGCTTTTCGTCTGTCCCCAATGTGCGAATGTTGTGTGTTACCAGGGCCAGTCGTTTTCGCTGTTGGGGGTGGTAGCCGGATCTCTGCCGGAGATTCTTAGCACCGCTTGCTCGCGCCGTTACCGTGGCCGCTACCGTAGCCAGGAATAGCGGAGCTGCTGGGGACTGGGGGCCGGGTTTTTTTGTTGTCTTCCATGAGGGTATTTGCCTTACTCGCCACGCTTGGCATGTGGCTTGGCGAGCGCAGTACATGGCAGTTCCGCAGAAGGCGCTGCAGCCCACCTTCTGGTAAGGTGTCCCTTAGCCGGTTTTTGTACGGCACCCACGAGAAGAGATGGGGGGGGGGTACAATTATAAAGCCGGCACCCCACGGCGTAATATGATATACAGCGATAATATGATAAAAGGTACATTTTACATTATAATAACAAAGAGTCATTAAAAGGTTTTCACTTATAACGACATTGTGGTTCAGGACACACAAACATTTACAATATCGAAAACAAATCCCTACTTAATTAAGTTAAGCAAAACAGTCAAATCTAACCATCACCTATAAAATAAACAAACAATGTAACCGAGCCCATCACCTAGTAGTAGGCAACTCGCTACCGAAGAAGTTTGCAACCAACCTTCTGAAGAAACAGTTTTCAGGCTTCCCGTTATACGAGTATAAATAATACATTGTGTATGTTGCTTATAATAATAAATAACTTCCACACAACACAATCACTTGTCCTGGTCCCAAACTGGGATACCCTGTGCTATGGTATCCAGGCAAGGACACCACAAAGAATGGAAATACACCCAGAGTGGGAATCGAACTCACGACCTCCGGCATGGTAAGCAGACGTGATACCGCTAGACCAACGAGGCATAATTACAAGCTCTGCCAAATGGTCGGCAGAACTCCTATCGATCAATAGGTTTGCAGCTCAGTTTAACCGAATGAAAATTCCTTATTTCACAGCATGATGCCCGGAACGCCGGACGGGTCGATGTCGGAGCGAGGCGGCCGATTTTCCATGGAGCAGAGCCCGGGGTTCAATAACCCGCAGACCCCCACCTCCGCTGCTAACAGTGAGTGTTTGAATCAGCATGGTCTAATAAAAAAATAAAAACCGGCTTTTCCGAACGCAAATGCACGTGTTACCTTTCTATAGAGATTACATAGCGTGACTAAACCCCTTCCGCTTTCAGGTGAGAAGTCTAGGCCGAGCCCGTCCTCTTGCCGATCGAGTCAGGAATCGTGCAAGCCGACGCAGCGGGAGCCCACCTCGAGTATGGGCCCGGCCGGCTACACGCAGTCCTGCCCCACCTCCGCGGCCGCTAGCGTGAAGCATGACGACTCCAGCACAGAGGTATGTTTCACACAGTCTGAGGTACTTACGATAAAAGCTACTTACAAGTCTTCATACAACATTAAAACGCTGTCTACTTATGACGCTGTCTACCGACACTATTCACTTACGGCGCTGACTACCTATGACACTGACTACTTACGACGGTGCCTACCGATACTATCCACTTACGATAGTCACCTATGACACTGTCGACAGTGTAAGTATTTTATGACGATATTAATATATGTAAGTATTTTATGACGATATTTATATTTATTTATTTTTTACTTTATTGTATGTATGTTATTGAATTTGACTTAATTCTTTGACTGCACCACAGCACGCACTCCGTAGTACAATTATGGGTTACCGTAGGCACTGACTGAAAATCAGCGCTGAGGGATCACTTCCTCAGCACAACGCTGAGTCAGCTGCCTTTTGTGGCAATGTAGATACACCACAGGCTACATCTATAGTCCTGTTTTATTTATTCGTTTTGTCTGTTGTGTATTTAGTTTTCCTTCTGTGTTCTGCATATTATGTTACTTATGTGCGTATTTTGTTTCTGTGATGTATCTTGTTGGTATAATAAATGTCTTTCTTCTTCTTCTTCTTCTTAATTACGGCGCTGTCTACCTACGACACTATCCACTTAGGGCGTTGTCTACCTACAAGATTCCCAAACGAGGTGTAGTTTGCACCCTTTGACGCTCGCCCTTCTGTTCGCAGACGACGCTCTCCGGAGGCCCGAACAGCACGAGCCTGCCGGGGCCCTTCCCCGGCTCGTGCAGCCTCAGCCGGCCCGACAACATCCCCATTAACCCCAATCAGGGCCCCAACGGGCCCCTCACCTCCACATCCTCCTTCGATCCCATCTCGTCCCTCGCACAAATGTCGCAGCAGCTCACCAACACGGTCGGCGGCGGGGGCCCCGGCCCCGGGGGCCCGATGGGGCCTTCCGGCGGAGGCATGAGCCCCTTCGGCTCTGGGCCCCCGCACCATATGCAGCACCATCACCAGATGCATCCGCATCCACACCCGCACATGATGATGAACGATTTAGGTGAGTACAGAAAAAGTCGAATCCGCTCAATCTAAACAAAAAGACGCAACGAAACCTGCGGGTGAATTTTGTATCGGATTTGTTTCTGTTTGCATTGTTTTGCGTTTTTTCATGTGTTTAAAGTGTGAGGAAAAGTATTAAAAGAACGGAAAACTGCCAGTTTAGTTACCCTATGTTAGAAGGCCCGGCTCATAGAAGGCGGTCTCATTGGCGGGTTGGAGAGGGGTGAAGAAACTTCGTTCTGAATTTTGTTGTAATACATTATTTAACGATCGTTCCACAGGAATTAATTCCAAGTATGTTTTAAGGATGTAAAATGTAATGTTGCGTCCCTTTTCTAGGCTGCCATATGGACAACATGGGCCCGGGGATGGGCGGGCCGATGGAAGGCATGATGGGCGGCGGTGACTTCCCGCCGGACATGAACCTCAGCCCCAAGATGGGCGGCGGCCCCATGGGCGGACCGATGGGCCCCATGGGCCCTGACTCCTCCATGATGGGCCCCCGGATGGGGGGCCCCGGCAAGATGCCCCCCTTCAACGGCGCCAACGTGCAAGTCAAAGCGAGCGCGCCCAACACGATACAATACCTACCCACGAGGGCTCAAATGACGTGCAACTCCGGCCCGCGGGGCCCGCCGTCCTTAGACTTCCTCCAAAAGGTCACGCATCCGATGCAAATGGACGGCGGGAAGGGTGGCGTCCAGTACTTCCCTCCCGGGGCGCGCGCGATGGAGATGGAGCAAGGCATGCGCGGCGTCATGCGGGCTCCCGGCGGCATGCTGCGAATGCCCCACTACCCCGCCGGCTTCAACTCGCCGCCTAAAATGGCCGACCCCTTCGGCCCGGGCGGTCCCGGGCCCAACCAGATGTGCGGGCCCGGCTTCCGTGGCGTCAAGGGCGGGATGGGACCCGGCAACGTCCGCATGGGCGCCGCGCAGCCGTTGCCGCCTTCGATGGGCGGCGGGCAGGGCTTCAAGGGGCAAGGGTTCGCGGTCCCGTCGACGGCGGACCCCAACTACGCGGCGCAGTTCCACAACTTCCAGCAGCAGCTGTACGCGACGGGGAGCCGCGGGCAGCCCCAGCCGTACCCGCCCTACCAGCCGTCCAAGTGATGACCGCCCGCGGCGAGGGCGGGGCTGAGTGTCTGAGTGTCTGAGTTTCGTACGCCTCCCCCGTGGCGTTGGCGCGCAAGTTTCTACATTATTTTTAGTGCCGATCGCACCGTTCAAACTGAATGCCGTTTACTACTGCGCTGAGTTCAGAACTCTAGAGTTCCTAACGTGGTTTAGTTACAATTGTGTTCAATTTCGACGGTGTGTCGGTCGATTGCTCAGATGTAGGTGAGTTAGGGGTGTTTCTTTGTAGTTTGTCTGCGTTGTATTGTTTGTCTGCTGAGCGTTAGCCTTGGGGGAGCGCAGGATCTCCGGATCGTCTCATTCGACCGATAAGACGTGTCGGGTCGAACTGAGCCGCGGCCCGGTAGACGGACGGTTAATTTTTTACTCGGAATGAACACAAACTAGTCACAAGTGTTGTGACTGTGGTATAAAAAGCAAAACGGATCTAAGTATGGCCTGATAATGTAGTTAAGATGTTTTTTGTAACATTTTAGGCGTTATTTTTTAATGTGTACAGACTGAATGCGGTCCTTTGCAGGAAATGTGTCCGAGTGCGTGGAGTACAGACGTGCGCTAAAGTACTTAAGGTGTTTTACTTATACGCCAGTGGAAATATCGGATGATCAAAATATTTTGTTAGTGATTTTTGTTTTTTTAGATGAATTGTGAGATTTCTCATTCTTTTTTTTGTATAAAACTCGCGTTTTTTTTTTATGTAAACACGAATACTAGTTAAGGATTAAATATCATAATTTTTGTTTGTCCTAGGTGGTTATAGACTAGTTTCTTGACTGAGCATGATTTTTAATATGTTAGTGAAATGCGTTTGTACAAATTGTACAAATTTTTCTTAGGCGTTGTGGTGAATCATGACTACGCGGCTGGGTTTCACAGTGGAGACACTAACTCTCGTTTAACTAAACTCTCGTCGGTGCAATGGGTTGCTTAGCTTAGAGTGTTGTTGGGGAACGGTCAGTAAACCACGTTTTTTTGTGAAAAACGGCCTTCATAATTATAGAAGTACAGTTTTAGATGTTTTTTTTTGCTAATTATGGCAATAACTTAGTTTTACGTTTATTCTGTTAATAATCAGAGAGAAATGCCACTTGTTTAATAAATCCAATGTATTGGTTCCTTATCAATACATTATTCCTATGCACACAGATATCTAGTCAATAATTTGAAATTAATGGAGCCCTAAGAAAATGTGTCGAAATTTCTACTATTTGGCCCAAATTTCTATTACACAGCGAAGAAATAAATCATTTGCAGCTAGTTTCAAGTAAATCTGTCAATTTAAAAATTATTTTAGTATTATTATTTAATAGAAAAAATTCGGTTTAATGTTTGGCATCACGGCCAGTATCAATATAACGTTTCTTTAGTGAAATTTCCTTTGATCTGATTGATAGAAATGATTTAACTGTCTTCCAGTGTCTTTGTAATGCAATACTTATCGATATTTTTACAAACAACACCCGATCAGCAGCGACTGGTAGTCCTTACTTTAATTAGTTAAAGTACTTAAAAAAAAATCTGATGCCATATTAATTTGCCACAAGAATTTGTATAATTTCGTGATATTTTTTACATCTTGTATTTCATTATTAATTTATTCGCATTTTCGTCCATGGACTTCTAGTAATATCCTAATCGTACATTTTAGGAGAATAAGCCAAGTAGCTATATCACATATCAGTTATTCTAAATCCTTCTATGAATAATAAAATGAGCTATGATCTCAATGAATTACAACCTTATCGGTATTTATTTGGCAAGTGAAATAGGTCAAGTGTTGAGAATAATTGGTGTGTGGTAAAAATAACTCTTGGCGAATGGTCTGGGCATGTGAGCGACCTACGACACGCAAATGCCTTGTTTATAAAGCAATGAAGATATCGGCCTGCGCACGCGCCGTTAAAGGTACACTCTCCATCGCTCGCACAAACGTGGGCCGCGGCGCTTATAGGCTGTTGTCACGGCTGGCATCGCGTCCCGCTCGCACAGTCTTACACGTTCACTCACGTTCTTATCTTACATTCTAATGTAATTGCAATACTTTATCATTTTACAATCATACTTTTGGCAGATGTAGTCTGATGCGTCAATAATTTTATATGAAGAGAAAAATGCCGTAAGAAGTTCATAATTGTAGTGTCCAATTCTCTGTATAAAAAACTAAGGATAAAAAAATATTTATGTATAAAAAGTACCCGATTTTACTTTCTATCAACGCCTCTGACCACATTTATCAAAAGTATACTCATTATTTACAATCATTAAAAATGTTACAATGCGCGAGCGAGAGAGATTCCAGGTGTAAAAGCAGCCTTAATTCTTTAACTTTCAACTATGTAGATTTTTAAAATTTAAACAACTGAACTGTCAATTTCATACATATTTTGACACTTTGATTTGATATCCTACTGTATAATATTATAAATGTGAAAGTTTGTGAAGATGTTTGGATGTTGGTTACTCAATCACGCTATAACGGCTGAACGGATTTAGATGAAATTTGGTACGGAGATAGTTTGACTCCCAGGAAAGGACATAGGATACTTTTCATCCCGTCGCGGGTAAAAATTAGTACAGGATAAAATTCGATTTGTCAAATTCCAATTCCCAGAATTGGTCCAAGTACAATAGATATCCAGAGTGTTGCAGGAAGGTCCGGTAGAATTTGAGAATTATTCTATCATCACTGATTAAATTAAATACAAACTTTTGTTATGGGACCAACTCTGAGACCACGAACAAATATTAACTTCCACCCGGTTCAGTGAAAAATAATATTTTTTCTTGTTTTTTTTTTCTGCAACACATCGTTCAGTGATTTTTCCTTAAATAATTTTATGGTCCTTCCTTTTTTCTGTCTTTTGTCTAAAAGTAACTCTTTCGGTTCTGTTGTAAATTCGTTGCGATATCGGGGAATCTTTGCCACTACACGACTTTCTCAACCACACCAACTATTGTGTATTCTGTGACCGCACATCAAAATGTTGCCTAAGGTCAAAATGTGATCCTGTATTTTAAAAATCTACTCAGTTCAAAGTTAAAGGATAGGGGGCTGCACCATGTCTGTAACAACAGAATATCCTATGTAGAAGCTTTAGTTTGTGGTAAGACTTCTTGCATCTAAGTTTGATCAACAAAGATGGAGAGCGTAGGCGGCGTTTAGTTCGAGATTGGCGCGGTTCACGGCGAGGAACGCACCGAAGTCCAGTTTAAACAATACACCTGCTAGCTATTAGATAGGCGTAATTTAATTGTAATTATAGTTAAATCTTAAGGTAAATAATGGTTCTTGTTTTAGGCTAAGTGAAGAGCAATGATAAATAAAATAGTTTGTGTAATATTTGATAAGAGATGAAATTAAGATGCAAACTATTGGTTGTGATTCTGACACAATTTGTTAAGTTGTTCGTAGTAATTTCACACACATGAGGATTTAGATTGTGGATTTTACTGACTTCACGATAAGTCTCCTTTATAATTAATAATTTTGATTATACATACCTGCAACAATATATATTTTTTGTTTTTTAAATATTTTTTACATGTTCTCGTTTGTACATCGCTAACAATAACTTGTACAGAGTACTTTTGGACTTAATTTAAGGCAATAAATGTATTTATTTTATAACTCGTGATGTAAGAATTTATTCTTAATTATTATAAAAAAAAATATATGATATGCTTGTAAGACACCTGTTTCAATAAAACATTGACTTGGATTTTTAAGGGAATCAGGTACCTACCTATTTTGTGCACCTCTAGGATCCTATTATTTTTCTGCCACGATCACCGACCATCGTCGTGATCAAAAAGGCATACAGAGTGCTCTAAAATGCTGGCGCACGACCCTAAACTACGCAACGCATTCTGGTCACCAAGACAAACTACTTTATTCATAAAAACCGTTCAAGTGCGTGCAATGTAGGGTTCCGTATTCTAAACCGAGTACCGATGTCTCCCACAGCAAGGGGATACACCAGGACTGGAAAATCGTTTCCTCTAAGGGGTTGACCAGAGGATCCACGAGTATTTGAAATATAACGTCGTCACACATGGCGCACAGAATGAACCAATCACAGAGTGATTTACTCTACAGCTCATCTTGCGCTCATTTCATTGGTACAGACTAACCGAGAGGACTGGGAAGTTTTTAGAGTGAATTTTGTAGGAAGAAATACTTCTATGGGTTTATTTATTCGTAGGATTATATACTTTTGGAATGCAATTGGTTACTAGATTACCAATAGTGTCAGGGAACCAACCATTCGCGTACTAACAGGAATCTATTGAACAACTATGCAGTTTAGAGACTCGGCCCCCTGGTCATAAGTGACAACTTGCCCACATCTTGCAGTATGCGGTTGGAATCTCAGGAAGACGCTGCTGCCCGTCTCCTGGTAATTTCCTCGCCTTCTGCGACATCCACGGAAGGAAACGGTGTGACGCTATTCTTAATCCGGCGCCACAACACGGAATTTTATTCCTAGTCTTTTATAATAAGTTGGTCGCCTATTACTCGATAACTTGTAAAGCCTATTTAGCCGATATGGTTTTCCTTTTGACTTCGTTACATGTGGTACTGCTCAGAATTTTTTCGCCTTTCTACAATCAACCGTTTAGCCGAAAGGGACGCCCTACTCTTAACAAAAAAATGCGCTTTAAAGCTTAATAGGTAGGTATTTTGCAAACGGAATCTTAAATCGAAAAACAAGAAGAAAGAAATTTTATTATACCAACAATATACAAAGCGGTCTTTCTGCACCCACAATATTTTTGAACGACCAATCCACAGACTATATAGAGATACTACGCATGGACCAATCTAACGATAGGTACTGGTGTAGGCGAGAATAAAAATTGCATCCCTAATTTAAGTAGGTAGGTATAGGGCATGTATCGTATAAAAAAAAATTCGCTATTTCATTATAATTAGACACAGAAATACATCACCTGTGAAAATTTCAACTGTCTAACACGATTCATGAGATACAGCCTGGTGACAGACGGACGGACAGCAGTCTTAGTAATAGGGTCCCTTACCCTTTGGGTGCGGAACCCTAATAAAAGAACGCGTAACATTTAATGTTCACAATATAGCACGTACCTATCTAACTAAATTTATGATGTGCTTATTGAATATATTGCGCGTTGAGCTGGCAAAATCTTCTTCAAGAGAGAAAGTTTGAAGATTTCGATAAGGTTCCTTGGGAATAAATGTTCAGTATAGGTACGGTAAGTAGGTACTGAAAACATTTCTGCAAAAAAAGTTCAAATTTGAACCTGCGCACATATACCTACATAATTATTGTAATCCGTTTATTTTCCATTTTATAAAACGTTACTTATCGGCTTTATTAATATAGCCGGACAATAGATGTCTGCTACTCGTGTTACTCAGTCACGCTTATACGCACTTAAAAATTATTATAAGTATACGAATAAAAAAATATATCACTAGGTCACTATAGCTATAGGTTTCGAATAGCCGAGGAGAAAACCCGCAACCCAGTTGGATCCTCGCGGCCTCTCTTTGTATTTATAATCTGTGGTTCTCTCTCTCGAAGGTTCTCGATGGGAACACACGAACTCGCAAACCCAGCGACCAACGATCAGCCCTTCTATCACGTAACTGTCCACTATTCCAGTGTCAAAAATTATTTATTTGACTGTTTCCAGTCTACGAATAAAAAACTCGCCAAGGGCGAGTCGGACTCGCGCAGGAAGGGTTCCGTACCATTATCGTTACCGTCTACTTGTTGCCGTTATTAATATCAAGCACTAATACATAGCCTGCCCTACGAATAAAATACTAATATCGCCATGACACATGAGTATGTTACTCAATTTCGTAATTTATTTTCACAATTCGATGTACACTGCATTGTAGTCTTCCTACTTGTTAATCTGTGGGTTAATCGAATTGCCACAGTAAACCATGGTTTGTTCTATGAAACAGGCCCGAGAATGCGCGAGACAGACAGTGACAATAGAGGCGACTTCTTGTGTGTCGGGGGAAAAAAATCCACTTCGGGCAGTGATAGCCTGATAGGATCTTATTAATCAATCAGCCCATATTCGACCACTGTTGAAGCCTCCCCTATATAGAGTTGTACGATTTAACCTACTGCAAACAGTGTTAGTCTTTAGGGTTCAGTAACCAAAGGGTAAGGGACCCTATTACTAAGACTCCACTGTCCGTCTGGCTGTCTGTCACCAGGCTCATTTATCTCAGGAACCGTAAGAGCTAGATAGTTGAAATTTTCACAGATGATTCTGTTGCCGCAATAACAACAAATACTAAAAACAGAATAAAATAAATATGTACCCGTTCTTATTGCTTTGTTGTATGTGTAACATATTTCTTTCTTGTGTACAATAAAGTAAAGTAATATTTAAGACGGGCTCCCATATAACAAACGCGATTTTTTTGCCGTTTTTTGCTCGATATTATTAACGGCAACAGGTAGACGCTTAAAATATTCAAATGTTGTATAGATAATGGTACGGAATCCTTCGTGCGCCAGTCCGACTCCCACTTGGCTGGTTTTTTTTTTTAAGTTTCAAATGAAGCTTCTCTTTATTTCATTCGGAGTACACACCCATATCAATGAGGAGCTAGTCTGCCTGAAAATACGGACCTCGTTCCCGTCTCATTCTAACATTGTGTAAGAGAGAGGAATGACATTATCCGAGGGTGGTATTTCGCGCGGGATAGGTAGGTTATATTAAATATTAAAATCAAATAAGAATGTGTGCTATGTGTAATAAGAACACTTACATTAAAATAATTCGGAACGCACCTTAGACTTGTAGAGTTGTCTATGGTTCCCCTACAATCATTTCAAAATTAAAAAGTTTGTGATTGGTCTATGGAATCACAGAACGGAATCTTGTAAAAGATTAGGCCATTTCATAAAACAAATGTATAGTAACTCGCAGAAAACATCTTCGGGACAGTTGTATTTATTTCAGCTTTGCATTTAATGTTAAATTGAACCGTGAACCGCATTGTAGGTCCATTGAAAAGGATTCATCTTCGACTCGAGCGGAAGGTTAGCAGTCTCGTTTCTGCAATAGAAAAGATTTGAGGAGACGTAAGGTAAACATCGATTTTGATATTTTCTCTTAGAATGGAATCGGTTGTCGAAAGTAGTTATCTAGAGCATCCGACTCGCGAAAAAGTGTATTACAACTGTTTATAGTGTATTTTTAGTGCGTCCTCGTAAGAAATGAAAGTTTGACTTTTGCCACATATTCTTTTGAATGGCAGCTGACGGGACGTATCCATACAGTTACGGGAGTACTAATGAGCGACGTAAACTGTTTTACAACTTTGTGACAATACTATTTGTGTGGTTTTCCCAATTTCATGATTTTGAGGTTCTAAATGGTCCAAAGTTGCTAAGGATTGCCTTGTTATTTTGCGCTCTAAAATGTCAAAATGTGGAGTTGTCAAAGGCTTGGTTGAGTCATTCTCGCAAGCCCTTTACTGCCACATCTGATTCTTGGGAAATATTGGCTTTGTTTACACAAAGATGTCCCTATTATCACTTGACAACCTCTTCAATATTCGTATTTTCTTGAAATGTGCTACTTTTTTACTCCCATTCATTTATTGTCTGTCTATATAGTTGTTTATCAACTTAACTCATTATTTTACCAGTGATTTATTGTTCTTTTATCCCTTAATTTCTCTTAGGTGATTCAGTGCAGTTAACAAAGCAAACTAGTAAAAATTATCTACCCTCTTTATGTCAGATCCTTTTCCTTCCTACTATTGGCCTTCTGTTGATGTTTGTTAATGAAGTAATGTTAACCAGCACTGATAACAAAAATAGGTAATAAGCTCTCTACACCTAATCTCCCAAATATTTTCTTTTATCTTAGTTATTCCCTTTATTTTCGTAGTACATATCTTCGTTCAGCATCTAAAACTGCGAATGTGACTTTTATCAAATTTTACAGGAGATGAAAAACTTTACAAATCATACCGCTGTACACATACAAAAATTTTTAAATAATTGTTTTATGGGTTTAAGTTAGACTAAAAACCATCATATCGATATGTACATTGTAAATAATTTAGGATAAACTAAATGGTAAATCTGAAATTTAATTGAATGATGGCCCGGGCCATTAACCGATTATTGCTGGCTGATTGTATTGGTTTCTTCATTCTAAATATTCAATTTTATGTTTTTATGATTATGAACATAAAATAACTGAAATTTTATCTAAGAAACAGTTAATTCAACTGTAAATCCACTAAAAATAAAATATGAATGAGAGGTGTCTAAAAAAAACTGGTTTTTGTTATTTTCACAGTTATTCATTAACAAACTCACAACTGCTCATAGACATGTCATTCTTCAACCTTCTTGGATCAATAACAGTAATTGTAACCCAGTAACTTTTCATTATATTCACTAATTCTGTACCAACAAATATTGTAGTTTAACTGCCTACTTGAGTGCTTAAATGATAGTGTCATCATATACATGGATTTAATTGCTCTAAGAGGCTGTGTATTGTATACTTCTTATAAGTTCATATTGCATCAGTTAATTGAATGGTTACTGTTCTGTTTTCTGTACATCCAGCTCAATATTCTCTTCATTTCTATTCCATTCCATGCATCCATCCATTCTTCTAATTTTTTAATTTGTAATTTCTATGTTATCCAATCCATCGGCCTATATTCATCAAGTAATTGATGTCAATTTCTTAGCAGTCAGCAGTAGGCAAAATTTTAAATTGACATAATTACTTAATTAATTAATTAATTTCTAACATTTTCTTCCTGGTGTATAATAAAGAATAGGTTATCTATCTATCACTCTGGTCAATTATTGATTTTGTCTCCCATTTACACATTTGTTAACCTGCAGTGTTAAGGCAATTGGATGACCCAGACATTAACACAGTGAATGCCAACCTTTTTTTACCAGTTAAAACCCGGCACCACTATAATAATTTTCATTATGAGTATTCAACGAAAAATCTATGAATGAGCTTGTATCTGGTACCATGCCTTTATTGTGTCTACCTACTAAGCTGCGGAGTAAAAACAAACCCCAAATAGATCGTATCTGCATACCCATGTCTCCAGTAGGTTAGACAGATGTACCATATGACATATATTGTGAATTAACCTGATAATTATGTTTTGGTTCATGTTTACAACATGTTATCACAATTTACTTAAGAGTCCATTTATCAATATTCTATCTCCAATTTGTTTGATAAATTAGGATTGATTACTGTTATTATTATTATAAAACTATAACCAAAAACACACTTTACTAGAACCTACTCTGACAACTGTTGCAACTACAAAAATAAATAGTCAAACTTTTAATATTGTTTAATGTGGAAGTTATTATTATATAATAATATATATTATTAAGTATATTTAATTTCAGGCAGCTTTTTCTTCGATGTAAATAAACAATTTATATACATAGTTAAAATATAAAAGAAATAATGTCTGTCAAGTTGTTAGCTAATACAAGGCCATTTGTTTAGCCTATCAATTCAACAAATGTCAACGTCTACTACCAATTTCTTGACTTATTTAAATTATAAAAGAAATTGTTAGTTTGCATAAGCAGCCTATATACAACCCACTGTAGGGCACAGGCCTTCTCTCAGAGAGAGACAGTTAGGCTTAATCACCACGCGTGCCCACCGCGGATTGGCGATTTCAAGCACTGAGCTGTATGAATAGCTCAGACACTCAGGTTTCCTCACGATGTTTTCCTTCACCCTTAGCGAGTGGTATTGCTACTATAACTTCACAAATGTACATAACTAAGAAAACAAAGTCATAGGTACATGCCCACACTAGGAATTAAACCTGGGTCTCCCGCTTCCGAGTCCAATGTTCTACCCACTAGGCTACCACCGCTTGTTAGTTTACAATCAGCATAATGCCACCTAACAATTGTTAGTTTACAATCAGCATAAAAGTGACCACCACTGTACCATATCAGACTACCAGTTAGTTGCAGATATCCACACTTCAGGTGGGCCGATCACAAAAATTCAAGTATTTGACTGGATTTAAGTGATATTGTCTAGTGCTTACAATCATTCATTGTTCTACAATCCCCTTTTATCCATTCTTTCAGTTTATCTTTCTGAGTGGAATGGGTCGGAACAAAACTTTTTGCACTGATGAGTAGAACTTAATTGAAGATTTATCCAAAACTTCCCTTTATGGGCTGCTTCAAAAAAGATACTGTCAGGGAATTATTATCAAAACGAACGGTTATGTGACAATCATATATCGAAAAAAAAACCAGTTTCCTTGTTGTGCTATTATCAGTGCACGCCTCTACTTTTAATCCTTACTAATATTATAAACGCGAAAGTTTGTTTGTATGTATGGATGGATGTTTGTTACTCTTTCACGCAAAAACGGCCGATCGGATCCGGATGAAATTTTGCGCAGAGATAGATTATAGTCTGGAGAAATACACATCAAAATTACCACGCGAACGAAGTCGCGGGCAACAGCTAGTATGAAATAATGTTACTATCTCACCTGTGGCATTCAATTTGTGTTTATTGGAACAATCAGACAGCCCATATTCGTCCACTGCTGTACATAGTCCACCCCCAGGGCATGCCACTTCTTGCTATTATTTATGGAACAACATTGCATAAATACTTTTTATCTTATCTTATTTGCAGGTAGTGGAAGCTTAACTTGTGTAAGCTGAAGCTGTTGTGGTCCATTTCGCTGGGAGCAACGGTGTTAGTGGCAGTCGGGGCTAGGATGTCAGTGCTGAATCAGAGCGGCGAAGAGCAGGTTGGTCTAGTTCCATATGTCCTACTATAGGGCATGGGCCTTCTCTCAGGGAGATAGTATGGTCTTAATCACCACGCGTGCCCACCGAGGATTGGTGAGTTCAAGCGCTGAGGTATGTGAATAGCTTAGACACTCAGTTTTCCTCACAATGTATTCCTTCACTTTTAGTGATAAGGCTGCCGTCTGTACTCTTAGGTTAAGAATGACCTGTGTAGTTTAAATTTTTATGTACAATAAAGTGTTCTCTAACCCCCATGAACTGTGATATTTCCCCCAGTTTCTCGTACACTAACACGCTGTAAATCTACTGTTCATCTAATCTAATCTACGAGAAACCGGGGGTATGTATCTATCCTTCACTGTGAGCGAGTGGTATTGCTACTATAACATGCTACATGCCCACATGTACCTATGATTTTGTTTTCTAAGTTATGTACGTCGAACCTGAGAATCGAACCTGGTTCTCTCGCTTCCGAGTCCAATGTTCTAACCACTAGGCTACCTCCACTGTAAAGAGCAGGTAAATAACTTTTTTTCATGTAGCCTATATACTTTCCACCGCACAGCACAGGCCTTCTCTCAGAGAGCGAGTACGGGCATGAAATCAACGTAACTCAAACAAAAAAATATATATTACTAAAAAGACAAAAGTAAAGAACTGAAATACAAAAATAACCAGCAACCCGACTGCTGAGCATTAACTACTAAGCAGACGGGACCGAAATTCACAAGTGTAACTCATTGCAAAGTTTCTATACTGGTCCTGTCTGTATTTATTATATTTATAATATAAGTAGTAGTCTAGTATTAGCTACTAATTACAATGGCCGATGCTAAGTACAGAAATCTTACGGCCGACGCTTACGCACCAAAGACCAACCATAGAGTTCTAGTTGCGCCTGCAAGAGGGCGGTCGGTGATAGAAAAGATGACCGGCGTGTTTTACGTTAGGCCTGCATCTGGCATTAGAAGAGTAGGTAGGTCGATTGAGCTACCGTCCATACGTTGTGGTGATGCAAATGTTATTGCATAAAACTGCTTGCTTCAGTTCATTTGTTTACCTTCACTTTCCAAAAACATCCAGTTCTCAGTACGACTGTGTTCTACGCGTTCGTAAGAAGCTACTTAGCATTTTGATATTATAACATGTACTGTACTACATTGTGCGCGTTTAAACTCCTATTAGGACCGACTGTTAACTGTACCGTCGGTTTCTCGTACACTACCGATATTTTAATCTACAGTTTGGTTAATCTAAGTTGTCAGTTGTTTCTTTTGTGTGCAATTTGGCCAACTAACAGCTATTAACAGTAGATAACAGATTGTTAGTGTATGAAAAACTGGGTGCAAGTAATTTTGTCAAAATGTTCCTTCCACACAACGAACAGGGCTACAGTCTGGGTGTATTTCCATGTTTGTGATGTCTTTGTCAGGTTATCGCAACACAGGGTATCCTAGTTTGGGACCAGGGTGAGTGATTGTGTTGTGGGACGATTATACCTGCGTGCTAACCAGGCAAGAACAAGACAACAATGTTTGTTAAGTAAACAATCCATTTGCTCTCTGAGAGTGTGGTCAGTCAAATTCTTTTATTGATGGGGTCACCAGTAAATTAAATCGCGATACAGGGAGACAAAAATAACTGTAACTTGTTTGCAATGATTATAATTATCTTAAGTTAAAGAAAGAAACCATTATTCACCATGAACCATTTAGTTAAGATGGTCGGACGATGTGGCCAGGTCGGCACCCCAGCCCGTGGATGCGAATGGCGAGAGACCGCGAAAGATGGCGTGATGGGGAAAAGGCCTATACCCAGCAGTCGGCAGAGGTGGGTTGATGATGGTGATGCTGATCTTATGTTATTGTGGGACGAATAACGCTCACAAACATCGTTATGGTTGCCTGAAAGAAATTGCTTTTAGTAATAAAAGGCCGCCAATTGTTTTTACCGCTGTTCCGCCTCTCCAAGGTTTGCTGGAAGAAATCTCTTACAGAGATAAGCTGGCCTTTGTACATGCTATTTCTTGTGATGTCCTGTTTAGTGTTTTGTGTGCAATAAAGTATATAAGTAAGTAAGTATATTTCGATTTATTAAATTTCAATACAGAGAAGAATATTCTATCTATCGTGAGGAAATCTGAGTATCTGAGGTGGTTACATAATTCAGCGCTTAAATTGCCAATCCGTGGTGGGCACGCGTGGTAATTAAGTTCATACTCTCTCTGAGAGAAGGCTTGTGCCCTACAGTGGGACGTATATAGTGGCGAGTCATTGAAATTAAATTGAACTTAATTCGCTTTGGACGCCAAGTGCTCAACGAGGCTGTCTATCTGTAGGGTTCCGTACCCAAAGGGTAAGGGACCCTATTACTGAGCTTCGCTGTCCGTCCGTCCGTCCGTCTATCACCAGGCTATATCTCATGAACCATGATAGTTAGATAGTTGAAATTTTCACATAATTTATATATTTCTGTTGCCGCTATAACAACAAATACTAAAAACAGAATAAAATAAATATTTAAGGGGGGGCTCCCATACAACAAACCTGATTTTTTTGCCGTTTTTTGCTTGATATTAATAACGGCAACAGGTAGACGTTTGAAATATTCAAATGTTATGTAGATCATCACCAGCCATTTGACGCCCACTGCAGGACATAGGCCTCCTTTGTGGTTTTCATAACTATAAGGGGTTTTGCCCTAATCACCACGCTTGGCAGGCGGGTTGCCGATCGCAGTATGCGGTTGGAATCTCAGGAAGACGCTGCTGCCCGTCTCGTGGTAATAATTGATTTTCTTAGTCGCCTTCAACGACATCCACGGAAGGAAATGGAGTGACGTTATTCTTAATCCGGCGCCACACGGAAGATATAAGTTATATAGATAATGGTAGGTACGAAACACTTCGTGCGCGAGTCCGACTCGCACTTCAACGGTTTTTTTGTTATTTCTATGACGTTTTTTAGGTGTATGTGCGTTATTATTTTGTTAATAGTGTGTATTTGTTTTTATCACCAGGTGGAATGTCCACTGTGCATGGAACCACTGGAGGTCGACGACCTTCACTTCTATCCGTGCACATGCGGATACCAAGTAAGTCACTGTTTTCGGAGTAAAAACTCGTAATATTAACTTACTCCCATTATTAACTTAAGGCCCGCGTGCACCACCGACTAAAATCCATTTAACTTTAAGTTAAACAGAATTTTGACAGTTGCGCCATAGACTATCTGTCAAAATTCTATTCAACTTAAAGTTAAATGGATTTTAGTCGGTGGTGCAAGCCGGCGTAAGTCCGGTTTCACTTATTAGGCCGATATGCGCCAACACTATCTGACAGCACTTCTCATCAATTCATCCAGGAATAAGCTCTATCCAGTGAATAAGTCCAAAAACATCTTGCACCAGGACATTTTCAGACCTATTCTATACTAATAAATATATTATATATATATAATGTAGCCTATATACGTCCCACTGCAGGGCACAGGCCTTCCCTCAGAGAGAGAGATAGAGAGTACGGTCTTAATCACCACGCGTGCCCACCACGGATTGGCAATTTCAAGCGCTGAGGTGTGTGAACAAAAATTAGGATACCCTGTGCTATGGTAACCAGATAATGAAGAAACCCAGACTGTAGCCATTAGTTAGACCTGAGATTTCCGCACTTAGCCTGATAGTTGGGCCATTGTACCTAGCAAGCGCTGAGGTATATAAACACCTTAGAGACTAGGGTTTCCTTACTATAACTATAACTTCACAAATGTACGTAACTCATTGTTTTGACAGTTTGGGACCAACACAAGTGATTGTGTTGTGTGGAAACTATCATTCCACCAGAGTGCACGCGTAAAGGCTAACGTATTGTTGACTGTATACCGTCAAAGGCTCAAGGTCTAGACCGTCTTTCATGTTTGTTATTGTCTCTCAGAGAAATACCATTTCCCTATACTTGTAATTCATTCCACATAAGGTATGCATTAACCTTGATTGCACATGCCTGGTTGTTGATATGTTAGTCTCAAGTAAAACTGCACTAAGTGCAGTTTTAAGTCTTGTACCAAATTATAGAAGTTTTAAATTAATTTTTTTGCTGCCCATTGAGGAATTTCGCTGTCCCACGAATGTAACTATTCATGTCACTTATTTTAGGTGGATTTTTATGTCTAATAAAAATACATTTAGGTCAGGTTTCAGGTTGGACTATACTATAAATAGTTATATTTATGTATGTTCGATGTAAAGCCCATTTAAATAAATCATTAGTTAAAAGGTTGCATCCTTGAAACATAAAAACAAACTTAATCAAAAGTAAAAGACGTTGCCTCCAACATCACAAATAAAGTTAAACGTAATAAAACACAAAAAGCAACAAACAACATTTTTGTGTTCTGTTCCTAGATCGTAGGATCCTTTTTACCCCATTCGCACGTGGGCACACCTAGTTAACTCGTGTATATTTTTTATCCCAATTTGAAGTCTGCTCTCTCCATTTTGGTCAAAGTTGTGCACGTTCGGATCATTGATCTTCTTTTTAGGGTTCCGTACCCAATGGGTAAGGGAGCCTATTACTAAGACTCCGCTGTCCGTCCGTCCGTCCGTCTGTCACCAGGCTGCAGTCATGAACCGTGACAGTTGAAATTTTCTCAGATGATGTATTTCTGTTGCCGCTATAACAACAAATACTAAAAACAGAATAAAATAAATATTTTTATGGGGGGCTCCCATACCACAAACGTGATTTTTTGCCATTTTTTACTCGATATTAATAACCGAACAGCTTGAAATATTCCAATGTTGTGTATAGATAATGTTACGGAACCCTTCGTGCGCGAGTCCGACTCGCACTTGGCCGGTATTTAATCTAGTTTTTTCATGTGCTTACGCGGACGATTCCCATTGAATCCATTCAACAACGGAAGGATTTCGTTTGGTCAATTAGTAGCGATTGTCATAAGTGGCGCCACTGGTTAATTTAAATATCAGCGCGCGAAAAAAAGTGTGTTCAAGTTGTACGTTATTTTATCTGCACGTTGTATATCCAACGATCCAACAGCTCTTATCCACACACTGATCATATGTCCCGTCCCCAGATATGCAGGTTCTGCTGGAATCGAATCCGGGAGGGCGACAACGGGCTCTGCCCCGCGTGTCGCAAGGCCTACCCGGAGAACCCGGCAGACTTCACGCCGCTCAGTCAGGAGCAGGTAAGGACCAGGCAGGACCTAATAGGCCTATTGAAACCCAATAGGCCCATTTAGACACATACACACATCACGCCGCTCAGTCAGGAGCAGGTAAGGACCAGGCAGGCATAATAGGCATATTCAAACCCAATAGGCCCTTTCAGACTCAATAGGTCTATTTAGACACATACAGTATTAACAAAGGGCAAGATAAAAAGTACCCGAAACCGGCGTGCGTGCATGCAACAACTAATGAATGTTGAGGAAGTGAAAGTGATCTGTCAGGATCGTAGCAAGTGGCAGTCCCTGGTCTCTGCCTACCCCTCTGGGATACAGGCGTGAGTTTATGTTATGTTAGACACATACACACTTCACGCCGTTTAGTCAGGAGCAGGACCAGGCATTTTTTTTATGTCGCCAATTCTGAAATATCGAAAAAAGTGACAGCAGTTTTATAATAGTTATGTGGGAACATATGGGACCGCTACTATTTCGGAGTGCCTTTCCTAATCAATTTTGTCTGTATTGATGAATAGAAGAACCTAAGGGCGTTGATCTTTTTTAGAGTTTCACTGGACCATTTTTTTTTATTCGGCTTGACCGATTTGGGTTTTTTTTTCATCATCATCATCATTATATCTAACAGCAAGACTCGTCTATGCAGCATCTCTCACGTATAGCAAGGTTAATGGAAAACTTACACAAAAAATGTTTTAATCTCATGGGAGAGGCCTGGATGCCCTTTAACAGGCAGTGGCATAATAGTTGCCGCCTTAAATTGAACCTTATCACTTCGAAATAAAGTCCAAAACCAATGAAAAGTTTATACAGCTCTACCAGTTAAAGAGTTCAAAGATAAATCGAGATTTTTTCACTACGACTAATACTTTTCAGTCTAGTCACGCGGTACAAAAACGCGCTATACAAATCGGGCTCTAACTATGACGTCACAACTTGAAGGTAACGCCTTATAATTTATGAAGCATTTAAATATTTGAGTTATCTCGTGAAATAATGTTTTTATGCGTCTACGCCCTTATTAGAAAACTTTGAGAATTCAATGAAAAACCGAAATCTTATAAGTTTTTTATTATAAGAGTAACTTGATATTTCGCATTTTTTGAGACCCGAAAAAGATGATTTATGTTTTTTTTCTGAGTTATCTACGTTTTCCGTGGTATAAAAACCAATGTCACTCCAATGTAAGTTTAAAGCAAGTTCCCCATTAAAGCCAGGGACTCGATAACTATTTGCCTCTCGCTCGCACAATATAGACGGCAACATTGTAAAAAATGTGTTAAGCACCCTGCGCAAAAAAGCCTATTATAACATTGAGGATTATTTGGAATACAAAGATGTCTGGTGTTTAAATAATGTTATCGGGGACAATTGTATCTAGTGTAGTGTAACTTTAAGTTGAAAACTCTGTTAATTAAGCAAATCTGTCTTGAACAGAATAAATGTGGAGTTCCTTTGTTAGCTTCTTCTCCGCATAATCTGTTAATTGTGAAACTAACCGCTTTGACGGTCGTTAAGTAAACATTTTGTTTATATTGTGAACCTTGACTTTGACTTGAAATATTAGTAACAGTTTCGGCGCTAACCGTAGCTCTGCTTCACCCAGGTGGCGGCGATAAAGACGGAGAAGAAGGCGCGCGAACAGAAGCGGCGGAACAAGACGCTGGAGTCGCGGCGGGCGCTCGCCAACGTGCGCGTCGTACAGAACAACCTCGTGTTCGTGGTGGGACTGCCGGTGCGGCTCGCCGACCCCGAGGTACGCAGGTTCACAAGCCGCAGTGGTCGCTAGATCAAATTACATCGGAATAGATGCAATAGCGTCCAAGTAGAGTCACTGGAAAGCTAAAAGAGTCACAAAGGACCCTGTAGAGGCACTGGCGACCCCGTAGAGTCACTAGCGACCCCTTAGAGTCACTAGTGATCTCATAGAGTCACTAGTGATCTCTGAGTCCCTAGCGACCCCTTAGCGTCACTAGCGACCCCTTAGAGTTACTAGTGATCTCTTAGAGTCACTAACGACCCCTTAGAGTCACTAGTGATCTCTTAGAGTCACTAGCGACCCCTTAGAGTCACTAGCGACCCTATAGAGTCATTAGAAGCTAGTGTCATTAACTACCATGTAGACTCACTAGTGACTTAAAAACAGCTCCAAGTCTGTAATAAAGATGTAGAAGTAGAACAAGACTGGAGTCGCGGCGGGTGCTCGCCAGCGTCAGAACAACCTCGTGTTCGTGGTGGGACTGCCGGTGCGGCTCGCCGACCCCGAGGTATGCAGGTTCACTGCCCGCCGTGGTCGCTAGATCAAATAGCGACCTAGCAACTAAAAAAACTTATTTAAATAGTAACGTTTGGAATAAAATCTATAGCGTCCACAGCGTCCGAGCCGAGTCGCTGAAAAGCCAACAGAGTCACAAAGGACCCTGTAGAGTCACTAGTGACCCCAATTCCAATCCAATAACAATGATTTTAGCGTGCCAAAACAAAGTGTAACAAATTAATGACCTTAAATCCCCGGTTTCCCGTACGTTAATAAATCTAATTGTTTTATTTTGACGGTTATCAGTATTTTTCTTTACAATAATAGTTATTTGTTATACAAGAGTGCAAAGTTGCTTTTTGACCGCGTGCTCAATTTTGATGACCGAGCAAGCGAAGGATTCTAAAATTGAATCACGAGCGCAGAAAAATTAGAATCCTGAGCGTTAGGGAATCAAAAGAGCACGAGGTGAGAAATCTTTGCACTCGAGTGCAACACGTAACTTTTGATCCCACCTCAGCGAGGAAATTACTAAATGCAAAAAAACACAAAAGAGGTTCCGAGTCTGATTTTTTAACAAATTAAAAAAAGTTGTATGATAAATTCGGCACCATGAAGGTAAAAGTAAATAGGTTTAATGATGTTTTGAATTTACAAACTTAGTGTTCGAAATTCAATTTACTTTATCCTCTAGCGGATAAAAAACGGCTTTTGCGCTCTGATATCGAAAAGCAAAAACACTCTTCCCGAGATGGGGGGATGAAACGGTTTTTTTTTTTATAGTTTCGCCATGTCCCTCCGTCAGTCTGTCCGTCCGTCCGACCTAAAATTTTCTTTAGGATTTGCAGGATTGTAGTTTTTTACTCGCCTACGCCATATTTTGGGGTATCGTTGGATTGGTTGCTTAAAAATATTGTGGGTGAAGGAAGACCATTTTTCGATTTAGGGTTCCGTTTGCGAAACATTAAGCTTTAAAGCGAGTTTCAAAAGTTGTAGAAACGTGAAAAAATTCTGATTAGTAGCTCATATAATGACCTAGAAGGAAAACTATCATGGCTAAGTAGGCTTTACAAGTTAACAAGTAACAGGCGACCAATTTATTAAAGGAAAACTTCGTACAGAATTAATTGAAAATTACTTTCATGGAGTTATTAGTTCTGTAAAAAAGCGGTGGTAGCCCAGTATTTAGAACAATGGACTCGGAAGCGAGAGACCCAGGTTCGATTCCCAGTGCGGGCTTGTACCTATGACTATGTTTATTTTTAAATTTACGTACACCTGCGTATTTGTAGTAGCAGTATCACACGCTAAAGGTGAAGGAAAACATCGTCAGGAAACCCGCGGCTTGGTTCCTGTGCGCTAGGCCGACTAAGCAGTCAGGATGGTATTGTTGCTGGCAAGTCTACTCCATCTAATAAACAATGTCCTAGGCACTGCAGCGTCCGAATCGTCCCTTCACCCATCTAGTGTGAGTGAAGGTGCCACTGGACGCTGTATAAATCATCCTATTGCGTAGATGCAAAGGCCAAAGTTTTTAGTTCTGTAAAGCAGATAAAAACCCCCTCTTACTGCGGAACCCTTCACTGCGGATGGCGCGACACGCACTTGGCCGGTTTTTTTTTCTTCTTTGGTCTCCATTGGTGCGATTCTCCTCTTCTATTTGAGATAGGAATAATCCATGTTATTATGCCGTTTGTCATTCTTATTTTGTTTTCTTTCAGATCCTCAAACGTCAGGAGTACTTTGGCAAATATGGCAAAATTCACAAAGTAGTTATAAACCAAAGTACGACGTATGCTGGGTCACAGGTGAGACTCATTCAATTATTCATTATTGATTCATTCATTCATTCTCGCTGGCTCAGCGACCCAAAAAGGAATCTTGGCCTCCGAACTCAAAAGACGCGACAATTCCCTTTCTTCCGCTACCTCCCTCCAATAAAATTATTCTTACTTTATTAAAATTTTGACAGTTCATAAATTACTGGTATCATCAAAAGTTGCCACGAATCGCAGTAGAACGCAATCTCTATTGAAAACACAAACATATCAATACGACAATCGCCAGGACATTATGTTTGTGATGTCCTTGCCTGGTAACAATACCAAAGGGTATCCTAGTTTAGGACCAGGACGAGTGATTGTGTTGTGTATAACTCATTGTTATTTATTATTGTTATTATACTGAATCGCTCGTAGCCCCGGCTGCCTGAGTGATCTTAAACGATCACGAAGGTTAAGCAACACAGGGCGCGTTCAGTGCACGGATGGGTCGCCGTCTATGCCTAACGCTAGTGGCATTTTTCCGAGCGGTTCCGTGCTTCGCAAGGCACGTTAAGCTGTTGGTGCCGGCTGCCGTCGATAGATGGCAGTCGTTAAGCCAAGTCAGAGGCCTTAGGGCGGCTTGACAACTTCTGACAGTAGACGAGCCACTAGTCTACAAGCCTCCACCAATCCGGACTTGGCCCCCGTGGTGGAGTATGGCCTATACCTTCCTCAGGGAAGAGACCCGTGCCCCTCGGTGGGGACATAATGGGTTGATGATGATTATACTGAATAAATGTACGCTGAAGAAGAAAGTGTAGTGGTGTGGGTTAAACTTACGTTGTGTATGTGACTCGAGAAGAAAGAAATAACATTACACAATGACGGTGGCAATGTAAGCTATCGCATAAATTGCCGCGCAAACATCCCCGTAATTATGTTTTGTTGTTATGTGAATTTACTCATTGTACAATACTATTAATAAATTGTATTACTCGTTTTAAAAACCTATTTAGAGGCTAGATTTTTGCGCCCGGGCACATTGGTAATACTGCATCAATACCTATGAATACAATTCCTTGTTGCGCCGAATTAAGAATAGCGTCACTCCATTTCTTTCTGTGGATGTCGTGGAAGGCGTCGAAGGAAATCAAATACCAGGAGACGGGCAGCAGCGTCTTCCTGAGATTCCAACCGGATACTGCGATCGCCAACCCGCCTGCCAAGCGTGGCGATTATGGCAAAACCTCTCATGGTTACGAAAACCGCGAAGGAATCCTATGTCCTGCAGTGGGCGTCAAATGGCTGATGATGATGATGATGATGAAAACCTATGAATTATGAGCCTTAGCTGGTAACATAAGTTCTACTGGGCTTTATTGGTGTTAAGCTTTTGCGCTCGGGCCAGTTGGCAATTGCTGGTATTAGGTTTCCATTGGCAATAGTGCATCAATACCCCTGACCAAGCCCCGGCCGCAGGGTCCCTC
Organism: Yponomeuta malinellus; assembly: GCA_947308005.1. Lineage (NCBI taxonomy): Eukaryota > Metazoa > Arthropoda > Insecta > Lepidoptera > Yponomeutidae > Yponomeuta > Yponomeuta malinellus. Next base: position 6,972,647 of record OX371019.1, read on the forward strand.
GGCGTCGGCGTACGTGACGTACGTGACGTCGGCGGACGCGCTGCGCGCCATCCAGGGCGTCAACAACGTGACGCTGGACGGGCGCGTACTGAAGGGCTCGCTCGGCACCACCAAGTACTGCGCCAACTTCATGAAGAATCAGCCGTGCCCCAAGCCGGACTGCATGTATCTGCACGAACTAGGTGAGTGCTAGAGTTGCTTTTTCGATGCATACATAAGTAGGCAGAATACAGAAAGATAGACAGGTCGATCAGTTGATTTTTTATTTGTGTGCCTTCGTCAGTTTATTGTGTTTTATGGTGTTGCGAATATTTTTTTTACAAAGTAATAAATCCGAGAAACACAGAAATCTAACAAAAAACAATGAGCGTACAACTTACAGGTCTACAACCCGAGATAGTCACTCACTCACTGACTCGTCATCTATATGTTTTCCCGGAATCTATCGCTCCTAAGTAAAAGTGGTGTATGAGAGATTAGTATTTATAATTCGTCGATCGCAATTCCCCAGGTGATCCAAAGGCATCGTTCACGAAGGAGGAGATGCACGCGGGCCTCCACCAGGTGTACGAGCGGAAGCTTCACAACGCACTGTTGGCCGGCTCGCAACGGACCGACGACAAGCAACCTAGCACTACAGGTGACCAGCATATTCAGGGCTCCGTACCTAAAGAGAAGACCCTACTCCTAAACCATGGTTTATTAAGGCTAACATGCCTGTCTGACCTGTAAAAGCCCTTTACAGGTCACATAGGCAGGTTAGCCTTGTATAATATGCCTGTCTGACTTATAAAGGGCGTCTGTCTTCTCTACCAAACTGTAATAGGTAGCCAGTGGATTTTTTACTAGTATTTTGTATGACATGCCATGCTCATACGTAGTCAAGATATAGTAGATTGTACAACAAGTGCATAAAACGCACCATTTTACTCGAGACGTTTATCCATCCGAGCGAGCTTGCGAGCGAGGATAGATATAAAGTCGAGTGTAAAATGGGTTTTATGGACGAGTTGTACACTCTACTTTTCACTTCGATTGCGAGGAAATGAAACAGCAACATGTAAATAACAAATTATAAGTTTATTTCATGAAGTTTTATTGTGTACTTTGGCTGTTGGTATCTTTGCCTTGGTCTTAGAATACGAACGAAACGAAATAAAATAAAGAGGTTGTTGTATGAAGTTAAAGATGTTCGTGTGGCTGTTGCAGCGATTGCCTTGGTCTTCGACGAAAATTTTACTTTATGCTCTAGAGCATAAAAAGCGACTTTATGTCGCCTACGCACGACATAAAGACGAACTTTTAGAGCATGAGAAGTGAAAAGGATATTTTTTATTGCACACAAGACACAATAAACCCAAACATAAGAAAAAAAAAGGTACAAAAATCCACTAGGCGGTCGTATTGTCATACAAGATGGCGTCGTTATAACAACGCAAATTCTGTGAAAATTACAACTAGTATTTTTTTATGATACGCGATGCTCATACATAGGTTATAAATTAAACGGGCTTAATCGCGATTGTAGACCGCCTACCTACACTACAATACGGTATTTGACACGATCAACAATAAATTATTTCATATGCTCGATTAAAACAAAAATTACAAAATATCTCGGAAAGTGTATCTCTTTTAGTCAATTACTGGTTATTACAATTTTTAAATAGATTAAACATAAAAAGAGTGCTCTGAAATGTGACGTCATAAGCCAGTATTTTCATACAAAATTCCGTTTTAAAAGTAACTCATTTGATATTTTGTCAAATACCCAATTGACTGCACTCGCCACTGTAATTTAGTTTATCTAATGAACAGTCGCAATTAGTTCGCGTGGAAATTTTATGTCTACTTTTCCGTGATACATCCCCTATTTCATCCCATACTTCGACCAAATAGGGGATGTATTAGCAAAAGGCAGGATAAAAAGTACCCGAAACCGGCGTGCGTGCGTGCAACGACTAATGAATGTTGAGGAAGCGAAAGTAATCTGTCAGGATTGTGGCAAGTGGCAGTCCCTGGTCTCTGCCTACCCCTCTGGGATACAATGTTTTCCGGGATAGAAATAGAGCACATAGGCTTATTCCAGATTCTAATCTATCTCGGTACAAAATTTCATCCAGATGCGTTCAGCTGGAGTGATTGAGTAACAAACATCCATCCATCGAAACTTTCGTATTTATTAGTACGTAACTATAACTGTATGTGGGCATCGCAAGTGTATATAAAAAGCGACGTTGACATTCAACAGAATGTAAATTAATGAATGTAACGTAACAATGTATTTCAGATTTGTTTCTATATCGGCTATCCAATTAGACGGATTGCGCTTATCTGTCCGATGAGTAATTATATTAAACGCTTAATTGTCCATATATCGGGATGCGGCAATCTTATGACGCGTGTTAGTTTGTTTACGATATCCACAGAACTTGACCTTCTATAATCACATTTGCAGGAAACACTAGTACGAATGCAGAAAAAGGCAGTTCTAAAGATGGTAAGATCGCAATTTTCATTGTTAATTATTGTAGTTTTTCTCTGTCGTAAACAGTGTACCCATATACGCGTGGGATACGGATGAAAAGAAGTCAATATGACAATCTCCAACTAATATAACCAACTCTATGCAATATAAATCTATGTCGATCTCCAGTGCATTTAGCCAAAAGTAGCCGGCGTCAATCACCAGCCCGTTTAATCAAATCTACGCAAAAGTGACCTATGGCAATCTTCATACACAGCTTATGCGAAATTCCAACGCATATAGCCAATTCTATACAGAAGTTGGCTATATGCGTTACAGTTTGGCATATATTCCAGCGCATATAGCCAACTCTATGCAAAAGTAGTCTATGTCAATCTCCAGCTCATATAACCATACCCTATGCAAAAAAAAATTACTGAGCTCTGTACGGCTGACCTACCTTGTGCATCAATTAGCGAGGTTCTGAAGCCGATTGACAAATTCTTTCACTACGATAGCGAACTTTATTTGCTTGAAGTGGTGTGAAAGAAGTTCAAATTAACAAATACAAACACCATTTACAATATTACGAGTAATTATGACAGGATATTTCTTCTACCTAACTACCTACCATTGTAACTACCATACACATAATCTATTAATTGTGAAAAAAACAACTTTGACGTTAAGTAAACATTTTGTTTTTATAATGATAAAAATATTAGAATTGAATTAATACCCGAAGACGCTAGCTTCGAGTCAAACCAGCAATGGTTTAACGAAGCATTAAACGAATGAAATGTGTAAAAAAATACAAGCTTTCTATTTCAATGTGTATTATTTTCTGTTGCAGGCAACCAATCGAACTTTATACCGACAACAGTGGTCACATCATCACATATAAATGTAGTCAATTCATCTAGGTGAGTCATTGTAAAAAGAAGCCTATTTCTTTTACAATAATGTCTGAAGAAATTATAAAAAATAACAGAATATTAACAATTTTTTTTCTAATGCCGCTACCATTAAAGAAGATATCTTTTAAATTTCGAAGACCAGTCAAAATCTCATTGTGTGTTGCGCGAACTTTAAATATTATATTTTTAAATTTCGAAAACGTTTCGTTTGTTACGTAGATTGTGTAAGTTTTGTGGTTCGTTACCAAGAGCTTGCCGATAAACTGCATTAGCAGTTTGGCAAACTAATGAAATTGTGGTTTTTCTTGTGTTATTGAGAATAAATACAAATAAATAAACCGGTCAAAAACTCACGGAGTATTCTTCGAAAAACGTTTGTATGCGCGAACTCTCAATATTATAATTTTAAATTTCGAAAACCGCTTAAAAATTCACTGCGTATTCCCCGAAATACGTTTGTATGCGCGAACTCTCAATGTTATTAGTTTGACGAAGATATCTTTTTACATTTGGAAAACCACTCAAAAACTCATTAAGTTCAAAGTCATCCTTGGAAATTCGTTTGCATGCGCGAACTCGCAAAAATGCGTGTTCTCAAGACCGCAACTACTCTCGGCAGATCTAAGAAGGAGTCCATGAATGGGGGAGGCAGCAGTGGCAGTAGCAGCAGCAGCGGCAGTGCCAAGGACGCGTGGCCCAGCCTCGGCAGCTCCCCGCCCGCCGACACCCCGCCCAAGCAAGCCAGCCCCAAACCCCAGCCCTCAGGTGTGTATTGGATAGATGGAGAACACTTTATTGTACTTAAAAAAGGAAATTATACCTTTTTTGTGCATAAGAATGAAAATTACACAGTTATTTCTTAACCTAAAAGTACAACCACGTAAGCCCCAAATCCCAGCCCTCAGGTGTGTAGTATTTAGTCAATGCTAAGGAGACACCCCTCCCAAGCAAGCCAGCCCTAAACCCCAGTCCTCAGGTGTGTAGTATTTAGTCAATGCTACGGAGACACCCCTCCCAAGCAAGCCAGCCCTAAACTCCAGTCCTCAGGTGTGTAGTATTTAGTCAGCGGTAAGGGGACACCACGCCCAATCAAGCCAGCCCTCACGTGTGTAGTCAGCCATTGCGCTTAGTGATTGTAATGCGTGGATGTTGTATTTTACTTGTTAGACCATTTTCTTGTACATCATAGTCGTCTTAGCCACTTTCAACAATAACTCAGACGAATAATTTATTATCTGGAATAACTGTGTAGTGAAAGTTATGCAACTTTCGTATTCGGAAAACATATTTCATTTCTTTTTTGTGAATGCTACTCCAATCGTCTGTCCACAGTTCAGTCACAAGAGAACGGCACCTCAGAACCGAGCAGCCCGACGCAGCAACAAAACCACACGGCGACAAACAAAAACGGCAAGGACACACACACAGACAGCGGCAAATCCAGACACAAGGACAACACCAAGAAAAACAAGAACACAGACAAGACGAAACGAAACAGTGCCACCAATAGCAATAACACAGATACAGACGAAGTGCCTATAGATAAAGAAGCGCCACAGATTAGCTCAAGCTCAGTCTTCGAGAACGAACAGCAGACCTTCCTAACAAGCGAGCTAGACGAATTAGAATCTGACCGACACAGTCTTTTAGAAAACCACGACCTATTAGACAATAGTGACCACAGTCTTCTTGAAGACGACACGCACAGCCTATTGAACCACATAAATAATGAAGCTCTGATGATGCAGAGGCACAGAGAGATGTTGAATCTTGTCGATAGCAACCTCATGAAGCCGATGGTCAATGGATATGGTCTGATGGAGCGGGATATGTACAGGTACGTGTGTATTTGAAACTGGTGATTTAATTAAAAAAAACCGGCCAAGTCCGAGTCGGACTCGCGCACGAAGGGTTCCGTACCATTATCTATACAACATTAGACGTAAAGATAAAAAAAATTGTTGTATGGGAGCCCCCCTTAAATAATTATTTTATCTTGTTTTTAGTATTTGTTGTTATAGCCGCAACAGAAATACATAATCTGTGAAAATTTCAACTCTCTAGCTATCACGGTTCTTGAGATACAGCCTGGTGACAGACAGACAGACGGACGGAGTCTTAGTAATAGGGTCCCGTTTTTACCCTTTGGGTACGGAACCCTAAAAACTGAATGTGCACGGATATTTGCTCGTTCATTTTTTTCATTTTACAATTTTCCGACGTTTCGGTACTTTGCAAGTCCCGTGGTCTCGGTAGACTCGCAAAAGTACCGAAACGTCGGAGAATTCTAAAATGAAAAAATAAACAAGTGAATGTCCGTGCAAATTAAGTTTTTATTACGTCTAGGGCTCGCGTTAACCTTAGAAAATGCTGGTGATTTATTTATTTTTTACTTGATGATGCTGGTTCTTTCCGACCAGGTTTGGTCCAAATTAAAAATTATTCATTCATCCAACATCCATGGGGTCATGGCGACTGATACGGCTGGGGAGAGCGTCGGTCATGTGCTCTCATATGACTGATGTTGCCTGTCTTGGCTTTATCGTATTTTTACTTATTAGTTGCCCAAAACTGTGACAACTATGTATTACGTATTATTTAGGAAACACTGTCACGATAACTTCATTGTGGTCTGAAGCATGCACGGATGCAAACACAACATCACCACCTGTAATTTTGTGATTGAATTGTTTTTTACGTAGATTTTAGTTTTAAAAACATTTTGTTTTTAAATGCGTTCAAACGCTTAAAATCAATCACGCGCGCATGATTATTACGCCCATAATCTGAACGGTCTAACTGTCAAATTTCAAATTAATTGCTCGCACAAACGTAAGGATACGGACAGTATTTGGTTCGCATAATTAGAAAGAAAGAGAAATAAACAAACCATTTATTTACTCGGAATGAGAGATAATAAGCTGAATTTTCGTTATGCGTTAATTTTAGCGTTCCAAAAGTTGTGTCAAAAGTATCATAAAATTTCTTGTCTCCGTCGTGAGTTTTACGAGGCGAAAGGTAAAAAGAACAGTTTTTCTCGATTATCTCGGTTTCTATTGCTTTATAAATTGTAGAGCATACGTGACAAACTTTTATTTGAAACATTTTTTCATGCCGTTTTCATTTTTTCATGCCAATTTCAACCGTATTTGAGATCGAAGGCGGTGAGCACTGAGCACCGCCCTCTACCTTTTTTTTACGCTATAGTTACTGGAATATTTGCCTCTTTCGCGCAGTGAACGGCAGTCGTCGGAGCTGGCGCTGCGCGCGCGCAGCCGCAGTGAGCTGCTGATGCGGCACGGCGAGCTGCTGGCGCGGCAGCACGCGCCGCACGCGCAGCACGCGCAGCACGCGCTAGACCACAAGCACTACGCCGCCGCGCAAACTATAGGAATGGACTCCGCTAGTGATTTATTAGGTCAGTTCTTTTTTTACAACAAAAGAAATAGAAAATGTTTATTTGTCTTCAAACATAGTAACGCACAATAATCACTTATACTACTGAACAATAACGACAGTTTAATAAGAAATTTATTAACATGTTAATTAGATGTTACGTCAAAAATGTCTGTGCGTCGGCTTGTAACTAATGTGCATCGTGAGCAATTAATTGCCGGTTGTTCTTAAAAGAAGTCGAAGGCCTATTAGTCGATACTATTTGACCCCCAAAATATTCATACCTAGTTTTGTTAGATCTTTTATAATAGAATTTAGCCTAATTTAGTGTCAAAGAAGGTTACATCGAAAACTTTATTTTAGTCAATATTTTTCCTCAATCTACTAAAGACTCTGAACCTAAAAGACCAGTATAAAATCATGACATCCGCACTAAAGCCTCGCTTTCTTTTTTTCCAGGTGCTAATTACCATCCGAACCACAATATGCTTCCATTCGGTATGCGCGTAGACAACTCTATCGCCGGCAGTTCGTTATCCTCCAACCAGCTCAGCAATATGAACCCTCTCTCCAATACAATGCCCGTCAACTCGCTGTCAGCCAGCGCCCTGGGTTCCAACCCCATGGGGTCTAATCCCATGGGGTCCAATCCCATGGGGTCCAATCCCATGGGCATGGCCCACATGTCTCCGATGGCTCCATTCATGCAGCAGCAGCAGATGTTGCAGCAAAACGTGCAACACCAAGCGATGCAGCATGGTCTGATGAACGGCTACGATGGATCGCAGAATAATGTGAGTCATGTTGGCTTTGTTACCGTGTTTTTAAGTCCTGATTTTACCTCTCTTTAATTTTGGGTTATTGAAAGAATGTCAGCTTTAATAAAATTGATAGAACATAACTTTCCAAAAGTTTTACGGTCTGATTTATAAAAACGCGGTGTATTTAGTCTGTGGTTACGACTTCACCGATTTTTATGAATTTTTTTGTGTATATTTGGTAGGTTTGAGAATAGGTTTAGGCTAATTAATATGGCAAAAAAACGTTTGCCAAGTCAGCTAGTTTACTTATAAAATCTCCGCCACAGACTATTTTAATTTGCGTTTATCAAGTGTTTTGAGGAATCGCGTTTTCTAATCTTTTATTTATATGTAGTGACAAAAATAACACAATGTCATTTTAATTTTGCAATTTTAATTGGTTTTTTAAATTAATCATTTGAAATGAATTGTCATCGGCTCTCTTAGGGTGTTCAGACTGTAGTACATTTCTGCCTCGGTATTTTACGGGTAATGGTATTCAAATAGGGATGTAATAGTAAAGGCAAGATAAAAAAGTACCCGAAACCGGCGTGCGTGCATGCAATGACTAATGAATGTTGAGGAAGCGAAAGTGATCTGTCAGGATCGTAGCAAGTGGCAGTCCCTGGTCTCTGCCTACCCCTCTTGGACGCAGGCGTGAGTTTATGTATGTATGTATTCTAATGGTAACACGCTTGACCACCATAGCAGATGAAAATCAGCGCTGAGGGATCACTTCCTCAACACAACGCTGAGTCAGCCGCCTTTTGTGGCATTGCTGCCTGCTGCCTTGCTGGTATAATGCACTGCGGCGGCTATGTAGCTGTTACACTGTATAATATTGTCTGTCTCGTTGGTCTAGCCTTTCAGGCGCTTAGCTACCAAAACGGAGGTCGTGGGTTCGATTTCCACTGGGGGCAGCCGTACATTTCTACAAATGGCCTCAGTCTGGGTGTATTTTCATGTTTGTGACGCCCTCGTCTGGTTACCATAGCACAGGGTATAGTTTGGGACGAGGTCAAGTTATTATTATTATTATTATTATATTTAGACGTTTCCCCGGCAGACGGAAGGGCGGTATCTGGCGGAGAACATGGACAAGTTCTTCACGGACTTCCACAAGGCGCAGCAGATGCGGCAGATGCTGCTCGGCCGCGGCGAGGAGCGGCCCGAGCGGCACGCGCCGCCCTACCCGCGGCACATGCTCAGCGCGCAGCGGCTCGAGCTCCAGCAGACCAGGTGAGCGGGGGATCCCCCATACATCAGTCAGGCGTACTCGTCCACGGTTGGACGCAGGCCTCCCCCAAAGGGACGCCACTTCTCTCTATCCTCGGCCGTTCTCATTCAGCCGCTGGACTCCACAAGCACGCGCCGAAGAGCTGTGGTAGCGGAGCCGTAGAACGTCGCCTTCTCATTCGGGAGGTCATGGGTTCGAATCCCGGTATGTACCAATGACTTTGTTTTCTAAGTTACGTACATTTGTGAAGTTATAGTGAGGAAACCCTAGCGTCTGAGGTATTTACATGCCTCAGCAATTGCTACGTACAATGGCCCAACTATGAGGCTAAGTGCAGAAATCTCCAGTCGAACTAGAACTAGAAGCACGCGCCGGTCCACCGCGGCACATGCTCGGCTCGCAGCGGCCCGAGCTGCAGCGGACGAGGTTGGTACCGATCAGTCAATGAATGAGCCCATATTCACGAGATTAGTGCAGCAGAGCGTTATCCCTGCGTTATGCTCGCGAGAGCTGTTCGTGTGTCTGGCCGCAGCATTAATGTTTTTTCTACGTTTGTAAGAAGTGTTATTCTGGCTTTTAAAGTTATTGGTGGCTATCACGGGATTATATCATATAGGCTTTGATGTGTAAGACTAAGTTTAAGATGATTTGAGAAAAGATGGTCAGAGTGGAGTTTTTTTTCCCGCTGCCTTTTTCTCCACTGCAAATACGGCCCGCAGGCAGCGGCTACCATAGTAACATAGTACATTGACATTCAGCAAACATAATAAAAATTCTTTACGTTGAAATAAATTATTGATTTCTGATTTCTGAGTGTCAATAATAGGCCTTTTTCTTTAAATTTTGACCAAGTAATTTATATTTTATTTCAATGACATACCTAATTATTTTAATTTATTTTCAATTTGAATTTTATTTTGATATTGTTTTACTTTTATAATCTGATTGACATGTGTAATAATATAATATTATAGTTAATGTAGTGTACAAATGTATTTAATTTATGAGGATATTAAAATAATGTACAAAAGGCACCGACTAGAGTTGGTAGACACCAATTAGAAAAAAAATAGGGCTCGCCCTAGGCACACCACTTCTTTCTGTCCTCGGCCATCCTCATCCATCCTCATCCAGCCGGTAGATTCCCCGAGCGGCACATGCTCAGCACGCAGCGGTTCGAGCTACAGCAGACGAGGTTAGTTGGGGTTCCTCTGTCCGTCCCATCCTCCCCAAGTCATGCCACTTCTTTCTGTCCGTCTGATCCTCTCCAAGGCGTGCCACTTATCCTCTGTCCGTCCAATCCTCCCCAAGGCATGCCACTTCCTTCTGTCCCTGGCCAGTCTCACCCAGACACTGGATTTCCACAAGGCACAGCGGATGCGGCTCGACCGAAACGCGCCGCTGTACCCGCGGCACATGCTCGGCGCGCAGCGGCTCGGACTGCAGCAGACGAGGTTACTGTGGGATTCTCCATTAATGAATTAGTCCTACCCGCCCACGGCTGAACACAGACCTCTCCCAAGGCACGCATTTCCTTCTGTCCCCGGCCGTCCTTATAAAGCCACTGGATTCTATAAGGCGCAGCAGATGAAGCGGTTTGTACCAATCAGTCAGCCTGCTCGACATTGGCCTTTCCCAAGACTCGCCACTTCTTTCTCTCCCCGGCCGTCCTTATAAAGCCACTGGATTCCACAAGGCGCAGCAGATGAAGCGGTTTTTACCAATCAGTCAGCCTGCTCGACATTGGCCTTTCCCAAGACTCGCCACTTCTTTCTCTCCTCGACCATCCTCATGCAGCCGCTGGATTCCACAAGGCCCAGCAGATGCGGCGGTATGCAATTAGCATATTTTTTCATTCATTATCTTAGCTATGATAGTTGGGAATTAAGAAACGCTTTTCTTCCATCGCAACTATGCAAGTTTGGGAAGTTCTTATTATTTGTTTCCAACGAAGTTGCGGTTAAGGAAAAAAGTTCCCTTGATTCGCAACTGATTGATCATCAGCCACTTGACGCCCATTGGAGCACATAGGCTTCCTTCATGGTTTACCCAACCATGAAGGATTTTGCCATAATCGCCACGCTTGGCAGACGGGTTGGCGATCGCAGTATGCGGTTGGAATCTCAGGAAGACGCTGCTGCCCGTCTCCTGGTAATGTATTTCCTTAGTCGCCTTCTACGACATGCACGGGAGGAAATGGAGTCACGCTATTCTTAATCCGGCGCCACACGTAACTGATTGCGAACAAACAATAAAAATTCTTGGTTGCGAACCACAGTTACGAAATTGGCCGGAGTTACCACCTGTTACTTCTTTACTTTACATTTAGATTTTTCTTTCGGTGTACTGGTACCGTTTTCTAAATTCAGGTTGATCAAACTCGTAAAATAATACACTTATTTGCATATAAAACATTTATATCAGATAATAAAAAATCTATAACGTAACATTGCTCTTTGTGAATTTCAATCAGTTTTGTTCACAGTCTGATATTCTAAGGGATGTGTTAATTTACCTTATTCACTTGCGTATTTTAATATAACATTATTTTTAACTGTATTAATTATTGTTATATTCTTAATTGCACTAATCCGCGCTGAGGACAATTTTTAAAAACCTATTTAGAGTCTACAAATTCCACCCACTTGAACCGAGGCTCGCTATACAGCGAGGCAATGCCGCCAGCATTCTCGGCACTCTACCGGCCGATAGCGTAAAGTAGTAAAGAGATTTAGGTTTACATTAGTTTATTTATTTTTGGTTTTGTAAATATAATTCGGTTTTGTAAGATAATATTTATTATTGCTGTAAATAAATTTACCCCATCACCCCCAAATGCCATCTCTCACGATCCCTTGGCATCCGCATCCAAGGACCTTCCGTCCTGCTAGAGCCCCAGCAATTAAACTGGAAGCCCTCGCCCTGACTCCAGGATGAGCAGCGGGCAGCAGCAGCAGCAGCAGCCGGCTGGCGCGCGCGCGTGCGGCGATGCCGACGACGACCTCGACTTCGACCCCTTCAAGGAGACGCAGAAGGCGCTCGCGGAGATGATGGAGACGGAGCTCATGCAGAACACCAGCGGGTGAGTCTGCCTTCTTTAGACCCTCTAACAAGGATAATCTTAAGTTTGACATAAGAGACTGAGCTCCGGTTTCTTGAAGGCTAACAGGCAGTTAATCCACTGTTAATAAATTTCAGTTTTTTGTATGCTCTTTTGACAACTGACAGCTGTTAACAGTAGTTTAACCGACTGTTAGTGTACAAGAAACCAGAGGTTAGAAGGACCCAGAAGGGCTCATGTCTGCCTTCTTTAGACCCTCTACCAAGGTGGATGATCTTAATTTTGACATAGGAGACTTGGAAGAACCCACAAGGCGCTAGTCGAGATGATGGGGACGGAACTCATGCAGAATACCAGCGGTTGAGTCTGCCTTCTTCAGAAACCATACATCGACAAATTTGATTTACAACTTCAACAAATTCAATTTGGAACATGACTTAGAATTAGATTGGAGTGATAATTTCTTTAATGTATATTATGCATATTATGTTACTTATCTGCTTATTTTGTTTCTGTGCTGTATCTTGTTGGTATAATAATAGTAGATTATGCATTAAGGGGATAAAGCAGTGTATTATGTCTCTGGCGATATTATATCTCCCGAGGCCGAGGGGTTCAAAAACGCCCGAGACAAATACACTGCTTTATCCCCAAAATGCATACTCTACTTTATATAAACACTGCGAGGCAATAAAACATAATACAATTAAAAAGAAAGTACTTACTTTATTAATTTTACAATAATGAAAGAATACAATTGTATGCATTCCGGTATCACATCACTTTCGTCACTGTCAGTTGACATTTTTGTTAAAATACACTATTTTGTTATAAAATAACACAAAGATTTGCAGTTTAGCGCCTTTTCGTTCTATTTGGTTTTTTTTTGTAGTGGCAAATTCTTCTTCATGCAGGTTTCTATGAAAAGTTTCATTCTAATTTTGAATACATTCTCCTTGATTTAGAGCTCTATGAAAAGTTTTCATTCTAATTTTGAATAACTTCTTCTTGGTGTAGGGCTCTATGAAAAGTTTATATTCTAATTTTGACGTTTGGTCATGGATTGCAAGGAGCTCGTATATTCAATGTTGATTGCATTCCAAATTCAAATGTCATAATTCCCTAGGGGATTATGAAATTCAGTACATTTATAATGACCCGGCTAGACCATAGGACACAAATGACTTGCTTTAAGTTGAGTTTGCATGACACATAATATGCCATTGACGAGCAGGTGTTATATAAATGTCTTTCTTCTTCTTCTTCTTCTTCTTCTTCTAAAGGATAAAACAGATCAACGCGGTCGCGTTGGCGATCGCGGTGGCGTTCCATACAAAATACTACTGCCGTAAATGACGTATTTGTGGACCGCGTTAGTGTGTTGTGCGAAAAATCAAGTTGCCATAATAATTGAAAAAAACTTGTAAGATGTAGATTTCCATTGAATCCTAAACTTTAATTAGTAAACGAAACGTGTGAAATGTAATCCCCAAATCTCCGTTTGCAGCGACAACATGGACCGCGTGAGACGCTCGCGCCTGCCGCCGCCCGGCTTCGGCCACGTGAGCGCCTTCCCGCCGCGGCCCGCCCACCACCAGCAAGGTACATACCATAGAGTGCATAAGTTATATAATTGTACTAATTCAATGTTTTGCCAGCACGGGTAGTGCGATGGCACGAGGCACTTGTTTTGTGGCGCTGAAATGACGGAATTTGTGCACCGGAAATTCGCGACTTTTGACATTTAACACGCGTGACTGGCGTCGTCGTGCTGCGCAGGCTGGTTACCATAGAACAGGGTGTCCCAGTTTGTGACCAGGGGGGTGCTGAGGCCCTGGCCACACAGAAAGGACGTGGGGCGAGGGCGCGGAAAAGACGCGATGCGTTGTATAAAGTTCGCGCCCTCGCCACGTCTCTTCTGTGTAGGCTTGTATAGGACCTTCAGTACTGTGGAAAGTCAAGCCGTAATTGATAATCGGGCCATGATTATAATGCAGCCTATAAACATCCCAGTGTAGGGCACAGGCCTTCTCTTAGAGAGTAAGAATGGATTTAATCACCACGCATGCTCACCAACGGCAATTTCAAACGCCGGGGTACTTATGTGACCAACTCCAGCCCTTTTATCGCGTAACTTTCCATTCCAAGTATTTAGACGACTCCTAAGTGTCAAAATGTGTACGTATTTAACTGTTCGGAGTAGGCTTAATCAGACAACTCCATTCAGTGGTCGCACCCCACGTATTACGGTTATCACGGCGTTTAACACTACGTATATAAATGATACGGCATTTTAAAGGAATATGCTGCAAAGAATATGCTCATATGTAATTCCTGGTGTACATACAATAAATAATATTCTATCTATATATCTATCTTCCAATGTTATGTAGAATACCGTTAGTTTGCATTGAAACAAGTTTTCATTTTCAAAAACTACCATCTAAACAATTATTTGCAAAGTTCTAGGTAATCACTAGAAATTGACAGCCTGCTATAGAGCTTGTAAGTTTTATTAAATTTTTAGTCTCTTTACACATGTAAGCCTTTCAATGTTTTTTTTTATCTGGTGTGTACAATAAAGTGTTCTAACCTAATCTAATCTCTTAATCCATGATATACTTCCCCTGCAGTGAAGTTATTGCGTTTTTGTAGATTCGCATTCTTTTTTTCGCTTTAAAATTAAGGAAAGCAGCCATAGTCGAAATATTCGGCCTAGGCACTTAAAATTACCTATTAATTTTAGTTACCTGAAAAAAAACACAAAAATAAATCATTTCCACACGACACAATCAATCACCATTGTTACTAATTCTAGGTGGGCATTGCCTGAAATAATAAATACATACATACAATCTCTTGTCCAGGCCCCAGTCTAATACACACATCGTTCTTCAATAAAATTATTTAAGCACGACAATAACTGTTACTTACCTCTATTTGCTAGTATACCTAGCAATAGCAGCTCTATGTCATTCCAACGGTATAACCCGCGAAAATGAAATAGGCATCTCTAATTAAATAATTAAAAATGACAGATTGTGCGAGCGAGACATCATGGCAGACTGTTCTTATGTGAAGCATGCTGTCTCGCTAGTTTCAGCTAGTTTCGCAGGCACATTTTAACATTTTTAATTATTGTAATAAAATGAGTAAACTTTTAATAAATGTGGTCTGAGGGTTTGATGCGTAATTAAATAACGGACATTTTAAATATAGTCTTGTTTTCCTATACCTTGTTTTTAATAAAGAAACGTTGTTGCCGAAATTATTAATTTTGGAATCATCTTTTTCTCAATCGGAAATTTAATACAGGATAAGAATAATATGCCCTGAATATCCGCAATTTCATTGTCCATCAAACCCTCAGACCACATTCATCGAGTCATTTGATTACAATTACCAAAAATGTTGAATGTGCGAGCAAGACAGCGTGCTCCAAGTAAGAACAGCCTCAGCAATATTCACTCCACGCCACGCTCACCTGTTGCTATCAAACCTCAGCAGACTGGACCGCCATGGACCCGGCCATCATGAGCACATCCGTCAGCAAGCCGCCCCAGCAGCACGCCAGCCAACAGGGCCTCAGCCAGCAGCAGCAGCAACTCTTCGCCAGGTTCAACCAGCTAGGAGTCAACGGCACCAAGGTCAGTCCTTACGAGCCCATTGGCTGCTCCTATGTAACGCGCACCAAATCTTCCAATCGTCTAACTGTCAAATTAGTATGGAATTTGAAAGTTAGACGATTTCAATCACTTAGGACTGGTGCGCATAATTAGGCCCCTGGAAAGCCTTTGGAGGCTGCATTCACAACGTTATTATGGTCAATAACATACCATCTAATGTGATGATCCAGTCCATGTAGAGTTGCCAGATCGTGTCCGGCCAATATAAACAGATCGGGCCTGGTTGGGCTTTTAGTCGAAAGACGAACGCGTGGACACGCACGCACGACCCGCGAAGTCATGGCTTTCTGGACCTGTATTACGCGCACCAAATGCTGAAATTCCAAATTACAATCGGCTAACTGTAATTCCATACAGAATACTCTCGCAAACGACAGGATTTGATGCGCGTAGATAGGCCCGTGAACTAAATGTCCGGTTGGTTCCGACATTATTGACAATAATGTTGTTAAATGGTGGCCCTGAGTCCTTCAAATTCTATTTTATTTTTAGCCCTTGATCACATGTCATAGTGTCGTTGAAGAGGTAAGAAAGGCACTGGAAAAAAAGCTGTAATCGACAACAAAACATCGTGTCGAAAACATGCCCAACTAATCATGACCCAAGAAAGCCTCGCAATGAAGAAAAGTTTAAAGCTATGAGACACATGCCATGCTATGCCCTGAAAATCTCGGTTCATACGCCGAATTTGTACAGCAGTGCGTATGCTGCGCATTTTGTTGGCCCCAACCTCCTCGGTGAAATAACGGAAATCAAGAAAAGAATTTACATAAATAGTAATAATATTTAACCTATATACCTTTTTAAAGCTTTTGTGGTATATATATACAAAAGCTTTAAAATGGGATCTAGGTTAAATATTATTACTATTTATGTAAATTCTTCTTTTGAAATATATATATTATACCTATATTGTACTAAAAATTACACCCATGCCGGGACTTGAACCCGCGACCTCGCTTAGCCAGAGGTCACGGGTTGAAGTCCCGGCATGGGTGGAATTTTTAGTCTCTAATAGGTTTTACAGATTGTCCTCAGCACGGGTTGGTGCAACAGAAAGAACATAACATCAAATTGTCACAAGAAAATAGTGTATTACGTACAGGCAGCGACATCTGGCCGAAGCAATTTACATCACTTGCCTGTACGTAATACAGAGAAGTTTGTAAAGAGGTTCGAAATTTCGCCGATGCGCTGGCACGGTCAGCCAGAGGTCGCGGGTTCAAGTCCCGGCATGGGTGTAATTTTTAGCCTCTAAATAGTTTTCTAAACAACAATAATTATCAGAAATCATAAACCTTATCAACTCGTCCCGAAGCATTCTCGCTACTCGTTAACGTGGGCGCTGGGTGGCACACAATTTTTAGCAGGTGTTGACGGTTCTGTCGGCCCGCAGGTGATGGGCGGCGCGGGCGCAGGCGCAAACACGATGTCGGGCGCGAACGCGGGGTCGGCCGCGGGCTGGGCCCCCAGCGCGCACAAGCTGTGGGGCAGCACGCGCGTGCCCCTGCCCCCGGGCTTCGCCCCGCAGCCCCCGGCGCCACACCACCCCCCAGAATGCATCGACGCCAAGTAGGCGCGACCGGCAGACCGATATTATACTTTCTATTTCAGACTACTGTTTCTTTCCGTTGGTGATGTGATCGATAAATCTTTGTATTAAGAGAGGATATTTTAACGAGAGAAATATGATAACAAAGGAATTTGTAAAATAAATTAAAATATTCGTTTTATTTGCGTACTTGAGATTTTTTTTGTTTTCTCGGGAAGCCAGTTTTTTGATAGCACATCGTTCTCATAGAGAGATATTTTATTTGTTACAATATTATTTTTAGAGGTCGTAGGTAAATAACAAATTATACAAATATTATTTTTGTTTTTTATTGAAATTGAGAAGCCAATGATGTGCAGTGCAATTTGTACCTTATTATTTTTTTGAATGAAAACAAAAGATCATTAAAATCAAAACAAGAAAACATTTTCAATTCTTTTAATAACTACCTTTACGAGTAACAAAATAATTCATTTTCTCTTACTTTATGATTTAGATATTCACATCGCATAACTTTACTCTTATGTTTATATAACAATAAAATACAGATCTTCTGTAATTCAGATCATCTTCTTGAGATAAGGATCTTTTCGATCACTGTGATCACAGCGCTAGTTAGCGTCTCATCATTAATTCATCATTTCAGAATCAATGTCCACTTTAAAATCATATCTTTTCCTCTGGGTTTGTCACATTTCTTTGAAATACTATAAAATTTAAAAGACTAATACACAACAGGGGTTGCATAAACTGGCAATGTGTCAGTCAATAGTTTTACAGTTCACCTAGTAATCGGAAATCAGTTTCCTAAAGTTTTGTGCCAGTTTCACGTACACAATCTGTTAAACCACTGTTAACAGAGACATAATTACGCGCACCAAATCCCTGTTTGGGATAGCGATTAGTATACAATTTAACAGACTATTGGAATCGTTCCGGATTTGTTGCGCGTAATATAGTGCAGTAGCTGCTGTCAGTTGGCCAAAGCGCATACAAAAAAACAACACACTTATTGTACGAGAAACTGGGGGTAAGCCCCACGACTGCCTGCTTGAGCGAAATTATTTAAATTTAACATTACGAAACAGCGATCTGTTGGCGTGCGTGACAGCAGTTAAAACTACAATTTACTTATAAGTTAACTAGCTGACTTGGCAAACATTGTTTTGCCGTATTAAGGGGGTCCAGAGAGTAATGCTAGCGCCACCGAGGTAAAGAAATCATCTTTTTTTACAGATAAAATTTGCAAAAAGTGTCAGTACAATACACAAAAAATTTCATGAAAATCGGTGAAGCCGTTTCGGAGGAGTTCGATAACGAACACTGACGAGATTTTTATATATTTTATCTACACTAATGTTGTAACATTCTACTTATGTTTTCAATATTTGACTTATAATTACTACTGTTATAGCGCAGACAACAAAAAACTCAATTTAAGCAATTTCACATGATGTTATAATATTCACATCGATATCGTAAAATCTCATTATAACATCGATAAAACGCGACCAACTAGATTGCAGGGCTAATCAGGTTGGTCGCGTTTTATTGAAGCTGCGCTCTCATTGGTTAAATTTTAATGGCGGCAAAACCACTGTGATTATACACGTACGCGTGAATTTAATTTAATAAATTTGTTGTTTGATTAATTGCATTAGTGAAGATAAAGTAGTGTATGCAACTGCATATAACACGGGTATTAAAACACTCGTTACTATTATGAAACTCGCTGCGCTCGTTTCATAAACTCACACTCGTGTTTTAATACCCTTCATTATATGACAGTTGCATAAACTACTATAAAGATTATGAATTTAAAGATTTTTATTGTATATTTTTGGCCCAGACTTTTACTACCTCTCACAGCACTCGGCCATCAATGTACCCTCTGGGGTCGGGCCCGTCCCAGGGCACTGGGCGCCCGTCGCTCCACAGGTAGCCGCCCGCGCAGTCCCCTAGCGCGGCCCGCAGCGGCGCGCGCGCACCCTCGGCCGCTGAGACGGACCCGCCGCCGCGCGTCATGTCCGACCGGACGTAGCCGGGGTGCACGCAGGATACGCGGATGCCTGAGGAAATTTGGAGTTGAATGTTACACAAAGAGTAGTACAAATTACCAAAGGATGTTACAGTTTCTCTGTGGAACCTTTATGCCAGCTCTACGCGTCAATCAATTCAACATAGTTTTTCAATAGACTACATAAGCACAGTGAGACTGATCCGCCCGGACGGAGCCGGGGTGCACGCAGGATACGCGGATGCCTCGGACGGTTGGAATGGAGAATACTACAGCCCACTGGAACCTTTATGCCAGCTCTACACGTCAATCAATTAACCTCTCCCGAAAGTGTTTACTTTGTGTTTCTGTGACTTCTTTCTTGTTGCTTTCTTTCAAATAGCTGTTATTTGCCCCTGTTTGGTAGTCTACGAAGCAATAGAGGTAGGTATGACTAGGGATATGGTATCGAAACAAAAGTATCGATACTATTCTCATTCTCAGTTCACCTCAAATAAAACCATATCTAGTTATAATTTAGACTCATGTTCGCGTTTTTTTTTATGCTGTAAAGTTTAAAAAATCATAAAAATAATGACCGACGGTTCAGATTTTAAATAACTACTAACCATTACAGAATAAAATATATTTTAAAACACCCTATTCGAGTTATGTCAGAGAACCCAGCCTTTACGCAATAATATGATATTGAGCAACTACCTATTTTAAAGACTCGCCAAGTCGCCAACCTGGAGCGCTTCTACATACGGGAATTGAGCATCTGCATATTACAGGTAACTTATATAGATGACAGAGCGCGGTTGATACATACCTCGGTCTGCTAGTCTTCTGTGGAGGATGAAGGTGTAGGCGTTAACTCCAACTTTGGACACAACATAAGGCGAATCACCCCAGGTGTCCGAAACAGCTCTCCCAGCTTTAACATCCTCCACGTATTCACTGAGAAGCAGTTTTAGCTCCTCGACGGACAAATCCTGCTTCTGCAATGTGCCACGGAGAATTTGCGAAGGAATCCGAGACAGGTGGCCCGAGGAGCTTGATATATTCACGACCCTGCCACCGCTTTTCATAAATGGCAAAATGTTCTCACAAAAGTTTATAGTCGAAAAGAAGTTCACTCTAATCGTCTGCTCGACTTGGTAGGTAAAAGGTTCTGGTGCATCTTTTAGGAATAGTATTCCGGCGTTGTTAATTAACAAATCAACTTCTTGGTTAGTTTTCTTTATGTAAGCAACGAATTTTCGTACGCTCCCGTCGTCGGTTATGTCTAGCTGGTGGAAGTGGGGACGTAAACCCAACTCTTGTAAGCTTTTGCACGCTGCCAAGCCTCTGGCTTCGTCTCGTGATGTTAAATACACTGTTCCATTGAACGTCTGACAAAGTTCTTTCACCATTGCCAAGCCCAACCCCTTGTTGGCACCAGTTACTATGGCTAACATTTTAGTGCGTTAAAATGTTCCGAATAATCACTGGCTGTAATGAAACCATGTAACGCTCAGTGTGTTGTGTTCACTGCTAAATGTTTACTGATATCTTAATTATGTCAGAAGATAAGAATAATATTTGATAAGCTGAAACTTCGTCGATTATGCTCGCCGCGTTTCATGGGACAGTGTCGTAAGCAGGCGCCTCATTGGCCACTCGCATAAGCGTATAATGCCCGACAGGTATCTTGAAAGAAAATACGCGCCGTCGAGATAAGTTTGCAATGGACACGTAAGAGCAATATTTTTTTTTATTATTTGTTAATTTGACTAAAGTATGAAGAATTTTAAATCACATCCCGCCTCCCCCGCCAGTGATACTCGAAATACGTTCATGCGAAGTCAATCATTTGATTAAGTTATTTGTTGGGGATTATACCTACCTATTTGTCAAATACCATCCATTGACGAATCTTTAGCACTTATTTTATAAAATATATATAAATCTTCGGCAAATACGCGACTACGAATGGCCAAGTGAGGCGTCGGTATAGAGTAGGTACCTACTTGCCCCAGTTAAAGTTTGCTCGTAGCCTAGCCTATTGTTATTCTTAATATTATACAGGTATAAAAATCCATTATCTACCCTAAAGGGTCTGAGTGAGAACCAAGGAAATGTTCTTGGGGAGAACCCTCGAGTTCTATCGCCGCAAACGAATTATGACCAAAACGAAAAATTACCCCACGTTCAATTGTGGGAAGGCGGGCGGGGTTTGTCAATCGGAGCGAGTTCAGTATTACCCGGAAAAATATCTATGCACCTGCCACCGTGAGACCTCCATCTTGCGAGGTACCTTCATATTTCGACGGATTATACATCGTGAAGTCATTGGTGTCAAACCAATAACTTCACGATATATATGTCGCAGTAAACTAGTTAAATCAGAGAGTCAATTGAATCTCTAGACAGTCAATCAAAGATCGATACTTAATCAAGTCGCTAGCATTTTGATTTAAATAAAGCAGCGTCCAAAACGTTTAACTATCTATCTGACCGAAAGCCAGCGTGTTGATTAATAATGTAAAACAAGATGGTGGTCATGACAACAGCTGATTAGGTACTTCTAGTCTTTCTTTTGGCAAACGTTGTGCAACGTTGGTTTGTTGTGTGAGTGGTGTTTTGTTTTAAATTGTGGTCTTTGGTGAAATTGTAAACATGTTGTCGACTCCGCCATAATTATTTCATTTGTTATTGTTATTTCGGTGTGATCGTGAAGAACTGAGAGCTTGGAAATGCCGTGTTTAATAAAGGTAAAACGAACCAAACAAATGTATCAAATATCTCCAGCAGAGCAGGTTTTATTTTTTCTAATTAAAGAAACATAAAACAAAAAAATATGTATTTTTATTGGCTATTCATTTTCCTAAAGAATGAAATATTTTGGTCCCCTTAAAAAGCTAAATTTTTACCAAGTAAGTGGGCACGACGACGCCTAAGATGGACGTGACGTTACATCGATCCAACAAATGCCAGTCTAGTAAGGTATGTTCTTCAATTTCGGTTGGGTAGAACATGCCGTGCAAAGGTGGCCTTGGCAGATCGACAAACATCCACACCACCTAAGAGCATTACGCCTTATGAATAAATATAAGACAAGCAATATCTTTTTACTATCCATTTTTTTCCAATCAAATATTTTGGTCACCCTACCAAAGTTCAAATGCGTCTTGTTGCCTAGGAACGTTTAGGAAACTCGTTAAACGTTTCGTTCACTCACTTGTCTGACGAAACTTTAGCGACTTGATTGAATATCGATCCCCAATTAACTGTCCAGAGACTCGATCAACTCTCCGATTCAGCCACCTTACTGCGACATATATATTTATATATATATGTCTTATATTTATTCATAAGGCGTAATGCCGTCTTAGGTGGTGTGGATGTTTGTCGATCTGACAAGGGCCACCTTTGTACGGCATGTTCTACCCAACCGAAATTGAAGAACATACCTTGCTAAACTGGCATTTGTTGGATCGATGTAACGTCACGTCCATCTTAGGCGTCGTTGTGCCCCCTTACTTGGTAAGAATTTAGCTTTTGAAGGGGACCAAGATATAATTTAGGAAAATGAATAGCCAATAAAAATATGTATTTTTTTGTTTTATGTTTCTTTAATTAGAAAAAATAAAACCTGCTCTGCTGCAGATATTTGGTACATTTGTTTGGTTCTTTTCACCTTTATTAAACACGGAATTTCCAAGCTCTCAGTTCTTCACGATCACACCGAAATAACAATAACAAATGAAATAATTATGGCGGAGTCGACAACATGTTTACAATTTCACCAAAGACCACAATTTGAAACAAAAAACCACTCACACAACAAACCAACGTTGCACAACGTTTGCCAAAAGAAAGACTCTAAAAGTAATCATCTGTTGTCGTGACCGCCATCTTGTTTTACATTATTAACCAACACGCTGGCTTTCGGTCAGATAGATAATTAAACGTTTTCGACGCTGCTTTATTTAAATCAAAATGCTAGCGACTTGATTAAATATCGATCTTTGATTGACTGTCTAGAGATTCAATTGACTCTCTGATTTAACTACTTTACTGCGACATATATATTATTTTCGTATAAAACCAAGCATAAGTTACGCTGTCGGTTACTATCGCCCAATCAACGTTTATGTCGTCACGCCTGGCGCACAGAACGAATCAATCACAGTGATTTAGTCTACAGCACTTTTTGCGCTCACATCATTAGTAGGTACAGACTAATCGAGAGGACAGGGGCCGTTTTTGAGAATTCTTGTAGGAAGAATTAATGGTTTCTACATAGGTAATTCGTTGATTGGGTGCTAATACTGGTAAGTACTCAAGACAAAAGCGGTGGTAGAGATGAGAGTATGAGAAAAATCGACATCTTGGAATTTCAAGATGGCGGCCGAGATATCGATGACGGAAAGTAACAAATTTTCTATGGGGAATTTGTACTGAAAACCGATTTTTAGTACAAACTTGTGAAGACAAAGGCCGAGCTCCGCGAAGCGGGCACGAGGAACGCCGCCGCGGCGAGGCCGAAGGCCGAGCTCTGTTCAGGCCGCGGCCGAAGGCCGAGACCATACAGGTTCCGGCGTACAAGTAACAACCCAAAAGCCAGGTGGGAGAAACTTGCGAGGCCAAAGGCCTAGCTCCGCGGAGCGGGCCCGGGGAACCCCGCCGCGGCGAGGCCGAAGGCCGAACTCCGTTCATACATGTTCCCACGCAACCAGTCCCAATCATAGTGTCTAGCGAGGCCCTAGGCCGAGCGTCGCGGAGAGCGAAGCTCGAAGCGGCTGGGGGTCGGAGCGCGTAAGTAAGCGCGCAGGAAGGATTTTTTACAATTCAACCCCCAAAGCGGTGAAATAGGGGATAAACGTTTGTATGAAATTTATTATTCCTTGGCCATAATAGCATAAAATTTCATATGAATTGAGTATGAGTTACGTATTTCAGCGTTTTTCAAAATTCAACCCCTAAGAGGGTAAAATAGGGAATGAAATTTTTAAACAAACGCACAGGCCAAATCCTTGCTAGAAACTTAAACTTTCGCACACATATTCCTCTTATGACGCAGGCATCCACTAAGGAAGGATTTTTCAAAATTCAACCCCCAAGGGGGTGAAATAAACAAGTCATAGGGTCAAACCCTTAATACGCAGGTGTAGATTTAAGACAGGACTGTTTTCTCATGGCCAACTTTACGTGGCATGCCCACGTGTTACCTCACCCAGTAGCCTGGTAATACTGGTGGCACCTTCTGATAAAATAACAAAAAATATAGTATATAAAGAAATATTGTAACATCCACACAACACAATCACTTGACCTGGTCCCAAACTAGGATACCTACCCTGTGCTATGGTAACCAGGCAAGGACACTACAAACATGGAAATGCACCCAGTCTGAGGCCATTGTACAAATGTACGGCGGCCCCCAGTGGGAATCGAACCCACGACTTCTGTCTTGGTAGACAGAAGTCAGAACCAACGAGGCAGTCAAATATAATATGGATATCGATTTAATATCATCAGACGAAGATTTTTTATCACTAACAGTAGATATGGAAGATGACTGACAAAGACGCCAAGAAGGAAGGTAAATGAAGAAGAAGAAGAAGAAAGACATTTATTATACCAACAAGATACATCACAGAAACAAAATAAGCACATAAGTAACATAATATGCACAACACAGAAGGAAAACTAAATACACAACAGACAAAACGAAAAAATAAAACAGGACTATAGATGTAGCCTGTGGTGTATCTACATTGCCACAAAAGGCAGCTGACTCAGCGTTGTGCTGAGGAAGTGATCCCTCAGCGCTGATTTCCAGTCAGTGCCTACGGTAACCCATAATTGTACTACGGAGTGCGTGCCGTGGTGCAGTTAAAGAATTAAGTCAAAATTCAATAACATACATACAATATGTAAAGTAAAAAAAATAAATAAAATATCGTCATAAAATACTTACATATATTATTAGTTTTAAATTAATATGTATGAAATATAAAGGAACACCATAATAAATTAAATTCAATAAGTAAATATAAGTGAAAGAAATATAAGTGAAGGAGAAGAGAGGGGAGGATACACACCAAAATAAATAAAAAGTAAATACATGCCCGATGTAACGCGATGGTGGCCTATGATTTAGTTGATGCGATTACATAGTCGGTCATTTTACTAAATAGTAAAAGTAGAAGTAAAAGTAAATCAGAGTCAGAAGCGGCGAAAAATCGGGCGGGATAGTCTCTGCTGTTCAAGCAAATATACCTTGAGCTTGCGCCCAAAGGCATACCTACTGGAAGCGTCACGGACTGGGGGAGGTATATCATTCCAGCACTTGGACGCCGCAAAACGGAAACTACCTCGAAAAGCCATCGTACGGTGCACAGGGATGATAATCCTATCCTTGTGAACTATGCGTTGGGTTTTCGTGCGCACTACTCCAAAAAGGAGCTTGGCAAGGTGTAGTTGTCGTCGAGCGAGCCTCCATGTTCAGGAGTTTTGCGTCGTTCAAGTACGGGGTGATATGGGATCTGGAAGAGATTTTGAAACAAAACCGTGCTAAAAATAATTTTATATAAATCAAATTAAGGGTTACAGTTACAGGCAGTGACTACTTTGATAAAATGGCGAATCTGCCCGACATTAGGGAAAAACCAGCCACAAACACGAATACGAAATAGAATAAAAACGCAGAACAGTTATGTGACCGACCGTGTGCAAAGAATCGGGCGGGACGCAATAAATAACGCATCCTATTATCGACCACAGAACTTCTCTATTTTGTGTTACGACCGATATTAACGCATCTGTGGTGGAGAGGCTACACAGGGACAGTCCTTCGATAGTTTCAAGTCTGGCACAGTTTAAATAAGAACAGTTACCATACCAATCTTCCTACTAACGTCCGAAACGCGCCTATACAAAACGAGAGATCTCGGTTACATTCAGGCGTACCGCAGTCCGGTGTTCACCGCGCGTGTGTGCAGTGGGGCGACGCGTCGGATAGGCTAGCTAGACGAAAATGTCGAAATCACGTCGAATATATTGCTCGGTGTACGGATGTCTAAACTCGACAGGATCAAGACCAGAGTTAACTTTTTTTAAATTTCCTACTCAATCGGAAAGGTAAGACTGCCAACATAACATTATTATTACAAGTTACGAGCTCGCTTGGATCTACTTTGAACCTTAGCGATTCGAGAATAAAGGTTAGCCGACGCTCGTGACTTGCCAGAACCTTTGAATGATATTTTTACCTAACTACACGAAGCAAAAAAAATATGTTTATGATTTTAGCAGTCTACATAGGTAATGTGTCAGTCGATTCGTTGGCCTGGGTGACATAGGTTACATTTTAACCGACTTTATTAATAAAAAACCTTACCTTTTAGTGTTGTTACAGTAGTCTGGTTGCAGTTTTTAATTATGGCAGCATTTTTGATCGTACTTTGTGATATGAAGAAGAAGTCATACAAGTTAGTAATACACAGAAATGTACCTAGGTATACCTATTTTACAATATCTGTAATCAGCCTTTTCATCTTATCGCTGCCGGCGAATCTCTTTAAACTCTCTGCTGATTCCGTAGAGACCAAACGACTCGACCAACACCAACTTGTATAAATACAAGATATACATTTCGTAATCCAAGATGGCTGCCGTCGTTTTTAAGGTTTTTGGCGTTACAACGAAACTTTAACAGATGTAGGTACTTAATACGAAGATTCCTTTTAACATTCTACAAACCTATAATAAAATTACAGTTCCATACTTACTGTCATTTTATAATAGGTTTGTGGAAGGTTATATTAACGGGTATACCCGTACGTTAGTGTTTTTGTAACACAAGATGGCTGCCGCGTTAAATTTATTATTTAACAATATAGGCGTTTTTGAGGTTGCTATTAACGTAAATTTAGGCATTTTTGTAATTCAAGATGGCTGCCGAGCTACTTTTAATGTTTTACAGTATAGGTCTCATTTTCAAGGTTTTTTTTTGACAATACACTAATTTTTTGCGGTAGCTGTTAACGAAATATTAGGTACCTATTTTTATAATTCAAGTGTTTGTTTTATTATTTACAGGATGTGTGTCGTTTTTAAGTTTTTGGGGTTGCTAATAACGAAAATTTAGTAATTTTTGTTATTCAAGATGGCTGCTGCGCCAATTCTACTGCTTACCTATTTGACAATATGGGTGTCGTTTTTAACGATTTTAAGGTGGCTTATAACGTTTAAGTGTTTTTTTTTAAATTCCAGATTGCTGCCGTAGGTACTAATTTTAAACTTAGAAACGACACCCACAACCTAAAATAATAAAATTAACACGGTCGCCATCTTAAATTAGTAAAATAGATTGATAAAACTTTATTGCACACCAGTAAAAATACCTAGATTTTCGTTTTTAGCAACCCTAAAAACCTTGGAGGCGACACCCATAATTTTATTGTAAAATAATAAAATTGGCGCAGCAGCCATCTTCAATTACGAAAATACCTAAATTTTTATTAGCGACCAATAGGATTAGGATATAATTATCGTGGTCAGAGGTTGTAGCTTAACTCTATTTTCATACATATATTAGCAGTGTTCCAGGCAGGCATATACAAAGCCTAGGCATAGTATGTAGGTACACATTGCCTAGGCAAAGTATGTGACGCCCCAGGTATTATACAATACATTGCCTTGGCATTATGCACATTGCCGGTACCATGATAACAAATTGACATTGGAAATGTCTTTTCGTTCGCTCCAGTGTAGTGACTAGTGTAGGCTCCGATTTCACGAAAAAGTGCGATCCCCTTATATCTCGGAGAGTTGTGAAGATATGATATTAAACAAAGGCTCAAAAGACCGAAAAGTCAAAAACGAAAAAATTATGGCCGAAATAGTGAAAATTGCTATTGCTTTTGGCGCTCTATATTTCGGAAAAAAAACGAAAAATTATATCAAAATTTTGCTGCACGCTAAATTCCTATCAAGTATAGGCCGGCACCCACCCCGTTCAGCCTTCGTTATCAAATAAGTTATATAATATAATAAAGTAAAAGTTATCTTATAGTTAATTTTTATGGAATACCGAGATGTCAATATCATGGCGTTTTCACTCAATAATATTAAAGGTAATTTCATTCAAGTGTGAAACGAACATTTAATAAATAGATAATAATTTAATTATACTTTACAAGGTCGAATTAGTCACATGGTTATTCATAAAAATACAAGAAATCTGTGAATATTATTAATTTCCTAGCTTACTCGGCAAACGTCGTTTTGCCATAATTGGCCTATACAAAAAAAAATTATAAAAATCGGTAAAGCCATTACAGAGGATTTCGATAACAAACACTGTGACACGAGATTTTATATATTAGTTAATTGCAGCATTATATTCACTGACCTTATACCTTTAAATGAAGTATCATTTTGTAACTATTGTCAATATTTTCCGGCCCGGCGCATTGGGCGCCGGCTCCCTTACCGGTCGATATTCGCCCGTGTCATCAGGCTGTGAGTGCGTTTATAAACGCGGAACGAAATGAGGCTGTGTGTGTGCGGCTGCGCTCACGCCTTTCTATGGAGATTACCTAGCGTGATTTACCCCCAGTTTCTCGTACACTAACACGCTGTTAATCTACTGTTAACAGGTGTCAATTGACCAAAGTTCATACAAAATAAACCACTGACAGATTAACAGCTTGTTAGTGTACGAGAAACCGGGGGTTAGTCAGCTACAATCGCGTTTGCCCTCTAGCCTAACCTATATGAAAAAAGTCAGAACGACATTTTTCACATGACATTTATGACTCGATTCATTTCCAATGTGCTCGATCGATAGTCGTGCGTGTGAGGCACGAAATCTGTATTTTGTATGCATATTATGCAAGTATTCTTTTATGTATGTACGCATGTATCCATGTATATATTTTTGTATGTATGTACACACAAAAATATTTATCTAGTGTCAGTATAGGTGCCACTGGACGCTGTATACATCACTTATTACGTAGATGCAAAGGCCTAAGTTACATAATAGTATATGTGTGAAGGATGTATTGTGTGTGTTGTGTACTTATGTCCGCCTTGTGATCAAAACCATGACTTGAAATTAAAAATACACTTTTATTTCTTTTAGGTGTTGCGTACATGTATACACATTATAATTATTATTCCAGACTATGTAAATGGCTTCGGCTGATAGATCGAGATGATGTAGCAGACAAGGCTAAAACCTCAAGTTACTACAGAGTTTGTGAAATTCATTTTCACAAGCGGGACATACTACCTACAGCAACCCGTAAGACTTTAAAAAAGAATGCTCTCCCATCAATAAATTTGCCGGATTTACAACAAGCAGTTCAATATGGATCTCATAAAGAAGACAAACAAACTCAAGTTGTACTGATTCAAGTTGATAATTGTACTCAGACCAGAATAGCTTCTGATCCACTCACTGACTTGGGAAAACTTCTGGTTCAGACGACTCGTGAAGCAACTTTTGTAAGTATCATCATCATCATCATCAACCCATTATGTCCCCACCGAGGGGCACGGGTCTCTTCCCGGTAAGAATGTAGCTTTACAATTCCTGATAATGTCGACGAAATTACAAACACAAATGATGAATAATTCGATTCCAGCGTCAAAATTACGAGAACTGATTACAATAACCTGGACTAGCCTGAAAAAAAATCGTTTTTTTAATTAATTATGTGGGTATCGTCTCAAGCGGTGTGACTAAAAACATGTACAATGTGAGTCTTTGAAATCTTGCCTAGAACCTGATCAAAGAAGCTACAATTTCAGCGTAGAAAGTCGGTATTTGTGGTACCTATAGACTACAGTAAAAACTATTTACAAAATCTTCTAATAGTAGGTACCATTTGTCGAATATGTAGAAAATATGGAGGAATCTTTTCGAACATCTTTTGAGAAAAAACATATAAAATAGCAACATATCTGCATCTCTTTACAAACAGATTAAATTTTGTCCACCTTGTACATCATCATCAGCCATTTGACGCCACTGCAGGACATAGGCCTCCCTCATGGTTTGTACATGTTTTCCAAAAACATGTGTTATTAAGTTGTTCCTTAGGATGACAGTTTTCTACGCTCTCAAAAATAAGAGTTTTTCGCATATCACAGAAGAGGTGCAAACATTTTTTGTAAAAAAAAAAATATAATTAGGTTAAGCCTACCTCAAGTATCAAATGCCTCCCTTCCTGCCTGCCTATTCTTAGCCAGGTTGTCATTGAAACACTCTCATTGATAATCCTTTTCAAACTAAAACTTTCGTTGGTAAGAATTAAAACACGTGTTGTGTTACGTAAAGATTTTATCCGTAATAACCTCCTCAGTCCTGACCTTGAAAATAACACTGGTTTTCAATTGTTATTTTCAAGGTCAGGATTGAGGAGGTTAAAGTTAATATTGATAACCTCCTTTTTTTAAATAAGTCAAGACATTGGAAAATGTCTTTTCATTCGCTCCAGTGCAGGCACAGTATAAGGAACACACACACAGTATGCCATATGCCATCTCGTCCGTCCGCCGGATTTAACTAACTACGCTCGCTCGATCAGAGTAGGCGCGACAGGGTTGACGCGCTTGTGTTTCGAATTCGATACTGCCACATTTAAATATTGTAGTGTCATTTACCAGGTATTTCGAGAGTTGTAGGTAGTTATTTATATTATGTGCTTGTTCAGTATGAAGCCTAATAAGTTTATACGAAATAATATGCCTAGTTTCTACTCACAATGTAACAGAAAGACGAAGTTTGTAATACCTTCTCTTGGAAAAAAGAGAATAAAGATATAAAAAAAATTAAGTGATGTACCTTACTTACTTAGTTACCTTAAAACAAAACTACTCCTATATTGTAAAATAATAAATTTAACGCGGCAGCCATCTTATGTTACAAAAACACTAAGGTACATGTTAAACCTGTTTAAGTTTCGTTGCAAAACGAAGTCAAAGTCAAAAATTTTTATTCACTATAAAACCAAAATGTTTACTTAATGAACGTCAAAGCTGTTAGTTTCACAATTAATAGATTATGCGGAGAAGAAGCTAACAAAGAAACTCCACGACGGCAGCCATCTTCGATTACGAAATGTAGGTACTTATAATATCTTGTATTATTTACAAGTTGGTGTTGGTCGAGTGTTTGATCTCTACGGAGTCAGCAGAGAGTTTAAAGAGATTCGCCGGCACCGATTAGATGAGAAAGGCTGATTAAAGATATTGTAAAATAGGTAGTTACCTATGTACCTACCTACATTTCTGTGTGTTACTAACTTGTATGACTTTTTCTTCATATCACAAAGTACGATCGAAAATGCTGCCATCATTAAAAACTGTAGCCAAACTACGGGAACAACACTAAATTATAAGATTACTTTTTTATTAATAAAGTCGGTTAAAATGTAACCTATGTTACCCAGGCCATAATAACGAATCGACTGACACATACTTATGTAGGCTGCTAAAATAATAAACATATTTTTTTGGCTTCGCGTAGTTAGGTAAAGATGTCATTCAAAGGTTTTGGCAAGTCACGAGCGTCGGCTAACCTTTATTCTCGAATCGCTAAGTTTCAAAGTAGATCCAAGCGAGCTCGTAACTTGCAATAATAATGTGATGTTTACAGTCTTTCCGACTGAGTAGGAAATTTAAAAAAGTGAACTCTGGTCTTGATACTGTCGAGTCTAGACATCCGAACACCGAGCAATATACCTAGTCGACGTGATTTCGACATTTTCATCTAGCTAGCCGATCCGAGGCGGTCGTCGCCCGTCTGCACCACGCGCGGTGAACACCGGACGGACTGCGCTAATACGTTATCTGTGGTGACTGCGGGCGGTGGAAAGTTCGTTTCCACTGGAAAACGAACCGAAGATCACCGAGATCTCGCGTTTCGTAGTTATATATGTACCTATGTATGCGTTTTGGACGTAAGTAGGAAGATTGGTAACTGTGTCTTATTTAAGTGTAGGCTCCGATTTCACGAAAAAGTGCTACTACCATCGGCTATTTCTTTGAAGGGTCAAAAAACATGTAACTCGTAGATATTTCTCTGATAACACGCTTTTTTAGTGAGATGATAAAATGTCATGACAAGCCAATTCCCTAGTACGACTGTCAATTTCATGGTATCACTTTACCGTGAACTAGACAAAAAAGCCATTTTGTGGAAGAAAAAGGGAAAATATTACGGTTAGCGAGGATCGTGGGATCGTGCCCCAAGTAGCGTCCTGGGGCCGACCCTCTTCAAAGTGTACATAAATGATTGGTTTGACATGACCATTCCTAATTATAAAATCCGCTGACGACACAGCATTAATTATAGATGGCACCACCTGGGATGAAGCTAAAGTAAATGCTAAACACGCCCTAAGAATTGTAATGAGGTGGTTAAACAGCAACCTCCTTACGTTAAATATCGAAAAAACAAAATAGGTACTTGACCTTTGCATTGCGAAAGTGTAGCAAGCCCCTAAACTCCTTTAAGGTCAGTGCGCACAGCTGTAACAACAGTAGCAACTGCACTTGTCTTGGTATAAGTAGGTGTTTATGCAACCACGTCGATAGCCTCAGGGGGTCCTGGTTTCCACCTTTTCTATGTGGGCAAGGCTTGCTATAATAACTATCATTCCGACCACATTCCGACATACATCCACCGAACGTCAACTTCCCTATCTCAACTAAACAGCATGTCGCTGTTTTGCCACCATTGTCAATTTCCCTGATAAACTTTCTGATACGGAGGGCATAAATCTGGCACTCGCCTGGTTCCGCCGAACAGCGCGTGTAGGGACTCGCTGACGAATGTTGAAGGCACCGTCCACTTGCCGTCCAATGACTGCTCCGCAGTGTTTTAATGAATTTATTGTTAATTAAGTCGCATACAAAATCCGAAATGCTTTATACAGCCGACATGAGCGCGGTTTTCCTCATACCGACCGCAGAACGCACCCAAGTTTTTTTTTGTGTGTGGCCAGTGCATCTTCCCATACAGCTACCCAAACGCTGGCCAGCATGACTCTGATGATATACCAAAAATAGTAAGTGGATGTATTGCCGAAATAGTATGTAGGTCAAATACAATAAGATATTTAGGAGTTATCATTGATGAAGCACTGAACTGGCATGCTCAAATTGATAATGTCTGTTCTAGCGTCCTTAAACTGATCTTTGTGATGAGGAAACTTCGCTCTTCAGCAGATCGTGATCGTGTTTTACTACTCTCTTTGCAAATCTATTAAAACATACTGTCTTCCGATGGGGAGAAGCCGACAAAACTGCGCTAGTTAAACTTGAAAGGGCGCAAAGGGCCGTTCTGAAAGTTATGCTTTACAAACATTTTCGACACCCTGCTAAAAAGTTATTCGATGAAGCTAAAGTTAGACAGCTCTTTGTGCTCCACGCAATTCTAAGGCACCACATATCCGCACAACCTGTACCGGAGACACTCCTGCCTTCACGACAAAGAAGAAATGCACCTTGTAGACGCAACATGTCCGCACGAGCTTTACTATGAGACAGTATGCACGTAGAAGCACTTACTTATACGATATTATTAGCAAAATGTTAAATGTTGCTAATATTCAGTCCCTTTCAAAGTTTGAGTTAAAAGAAAAATTAAAAGAGCTGCTACTCAACCTGTATTACGACTATACAGAGACTGATGCTGCTGCACAGGTAAACTCGTACAGTAACACGTTTACACGCGCGCACACACTCCCTCACACACACACGCACGCACGTACTCACGCACGCACGCACGCACGCACGCACGCGTGGAAAGTTTCAACCCGAGAATCGCAAAATATTTAACAAAATGTTCCTAAAGTCACTACCGCTACAGTTTTCCTTCGGAATTTCTTGTGGGCCGGGGGGAGGAGTCACTGGCAGTCTAAATTTTATTTTGCGAGCTACTCAATCCGTTGCGTCATGCAATCTTGATTTTAGAGGTTAATTTTTCTTTGTTGAATAACTTCTTTATTTTCAATTTCACACGAAAAATGGTAATTACAAAAGTAGTTTAGAATTAAATTTTCTAAAATTTTGGTTCGCATAATTTTTTCAGACAAAAGAGGGAGTGAATTTTTGTTTGATTAACAACTCGTTTATTTTCAATTTTACATGAAAAATTGTTCTAGCCAAAGTTGTTTAAAATTAAATTTTCTACAATTTTGGTTCTTATACATTTTTTGGTCAGATCCTCATTTTTCGATTTATACCCGAAAAGAGGTGGGGGTACAATCTTATCATTGCATTATCTATCACGTTTGTTTTATGCGAAGCATGGTTATAAACAAAGTTGTTCAATTTTTTGGTAGGATCGGTGTTTTTACATTTTTACCCGAAAAGAGGTAAGTAAACTTATTATTATTATCATTGCATTTACGTTTTTTTTTTTCAATCATACACGGAAAATTGTTATCCCAAAGTTGTTTGAAATTAAATTTTCCTCCAATTTTGGTTGTCCTCAGATAAAAACCAAAATTGTAGAATATTTAACAAAATGTTTAACAACTTTGTTTATAACAGTTTTTCGTCAAAAACAAAAATTCACCCATTCATTTGGGGTATAAATCGGAAAATACCGATCCTAGGAAAAAAAAATGATGACAACCAAAATTGTCCCCCTCCAACGAATGCCAAAGGAAAATTGCTACTTAATTTTTTTACCGCGTCCAATCCTAATTCGACTGGGCTAACTGTCGAAATCTTAAGTTTTACGATAACAATTACAAAATCTTATTCTCTTCTTATCATAAATTTAACCTTTCGTTTCGAGAAAGACAAAAACGAAAAAAGATATGGCCTAAATACTGAAAACAAAATGCAATTTTTTCCGATTTTTATTTTGGCGCTCGATATTTTGGAAACGAAGAATGATATAAAAACTTTGAGAAAAATTCCTCTGTACAATAATTTGAGCCTAAAATAAAGACGATCGGGTTAAGGGTTTGCCCTGTAGCATAACCATTTGAAAAAAGTCAGAACGACATGTTTCACATGAATCGAATCATTCATTTCCCTTGAAATTACTTGAAATAAAAATGCAGCAGACAGTAATAAAATTATACAAATGTGAATGATGCGCACAGGTACCTATTTGAGGAAACTGCCGAACGCCAACATAAACTGGTTTACCTATTTTAAGGCAAGTACCTAAGTACCTACCTCTTTTTTCCGTGAGAATGTATTACAAACTTCGTCTATAATAGTCTATCTAGTTTCTACTCACAATGTAATAGAAACTAGACATATTATTTCAAAACCTATTTAGAGGCTAAAAACTAAAATTGAAATTAAAATTAAAATTGTCTTCAGGACGGGTTAGTGCAACAAAAAGAATAGATAATATATTATTTCGAATCAACTTATTAGACTTCATACTAAACAAGCACATGGGTAATATAAATAACTTCCTACCTACAACTTAGGTACTCTCGAAATACCTGGTATAGGTATGAGACGACAATATTTAAATGTGGCAGTATCGAATTCGAAACACAAGCGCGTCAGCCCTGTCGCGCGCCTACTCCGATCGAGCGAGCGTAGGTAAAAAATCCAGCGGACGGCCAACAACATTGCCTACTGTGTGTTCATTAAACTGTGCTTTAGCCAACAGACAGAACAACGAGAACTACCTACCTACCTAATTCAGAAAGCGACGTTGCCGATGTTACGAACGTAAATGTCAATGACAGTATCGGTCGGCAAGATAATAATATGAACATGCGACAGCATGTCATGCTTTACCTACTATCTCTACTTTTACGCTATCGGAAAGGGATCGAGAGGCGCTCGGCCAATCACAACGCTGCATTGCAAAACCGCTCTTACGGACGGAACACACTCTCGACGCGACAGCAGGTCACGCTTTACACTGGCAACCTGAATTCGACTCTGCGGACGGGGAGTTAAGACTCGGAATCGAGCGCAGTCGAAAGGCGCCTTTAAGACTTTACGATAAGAGTAGTGCAAAGTCTAAACTCCAAAGGTAAAGCTTGATATGCTGTTGTGTGTACTTATACGTGGCCTTCTGCCATTAGTAACGGGCCGGGG
The DNA here is from genome assembly GCA_947308005.1 of Yponomeuta malinellus. Lineage (NCBI taxonomy): Eukaryota > Metazoa > Arthropoda > Insecta > Lepidoptera > Yponomeutidae > Yponomeuta > Yponomeuta malinellus. Next base: position 7,008,850 of record OX371019.1, read on the forward strand.
CTCGGAGAGTTTGTCTCGCTCGCATTTTTGTGCGTGTCGCGTAAAAAGTGGCTTAGTAGAGTTATTAGCAAAACATTTTGGTCAAAGGGTAAACCCGCGAGTGTCGTAAAAATCTGTTGTGTGTGGTAATTATTGTGCACAAAAATGGCGCCACCGCTGACGCCAATGCAGCGTATTGCTATCGTGGCTTTACGGAACAGCGGCTGCCGTGTGAGTGATATTGCGAGAAGAACTGGGATATCAGTAAGTAGTACCTACCTACCTCACCCACAGTCATTTTCTATTTGGACGATGTAATAATAACAACCTATAACTAAACATACTATTGGTGTCACTTGTAGAACAACGGCAGAAGGGGAGTTCTATTTCTTGTTGAATAGAGTTCAAGTCTGAACACCAAATTAAGTGTATTTTATGTCATTCTTTCTTACGAATGGTGTTCCTGTCTACCGTTCCGTTCTGCGCGAACGCAAAGGTTTAAAAAACTAACCGGCTACAAATAAAACACTGCTAACCAGAGTTAATACCGGTGATCATGATCATTATTGAATAGTTTAAAATGTCAATAAATTTTTATTCACATAGGTATTATGACTAAAAATTGAGGCGGCCAAATCGTATGAAAAATAAAATTATGAATATTAAACTTTTGCTTTTATAAGGATATTAGAAGTATTATAAAGAAACGATTTTCTAAGTCTCGCGTTATTTAATAATAGGTTGCATAATCATGTTTGTTTACCTCTAATATGAATGGGTTGCGCCCGCTACTTCGTCCGCGTGGGAGATTAATCTGTTTGTCATAATCACACCATAACTAGCTGAACTGACATGGATGAAAATGTTGCTTAAAAATTAAACCATCTCGGATAGAATTTAGGAGGATAATTTTTTAAGGATTCCGGGTTGGGGTGTAGGAAAGGGTGGCCGTACCTGGGACTTAGAAAAATTTTGACCAAAATTTTTTTTGGTGTAAAAAGTGTGTTTAAAATTTGGTTGTTAGGTCAATACACATAAGCAAAAATAGGTTCGAAGTTCCAGGATGGAGCGGAGCGCACCGACGCTCCATCCTGAAACTTCGGGTGTTAGTTCTTTTTTTTTATATAAAAGCGAAAAAAAATATTTCACTAAAAAACTTAGTTTTGAGTCAAACAAAAAAATTTTTGTTCTAGTTTACATTTCGCATTTTATTCATTTGGTCAAATTATACTTTAAGTGTTGAAATTTATAAAACTTTGTGTCGCTATATTTCGGCCATTTCTCAATTTAGAGAAAAAAAGTTCCAGTAAAAGATGCTTATTTTTACATATTCTTTAATGTTCTGATCAAAAAAGTAGTAAAAACGAGCAAAAAAAAAAATTAAAATTTTTCTAAGTCCTATATATGGGCCACCCTTTGCTACACTCTGACCGGATTCCGTCGGTAGTTGGACTTGCAAAACGTGGCCATATCAATATGCCTACACGTTTTTTTTTTTTTTTTTTTTCAATTCAAATATTTTTATTCATTGTAAAAAAAAACAGAATGTTTACTTAATGAACGTCAAAGTTGTTAGTTTCACAATTAATGGATTATGTGGAGAAGAAGCTAACAAAGAAACTCCACATTTATTCTTTTCAAAACACGTTTTAACTTAATTAACAGAGTTTTCAACTTAAAATATTAGTCATGAATGTGTTGAACACTAGTCACAATCGTCCTTTAAATAATATTAATCTACTGTTTAATGCCAAACATCTTTGTCTTCTAAATAATCCTTGATGTTATAGTAAGCCTTTTTGCACAGAATGTGCTTAACACATTTTTTAAATCGCGTTTGAGGTAACTCTAATATATCTTGAGGAATTTTGTTGTAGAACCTTATACAGTGCCCCATAAAGGATGTGTTAATTTCTGCAAGTCTAAATAGTGGAAATGACAATTTATGTTTATTTCTAGTATTAAAATTATGGTTTGTCTGTCTGACTGTCCGTTTGATCTTTTAAACGGCTTTGTCTTCTGTAAAAGGTAGCCATTTTCTCCCACGACTGTACCCAACGGTGGAATTATATAAGCAATGCTCGGTTCTATCCGTAAGACAGCTATTTATTCTATACACAATTTTGTTTAAACACTCCCAAATTGACTATGACCCTCAGCTTGAAATCAAAAGAAGAAAGCATGCAGTTTGCACAACAGTTTCCCTAAAAACCAAATTTTCTCATAAGTTCTTCTGCTTTCTGGGTAGCTATTTGTATAACAAAGCAAATCTTATTTTATCAATATACTCACTTACCAAATACAGCTGCAAGAAAAAAGTAACTGACTGGTTGTTAACACTCCCCTATGATTCTACTGAAGATCTCTTAAATATAATTTCCTAACTCAACCTCAATAAGATTAAATTGTATTTCATTTATATGCACAAGGTGCTCCTTCATACACACATACACACACGTACACACACATACTCACACATACACTCAATCAACATGCATACGCTCATTGAGCACGCATGCATCTTATGTTTCCATTAATTTAGTGTTTTAAAATTTATATTGTCTATAATAACACTGCCGGTTATAATTTCCTGTTAAACTTAAGAACTTTAAAAAATGTACTAACAATTGAGAAACAATGCATCATAAGTTTAGTGAGGGCCTGGAGATCTGTCACACAGGATCTTTCCTAGTATGGACTCCAGCCTCTCACATAGGAATTAGTCTTGATTACTCAAATTGTACCTACTATATGTTTTGATACCTCTGTGAGAAGGAAATAAACGAAATTACTTACTTACTTACTTACTTATTTAAAATTTTCACCGAATATGCATTGTTATTAACACGGGGTCCCCTTACATGGATCACGGTTTTATTAGTTTTTTTTTTGTTTCTGCTTTTAAAACATAACATTTTTGTTAAATAAATAAAAGAAAATAAACCCAAAATTGCACTCCCTATATAATCAAATAATAAAAATCGGCTAAGAGTGAGTTTTGCGCCCAGCTCACAATAATGGTCCCGAATCAAATTAGAGAAAACACAGTTTTGTTTGGTTAGAGAAATGAATTATTCGTACCTACGGAACCCTCGGTGCGCGAGTCCAGGTCATGCCAAGCCCAGTTACTTACACCTAGGGGATAGTCAAAGATCCTAATGGTCGTTTTTACATATTTTAATAATTTAGATAAATTATCGAATAAATTAATTCGAATGAAATTGACTGAAATGGATTCTATCATTATTTTTTACGACCAAATAGGTCGTAATTTCTTAATAACTTTTTTTTAGAAACCCTCGATCCACTTATGGCTGAAGCGCTACGAGGAAACCGGCGACATCACGGCGCGCCACCGCCAGGTGTACAAGCGGGCCACCACGGCGGAGCAGGACGCAGCTATCGTGGCCGCGCACGCCAACCAGCCTTATCTGAGCACGGCTGAGACAGCTAAAATGTTCAATGTGAGTTGGGTAGTATAATCTGCCATCGAACTTAAAGGTCGTACCTACAAAAATCTTCATAAAATTGGAAATACGACCCAAAGGGCCCGTGGGTGCGAATGGCGAGAGACCGCGAAAGATGGCGTAATGGGGAAAAGGCCTATAACCAGCAGTGGGCAGAAATGTGCTGATGATTATGTAATACGAACCACTAGATCGAGCTAGAGATCAAACTGAAAAGTCTTAACTACTAAAATCTATATCATATCACTCATCCGGGATAACAACAACGGAATTACACTTTTGAAAATTTTTCTACGTAAGCATATTTTGTTATAATGCTCGTAAAGGGAAGTTAAACAAGAGGTAAAATCGACACAATTGAATTTCTATGAATTTCAGTCAAATTATGCATTAATGTTTCATTCTAGTCTCTCTAAAACCACGTCGTCGACATCATCTGTTAAATTTGCAAAAATGTAATTAGGTACGTCGTTGTTAACCCAGATGAGCGATATTTTAAAAAAATTAAATACGGCCCACTATTAGGGATCAAAGTTAAAGGTCGTATCTATAAAAATATAAAATTGTAGATACGACCTTTCAGCTCAATGAATTCGAACTTTTAAAGAAAACCGTTATTGTTTTAGGTAACAAAAGATACCATCCGACGCAGGCTGAAGGAAGGTGGACTGGAGCATAAAAAGGAGCGTGGCGGTGGCTACGGAAAATCTAACAGGATAAAGCAAGAAATCAAGAAAGAAAAGCCTAAATTCAATCTCGCAGACTACAAAGTAACGATTAACTTTGAGGATAAATTATTAAATTCATTTACTCTCATCTACCTGTATTTGTCAATCTATGCTTGGAGCTAACATTTTCGCGTATACGTTTCTGGAAATGGGTATTGTCATACGTACAACAAAAATTGTTTTTCGAGAATTTCAAGGAGAGGTGGCAACCCTACATCCGTGTTAGGGTTGGCATTTGCGGAAATAAATACATAAATAAAAAACTGTTAATAATAAGGCCAGCTGCTTAGCATTACAAAAAAAAATCCTAGTTATCTTTTAAAATCAGTTCTTTTAAGTCTCCCCAGAAATGTCTGTAATAGCAATATGTGGGTATTTTTAGAACCCCGATGCAGAACCTAGGGCCTATAACAAAGTATAAGATTGAATTTATGCTAAAAACGGTAGTTTATGTGCCTTTTTTGATCCACACCAACTAATACCACGGTACAGCGACAGCACCTCAACGTCATTATAACTTGGAGGTGACTGCAACAAAAATGTAAAGGTTGACTTACTGCCGACTGTACAACAGCGCGCTGCGTGCGTCACACATTTTGCGGGACACTGAACTCTAACTCGGTCATTATAATATCTCCGCACCTCGCTGGAATGCGATGCCCCTCCAACTTCCCCCCTCAACACACCGCGCTCGCTCCATCGCATCAGTTAAGTTAGCACATTCGTTGCCAATACGCGTCTCGATAATTTGCTTATTTACGTGTTATCATTGTTCAGTTTTCGAGCATTTGTTGTTAAGTTTAAACTGTTTTTGTTGTTTTTTTTTTTGTCGAAGTTCAGTTCAACTCCGGAGCCATGGGAAAGACTATACACAGCGAAGCAAGAAATTTAATCTTGAGAGTGCTAAAGTTTTTCGAAATGGAAAAGGCAAATAAACAATTCATCTTACCTGTAGACCAAGTTGTGAAAAGAACCTGTGCTGCGACTGGAATATCGAAGAGGACACTGATGAACATAAAAAAAGAAGCCGCGGAATTACGTGCATCGTCTCCTGTTTCCCCGTGTTCTAGTCCAAATCCAAATATCCGTCGAAAATTGTCAACGCCGGGTAAGAAGCGTAAGCAATACAAAAGAAAAATTGTAGTGGATAACTTTGATATTTGCGCAATACGAAATATTGTAAACAATATCTATACTATACACAAGGAACTCCCGACTCTGAGGAAAATCCTGGCGGCCGCAAAGAAAGATCTGAATTTTCAAGGCGGAAGAAGCTCTCTAAGAAACATTTTAGTCAAGCAATTGGGTTATAAATTCAAAAAGTGCAAGAACACCCGTCCTGTTCTCATGCAAAAGCCAGATATCGCCGCACGGCGGTCCCGATACCTGCGCCGCATGAAAGACAACAATGATCTTGGAACAGACAAAAAACCAGTGACCTACCTGGACAAGACGTGGATTTATTCCCACTATACTGAAAATACTGACAGTACTGATGGCAGCGAGAAGAAAAGCTTTAACCCAGAACAAAGATGGCTTCTTGTGCATGCCGGAGGAGAGAACGGGTTTATTTCTGGTGTAGAATTACTGTTCAAATGTAAAAGTACAAACGGCGATTACCAAGATGAGTTGAATGCGAAGGATTTTTTTAAATGGCTGAAGGAAAAACTGATACCGAACTTACCGCCTAATGGTATAGTCGTCATTGACGACTTGCCATACCATTCGATACGGACTGAAAAGCCGCCTGCAAGTTCATCACTTAAAGCTGACATGCAAAACTGGCTTCGGACCAACAACATTCCCTTTGAAGACAATATGTCGACGAGGGAATTGTACGCAATAATAGTTAGGACAAAGCCGCCGAAACGATATGTTATTGAGGAGGTAATGAGAGAACATGGTCAAGAAGTCGTACGTCTACCACCCCATCATTGCGACATTAATCCTATTGAATACATTTGGAACTTAGTTAAGCAAAAGATGGCGGATAAAAATATCAACAAATCTGAAAAAAAAATTGAAAAATTAATAAAAGACACCTTAATATCAGTAACTTCGTCTGATTGGAAGAAGGAAGTGGATCGCGTCGAAAGACTTCAGAAAGAGTATTGGGAGAAAGATCAAATTCAAGACGAGACTATTCAACAACTGGTGATATCCCTAGGAGGAGAAGAAAGTTCAGAAAGTTCTTCAGAAAGCGGCTTGAGTGACAGCGATGATGATAATGAACCTGTAATCAAGGTTGTGCATTTTCCATCACTAAAACCATCTAAAACCAAAAAAATATACTCAGGATCTAACGGCCTTATTTATAAAAACACGATTCCTCTAAAGCACTCCTTAGAGGCAGTGTATTTAATCTGTGGTTATGACCTTTCCTTGTCTCCAAAATCTTCACCACAGACTATTTTAGTCGGCGTCTTAAGGAATCGTGTTTTTTTATAAATAAGACCGTAATTCTTTTGAGTCTATAGCACCAAAATCAACACGTGCTCCGTAGGTTTGCCGCTACCCAGTGGCGCCACCATTATTATTAGATTTCTCTTTTAATACGAAAAATAAAAAAAACGCGTGGAAAAATTGTTGTAGTTAATAAACAACTACAACAATTTTCCATAATTGAATCGTGTGATTTTAAAACAACACAAGTCACATGCGTTTTTAAAATAACACTTGCCCTTTTTTTTTTTATTAAATTATTTACGCCTACCTATTGATTTACATTAGAAAAAAAATTTAGTTTATTCATACAGAAATCAATATAATATGCTAAAATATTGCTGTTGTAGATATTAGTATTTGAATAAAACAGTTTTTTTCTATTTCCTGCAAAGTTGTAATGAATGGACATGTGTCGTTTTAAAATCACACGATTCAATTACGTTTTTTTTTAAAAAACGCTCCATGCGTTTGCCGTTGCCCACTGGTGCCACCAGATTATTAGATTTCTCTCTTAATACAAAAAATTAAAAGACGCGTGGAAAAACTGTTGTAATTATTACATTAATAAAACAACTACAACAGTTTTCCATGCGTTTTTTTGCATCACGTCTAGTGATTCTTATTTTGTACACCGTACCAGAACGTAGATGTGACGTCATCGAGCCAGGTGCGGAGATGTAGTCACCATGTTGCTAAGCAGAGGGGACCAACCCAGATACGTCACAATGAGTGTGTTGAATTTGTGTCTCGCATAATTGGTAGTAACAGTCGGGTTTAAAATTAATCTCTAATTGAATCGTGTGATTTTAAAACAACACAAGTCACATGTGTTTTTAAAGTAACACTTGCCCATTTTTTTTTTATTAAATTATTTACACCTACCTATTGATTTACATTAGAAAAAAAATTGTAGTTTATTCATACAGAAATCAATATAATATGCTAAAATATTGCTGTTGTAGATATTAGTATTTGAATAAAACAGTTTTTTCTATTTCCTGCAAAGTTGTAATGAAAGGACATGTGTCGTTTTAAAATCACACGATTCAATTGAGTTTTTTTTTTTTTTTAGCTCAGTTTTATCGTGTTTTTTTGCTCACCAATAGCAGTGCCTAGTTACGAACAGAAGATTAAACGGTAGTTACAATAAAAGCATTTTTTTAATTACATAGCTATGTGTTAATCCTGGTCCCCCGCCAAGACTCGAAATATTATTATTATTAAAAATTCTTTTTTGTACCAGAAAATTGTGCAGTTGGCGGGCTTAATACTAAATAGTGTTCTATTCTAGCCAACCAACAGGTGACGTGGAAAGGGTAGGGGTAGTACCAAACGGTGTAATGATATTGTAATGTACTTAATTAGTTTGTGTATAAATACGAGTATGTCTGCGAAATTAATCATTTAATGTGATAAATTATTTTACAATTTTTTTCTCTTCGACACAGATAGAACCTGGAACTTGGGCTTATGAGCCCCCCTCAGCATCATCCTCGAAGCCGCTCCTGGAGTTGGAAGTGCCTCCACTGGTGGAGGTGAAGCTGGAGGTGGAAAGTGATGCCGAACCATTTTCGCCACCACCGCCACCGCCAGCCAAGAAGCCACGACGAAGGGTAAATTGAATTAAACATGCCGAATATGCAGGATTATTTATAAAATGGGCAATTCCTGAAACTTTAGGCTCCTATATAGGTACGTCCCACTGCCTACAGTGCACTAGCACAGGCCTTCTTTCTCTCTCAGGGAGAGAGTATGGGCCTAATCACCACGCGTGCCCATCGCTGATTGGCGATTTCAAGCGCTGAGGTATGTGAATAGCTAAGACACTCAGGTTTCCTCACGATGTTTTCCTTCACATTTAGCGAGTGGTATAGCTACTGTAACTTCACAAATGTACATAACTTAGAAAACAAAGTCATAGGTACATCCCAGGATTCGAACCGGGGTCTCTCCAACCGAGTCCAACTGAAAAAAATATCTTCTAATATAAAAAAATGTCGTGTCACTTTATTTGTTATCGAACTCCTCCATAAGGGCTTCCCCGAATTTTATGCAATTTTTTGTGTAAGTGGTTGGTAGGTCTGAGAATGGGTTGTAATTAATTTGGCAAAACGACGTTTGCAGAGTCAGCTAGTAATGTTATAATAATTTAAATAAGGTTTTAAGTATTATCTATCATACATACATACGTATAGTCACGCCTGTACCCTAGAGGGTAAGGCAGAGACCCGGGACTGCCACTTGCCACCATCCTGACAGATCAATTTCGCTTCCTCAACATTCATTAGTGTTGAAGGAGCATTAATGCACGCATTCCGGTTTCGGATACTTTTTATCTTGCTCTTTGCTAATACATCCCCTATTTGGTCGTAGTATGTCTGCCTGGGACGTCCCTTTACCGGCCCTTCCACCCACATTGGCTCGATATATTTGTTACGTCAATCTTTCTTCCTTCATCCTCTCCTCTCTATCTATCAATCAGCGCTCCTAATATCAATATTATAAAAAAATCGGAAGTCGTAGAACAAAAGTTGTTGTAAATGACAAATTCTCATGAAAGCCGACGTGGAAGTGCGCATTTCGGCAATAACCCTGTATAATCTTATTGGAGAACATTAATAAGATTTTTCTCTGCAACTAATTATTTTCACGATGCATAACGCTGAGTCAGCTGCCTTTTGTGGCAATGTAGATACACCACAGGCTACATCTATGGTCCTGTTTTATTTATTCGTTTTGTCTGTTGTGTATTTAGTTTTCTTTCTGTGTTGTCCATATTATGTTACTTATGTGCTTATTTTGTTTCTGTGATGTATCTTGTTGGTATAATAAATGTCTTTCTTCTTCTTCTTCTATTAGTTATTTTATTATTATAAGTCCAAGGTAATTTAATTCTTCTATGTAATAAATTTGTAAGTTAGGCAAGTACGTACATTAGTGAAATTATAGTAGCAATGACTGCCGCGTTAGACTAGCCGTTAAGGCGCCAAGACTGAGATCGTGGGTTCGATTCCCACTATTGGCCTCCGTACATTTGTACAAATGGCCTCCGTCTGGGTTTATTTATAAGTTTGTGATGTCCTTGCCTGCTTACCATAGCACAGGGACCAGGTCAAGTGATGTTGTGTGGAAGTTATTTATTTATTTATTCAATACCACTTGCCAACCGTGAAGGAAAACATGGTGAGGAAAACTGAGTGTCTGAGGTATTGCCATCCCGCGGTGGGCACGCGCGGTGATAAAGCCCATACTCTTTCTCTGAGAGAAGGCCTGTGCCCTACTGTGGGACGCATAATGTAGACTGCATTATTATTTTTTTAACAAATCAGGCGAAAACTGTTGATTATATAAGGAGCATTTATCAATATTTGAGTTATCTAGTAAATAATGCATCTGTGTCTACACTCAGAAACATTATTTTAAGTGATTTGATTAATCCAATTTTTAGACATGCAAGACCCGGTTTTTTATGAGTTTCTAGATCTATTTATTTATTAATAAACATAAGTCACGAAGTTTCGTAAAATAACATTTTGGGGCACGTTCGTTCCCCAATAAAAGACGTGACGCACTATTTCACAAAACGATAACACGTTGGAGTTAAAACTAGATTACTTTTAAGACCGGATATTTCAATAGCCAGATAAAACTTAACTGGAGAATAAAACCGATGTTGTCACTGTCTTGTCGTATGATTTAGACAGTGATCAATTGATCATGCAGTTTATTCTCCGGTTAAATTTTATCTGACTATTGAAAAATTGGCCCTAAGTTAAATAAGCTCCTTGACTTTGACTTAGAGGCTTGCGGTCAGAGGCAGTTTCAATAGTCTAAGTAAAGGGAAAGACGTAACCACAGGTTTATAGTACACCTTCAACGGACCGTATCCGCAAGCCTCGCCATTTTTAATTTTTAATGGACCAAGTCACTCCATCGCTCAAGCCGTTCCTGAGAATCTCATCCAAATACATAACTTTGAAAATTTAAATTCTTGAGTGTAAATTTAAATATACATGCAATTTCATTTATCTAGGTCCCGCCCTATTATAAGAAGCTCAATATATGTAAATATTGAGCTTCTTATAATAGGGCGCTTATCATTGTGTAAATATTGAGCTTCTTATAATAGGGCGCTAATCATTGTACCCCCTGTAATAAAAAAATTAAATGAGTGTAAATTAACTGGCTGTCTATTTTTAGGGTTTCGTAATCGACACGGAACCCTTAGTTTCGCCATGTCCGTCCGTCTGTTTGTCCGCGGCTTAGCGCAGACACGCTTAGTACTAGGAAGATGAAATTAGCATAGATATGCATTTAACCATACCGATAAAATGGTAAAACTAAATACATGGCACATCCCCTGCACCTACATTAGGGAGAATTTTGTTACCCCACAATGTGGGGTTGTTGAAGGGTTCGTTTAAAAAAAAAGTGTAGGAAAACCATTTTTTGATTCAGGGATTCGTTTGCGAAATAAGCTTACAAGAGCCCCTTTCCCGCATAATCGGTTGCTTGTATAACGAATATTTTAAGTTAACGTCAACCAACTATAGTCAACGAAGTTAAAAGGAAAACTATCACAGCTAAGTTTAGACACCCAGACCTTGGTCATTTGTACAAATTGAGTACGGTGGCCTCCAGTGGGACTCGAATCCACGAGCTCTGTTTTCGTGTTAACCGCTTAACCAACGAGGCAGTCGTGGGTAGAGGGAGACTCAGTCGGGGAAGTCAACGTAATTACATTAAACGGTTAAACCGTGTTGATAATATCAATAAAAAGGCCCTCCTAAACACGCATATTTTGATCTACGGCGACCTACGGAACCCTACATTGCGCTTGCCCCGACACGCACTTGGCCGGTTTACTTTTGTTAGGTTACATACAATGCATTTAACTTTGGAAATAACTCTCAGGCAGACACCATATTATAATATCTAGGTATAATAACTCTTAACGATCGATCCAGCCGGCAGCCCCAGGGTCACAGTTGCCAGGGTAGCCCCATATTATTTCTAGACTATTTGAACACGACTTGATCAATGTTGTTGCGTACACCTGTACAAGCAACAGCACATTGATCTTTACATTGACATTCTAAATTCAACTCTATAGCTTTATGATGATGCGAACGGTGCGGGGTCAAACTTGTAAAAATTATCCAGCTGCCGCTTGTACTCACTGACTGTACTAAGCGGCAACGTCGCCGATTACCGAAGCTCCGAAGGTGCGAGGAGCGAAAAAATGTCTTTTCGCGTTGATACGTGCACGAAAGGGAAAGCAAAGATGGCCACCCACCAGACATAGAGTGTTATCTAAAATGCGCAAAAGCTGTGTTTGTTATAGAATAATGTTTTTTTCGTCTTATTTGTGTAATCAAATCAGTCACAACTTCACAAGCTTTGCATCAGGTTATATTTTATGAGAAGATAAGTTGTATTGCTCTATTTTAGAGAATAATTTTATTTATTTTCAACTTAAGAGGGCTTTCACATCATTTGCTCAAATTAGGAGGTTTTGGGCGACTAATTTTCGTATTTTAATACTAAATATTCAATTATGAAGTATTGTATCAAGAAGCACAACCTTTAATACAGGTATTTGTCAACTTAGTTTATGAAATTATATCGTTTATTTTGTTTAATTGATAAAATACCACAGCATGTTTTGTCAAAAATACGCGCCGAGGTATCTTCAGACACGTGATTGTACTATTAGAATTTGTAAAAATCACTAGTAAAAAATACGCAGGAATGGGACATATAAATCTTATTGTATTTAATAAATCACATTTCAAATATTTTATTCACACTCTTGTAGTAGTGCGAATTTCTCCCATTTTTACCTCGATATTTTACCATTTCTAAACATTATTATCGATTTAAATTTGTACCATAAGGTACTAGAACTTATCCTTAACAGGAGTGTAATAAAAAAATACACATTTTTAATAATTTGCAATGGAAAATATATTTTTTTCTTCCCTATATATTCTGCTGCAATCGTGCGCATCGATCAGTGTCGCGCGAAGCGCCCTTCGAGTAGGACCTACGTCACTTTTCTCGCCGATGCCGGTTGCGTATTCTACCTTTGAATTTTAAATTCAATGATTCTACGAATTTAGTGAAGCGCGTGCAACCGCGACTGACTGTTTTGATACTTTTCAAGTAAGTACTTTTCGAATTTGTTTTACATTATTATTGTATACATGAATCATTGTAATTATCCTTCATGATGTTTTCAGCAATGGGACGAAAACATAATACGTACCGTTTTTTGTTAAATAAAAGAAAGCGTAAAAATACTGAGTCTTTACTGATTGCAAGACAAGCAAAGTACGTACCTATCGGCCCTAATCTACTTTAATAAGTTATGTAGTTAGTAGTGTAGTTAGTTTAGTAGAGTATCTTCTAGTACGGTCTTTTCCGATTTTAATGGTAGTGAAGTTTTATTTTTACTATATATCATTGCAGGATAAAGAAAGGACCAACTAACAACAGCGTTTCCGAAATTGATATTACGAATCCATTTCCCAAGGGAGAGGAAATATTATGTATGGTACATAAGATTTTCGAATACCCCTTCAAATAAAAGTAGAGGGACCATCTACCCTCTTGATTTTAGTGACCACGGCCATTATAATTTCTTAGTTTTACTTTATTTACAGGAGAGAACATGTTGCTAATGATTCCAAACGAGAAAAAACTGATGGAGTACTGACCGTGACATCGGGAGAGAAATCCCAAAACTCGAATTTGATTGATGTAAGCAATTTTTTTTATTTTGCTTACTAGTCCACTTTTTTATTTAAATTAAAGAAGCTGGTTAGTTAATATAATATTTTATTTTATTTTATAGAACAATGCAAATGAGTTTACTAAGTTGTTTGTGGTGGATACGGAATCTTCAAGTGCCATAATTGAATCGGTGATTTCTAAAACCCCACATGTTACATTTTTTCCGAAATTGAGTTAGGACCGGATTCATAATCTATGGATGTAGACCTATCGATCCCTGCAAAAACCACACTTGTGAAATTGGTTAGTAGGTGTGAAACAGCGTCCCAAATCTCTCGGTCATTTCAAAAACACCACTTGTGCAGTAACATGTGGTGTTTCTGAACGCAACTGTCACACCAAAACTCTCGGTCATTTAAAAAATACCACTTGTGCAGTTACATGTGGTTCAGATTGACTTCACTGTAGTTCAGATTGACAGTAGTGACGTTTTAAATTACAAAGATTGGTGGGGTGCCTACTACAAAAAACATATAATATCTCTAGAGTCACATGGGAAAAAGGTAAAAAAAGATGCAAAAGAAAATTTCAATATATCAACTTACATGCACTTGTTTTATCAAGACAGAGAAACAATCATTGCACGTAAATACATTGACAATGATTTCAATAAACATACTTTCAAATTTGGAAGTAGAAGTGATGTGTCTCTTCCAATTTTGAAGGTATATAATGAGGGCTATGTGCCTATCAATATAAAGAAGGTGAATGACCTGAAAAAACTTTTCCCTTATGTCCCAGAAGCATACAAAAATTTCTACACAGAAATTTTTGCTCGACCAACATGCGATGTCGAAATTCCCGAAAATATGGACTAAGCTTGCTTTAGATTGTAAGATTAACAACTTTTTATTTAATAAATATATTGTTCATGTATATATTTTTTGTTTCAGTTGTATAATTTCCTAGAAACTTATTGATTTCTTTACCAAAACCGTAGTATTTGCGAAAATCCCACATGTGACGCAATTTTATCTTGGTTTCATACATTATAGGAATATTTTAAAATACGAATTGTACCTTCATATACTTTGTTAGGCTATATATTTTACATATAAACTGAAAAAACTACTAAATAACCACCACATAAATTAATGATCAGTTTTTATGGTCTCCTGAAAAGTTAGGTCTGTGTCACATGTGGAGTTTTAGAAATCACCGATTCAATTGTAAATAAAATAAATTCTAACTATAAGTAGTGGTGTTGTGATAAGGGTCGATGAAAAAGTACAAATTTTAGGGTACCTAATCGTTTAAAATTAATTATCATTCATCCCACACGTTACACGCCTTGACCATGTGGGGGTCAGCTTATAAGTAAAATGTATCTGTAAATGGCAATAAACAGTTTTTATTTTGTCGTTTCACAGTAGGTACCTACCTAAACTATTTAAAATAAAAAAAAATCGTCCATTTGGCGTGATTTATCGAACGTTTCGGGTCTTTGATCCAGCAATACCAATAACTTAAGTTAACTGAACAATAGCAGAATGCATACAAGCAGTGTTTTCAATTCAGAAAACAGCGGTTAGAGCGAGAGAGCATTGCCGCCGGTCTCTCTGTCACAGAAAAAAAGGCGGGTCGCGCGCCATACAAGTCCAGTGTAACACGACACAGTTGACGTTTTCGCCTACTACTTATTCATTCCTCTCGTGCCATTTACCTTGGTTAAATTACCACGGTTCTAAATATTTATTGTCAGTATTTTGTCTTTAATCTGTGGTCAGTGTAATATCGGAGTTTCGAGGCAAAACGTCAAAAAGTGCAAAAATATGACGAAATGCGCAGTGTTGTTCTGCCAAAATTACAGCAACAAAACCGCTAATGTTTCTTATCACCCGTAAGTATGATGTACTTTTATATGCGGTATTTATGTATAGTCAATTAATAAAAAGTGCAACATTGTTTCATTCTTTGACATTTTGTAATTAATGGTCACAGACTAAATAGAGCATGCTGTGTCGCTCGCACAATTTAATAATTTTAGTGATTGTAATTGTAAAACGAGTATACTTTTGATAAAAGTGGTAAAAGTATAGAAAATATAATTGCAAACATTTAAGGCATACGTTTCTTATCCTGTACCAAGGAATATTTAATTTAATAAAATTTGATTGTAAAAATTGAAATTTTGGAAGCATGCTATCTCGCTCGCACATTTTTTTTATATATTTTTTATATTAAAGTGCAAAAAGGCTTACTATAACATCAAGGATTATTTAGAAGACAAAGATGTTTGGCATTAAACAGTAGATTAATATTATTTAAAGGACGATTGTGACTAGTGTTCAACACATTCATGACTAATATTTTAAGTTGAAAACTCTGTTAATTAAGTTAAAACGTGTTTTGAAAAGAATAAATGTGGAGTTTCTTTGTTAGTTTCTTCTCCACATAATCCATTAATTGTGAAACTAGCAACTTTGACGTTCATTAAGTAAACATTCTGTTTTTACAATGAATAAAAATATTTGAATTGAATTGAATTGAATTGTAATAATTATTACAATATAAAAAAATATATAAAAAAATTGTGCGAGCGAGATAGCATGCTCCACGTAAGAACAGCCATAATGTAATAAGTTTTTTATGCAGATTCCCGGTAGATCCGTCAAGAAAAAGAAAATGGGTGGACGCAGTTCATAGAGAGCAATCATGGATTCCCACCAAACACCACAGAATATGCAGCATTCATTTCGAATCGAAGTATTACAATGAAACCGCAACAAAACAGAGAAAACTACATAAAAATGCATACCCAACACTGCATTTGCCAAAATTTGTAAGTGTATTTTAAGTATTGTTATATTTATAAACATCAGTATAGTAGTGAAAGTCTGCGATTTAGGCCCTATGCTAGGTACCTTATAATAAAAATACCAAAGAAAAAGATTTGTTAAAGTATTACAATGAAACCGCAACAAAACAGAGAAAACTACATAAAAATGCATACCCGACACTGCATTTGCCAGAATTAGTGTATTTTATTTTTATTTTAGAGTTTATCTAACAAATTCTATGATTTGCGATTCTAAATCGCTCGACTGGTGAATCGTTTGACTGTAGTATTCGACTGCAAACAATCGCGACACATGCATGGTTTGCTTAGATTTAAATGTAACTACCTAGTTACTTTGCTAAAATAATTTTATTTTCAGTCTCGTGTCTCCTATAAACAAGAAGACGTGGAGATTTTACAAGATAAAATGCAAGATGAGATGAGAGCATGTACGCCGGTGAACGTAAATATTCCGTCTAATTTATATAATTATGTGATAATATTATCTAGCACGAATTCCTTATCATCATTAAGTAACAGGTGAGGGTATATTACATTACATCGGATCTTAGACTATTGAATGTATCGTGGTGCTTGTGATGATGCCGCGATGCGTGCGATGATTTCGGATATCTAAGTCAAATGACGTCATAGATCATAGGCGAATCTAGACTACAAATTTTCTATGATTCTCACAAAATTTCAAAAAATAAAAATGTTTTAAAAGCTCAAAAATTTGTAAAATCAACTTATTCTAATAATAAAAAGCTTTTTAGATTTACTATTTTCATTGATTTTGACATTTTTTATTATAACGATGTTAACACTAAAAACGTTATTTTACGAGATAACTCAAATATTACACGGCGAGGCCAGTAGCGTAACTATATCATCTGAGGCCTGTTGCAAATTCATTGGATGAGACCCTCCCAGTAAAAATAACATTATGCTAAATATATAATATAATTTAGTAGACTCAATAAAAATCAAAACTTGGCCATAGAGCGCGCCGCCGATCAGAGCCCAGAAGCATGGAGGTTCGGAGTAAAGTTAGAGAGACGTGCACATACGCTGTACGTTATTGCCCTAACATCACAGTAACACCAGTATTTTGTTAGATAGGCAGTAACTAAAACAATGTTCACCCGGGAGAATAAGAGATTTATTCGCTAACAATTATGATAATTTTAATTCTAATGAAATTTGATAATGCTTTTCAAACAAATAAACTTCAATTCCAATAGTAAACCTGCAGTTTAGTTTAGATCATCCATCACCAAATCATCTATGGTAGTTTGTAATTTGCAGTTACGATACTGGTTAGACATCACTATCTGTGTAGTAAGTACGAAGTTTTCGCAGTACAAATATTCTGTGAAAAAATTCAAAACTTCAGTCTTCAGCGGGGGGAGCATGAGATTTTTATCGTATCTAGATAGATAGGTTAAAATTTTAAAACATTACGATATTATATCCCACCCGCGAGCATGACTTCTCTTCGACATACATATCTTCCTTAGATAGGAGATAAGATTTTATCTACTTATTGGTATGACAACACTGAATCGGCAAATAGGGATGTGACGAAAATCACTATTTCATTCGTTCAATTTGCGTTTTTTGACAGATTGAAATCTGATCTGTGTGTGATCTTTCCTTTACTTAGTCTGTGCTAGGTATCAAATAAAATGTAAATAAACAAACAAATAACGGACAATAGATGCTTAGATGCCGAAAATGAAGTAAGTACAAACTTTATAGCCATTGCAGTTAATTTATACAACACTACAATAGTTGGAGATCCTTCCTACAAGCTCATACGGACATCACATCATATACAAGTCACTCATCGGCAAGAACTATAATATTTTTCTGTTTTAGAGGGCGCAGTAAACAAAATCAACTGGGGTTCGTTCGAGTATATGACGCTCCACAGTAATTTAGCCAACAATGAGTTTTCTGGCCCCATGGGAAGTGAAAGGTTGTTGAAAGAGTGGGGCGCGTTGAGCCTTGTCGAAGGAGCATGGTCCCGACACGACTGGAGCAGTGGCGGAATGTAAGTGTTGATAGTACCTACTTATTATCTAGTGATATATTAAATTAAGTTCAATACTTGACTCACCATCACCAACCGAGTACAATAGGTAAATAATATGCTTGTCAAACTAATGCAAATGTGTACTTAGGCAATGCTCAGTGAATACCTACAGTATTTGGATAGATAGACCATAGAGGTCTATCCAGTATAGCGTCAATTTTTGCTCTTAGGGGCATCTAAAATCATTTTCGTAACATGTCTTACCTTTTTTCTCTTCGTCTTAAGCTATTACATCATATTGGAATGTTTTGGACTCCTTTTTAATTATGCTCTTTATTTGTTACAGGATATTTTGAACGCGCTGACTACAATAATATTTGGTCTATGCTACAATCAATCAAATCTTACAAATAAATCAAATATTAAAACGTAGGAATATGTATGTACGAATTGTATTTTTTCAAAATAGTAACTCAAAATTGGATGCTTAATTACCCAAGTTCCACTATAGTTTTTTTATATTACATGCACAGAAGCATTCATTCAAGGGTTAAATATAATTAGGGAATGTTCCATTGAGCTGGCCATTCCTCCTCTACTGGGTTTCAGGCTCCACAATGGCAATGTGTGTACCGAGCCTCGGGAGTCTACTCGGCCTCTCCTCTGATGGGCGTCATCAGCCAAGGCAGGCTCAAAGGCATATCCAGAGTCTCCTAGGAAATGCATTACATTTTTTTTACTTCTTATTTTTTTGTTACAGATTACATCAAAGGTGAAGAACATATTAATTTGTTTGGTAACAATTTCCCGTTTTCAGAAGAAAACATATCATGCTTCTTTTCTCCATTGGGTACCCAGTTATGTAGTAAACCACCTATTTCATTGTTTAAAGTTACAAAATAAATATTAGATTTACTTATAACCAAAAGCATTTTATTATTAACGGACTTCAAAAATGGAAGAGTCTGTGTCAAGCTTTTTCCAGAAAACTTCCTAGAAACCATACATTTGTAGTAAATACACCATACATACTTAGGTACTTAGTAGAAGTTAGGTATGATTTGTGGGGTGAGTAAATGGCTTGGGATGCAAGTTCATTAGAAAGAAATAATTTTTGCCCTTTTTAGTGTGTCGGTTTAAATCTTTGTTTTAGAAGTTTCTTATTTTAAAATTTTTTGTTGACTGGTACATTTTACCTAGTATTATTTTAATTGAGATAGGCACTGGACGACGGTTTGAGCAGGACGGCAGAGGGTGCTTGGTTGCGTGGAGTAGGGCTGAACGGAGGTCAGTGAGCGGGTCCTTAAATCCCTGGAGACGGCCACTGGACGTCGGTCAGTGAGCAGAAACCGAGGAAGGGCACGAATGGGATGCGTAGGTGGCGCGAAGAGGCACCAGTGGACAAATCATGACAAATGTGATGATTTTATTCGTAGAATGACTGACAGAAACGCTAGATATAAGTTTATATGCCCCTCTCAAAAGTGGGATAAATTTAAATGAAACATCTGTCAAAAGTCGATAATATATCTTTTTATGTTGTCATCATGCTCGCATTTGCGATAGGGTTTATCTTATAGTGACAGATGTTTTTTTATCTCACGGCACTGGTATAAAAACGATGCATTGTGCTCGCGACGATAAGTTAACCTACTATAGACGTCAAAACTCGTTAAAACGGCCATTTTTTGTAGATAAACCGCCTCGATAAAATCTCATGCTCCCTCCGCAGGACGCAATTTCGATGACAGCTGTCGCGGAGCTCAAGTCAGTGCGGCCATTTTAGCGCTTTCGGTGTTTGGCGCGCATCTGGGAATTTAAGCGCGTAGCGGACAATTTGGCGCTTTTTAGGCTGGCCTCACATGATCGTATTTTTTGCGATGTATGGTGCCGGTACAAAGTAAGAATTCATAATCAAAGTTTAGAGAGAAATTATTAAAGCTATGTGAGGCCGGCCTTGCCTTGCCATGGCAACTCAGTTTGTCTCGCAAAAATTTTATGTGGTAACACCATTTGGAGTATAAGTTATGTTTTTTCGTTATAATGACTTAAATAATTGTATTTTCTCTATTAAATCGTATTTGATTTTTTATTTTCTGTTTTCTTTATTAAACGACTATCTTTTTTAAATTAAAGTTGTGCTTTAATATTCAACTTTTTTACTTTGTTCATAGAAAAAAAGCTATCGCTCAATCTAGCGCTTTTTTCTCTTAATTTTTGATTGAATCTAGCGCTCTTTGCGCCGTTGTTAGCGCCGAAGTACATTTTTGGCAGCACTGGCTCAAGCTATCTTTTACAGACTGCTTCCTCCCGCCCGCCCCCCAAAAGTTGGTCGCATGTGTTTTCACAGAAAACGTCGGTCATGTCATATGCCGTCCCGTGGCTATAACGATAGATCCGAAAATCCGGATTTTCTAAAACAGGACTGGATTTGCAATCTCTACGCTTGATACGTCACAGCTTACGACGATCCGCGCGCGCGCGCTTACGTTCCCGCGCGCCAGCATTTCATTTCAGTTCAGTCTGTCCACAGAGTACATGAGTCTGTCTCAGTAAATTGACGTGTGCGCGTGTCGTGTTTACGTTGTAGGACTTGTAGGTGATAATGACATACTACAAATATTGTATTGTGCCAAAATGCAAGAATACAACTGTGACTGCGCCCGAGAAACTATTTTTTTGTGTACCACAGGACGAAAAAGTTAGAAAGAAATGGTTTAACGTTATGAGAAGAGATCCCCTTTCAGTTAAAAGTGTAAATTTCTGCTGCGAAGATCATTTTGACGTAAGTATCTGAATAAGTACCTACATACTTATTGTGTTTTCTTTTAGATATGTAGGAGAAAGAAAATAGATGTACCTCGATAGCGAATAGCGATAAACAAACCGTTGCAAGGCAACGACTTGTTTACACCTAAAAGGCAGATGTTAACAACCTTTTCTAGAAATCATTTTTATACAAATAATAATCGTTCTTCCTACTAATGTAAAAAGTTTATTTATGTTTATATGTTTATGATTTTATAGTGAAAGGCTTAACCGATTTGAATGAAATATGACACACAGATGTAATAGACATCCACGCGAGCCGTGCCGCATGACTTTCCTAATAGAATTAAGCGCGATTAGGCAAAAAAAAAACATACAAACTCTTCAACTTTATAATATTAAGTACAAAGTTCTTTGTATATCCTCCTGAGGCCCAAGCTCAATTTTGCTAGGGTTCGCTTACTGGCACAATGTTCTTCCGCAAGAACATAATGTGTTAGGGTGCTTACAGCCCAAACATTAAAAGTGAGATTTTTTTTTTCTTAAGGATTTTAATGTGGTATTTTTTTTCTGCCATCAAGGACATGATAAAGAACTAATTTCGATTACCGAGGACCTAAAATATTGTGTTCTTCTGCAAGAACATTGGGCGGATAGCACAAAAATCCTTCTATGTTTTATGTCCTCTGTAAGACACACTGGGCTTTTAGGCAAATAAAATAATTACTTTGTTTAGCTTATTTTTATTATAATTTCCATAGTTTCTGTACAGTAATCATCAAAACTGTATTCTTATTTACTACTAAATAATTCTCTCTGAGATAATTCAGCATAAAAAAAAACAAAAAGTCTATTCTTAGACATAATAAAATTAAAAGTTAACTTTTTCAAACAAGAACAAAATGGCTCGGATCTCCTGAGCAATCTCGTCATCGAATACTAGTTTGAAAGCATTTCTTAGTTGCACGAATCTATTTCTAGACATATGGGACGCAATGATTTCAACACGCCATTTCTTTTCCCAGTACATTCGTAGGTTTGGGTAATTGACACTGGCCATGACCAATATAATGCCAATACACAAATAGCATTCTTTCAAGTCTGAGTTTAAACTTCGCCCACGCAGTTTAACCGCAGTCTGATTGCTCTTCTCGACAATCAATCTAACTAATTCGTCATCGATGTATTCGTGAAGGTAGTCTATTATATCAAATCCATCAGTATCAGAGATCAAATATGAAGGCTGTGACAAAGTGAATTCCTTTGGTTGAAAATTACCTGACGAATAAAAGCTCATTGTTCTTTCTAAAGAACATAAAACAATGGCTTACAATTGGAACATAAGCCCACTGTGCACTCACAAGAACATAATATTGAAGCGCAAGATAAATCTGTCAATAACTATTGTTTCGTAAAAATTATATCTTGCCAACAAAATGTAATCCTTCAACTTTACATTTTACTACTATTTCAGTTATAAAACTTAAAGATTGTATAGATAAATAGAGATAATAACTCACCCGTCGCACGCGTGCGCTCCATCTTTAACATTTCGATGCCAAAGGAAAGAATAACGCTGATTGGTTCCACTGAATGACACAAAAAATATGTCGCTGACTTATTCACCAATGGGATGACACCATAACAAATGGCCGAAGCGCGCCAAATTTCAAAATATCAAGTCTGATCTATTATGTTCTCGTGTGAGAACACTGTGTCACTAAGACTAATGCATTTTTTTAACTTGGGCGTTAGTCGGTTTGATATTAAGTTCACGTGTGAGAACATTGGGCCTCAGGAGGATATATTTTTATTTATATGTTCACACTAATCATCACTGTCACTGGCCGAAGAGGATGATGAATTTGTGTCTCCGGAGACATGAATTATAAATTCATCAATGACATTATCCATTACACCATCCAATTCGGCCATTTTCTTATCTTCTTTAATTACGTGTTAAACACAACGTTGCCATGCTGCTAGAGGAATTTTACTTATTGCCTCATCTAACAGGACCTTTAGTTTGGCCATTTTAAAAGTTTAATTTTTGGCAGCAACTTGGCCTTTTACTTGCCCCCATATCATTTCTATCGGATTTAATTCACAATGATATGGGGGCAATTTAAGCACTTCTATATTTTTGTCTTGTGCTATTTTGTCACACACATATGCCATATACTTTTCTTTTTCGGGCGGTACCAACTCCATTAATTGTCTTTTGACCATTTTCTTGGAATGAGGTACCTTTTTCTTCTAACCAGCTTTGGATATCTTTTTTTATCCAATACTAATCCAATATTATTAAACATAATACAGTACCATTAAAATAAATTAAAGGTAAAATAGTATAAAAATATTTTTGATACATATATATTGTACGTATAGTCTTCAATGAAACAACGAAACGCGAGTCTTCCGTACTTGGAAGTATTATAATGCACTTATTATGCGGTTGATTTGAAAATTGGTTAAAGTATGGAAAATTGTATTGACAAACGACTAAACTTCACTTGTTGGCATAAACTAAATTCCCCAAAATGTGTTTCACCCCTGAATTTAATGTCGAATTTTAATGGTTTTTCGGAATAACAAGGTAATATGCATGTTATTTGAATGATTCTAGTGAAATATGCTGCAATAGGAATTGTTAATAAATAGTTAGCATGTAAAAGGCTATAATCATGTAAAGAAAAGAAGAGTTGTGATAACCCTAAATTGGTTTGTTTACCGCTATTCGTTATCGAATTTGGCTCAAGTGTAGATACTAGAGAGATCTGGATAGGCGTTATGGACCAGCCCGCCAAAGGTGTTAATAGGTGCTGCCATGGTACCATTGGACATGGACACACGTCAGGCAAGTGAAAAAAACTTGTTAATTCTCATAAAGTAAATAAAAATTACTTTTCTTGCTTATTTCTAAAAATTTTTAGTAATAAAGTATGTCTAGATAAATGTACATAGATGGTCGATTATACCTATTATTTATTATTCTTATCTATAGGAAAGTTCCATCAGTGCTCTAAAAATCCAGGGCCAAATCACGATATGACAGTTCTCAGTAGCTATCTTATTAGGTACATAGTAGGTTGGTTTTCGTATTTGTAATCATATTATAATTTCTACTCATTCAAATCCAGGGCCCTACTTTGACGTACTTAATACTTATATAAAATTACTTACCTACTATTTTTTACTTTCAGGTGGAAACGGATATGGAAAATTATCTGAGATATCAGTTGATGGGTGGGAAGCTTATATTGAAAAAAGGAGTTCTTCCCCACAAATTTGCTTGCCAAAATGTGGAAAAAGCACTTGCAGAGAGATCTGCATACAAAAAAAGGCAACAAATAACATTTTTTGAAAAGGTGCTTAGTCCCGACATTTGTCACGAAAACCTCTTATCAGAAGATCCAGAATTTCATGTGTGTGTATGGAGATACACATGTACAAGTGAATCAGTAACATGTGAACTACTTAGACCAGGAGTGGTCCAAGTAGTTCACATGTTACTGATCCACTTGAAGACATGCAAAATACAATAGATTCCCCAAAAAGTATAACTGTGGCTGTGCAAGTAGGTGCTAAAGTTAAATATCGAAGTAAAGCTACTAATACGGAAAACTGTGACTACAAGATTAGTAATTCAAAAACAGTTGGCAAACGACAGTATCTCGAGCTACAGGAACCAAGTATTTCTTCTAATACGAGTGTTTCTTCTGTTGGTGTGAATAGTTTGGACACTCAAGATGCAAATGATTCTGGTAGTGACCAAATGACGAAAAAAATTGAAACTGAGTTGATCAATAAAAAAATTCGAGATACAACGATCAAAGTGATAGTAAGACATTCAAAATTGTTTATTGCATACCACCTCAATCATATTCATGCATTGAGTTTTTGTGCAGTTACATCAAGATGCCTCTCGTGGACGTTTTACTATCTCTAAGAAAAATAAGGTGGCGGTAACCAAATTCTATGCTTGCAGTTAATTTTGGCGTTACAGAATCCACAATACAGACGATTTAGAGGGACATTACCAAAAATTGCACAATGCATGCAAGAATTCGTTTTTATGCGTGCGCGTGATAACGTACGTTTGAATTTACCAATACCTTTCGGAAAGAGATACTCGAAAGTGGTGAGCATTGTAGATTGTTTCGAAGTGCTGATAGAAAAGCCTATGCAGCTGTTATTCAGACTCTCACTTAGTCGTCTTATAAGAATTCAAATATAATAAAATTCATGATATCTGTAACTTTGAACTTTTGAAGATTGTGGGTTTCTCAATATCCTTACCTCAGGAGATGTCGTGATGGCGGATAGAGGACTTAAGAATATAGCGCATCTTTTAGAACGCCAAGATTGCAATATCTTGCAGCCTCCTAGTGTCGTTACAGGAACAGAGTTAAGAAAAGACCAAGTGTTGGAAACCAAGAGGATAGCAGCTCTCCGGGTTCATGTAGAAAGGAGCACAGGACGCCTAAGAGAATTTGAAAGGATTGCTCCACACGCATGTGTGGATATAAAATATGTAAATATTTTAGATTTTGTAGTATTAACTTCTTGTGGTATGGTAAATTTGCAAAGAAGTTTGCTCAAATAACAACATAAGGTTGTAGTTGTTCTGTTTTATATAATCTAAAGACATAAAAGATAACAGAAGTAAGATTATTTTTATTAAAATGTCTAAAATTAGTAACAATAATCAGACGAAATTTTGTTGAAGCTTTTCAAATATGGCTTTTATTCATAAAGCTGAGCATTTCGATAGTATCGTCAAACAAACAAAAGTTTTCGTCATATTCATTGACCGTGATGACTTTATTTTGTTCAAACTAAGCAACGCAAAACAAACCTTTTCTTTTCCCCGTGAAAAACATTTGCAGTTGTATCTGAGTTTTGCATTCGTTGGAAATACTTAAGACATTTCTACAACGTGATCTTTCGATACGTCCCGTCTGAAGAAGCACCTAAGATAGGCCATTCACTTTTCAGAAAAAAAACTGCTAAATCGTAGCCGACCTTACATACGTAATTAAAAAGGTATAATTTATTTTATTAGTAATAGTAGCAGTCGTATAATCACCCCGGCAAACTCTAGTAGCATGATGGCGACCGACCTCTCTTGCGCGCGCACGATACGAGTCAAGCAAGCATTCGACTTGGTCCAGCGCCAGGGCTGGTGAAGGAGACAGCTATGTTCGTTTCGTGCCATTTTAAGTTCATTCTAGTAAATATATTCTTCAAAAAGTACTTAGGTATTGTGTAACTGAGCTCTACTCTAACTCTTACACCGTATGTGTTAGTGCTTAGTTACTTACTTTACATAACAATTAATACTTTAAAGTGGCACAGACGAGTGTTTTAGTCTCTTTCATTGGCTGCGCTGCTAGACAAGGTCGAATACCTAGGTACCTAGTTTATAGTCACAGACTTTATTTTAGCTTAATACCCATTAGGTTTCTTACCTTTTCGTTTTGACTCCCCGAATCTCTGCACTTAACTCAGCCACCATAAAAGAGTATCTTTATTATAACCGATTTCTATATTTTAAGAATTTTACAATCCGAAATTAGTAATGAAATTTTAAAACAAATGAAAGACACAAAAATTCGGTATTAAACAAACTTATCGCAACGAAACAACATTATTGTACGCGAAATCCGCTAGCCGCCGGCCAACTTAACCGCCCTGACATGGACATAAGGTGTGGCGTCACCATAGGATGCAATGCCCGCAGGGCGCGTTTTGAAACAGCTCAAGTTTAAACTTCTATAACTTTGTAATTTCTTGGTGGATTTTAATAATTCAAAAAGTAATATATTTAAATTATGGTACTACATCTGCCTTAGTACTTCCATTCCAATATTTCGATGTCTGAATTGTTGAAATGTAAACTGAACGCTCTCTAATTTGGTGTAGACAGTTTTGTCCTTGAATGCATCCAAAGGTCTGTCACTCTCTGTCGGTCGTAGAACAAACGTGTTGTTTTCAAGTTGGCAAATAAATCTGTAAATACTCAAGTAATCCTGGTTTATTTGCTCATAATCCATCAGGTTATGGGCCCAGGGCAGTTTTCACTTCTCGGGAAATAATAATATTTATTATTTTGAGAAAAACACGAAAAATTTTTAAACACACGGGTTACCTTAGCAACGGAAAAGAATGGCCGTTTCTGCAAGCAATGGAATTATCATTGACAAGCTTCGTGGTGTGGAGGACTACAATAATTGGAAATTCATGATGCGGATGTTGTTGTTGCATGAAGATCTGTATGTCTGCGTGGAATCCGAGGACGAATGCAAGGATGAACGGAAAAAGCAAAGGGCATTGGCTAAGATTTGCCTTTCTGTGGGTCCATCAGCCTTGACTCACGTTCGGAACGCTGGGTCGGCATATGAGGCTTGGGGCAACTTACAACGTGCATACGAAGACAAAGGATTGTGCAGAAGGCTGGGATTGCTAAGATCTTTGTTCGGTACGAAGTTGAAGGAGGGTGAGACCATTGATACATACATATCAAGGATAAGTGAACTTTCACAGCAACTGAAAGATATAGACGCGCCACTAGAAGACGAGTTCATCGCAATAATCATGTTGAGTGGCTTACCCAATGATTATGACCCCCTCATTATGGCGTTGGAGCACTCAGGCACAAAATTATCAAGTGAAACCGTGAAGGCAAAGCTTCTACAGGAGAACATAAGGAGGGATGAAAAGATGGATCGATCGGAGGCCCAAGCGTTATCTGTCAAAAAGGCCATAAAGTGTTTCAAGTGTAAGAAACAAGGGCACTTCAAGAAAGACTGTCCGAACAGAAAGTCATCTGGAAAATTGCAAAATGAGAAAGGCAAGAGCCATACACTACTGACTGCATTGTCTATCAACGTACAGAATCATCTGTGGTACATTGACTCGGGCGCTACCAATCATATGTGCAATGACAGAGAAATTATGACGGAATTTGTGACGGACACATCTTTGGAAGTGAACGTAGCCAACGGCGAGAAGCTGCGCATTGGAGGTCGTGGCGTGGTGTCTATAGATCTGATAGACTGTGTAGGGACAATAACCAATGTTTTTTACGTACCAAACTTGGCAGCAAATCTACTGTCAGTTAGTGAGCTGGTTCGTAAAGGTCACCATGTAACTTTTGACAGCAAGGGTTGTAAAATTTACTATGGTAAGGCGGTTATTGGTACAGCGACTTATTTGAATGGTGTGTATCAGTTAAACACCAATGAAAGGTTGGAATGTAACATGTCGTCTGAAATTGCCATGAAGTCTGCTGTCAATTCTGAAGCAAATGACAGGGAATCTGTTCAGGTTTGCAACGATACGGGTAATGTATTCAAGGAGGGAATGGAGACACAAGAGGTGTGGCATAAGCGGCTTGGACATTTGAATTGCAGGAGCATGAACCTAATGAAACAAGGAATGGTTACAGGTATGAATTATTCTAATTCTGAATATAAAAATTGTGTTGCATGTCTGGAGGGCAAACAGACAAAATTGCCGTTTCCCAAGAAGAGTAGGACTAGGTCTAAGGAGATATTAGGTCTAGTGCACACAGATGTATGCGGACCAATGGAAGTAAGTTCCTTAGGTGGTGCTCGTTACTTTGTAACTTTCATTGACGATTGTTCGAGAAAAACGTTTATGTATTTTCTACGAACAAAAGGCCAAGTGTTTGAAAAATTTAAGATTTTCAAAGCGTTAGTCGAAAATGAAACTGAAAAGAAAATAAAAATTCTGAGGAGCGACAACGGTGGTGAATATCTTAATGGTGCATTTCAGGAGTACCTGACGAGCTGTGGTATACGGAGCCAAACTACGGTCCCATATTGTAGTCAACAGAATGGGGTTGCTGAGCGTGCGAACCGTACAATTATGGAGAAGGCACGTTGCTTGCTGCAGGGAGCAGGCTTGAGCAAACCGTACTGGGCTGAGGCGGCCAACACAGCGGTTTACCTGAAAAATCTTTCACAGACTGTAGCTGTCTGTGGCGCTGTTCCTGAAGAGCGCTGGTCGGGTAAGAAGGTAGATATCAAGCATTTACGAGTTTTCGGATGTGTGGCCTATGCATTGCAACCAAATCTACGTAAATTGGATGCAAGGAGCAAGAAATATATCTTTGTTGGATATTGCGAGGGCAGTAAAGGCTATAAGTTGATAGATCCGATATGTCCGAAGAAAGTTGTCAAGGCAAGACATGTGACTTTCTTGGAAAATGTGTTCGTAAATGATGAGGTACTTGACGACAAGGAGGATTGTAAGATAACAATACCTTGTGAGAGTTTGGTAAATAACTCGAATGTTACTGCTCAGCCTGATAGTGAAATTGTTCCGGGCACATCTGGCGTACAAGGGCAGGGCACACTAAGGCAGACTTTGGTGGATTCAGGAGAATCTGAATCGTATGCAACAGAGGGGTCTGCTGATGAAACTTATGTTCCAGGTTCTTCAGACTATAATAGTGAAGACTCGAATGAAATAAGCTTTCAAGACATCTCGGATACGTCTGAACGTGCTCAGCTGGCTGGTATGGTTAATAATGACATTGATGTTCCCGATACAGTGCAAGAGGCTTTGGAGAGCAGTGAGGCAGATCACTGGAAAGCAGCAATGAAGGAAGAGTACAATTCTTTTCTGAGTAACAAGTGCTGGACTTTAGTGGATCTACCTGAACAAAAAAAGAGTGTAAAATGCAAGTGGGTATTTGCAAAGAAGAGAGGTCTTAACGGGGAGTTACTAAGATATAAGGCTCGGCTCGTGGCAAAAGGCTTTACTCAGAAATACGGCATTGATTACACTGAAACCTGATGGATTAGCCTGAATGCTTCAAAGAAGCAGGAAAAGAAAACAAGGTCTGTCTATTAAATAAGGCAGTGTATGGCTTAAAACAGGCGGCAAAATCATGGTATGACAAGATTAACCATGTTTTGACTGAAAAACTGAAGTTCAGAAAGCTTTTATCGGAGCCATGTGTGTTTGTTTATAGTGATGGAGTAAATCTTATTATTATAGCTCTATATGTCGATGACATAATATTATTTTCAACGAGAAGCTCACAAGGAAGGAAGGATTCTTTGAAGAAGCAATTGATGAGCGAGTTTGAAATGAAAGACTTGGGTCAGGCAAGTTATGTCTTGGGCATGAGAATCAGGAGAACTGATGGGAAAATCACTTTAGATCAAACAAACTATTTGAACAAGATTCTGGAAAGGTTTAAGATGTCTGATTGCAAACCGGCTCAAACTCCAATGGAAAGTGGATTGAAGTTGAAAAAGGCTACAAAATCTGATTGCAAGTTAGAGTATAGAAATCTGATTGGAAGTTTGATGTATCTGGCGGTCTGCACGAGACCAGACATTGCGTATGCTGTCAGTTATCTGAGTCAATTTAATAACTGTTATTCAGAAGAGCACTGGAAGTCTGCTAAGAGAGTCTTGCGGTATCTAAAAGGTACGTCTGGCTATGGTCTGATTTTTGGAGAAGGTGAAATGAAGATCATCGGTTACACAGACGCAGATTGGGCGGGAAACGAGGTTGATCGTCGCTCATATACTGGGTATGTTTTTTCTCTTGGTAATTCTGTAGTGTCGTGGGAAAGTCGCAAACAGAGAACAGTGGCTCTGTCTAGCGCCGAGGCTGAGTACATGGCAATCTCAGACGCATGTAAGGAGGGGTTATTCTTGCGAACCTTCTTAAATGAATGTTTTGGTAAAACATGTACTATTAATCTGTTTAACGACAGTCAGTCGGCTCAAAAGATATGCAACAACATATCGTTTCATGCTAGGACGAAGCATATAGACATAAGGCACCATTTTGTTCGGCAATTGGTTACAGAAAAGGTTGTGTCTATAGATTATACACCCAGTGGTGATATGGTGGCTGATGTTTTAACGAAAGCATTGTCCAAAGATAAACATAATAAGTTTACTGCTGTGTTATGTTGTAAGTAGCTTATGTAAATGTTTGTTCTTATGTCAATGTTAATTAGGTAGTCTTAATTTGGATAGTTTTACTCAAGGGATGGCAAAGCAACTTGTCTGAAGTTAGATATGTTTAGTTTAAGGGATGGTGTTGAAATGTAAACTGAACGCTCTCTAATTTGGTGTAGACAGTTTTGTCCTTGAATGCATCCAAAGGTCTGTCACTCTCTGTCGGTCGTAGAACAAACGTGTTGTTTTCAAGTTGGCAAATAAATCTGTAAATACTCAAGTAATCCTGGTTTATTTGCTCATAATCCATCATGAATGATCCTCATTATATAGTTTAAACTCTATTGCACACCAGTAGTTATACAAAATGAAAATATTTATTTCTGAAAAAAAAAGTCATCTTTTTCTTTCATGGTTCAGTCTGAAAACCAGCGCCAAAGCCCTGCTTTGGCGTTATGCTAACTGGTCCATTTTTGTCAACTTTGTATGCCTAGTTTCATGTAGGTACTTACAGGTATTTTGCTAAAATGTGTTCCGTGGCTTACTAACTTAGTTGTGTACCTTCTGTTTGCAATTCTTTTTAAGGTTATTTACTTGATTATTTTCCTACTGTATGTAATTCTTTGTAATGTTGTCAAATAAAGTATGTATTCTTATTCCTATTCTTATTCGTACCCGCGTCTCTCATCGTTGAGATGTGGAACCTAAGTACTTGTTGCTGGAATAATAAATTAATTCAACATTTTATATTGGTTAATAGTATAATAAGTAGATGCAGATGCACCTTCCTAAAAGTGATCCTGGCGGAGCCATGCTAGTTACAATCAGGTACTCATACTTTTTAACTTAACCTTATTTAATTATGTTAATAAAAACCGGCCAGTGCAAGTCGGACTCGCGTACGAATGGTTCCGTCCCATTATCTATACAATAATTATTAGACAAAGATCGAGACGAGATAGATTAGGTACATAGAGAACAACGCCATCTTTAGAAACCAACAAGAAGCGTTTAACATTGACATTTAACGACATGACATCGGCGCTGTGAAGGTCACATAGATGGCGAGCGCTGTCTTTAGGTAAGTTTGTTGTATGGGAACCCCCCTTAAATATTTATTTTATTGTTTTTAGTATTAAATTTGTTGTTATAGCGGCAACAGAAATAAATCATCTGTGAAAATTTCAACTCTCTAGCTATCACGGTTCATGAGATGCAGCCTGGTGACAGACTGCTAGACAGACAGACGGACAGTGGAGTCTTAGTAATAGGGTCGCTTACCCCTTACCCCCACGGAACCCTAAAAAACAATGAAAAGTACCTATATGGTCAGTTTTAATTTTGTGTAATTAATTTAATGTGTATATTTTGCGACCGGGACATTTTGCGAAAGAGACATTATATGAAGAAGACAATATTCTGCGAAAGGGGCATTTTATGAAAGGTATTTGATACAAAAGAGACCGCGACATTTCCCTAGTCCGTTTTCGATCGAAAAAAAAAATGGAGCAGTGTTACCATTGGAGAGAATATTGACTTCCGACTATATTGATTTTGAAACACCAAACTGGTCACGTAGTATGAGTACGTTCCCTTATCTTAAGACGACCAAAATTGTAGGAAAATTAATTTCAAACAACTTTGGTTGTACCAATTTTCCGTGTATGATTGAAAAAAACGTGAATGCAATAAGATTTTGGATAGCTCAGATAAAGAAAGGTTGTTGTTCTAAATTCTTTTTGAAGAAGAAGAACAAAAAAATAAAAAAACTACCAGTGCATAAGGTGTGAGTGGAGTACCTTCATGATATGTGCAAGATAAGAAAAATATTTTGCGAATATCATCACTCTTCATTCATTTTCCGCGATAAATTCTGCCGATTGAAATTTGTATGGAAAGAACACGTGCGCGCGCATTCGAATGCCTGCGTCCACTAGCCGGACGGATCGCATCGCATCGCAACGGCCACGGGGCACGGTCGCCCGGCAAAAATCCGCCTGGCGAGAGTGGCGAGCGACTCAGTAAATTCACTAATGCGCTGCGTGCGGCCCGCCCCGTACCGACGACACCCCGTGCTAGTGGACGCTATTTCATATAAATACAGGCAGGCGGATTTTTGCGTTGCGATTCGCCCCCGGCGGCCCGGTTCTCCTAGTGAACGATGGAACTTCAATAATTTATGTCCTTTTTTGGTAGATTTTAATAATTCAAAATTAAATAATATGTTTAAATGTTTGTACTTCATCTGCTTTAGTACTTGGAAGTCTAATATTAGGGGTAAAAGTATGAAATTGCCGTTTTATTGCAATAGGTTCTTTGAATTGACATATAATCTTCATGGTTTGAGGTTTTCGAATGAAACTTTTTTCAAATGGTTTCTATGATGTTCTTTTTTTAAAAAACGTGAAACATTTGAATATCGACTTTCAATTGTTTTTGTTATTCAATTTAGACAAGAAAGATGGATACTGCGAAAATTCGAGTGATTATGAGGCACCCATTTTTCGTATTTTTTTATTTTATTGATTTGACGCAAGTGAGTCAATATTGTGGGTAAGGTAACGTTAAACCATGCCGCTAATTCCTGGGTAGTTTGACTAGGGTCGGCTTCCACTATCTCTCTTAATTCATCGTTATTCACCTGTGTGGGCGGTCTTCCTCGTGGCTCGTTCTTTAAGTCGAAATTTCCATCACGAAAGCGTTTAAACCAAAATCGCACGGTGCGTTCATTAGTAGACCCCTCTCCAAACGCAGCATTGATATTGCGGGCTGTTTCTGCCGCGTTAGTTCCGCGTCGGAACTCGTATTAAACAATCACTCGAATTTTCGCAGTATCCATCTTTCTTGTCTAAATTTAATAACAAAAACAATTGAAAGTCGATATTCAAATGTTTCACATTTAAAAAAAAAAAGAATATCATAGAAACCATTTGAAAAAAGTTTCATTCGAAAACCTCAAACCATGAAGATTCTATGTCAATTCAAAGAACCTATTGCAATAAAACGGCAATTTCATACTTTAACCCCTATTATTTCGATGTCTGAATGATCCTATACTCAGCTCCAGAGTAGGTCGTTTAAAAAAAGAATAATATAAGTTTTCACTTCCATCATTGTGGTCATAAGCCTTCTTTTTTTTCGTTACAGTCAACAAGGACTTCCAAGCGAAAAAATGCCTCTTCGTCAAGTGAATTACCGCAGGTGAGAAAAAACAACTATTTGGTTAGGTACCTACTACGTTAAGCGTGGGGAAAATAGGAAGGACATGGGACGAGGGCGCGGAAAAGACGCGACGACACGTTGCATAGAGGACATTAAAGTAGGTACGAAAACTATGGCACGCTTGGTTCCTGTACATTTTGATCGCAATGGAGAAGGTTCCAAATCTTTTATTTCTCTTATTTAAGTTTAAGTATTAAACATAAGTGTGAAAGAATCATAAAAATATCTCAACAAATAAAGAAGTTATGGGTTAGCACTGGCGCTTACAAAATAATTTCGCGCCATGCGAACGGCTCAGCGTGTGACGTCACCGCCACCTCACGCACGGCCCGCGTTCGTATTGCTTCGATCAAACGCAGCGACTAATCGCTCTGCGAGTGCCTACTGGCCGCGCGAGGCCCGCAAGTATTCACGGAGTGTGACGGGCTGTACTGCGAGCGAATAGATCACAGAATAAAAAGTCGTAAGTGGGCGGTGCCCGCGTGCCTCGCATTAGCAATTTATTGCTCATGCGTAGTCCGACAGTTTTTCTTACCTCAGTTGCCGTGCGCTTCTCGTAAAGTAAACAATTCTGAAAACTCTACTAAAATGCCTTATTGTGCTGTGTTAGAGTGCAAAAATAAAAGTTGGGGACAAAAGTGTACTGATCATGCCGTAACATTTCATCGGTAAGTAGTATTTCATTGTATTTTTAATTTAATTTGTAATGACATGAACAAGGAATTCAATCTGAAAGTGAGAAAGTGAAATCACCTTTTTTTTTACTAGACTGTAAAGTTCGATTTTCATCGAAGTTTGTGTACATTTTCTAGAAATTTCTGTCAATGTTTGAATGCTGCTCAATTAGAGATGGGACACAACATGATAACCATCTATCGATAATTATATATGACGCAGCAGTCATAGATAATTATCGGTACTTACAGTACCTACGTCTAAGTAGGTACTTTGGGAAAATAATTGTTGTTATTTTATACCTACTTCCGAAGACATGAGCACAGCTAGATTCGCGATATAGTTTCTCCTCACCAGCTTGTCAGGGATTAAAAATCTATCAATGTAATTCTACTCTTTCATTTTTAAATGCTATATTCTAACCGAGTATTAACCGATATTCCAAAAAGAGAAGATCCAAATCGACTCGTATTGTTTTTTTAGTCTGTTCAGAATATTAGGTAAACTACTGATTATATTCTTTAGCTGTTGACGTGCATTAGATTTTTGTTTTGTTTTAATGGATATTTTTTATTAACTTATTTATTTTGGAGCTTTGATAACTTAGGCGAACATGTTAGCTCCATCAAGACTATTCACTTATGTAGCCACTACTAAAACTATAACTAAAATGAATAAACTTTGAATCTTTAATCTGCTTAAGGCTAAATCCTAGTGAGGCAGCGGGAAATTCAATTTTTTTTTACAGATTTTTCAATATTCTAGCTGATCTGAGCAGTACAATAACACAGACAACCTTTTTCTATTGCCGTAAATTGCAATCTAACGTTAAACAAAGCTCAGATAAGCTACAAAATTTAAATTCCTCTAAAAAATTTGAACTTCCCGCCAACTAAAAGATTAGGACTAAGTAGACTTGAATAGGTACGTAGGTAACCATGACAAAGGTATAACAGAGTTGTCACTGTTGACATCACAGGCCACCATAGGTACCTACATCCAAGGAGGTCGTCGTCAATAGGCATATCACCTCACTGGGTATCACCTCTTTTCACCAAACTGGGGCAACGATGGAACCACCCTCTCGGATTTATCGGATTTTAAAATAATCAAGACAATTTGAAAAAAATAAATTAGCATTTTGATTGTACTATTTTTTAAGTTCGTCTTATCACTATTTTCAGTTTTCCGAAAGAACCGGATACAAAATTAAAATGGATGGATGCGACAGGGAGGCAAAATTGGTTCCCAACGAAGACGAGCACAATATGTTCAGCGCATTTTCACAAACACTTCATAATTACTAAAAAAGGCGGAAGGCGGCACTTATGTGATGCAGCAATACCAGAAAAAAATGTGCTTCACTTCCAGGTTAGATTCTTGCGCATGAATGAAATTATTATTAGTATCATCATCATATTAGTAGATAAAAAATAAAATAAAAAAATAAAAAAGCCTTTATTCTACTACTATAAGGTAACAATTGAAACATACATATCAAACATATCAAACGTCTTATCAAATTAAATGAATGTAATTTTAAAGCTCATTGAAACTTTTACATAATTAATTATTCATCGAAATACACTTCTTTGCTATAATTCATGTTATTGATTTAATTTAAATTGATTTTGGTGTACATTGAATTGAATATAAAAATGTAATTATGATTGTGTATTTGTTTCTTGTTATTTAGTTTATATAGAAATGACATGATCTTAGCCAATGTCATAAGACAATAAAAGTTGTGTGTATGATCAAGTAAAAGATACAATATGAAATTAGTATTGTTATTATTAGTTCATTCAAAAATATATTCTATTTATTATTAAATTATTCATGCATTTTAGATTATTGTCGTATCAGTATTAGTAATAGTCGCCTCTTTGGCGTAGACCTCCCCCCTTATTTTCCATTGTTGGCGGTCTCTTGCCTTTCGCATCCAGTCTGAGCCACATCGCTGCGAGAAAACGTCGGACCATCTCTTGAGGGGTCTCCCCCTTTTCCTTTTATTGCTGCGTGGAATCCATTCGATCAGTCGTTTCGTCCATCTATCGTTTTGCATTCTGCAGATGTGGCCATGATGGTATAATGTATAAAAATGTTTATGTTGTATAAAGATAAGTCATAATTTTGATAATGTGTTACATTTTACTTTTTTTTATATTTGTTTACAGCCTGCATTACTTGACCACCCTGGGCAGTATCATGTCATTTTTATTAGTTTAGATTGGTGTATTGTCATCAAAACTGAACCAGTATGCATAATTTCAAAGTTATATGATTTTGTGTGTGCTCGTACAGTAAAATCAATCATCTGGGGAGTATAGATAATTTAATCAACGCTTACGCCTTATGTGTATGGGGAAGTCACGTGACTTTCGCTGGCAAATGCCATCTCCATACATAAGAGAAGAATAAGCGTTGATAGAAAACGACATTGTAAAATGTATAACAAAATAACTGTACGTTTCTACAGACAAACTAGAACTCGGAATACGTCCGATCCTTAAATGAGTAGTAACATAGCAGATACTCTTTTTTCAATTTTCGACTTTATGGCATATTGCATAAAACTTCTCGACGGCCAGACGCGGCGGTGGTTCCATCTAGTGTAGAGTAGCGGTACTACAAAACAAAGAGTGAATGTCAAACTTAATTTCATTATAATAATTTGATTTTGATCATTGTTTATTTATATAAGTGAAATGTTCATGTTTTACTTAGAACTTTTGTGATGTAGACCTTTCCGGCATTATCTTTATTTACCAATTGCAGCTTGGCATTCATGGTGTGCGTTTGGTTTATATGTGCGAGGTTGGTCACACTGGTTTTCAAACTAATAGATCAGGGGCCTAATTATGCGCACGAAATCCTGAGCGATTCCAATCGTCTAACTGTCAAATTCCATACTAATTTGACATTTAGACGATTGGAATCGCTCAGGATTTGGTGCGCGTAATATAGGGGCATGTCACTACTTCTACTCTTTTTTGTTTTGTGGAATAGATTCATACGCCGCGAGTTGAAGTCGCCGCATTCAGTCATTTACGCATTGCGCACAAGCAGGAAGATTTTCTCGTTCTTATTCACATTAATTTGTGTTTGTCGCTATGGCTGGGTCTAAAAACACGGAACAGAAAAAAACAGTGGAAGTGGCATACGCCTGAATTACAATCGGAACCGCTGTCGCCAGTACTCACACTATCACATGGTTAACTACAAAGAAATCTTGAACATTATTGGCCGTGTCGTTTTACTTAAGATGAAATTATAAACCCCAGCATGTTGACATATTTTAAACCTTATGACAGGGCCACGCTGTCGAAATTACGTTGTATTTGTCTGTTACTTACGATGTCTGAAAACAAAATCCAAAAATTGCATAGAAAGTGCTGTCATCTAGTGACAAGTAGCCGAACTACGACGCATCAACAAAACATGTAGTTCGGCCGCCCGGCAACAGATGTCCATCGATTGCACTAGTGATGTGCGTAGTGCGTAGCTTATGATATCGATAATAACTTTTACTATCATAATATGTGATTATGAATTTAAGCGAAAGTAAGACATTAATAGTTTAGGATTTTCATTGTTTTTATCCTTATCTAAGATTTTAGTATTATTTACACAAAGGAGATTATTGTACTAGCTTGTACAGTAATCTCCTTTGTTCATATATCCATACTAATCCATATACATACTGTAAATGCAAGTGTGTCTGTGTTTCTGTACCGATCTGAACCGATTTAGATGGGGGATAGGATGATTTCTGGGATAAAAACTATCCATGTCCTTCCCGGGACCACTCAAACTATCTCCATACCAAATTTCCTCGCAATCAATTCAGCGGTTTAAGCTTGAAGAGGTAACAGACACTATCACATTTGTAATATTAGTATGGATATATATATAAATCGGCCCCGGGAAGCACATAGGATAGTTTTAACCCGGATATCATTCCCTAAGGAGGTGAAATGGGGGGGTGAATCGCGGGCAAAAGCTAGTATATATCTATCCATACTAATATTACAAATGCAATAGTTAAAGGATCAACTTTACTAAAAAAAAAGGAACCAACCAACCAGTTTTTTATATAATCAATTAGTAACAAACAACGAAAAATGTACAAAGCTTAAAATATATCTTTACTGTCCTTTACTGTACTTGTCTTTGCTGGCATTGAATTTTGTCTCCCTGTCGCATCGATCCATTTTTCCTTCTGAAAAGGATCTTTATGAAATCTGAAAAGCAGTGGGAATATATTTCAGTCTTTTATTCGAAGATTCGGAAATGATCATAAGACGTACACTTTTTACAAGAAGTTACGCGTACTATTACATGTAGGTACGTGGAAATAATATCATAAGTCAGCCTAGAATTAATTTAAAATTACTATTACATTCATTTTAATTTTTAACTCGATAACTAGGAAACAGTAGTAAAACCACTCAAACTCTGCACGAAACGAATATCGATAACTTTATCGACAACACCATCTCACTATTTTCGAGAGTTCAATGTACGATCGAGTAGCGAACATTCTAGAATCGCTCCATTTAATGACAAAGACAGAAATAGACCTTATTGCATTCACACAGAGTTCATTTTTGTATTTTGCATAGCTGTAAAATGCCTAACGGAATTGAAAATTGAGAAACTTATCAAAATTAAATGAAATGCTACTTACCGATGATACGAAATGCCACCATGAGTGATGTTTTTGGTGCGGCTATCGTTTTTGCACTCCAAAATGGAGCAATAAGGCATATTTACAGCGCAATCCTTTTTTTTCCGTTATGGTTGACACAACCAGCTTAAACAACACTCTGCGGCGAACTGGGCTAGGTTGCGCGGAACTCCGCATAATAGTGGCACACGCGACACGCCTACTTTACACTTCTACTGTTTTTATTGTTCTGTGGTCTAAAAAGCACGCCTATAAATATTGTATACTTCCAATGTGTGAAAGCACGACATTTTAAACGCCAAACAAAATGGTTTTTCATGTTCCTGATTTAAAAAATAAGAGGTGTGGACCTAAAAGTACTAAATATGTGTGTGAAGATCAATATAAGTATCTTGCTACATTTAGAATTATCTTTATTATTAACCATACCTACCAACATAAAACTGCATTTTACTGTGCATTTAGAGCCCTCTTGTTTCACTTGAGCATATCCAATCACTTCATCTCGGTACGAAGCTCGACCGGTCCTGCAAAAATATCGATACATTTGATATCGCCTTGGTCACCCCCACACGGCGGGAACACACTATTCACATTTATGTATATACAGTTTTATATCATCTGCAATGCTCTTAGAGGTGATTGTATTCACGAATATTGACAACTTTTTCTATGATGGAACAACTCAAAAAAAAAATCTGTAGCAGGGAAACACTACTCAGATTTTTAATTCACAGGTGTAAAAACTTTGTTAATAAAAATGTAATATTTCGGTGAGAAACTAACAATTTGAAGTATATAGGTTACGAAGAAAAAAGCAGACTTTAGATAAGTAGGTAGTTAGGTACTTACTTGAAGAGTTTAACACCTTTTATTTCTACACCAACATAAGATGGATTTGAAGAAAAAATGTCTATTACTGCGAAAATATCAAATTTAGGCATTGAGTAAAAGTACTATGTAATTTTAGGCAAATTATCACTTTGTCCTTTCACACAACCTTCTTCCATTATAACAAAAAAAAAAACTAAACTACCTATTGGATAAAAAACATGAGATCTAGACTTTTAGGTACCTACTTAGGTATGTTAGTATGTAGCGTGACGTCACCGCCATGTTAGAGCCCACGACCAATTCCGCGCGA
The DNA here is from genome assembly GCA_947308005.1 of Yponomeuta malinellus. Taxonomy (NCBI): domain Eukaryota; kingdom Metazoa; phylum Arthropoda; class Insecta; order Lepidoptera; family Yponomeutidae; genus Yponomeuta; species Yponomeuta malinellus. The sequence goes on from OX371019.1 coordinate 7,049,531, forward strand.
AATTTAAATAACCTACTTTTAAGCCATTTCTTGATAATAATAATAATATAGCCTTTTATTTCATAAATTATTTTACATTTCATAAAATATCTCTTAAGTATTATTAGTATCTATTACGGTGCATGTTTGAACTCATAATAATTTTAGAAGAAATTAAAGCCATTTCTTGATGGATTTAAAAAAAAATTCACTGTCTTATTAGTTTTGGTCTATATAATTCCATTCAGTGAAATAACATGTTTTCAACATCACGAAACTTCTCCATTGCAGTGTCTTCTTCCTTGGTCTGTGACCGTAGTAGGTATAGAATTAGATTATTACACTAGAGATCTGATACGACGTAGGTATTTACTTAGTACCTACTTGAAATAAAAGACAACACAAAATGCGTGCGCATCTTTCCCTTGTATCGCGTAACTTAACTTTCAACTCTTATCGGGTTACGCATTTAGACGACTCCAAAGTGTCAAAATACGTATGTATTTGACAGTTCGAAGTAAGCTAAAGCAGAGAATTCCATACAATGGAGGACTTATACGTGGTCGCACCATTGGTATGTGTGACTCGCACTAGTGATGTGAACCGGATCTATAAACGCCGGTAAAAATATTTTTTTTTTACAAAAGCGATAAAAACCGGTTATTTCTCGAACTACTAACATATAAGATTTTTTAAAAATAAAAAATAAAGTTTTTGTACCTGCAAAACCGGGTTTTTTTTTGTAAAAGTGCTAAAAATGTAATCTAATCACCTCACTAACTCTCACATCAGTTTTTTTTTTATTGCAGTAGATTATAATCTACTGTGGTAAAGAGAAAGCCTTTACCACAGACTATTAAGTTGTCCGATTTAACCTTTTTCGAACTGTTAAATACATGTAAATTTTGACACTGGAATCGTCAAAATGGTTAACCCAATAGAGTGGACAGTTACGTGATGGAAGGGCTGTTTTGTAGTGACTATTTACATTTCAGAAAAGGTCACCGCGGTTGAAGTCAACCCCTCTCGCTAGCCCTGCACGTCCTGAGACAAGTAAGTACATAGTACATTAGGCTTGGGTAAAAGATATTGAATAAATTAGTAAAAAAAAAATCTGTGAGAAATAGATATATTTTAAGAGCTATGCTCAAGCTTCGAGTTCATCCATAAAGTAAGTCACACTAATTTCGTCATTTTTTTATCGCTCTCCCGTCCTTGTCACAGTTGGTCACATTTGTGAGACCCCCCTCCCTAGTGTGACGTCACATATTTTGCAATTTTACATCTAAAAATAAATTAAAGCAGCGGTTCGAAAATAGTTTTATTTCTATTTAAATTTTTTTTTTTAATATTATCAACATCATATCTTTGGCGTGATGAGATGATTTATACAGCGTCCAGTGGAACCTTCACTCACACTAGATGGGTGCAGAGACCACTGGGACACTGCAGTGCCTTCGGTTTCTTCGCCTCGAATATAAACAAACATGTGTCTATAGTCGGTTTCATGAAAGTGTTACAAAGACAAGGACTGGACAATTTTTTGCAATCGTTATTTTGTAAAAATTCGATATTTTTTTGTCGATATAATACTAGATCGATACGTGAAAAATATTGATTAGATATATATCTATTTTTCTTTTCATTTGCCCATCCTTGTGGTCCTATCCACATAGACGTAACACGCAGACAGAATGTCGAACAAAATTCCGCTCAAAAACGAGGCGACACGCACACAACAAGGGTTTCATGTCAAAAATAAATGAAAATTTTCTCTTGGCCACTGGCCTCACTTTACAAATTATACACTGCAAAAAGCAATCACTTGTTTTTTAAAAAATATCGGTGTTTTAAATACAGTTTTTTCGCCGGATTTCTTGTAACCGGTTCACGTCAAGCCTCCATAGAAGGCACGAGCGAGCGCAGCCGCCCCAGCCGCCCGTACACTGCCTCATACAACAGGGATGTAAAAATACAGGGCGTCCCAAAGTTATGGGCCATGAAGGGAAAGTACCTTAAATATCGTAGATAGGGTATTTTGCTAAAAGAAGACTATGTTATTTTTAAAAGTTAGTAATTCTGCATTCAAAGATTTTCTAAAAATTACTTGCCTTGTCTGGGAATCGAACCGACTTAAATGTAAAAAAAACACCCCTAATTTTATGATGCCAATCGAAAGAATGGCCAAAAAATAATAACTCTTCTTAAATAACATAGTATTTTAAAAGAAAGGAACAGCGTGAAATTAATCATTTTAATCAAATTAAAAACATACATGAAACTGCCGTAGTCAATTAGTAAGTAAGTAAGTAAGTAAATTATTTATTTGATACTCAAATCTTAATATCTATAACAATACAAATTCAGATCAACAGTTGGGTTAGATTTGGCACCAAATTGGTCTCCACTCAGCATCATGCCGTGGCCGGTAGCGACCACGACGCTGGTTTTCAGTGGTTACCATTTACGGCACAAACAAAGAAAAAGAAACTTAAATACATCAATACATTTATGAAAATATTATGTACGTTAGAAAAAAAATATCAAAGACTTCGAAAATGTTGGTGGCCACCACAATGTTAATACTAAAAATAAACATAAATTGTCATTTCCACGATTTAGACTTGCTAAAGCTGACACATCCTTTATGGGGCACTGTATAAGGTTCTACAACAAAATTCCTCAAGATATATTAGAGTTTCCTCCAAAAATGTGTTAAGCACATTCTGTGCAAAAAGGCTTACTATAACATCATGGATTATTTAGAAGACAAAGATGTTTGGCATTAAACAGTAGATTAATATTAATTACAGGACGATTGTGACCAGTGTTCAACACATTCATGACCAATACCTTAAGTTGAAAACTCTGTTAATTAAGTTGAAACGTGTTTTGAAAAGAATAAATGTGGTGTTTCTTTGTTAGCTTCTTCTCCACATAATCCATTAATTGTGAAACTAACAACTTTGACGCTCATTAAGTAAACATTCTGTTTTTATAATGAATAAAAATATTTTGAATTGAATTGAATACACTAAAATACAAAGACCGGTCAATTAAGTGGGTCAATTACGTGTGTAAGTGAATTAAAACTAAACAGATAAATATCGGAAAAGCAAATTCTTGCACAGACTGTTCCATGTTCAAATTTAAGAACAACAAGCAAACAATTGCATAGACTGTTCCATTTTCAAATTTAAGAACCAAACCTTTATAAATCGAAAGAGGGCTTCTAAACGAGTAGAAAACAAAAAACATTATCGCTGTAACTAAAGTGTCTCAGAGCTGAGATATTTGATGTTGAAGTTTTGAATACTTTTTTCGCAATCGCTATTCCCACGCTGACAGATCAATCATTTTATCATCATCATTTACAGATGAGTGAGAGATCAATAATTCATTTGTCAATTTAAAAATGACAGCTGTCATTTGATTTTGCCAAACATTGATTGATTGATTGACTACGAAAATCTGAGGAAAATCTATAAAGAAAAGAACTTCCCGCAATTTTCATGATATTTAAACTATGAGTTTAAACTACAGTTTTTAGTCTTTTAAGTTAAAGTACACAATTCACAAATTAAATAGGTTTTGGAACGCATTTTTGTTTTATTTTGGCCTTAAGCAATAAAAAAAAATGCCTATGATTTTTGTTGTATTTTTGTCTTTGTTTAGTTGGTTCGTTCTATAGTTTATCTATGGTTCGTTCCAGTTCGTATCGTTCTCTGACTATTCTTTCTGTCTGTTTGCTTGCCATCTGACTTTGTCATTGTGCGCACGCATTAACTCTCCAAAAAACCGTTTGTTTTTGAAGTTGTTTGTTAATTGTTGTTGATTTGTTAAAGTTATTTGTTACTGTTTTGTTAAAGTGTCTGTTAAGTGTGTTAAGTTTTTTGTTTTGGTCAACATGTCTGTTGAACAAAGAGAAGATGTTCATGTACAAGTGCCTTCCCGGTGTTTTTTTTGCGGTAGAAGCATTAACCGTAATGCAAGACGAGGCCCTGGAGGAACAGTCCGTTCCTTCAACTTGAGTGAAGATTTTTTATTTACTCATCCAGGAGTAGTTCTTTATGCTCAACATATTTTCAATAGATATCAGGTATGTACCTACATATATTCGCATTTATTTAAGTTGACTACCTATATTTAAAGCAAAATAGGAAGAAAAAAAAAACACTTGAAACTACATTTCATCCTAAGTAACTTACTAACTACATTATTTTAAATGATAGAAATCAGATAACTATTTGTAATAACTCAAGCCACCACACAAAGCATCAAGCGTTTACCGTACAATTACATCTAAGTATAATAAGTTAATTTGTGTCATTTTTTTATGTAGATACTCGTATTTTCCTTTAACTACAAATTGAAATGTTTACTTTGAGGTTCTTCTCAGCATGTACGTATGTATGTAGATATTTTGACAGCACCACACATGAGATGCTTGCTTCCAAGTTTAATTTAACAGGGCTATTTTTAGTTTCCTTGCATAAAACTAGCTCTTGATCCTGAATATTAATGTTTTCACAATATGTAATAAACACAATTTTTTTATATTGTGTTAATTTTTTAGATGGACAATACCAATAATACATGCCGTCCATGCCTTCAACGTGCAGAACGGTTCTATGCTTCAATGCAAGAAGGACAATTAAGGCAGCAAAGTGCGAATGAAACAATGCATGAACCATCATCCTCCAGTACTTCTAGGGGCATTCCAAGTGACCCTTTACATATATCCGGACAATCAAGTCCATTTGAGCACCATGCAGGTAAAGAATTTTTATATTTCTTGTAAGGGTTTATATTAAGTCTTAGAAAAATTAACTAGAAAAAGGCCAAGTGCAATTCGCACATAAAAGGATCAGTAGAATTATTATAAAAATGGCAAAAAAATAACATGTTGAATGGCGTGAATATTTGTTTTATTTTTATGTATTATTTTTTTTATTTCATCCTCACTGAATTTTTTGTGAAGAATTCAAGCGTATACAAGTTGCTGTGATTAATATCAAACAAAAAAAACCACTTACTTTACAGAAGCTCCCCACATACTTAATTTCATTTTATCTACGTGGGTGAAGTGATGTGGGTACTTATTTACGAATAATCAATGCTATCTATGGAATGATAATATCGCTACTTTTCGAACGTAGTCGTCGGCTATAAAAAACTTTCTTGAAATTTGACTCAAACATTTTACGTTGTTCCTTTCTTTTAAAATACTATGTTACTTAAGAAGAGTTATTAGTTTTTGGCCATTATTTCGATTGGCATCATAAAAGTAGGGGTGTTTTTTTTTTTTATTTAAGTCGGTTCGATTCCCAGACAAGGCAAGTATTTTTTAGAAAATCTTTGAATGCAGAATTACTAACTTTTAAAAATAACATAGTCTTCTTTCAGCAAAATACCCTATCTACGATATTTAAGGTACTTTCCCTTCATGGCCCATAACTTTGGGACGCCCTGTATACTCGATTTAAAAAAAAAATTTTTTTTTCAGATGTCGATTTTTTTAATGAATAAAACTGTTGGTTTCAACCCCTGCATTGGTGGTGAAATATTACTTTTAGTGGCTAGTGGATTTTTCTAGTGGTTTAGTAAAATTCACTTTTAATTCGTGAATGTACTATTACTCAATCGCTAAGCCACGTTTTGAAATATTTAGCGGTACCTATTCATATAATAAAAAAGCAGCAGAGGAACAGAAAGAAGTTATATCTCTTAACTGCTATATCACAATAATATAATAAATGCGAAAGTTCGCTTTACACCGCACAGAGATGAAAAGCAGACGTTGGTACTTGTCTATTTTTTCTCAAATGCTTGACATTTGCGTTAATAATGCTTGGTTGATGTATAGAAGAGACAACGCAAGAAGAGTATTGAAGAAAAAAAAAAGATATTGAAGCTTTTCAGACTAGATATTTACAAGGCATTGATTAAAAAGGGAAGAAAAATAGATGAGAATTGTGTACAAGATTTGAGGGAGCGAGACAAAATAAAGAAACCTAACCGTTCCTGTCCAGTTGACGACGTTAGATATGACACAGTAGATCATTTTTCAGAGCATGGGACCCATTACGGTAGATACATCTACTGCAGAAAAGGGTTCACCCCTGTTTACTGTCTTAAATGTGAGGTCAGATTATGTTTTGTAAAAGGGCGTAATGCTCCTTCAATTATCACCACAAAACTGTTTAAAATTGTACTGTTTTTTTAATAAATTTATTTTTTTCTATATTTATTGTTAAATTTAAACTACCCTTATTCAACTTTGTTAATATATCTCAAGTCTCAACATATTAATCCGTGGTTCAATCAATCTCTCTAAACAAGCTTTTGTTGAGTATACTTAACGTCTATTTTTCTGGAATTTCATTAGTAAAGAATTTTACAAATATTTGTTTTATATTCTTTATATAATCAAATGTGAGCATACTAAAAAAAAATACGTTTATTGATTAAATTTCTCTGCCAAATTAAGGGTTAATAAAAAAAAATGCGCGTTTCCACAATTCAAGTCTTATTAAGTAAATAAATAGGTAGTGATTTACAATTAGTGACATCATGCCGGTTAACAGACCCGTAATACATAGAGCTCCACCTATTTGGGCTCCGGATTAATATTATAATTCTGCGGGTCCACGGTTCAGATAATAAATTTGTGTGTTACGGTTTTTCAGTTTTACTAAATTTAAATCTGCTAAAATCCGTAGTTTAATTTACTATACATACTTTGATTATTTAGTCTAATAATGTTGAAGATATATTTAAATGTACTTTTCCTATTAAAATTACTTCATCTTTTATGAGAAAGGCTTCACTAAGGGTTAATATAAAAAGTACTTTCCCGAAGTCTTCGGGCCTGACTTTTCTTAAAGGTGGCAGCCCCAGTCATACGTCTATCTCTTGAAGCGGAATCAATTTTTTAAACCTTATTATATTCTAAGGATTGTTTTATTCTTATTTTTAGTAGACATTTCTCATGCACGCTACGCCAATAGTTATTTGATCGCGAGCGTCTTGGTTTACAGGCCAGCCCGCAACATGCAGTGCGTGCCGCCTCGCGATCCCGGCGTGGGCGCCGCTCTACCGCTGCGTGCAGTGCGCGGGCGGGGCACTGCTGTGCGCGAGCTGCCAGCCAGCAGCGCATGCGCATCGCCTGCACTGCTTGATGAGGATGCCCTCCACTAGAGTGCATGTGAGTACCTGTTGCACGCGGATTGACCCTAACCATGACAGGGCGTAGACTCTCACGGTGTTCCGTGAATAAAAAGGGTTCCTTAAACCACTCCTCAGATGCAGATTAAATTATCATCATTCGACGCCCACCGCAGTACACAGGCCTCCCTCATGGTTTTCATAACCATGAGCGGTTTTGCCACAATCGCCACGCCTTGGCAGGCGAGTTGGCGATCGCAGTGTGTGCTTGGAATCTCAGGAAGACGCTGCTGCCCGTCTCCTGGTAATTTATTTCCTTAGTCGCCTTCTACGACATCCACGGGAGGAGATGGAGTGACGCTATTCTTAATCCGGCGCCACACGGTGCGCAGATTATAGTCCGAGGTAATGAGAAAGATTACTATCACTTGACTCAGACTGTTGAAACTGCAACTGAGGACTGTTTTAGAGGAATCGTGTTTTTAGGGTTCCGTAGTCAACAAGGAACCTTAATAGTTTCGCCATGTCCGTCTGTCTGTCTGTCTGTCCTACACAGGACATTGACATTTGTCAGATTTTAAATAGTAACCATTAGAGAGTAAAATGTATTTTAAGACACCTTGATTTAGGGATAATGTCGGGAGAATTGTTACAAATGATATTTCAGCCATAAAATGAAGTATCATTTGTAACAATTGTCAATATTTAGGACAATGCCAATTCTACTGTTTTGACCGTACATTTATTATCTTCCCAAAGCCACACTGATGTCTACTTCAATGTAAAAATAAAAAAGATTGTTCTAGTTTCTTGTGCTTAGGGCGCCTGTTAACGCCTAGCATCTGTGTGCGTCCGTAAATACGCACCCACACATAAGCTTTCCAGCGTGTGACGCAGTTGCGGGTCGCCGCAACTTTTCGCAATATACCTTTTTTTATTACTCATTTTTTTACCGCAATCGTGTGTGCACCGATCCTTCAATTTTTCTTTTTAAAACTCTGTTTTGGATATTATACCTATATTCAAGAAGTCGCGCTCACATCATTCCACTCCAGCTGGGCAATAGTATCCCGATTAGCCAGCGCCATTTCGAAATAAAATAAAACAGTTTGAAACGTCACCAAAACATGCAATAAACAAAACGCAGCCTAAGTATGTTTTTTGTATCGACAGAGTATCCTGGAAGGACTATTCCAGAAACTGCAATTGGATGTGAATGAGCTGCTATGCAAGAAGTCAGATTTTGGCGGACAGGTGGCTTCGGAAATCGAACCAGGCCAATCAGAGGAACTGATCAAGTAAGGCCTCGCTTGCAAATGTACCTAGGGGAATGTACCCATACTACCCATTTTTTACCCCCCTCCATCCGTCGGTGACCACCCATAGTATATGTGCCAAGACCCCCATCCCCTCCTTCCGCCTCTAGTTTGCACGCAGTAACTGATAAATATGGTTTTAAAAATTTTTACAAAACGGAAAGTTTAAAAAACGGTCACTACAATTTAAAAAAAAGTATAAAAACTGTAAATTTTTAATCAGCTGGCATCACGGCATGTGTGCCGTGCCACCTGTGAATACGCTGCGCTGAGCGCCATAATTTGAATACAGGTCGAAAAACCGCGAAACTTCGGTAGAGGATATTGACTATGTGACGAAGACCTAAGAGGTCGGACCGGGGGGGACCCCGTCCCTGTTACCAAGCGTGGTATTTTGAAGACCCCCGTCCACCCTTAAACAGGTCACGTAGTATGGGTACGTTCCCTAATCTAAGTTCAGCCCTTATATTACGCGCACCAAATCCTGCACGTCCTGAACGATTCCAATCGTCTAACTCAGTGGCGTAACTATAGGGCTGGCAAATTGCCACGGGAGCCCGACCTGAGGCCCCCCCCCGAAGTATGAGGCCGCGAGCTCAGTGAGTAACTTAACATTTTAAACACAAATTAATAACAATTATAATGTTTATATATGAGTACTTCAAATCAATTAAAGTTGGGCCATATATACTACAACTAAAGACCACATATTATTATATATTTTTTATTTTTATTGGGAGGGTCCCATCCAATGAATTTGCCACGGGCCTCAGATGCTAATAGTTACGTCCAAAACGACAGGATTCCGACAGGACAATAATTGTAGGCCCCTGAGCATTAAAATAAAATACCCTATTTAAAGGCGCTACATTTCATTGTTTTATGGCAGCGCTTAGTATAGTAATACCAATTTGAATTGGCCGCTTAATCGGTCGTAATATTTGTTTAAAATTATAATGAGCACTTTTTCACATATGTACCTACGTAGGTATAAATATTGACATACGGTGTAATTTATAAATACACAATTCCTTTAAAACACTCCATAAACGCAGTGTAAAGTCCCTACCACAACTATTTACAGCGTCTTTACGGCGCCTTCTTTACCACAGACTATTTACAGCCTCTTTAAGTTTAAAGGAATCGTGTTTCTTACTTTTTTATTTTTCGCTTGTCTCATTACAATAGTTGGTAATTATGACTAAAGGGCGTCACACACGGCGAAGATACGATATTTTATCTTAAGATACAAAGTCGCTCGCCATACAATTCAACGGTACAAATACGAAAATATAATATTATGTTCGTCGTGTGATGGTCCATTGAATTGTATTGTATGGCGAGCGATATTGTATCTTAAAATAGTATTTTCGCCGTGTGTGACGCCCTTAAGTGAATGTCCGAACCCGTACTCCGTGGCCTATTTTATGCAATTTATTTATTTTTATTTTTATCGTGTAATGGTTGTGATCTGTTTTGTACTCCAAATAAAATAAAATAATTAAACAAATTTATATTTTATGCTAAGACGAGTAAGTCGTACGTTATCTAACTAATAACGTCTCTGTTACAATGTATCTTCTTTTCTTGAACTATTAGAGATGTTCATAAAGTCGTTTGCGCTTTTCAGACAAGATGAGGATGAGCTTATTGAGGACGAGCCTATTTTGGAACAGTCCAAACCCGCTCCCTACTTGCTGCTTACTGGTCTGCAGATTACCCAGCCTAGGTAAGGTCACGTTCAAGTACGTTTATTGCTTCATGTGGTATAGAATAGGTCTTAATACCAATAATGGTACTCAACATAACGCACTGCAAACTTTACTCATAAATAACTTACAGTCGACGGCACAGCAACATCGTGCATCCGTTACGTTAAGGGTGATTTTGCAATAAATATGTAAATGTTGACGTGCTGTGGACTGTACTTATCAGAAACATAATAATTAATTATTTTCTTTTTTTTTTTTAATTTATTGACTCACTTTGTTATCGCAGAGTTTTAACACAGTCTATCACAGGTATTAACACAAGAACTGAAGCATAATGTCATGAAGTTTTAATACAAATATTTTCAGCTCTAAAGGCTGGTTTACACGTATTTTGTTAAGTAGTAACTAAATTTTAACTTAATATTAAGCGATTTAATTGGACTCGAAAGATAGGAAAAGGGCTAATTTACTTGTACGCTAAATTTTTACTAAATTCGTTGTTTACACGTATTAAATAGCTTAAAATGAAGTTAAAAGTTAACTGCTTAATAACTTAATACGTTTAAACCAGCCATTACACTAAACCTAACTTGTATATCTATCACTAATAGAATTATAAAAGTCATGTCATTAGAGCTATATAGGTAGTTGTAGTCTCCGCTCTCTCCTTGGCCTTTTAATGGGACTGTGTGCTTTTCATTCCAGCAGCTCCCCGTACGATCCGTTGGATACCATCTTCAAGGAGGAAGATCCACTGAGCGCCGAGGATGCTGACGATTCGATTGATCCCCCATCATCGCCAGTTAGCAAGGCAAAGCCTAAGAGAAAAGCCAGAGGGTCGAGGAAGCGAAAGGCGGAGAGTGCAATACCTGGGACCAGCGCTGGCGGACGCAAGAAGGCTTTCGAGGAAGCCAGCACTTCTCCACTGAGGCCTGACGACGTTTCGATGTCGCAGGACGAAGAAGTAGATATCAAAGACGAACCTCCGGCGCTTGATGGAGCGGGCTCTGACGACGGCGAAACTCAAGAAGTTTTTATTAAGACAGAAAGTGTGGACGGTGATGGTGAGTACCGATCGCGATCCTTTAATAATTGATCCACGCGGACTTAAAGAAATATATGTATATTTCATAAGCTTATTTTGAAGAGGCAGACGATATAAATTAAGTCCTCAATGTGAGCCCTGTAAGGACCCTGCAATACATACCTACACAGTAACTTAATATAATACAGTAATATATACCGTATGTAATAATATAATTATAGGTGCTGACTTAGTAGGAACCAATGATTAACATAGTTTTAATAAAAATATTTGTGTCATACTCTCGAAGTTGTAGACGAATACGTCTACTTAGGACAAACAGTCCAACTAGGCCGGTCCAACTTCGTGAAAGAGGTCAATCGTCGAATCCAACTCGGCTGGGCAGCATTCGGGAAACTTGAGAAGTCTTTTCGTCTAATATACCTCAATCGCTCAAGACAAAATTATACAACCAGTGTGTGTTACCAGTGATGACTTATGGCACTGAAACGTGGTCTCTCACTATGGGCCTCATAAGAAAGCTCAAGGTCACGCAACGAGCTATGGAAAGGGCTATGCTCGGAATTTCTCTACGAATCGAATCAGAAATGATGAGATCCGTAGACGAACGAAAGTCGTCGACGTAGCCCAGCGGATTAGTAAGTTGAAATGGAAGTGGGCGGGGCACATAGCACGCAGAACTGATGGCCGATGGGGCCAAAAAGTTCTCGAATGGAGACCACATCGGCAAGCGCAGCGTTGGACGACCAGCCACAAGATGGACAGATGACCTCATCCAAGTGGCAGGAAGACGCTGGATGCAAGCCGCTTCCAACCGGTCTTTTTGGAAATCCATGGAGGAACCCTACGCCCAGCAGTGGACTTATTGTGGCTGAATGATAATTATATCTAATATTAGGACTGCCTAATACCAACTTAACACTAACACTGTTGTGTACATCAGCTATACCCGTTCTACTAACACTATTTTAATTTCCTTCTTAGTTTATACAGGGCGTCCCAAAATTATGGGCCATGAAGGGAAAGTACCTTAAATATCGTACATAGGGTATTTTGCTGAAAGAAGACTTTATGTTATTTTTAAAAGTTAGTAATTCTGCATTCAAAGATTTTCTAAAAATTACTTGCCTCGTCTGGGAATCGAACTGACTTAAATGTAAAAAAAAAACACCCCTACTTTTATGATGCCAATCGAAAGAATGGCCAAAAACTAATAACTCTTCTTAAGTAACATAGTATTTTAAAAAGAAAGGAACAGCGTGAAATTAATAATTTTAATCAAATTAAAAACATACATGAAACTGCCGTAGTCAATTAAGTGGGTATTTTTTTGTAAATTAATTAATTAAATGCTCGAAATGTGATCCCTCTTGTCTTACGCAAATCGCCAATCTTTTAATGAGTCCGCTGCCTGTTGATTTTCTTATCTTTTTATGGTGAATACTCGATATGATATGGCACAATTCTGTTTGTAACTCGCCCACGTTCTCGTATCGCTTTTTGTATAGCATATCTTTCACGTATCCCCAAAAGAAGAAATCTAATGGTGTAAGGTCCGGGTATCTGGCCCGCCATCTAACCGGTCCATTCGTACCAATCTAAGTATGAAAACATTCATTTAGAAAATCTTAAGAAGAGTTATTAGTTTTTGGCCATTCTTTCGATTGGCATCATAAAAACAGGTTTTTATTTTACATTTAAGTCGGTTCGATTCCCAGACGAAGCAAGTAATTTTTAGAAAATCTTTGAATGCAGAATTACTAACTTTTAAAAATAACTTCTTTCAGCAAAATACCCTATCTACGATATTTAAGGTACTTTCCCATCATGTCCCATAACTTTGGGACGCCCTGTATAAACAGATATCTTTCTTAACAATAAACATAGGTATAATAAAAGGTATGCAGGAAACTATGCTTTTTTTTAAATTCTCTTATATTTCTAGTTACAGATGAAGAACAGTACGAGATGGTGGATCCCCGGGAACGAAGACCACAAGCCCCCCAGTCCCCGATTTGTGAAGATCCCCAGTCTTCACAAATCGGAGAGGCACTAGACGCTGAAGAATCGTCACAAGATGAGGCGCAGCAATTTCAATCTTAGAAGCTCAGTCACACGGGCGAGACACTAACCTCTTTTCAGACACAACATTGTGGTTAAGTTGCGTTGACACGTTGGCTTGGACAATGTAATGAACATTTTGTAGTGTGCTATTTTTCATAATTGAAAATGTTATTATATGAGCGAGCGGGAGGCTAGAAATTATAGCAACCGATTGGACCGACATTGTGGGATTCCTCGTAATAATTATGTTTCTTTACCTTTAGCGATAAGTAGAAAAACTACTTTGAAAATTTTTATATTATTTATTTATTATCATCGTGTTTTTAATTACATTCTAGGCACACAAACACAATTAATTGAATTACGGAATGTTGAGGCACGTAGATACTTCATTTCTAAAATATCCACTGCATTTCCACTAGTGGGTCCAGTAGGACTTCCAAGTACTTGTCTCCACTGCTGAACATGAGGGGAGTTGTCAAGATTTGTAAATACCTACTGCTTGTATTCACTACTGGGCCTAGATTCTAATACACACATAGGATCTTAATGGAATCGTTGTTGATCGATGAATAGAATCATTAGCACGGCAATAGCTATTATTTGCCTCTATTTCGTAGTCTATCTACAATGTCATACCAATAGTAGACGGTATAACCGGCTTATTAAACAGGCATCTCTCGCGAAAAAAAATTTGATCGCGCGAGCTGTAGTTAAGTTGCAACGGGTTATACCATTGGAAAGCGATTGGCTAGTAGACTACCAATAGTGTCAATGAAACAACCATTACCTTAGTAATATCACTATCTATTGGACAACTATGCCTTTAACCTTATGACATTGAAAAGAACAATTGTTATGGTGGCCCGGGTTAGAAATATACAGAAACGCCGCTGGAAATGGAGACAAGCAATGGAACGGTCCAAGAAATGCTCAATTATATTTCTTAACTTTGATCCTATTTCAAAGAATACTTTAGAGGGAAAGCGTGTCCGCAATTGAATATAGCTATCCCAACGTTCTTGAGCTATGGGCATTGTTCTTTTTTCTTCAGTCGAGATAGTTTTTTCGTTGCAAAGTCGCCCTTACCACAAACGGGTAGAGTACACGTTTATAAAGGTGGAAAATTTTCGTTGCTGAATGGCCCGTACCATAAACGGGTAGAGTACACCTTTATAAAGGTCGACATTTTTCGTTGCTAAGTCGCCCGTACCATAAATGGTTAGAGTACACGTTTATAAAAGTAGGCAAGCTGTCGACAGTACATGCGCCTTGAGATCAATGTATGTAATAAATAAGAGGTTGGTAACGAATTGGGTGTAATTGTTACAACTGCTGCTTCTAAAACATAAGTACCTGCGGGAATAATATTCTTTGTCCGTATTGTGAATCTAATTTAAGTTTGTTTAAGTTTCGTAATAAGGAATAAAATTAATTTCTAATAATTCATTCGCGTCTTTGTTACATTTTATTGCACAATACATTAACAAAAATAAAACTTGAATAACAGGCTGATGAGAAAAAATTTGCAAATTGTCTGCTATCCTAATAATACCTACGCACCAAAGGGCCAGTTTCCGAATCGAGAATTTCGCTAAGTAAATAGCACTGTAGTTCGAATTTCTCAGAAACGAGCTTGACAGAACGTTACTTAAGTATTTAATTAGTGGAATTATTAATTCAGAAACCGGCTTTAAAACTACTTCCCTAAAATGTCATGTTTGACCTGCTGTCGACTGTACGTCAACAATCTGTTAGTCTACTGTTAGCAGTTGCTGTGGTTTTTCTGTATGCACTTCGGCCAACTGACAACTTTTAGCAGTAGATTGACAAATTGTTTGTGTACGAGAAACAGGGGGTAAGCTGGCATCAAGCCCGGGAAGACCTTCATTCAGGCTGGAAGCTAAAGTGGTGCTATGCCCGCACATTCAGGAGGTCACATGCTCGAATCGTACAAATAACTATTTTGAAACTTACGTACATTTGTGAATTTGTAGTAGCAATCATCATCAACCCATTATTCTCCTCAGTCCTGACCTTGAAAATAACAATGGTTTTCAATTGTTTTCAAGGTCAGGACCGAGGAGGTTATGTCCCCACCGAGAGGTACGGGTCTCTTCCCTGAGGAAGGTATAGGCCATACTCCGAATTTGTAGTAGCAATACCATTCTGTAACTGTGAAGTACCTAATACATCGTGAGAAAACCATAGTCTAATGTGTTCACATACCTCAGCCTCACATGCTCCGTTTTGCCTGACACCGTGCAGCAATCTTAGGTCTAACGTAATAATGCGCTAAGTAAGGGCGCTTATACACGGGCGGCACGTCTGCCCATAGATAAGAACGTTTGCCCACTGCAGCCGTCGAACGTGCCGACGGCAGTCGCCGACGTGTGGAATATCCGCGTTGTGGAATATCGACGGCTGCAGTTGGCACACGACCCCACGGAACAGAAAAAAACAGTGGAAGTGGCATACGCCTGAATTACAATCGGAACCGCTGTCGCCAGTACTCACACTATCACATGGTTAACTACAAAGAAATCTTGAACATTATTGGCCGTGTCGTTTTACTTAAGATGAAATTATAAACCCCAGCATGTTGACATATTTTAAACCTTATGACAGGGCCACGCTGTCGAAATTACGTTGTATTTGTCTGTTACTTACGATGTCTGAAAACAAAATCCAAAAATTGCATAGAAAGTGCTGTCATCTAGTGACAAGTAGCCGAACTACGACGCATCAACAAAACATGTAGTTCGGCCGCCCGGCAACAGATGTCCATCGATTGCACTAGTGATGTGCGTAGTGCGTAGCTTATGATATCGATAACAACTTTTACTATCATAATATCTGTGATTATGAATTTAAGCGAAAGTAAGACATTAATAGTATAGGATTTTCATTGTTTTTATCCTTATCTAAGATTTTAGTATTATTTACACAAAGGAGATTATTGTACTAGCTTGTACAGTAATCTCCTTTGTTCATATACCCATACTAATCCATATACATACTGTAAATGCAAGTGTGTCTGTGTTTCTGTACCGATCTGAACCGATTTAGATGGGGGATAGGATGATTTCTGGGATAAAAACTATCCATGTCCTTCCCGGGACCACTCAAACTATCTCCTTACCAAATTTCATCGCAATCAATTCAGCGGTTTAAGCTTGAAGAGGTAACAGACACATTATCACATTTGTAATATTAGTATGGATATATATATATAAATCGGCTCCGGGAAGCACATAGGATAGATAGTTTTAACCCGGATATCATTCCCTAAGGAGGTGAAATGGGGGGGTGAATCGCGGGCAAAAGCTAGTATATATCTATGCATACTAATATTACAAATGCAATAGTTAAAGGATCAACTTTACTAAGAAAAAAAAAAGGAACCAACCAACCAGTTTTTTATATAATCAATTAGTAACAAACAACGAAAAATATACAAAGCTTAAAATATATCTTTACTGTCCTTTACTGTACTTGTCTTTGCTGGCATCCAATTTTGTCTCCCTGTCGCATCGATCCATTTTTCCTTCTGAAAAGGATCTTTAGGAAATCTGAAAAGCAGTGGGAATATATTTCAGTCTTTTATTCGAAGATTCGGAAATGATCATAAGACGTACACTTTTTACAAGAAGTTACGCGTACTATTACATGTAGGTACGTGGAAATAATATCATAAGTCAGCCTAGAATTAATTTAAAATTATTATTACATTCATTTTAATTTTTAACTCGATAACTAGGAAACAGTAGTAAAACCACTCAAACTCTGCACGAAACGAATATCGATAACTTTATCGACAACACCATCTCACTATTTTCGAGAGTTCAATGTACGATCGAGTAGCGAACATTCTAGAATCGCTCCATTTAATGACAAAGACAAATAGACCTTATTGCATTCATACAGAGTTCATTTTTGTATTTTGCATTGCTGTAAAATGCCTAACGGAATTGAAAATTGAGAAACTTATCAAAATTAAATGAAATGCTACTTACCGATGATACGAAATGCCACCATGGGTGATGTTTTTGGTGCGGCTATCGTTTTTGCACTCCAAAATGGAGCAATAAGGCATATTTACAGCGCAATCCTTTTTTTTTCGTTATGGTTGACACAACCAGCTTGAACAACACTCTGCGGCGAACTGGGCTAGGTTGCGCGGAACCAGTGTTGCCAGATGTATTCTATGGAATTCTGTAGGGCGAGACCAAAAAATCTGTAGAATTCCGTAAATTTGCGCTTACAAAATCCGTAGTTCTACAGACTTTTTCCAAAGCTTTTTTCTACTGTACCTGAAGCTTAAAATGTTATTGAAAGTTAGTAAATAGTGAAAGGATATATTTTAATCCAGAAATATTCGCAATTTTGAACCTTCAAGTAAGTACACACGCGTGCGGTGCGCCCAAGAAAAGAAGGATAGAGATAGAACATACGCAACGCGACCAATCTGAAAATGCGTTTCTATATGGCCGACAGCATACCCGGTCGCAGCTAACATAATTTAGTCGGTTGGTACACAAAACCACAGTTGACACTTGACACTCTTGACAGTGACACTGACACTTCAGATCAGTTCAGCACTTCGCTCACCTCATTTCGAAGCGATAACGTTCCGTTTTAGTGTTGCGTGAAGTGGGTGAGCTGAGTCAGCTGCTCAGCTGTGTGTGTAACGAAACGCAGGTCGTATGAATAGTCCTCAAGTTATTTCTACGACGATTGCGTTTCGTTACTTACAGAAAAAGTGCATTCTATCCAATTAGTCAGAAATTCCGTAGATTCACTTATGATTTCCGTAGGTCTGTGTCACACAGCCTAAATCCGTAGATCTCCGGATTTTTCCGTAGATCTGGCAACGCTGCGCGGAACTCCGCATAATAGTGGCACACGCGACACGCCTACTTTACACTTCTACTGTTTTTGTTGTTCTGTGCACGACCCGCCCGTGTATAAGCGCCCTTAGGCGGAACTAGCTTAGACCTCTAAAATGGTACATGACGTACATGAATTACCGAATTCTTTCGGACAGATTGGGCGACCCATCACGCCGTCTTGAAAATAATCCAGTTTATTTATACATGTAAAATCTGCATTACCTTACCTGCACAGTCTTCAATTTTAATAGCGATTTCAATTGACACAATCATCAATTTGTTACACAAGTATCTGATACTCTTACTTAATTAATCTTAACTAATACCGTACACTGAATCTTCGTCCGTTTCTACGTCCCATCCCGGTTCATGCGGACTCATTGGCTCTATCTTGATCTCTGCTGTGCTGTACTGCGGCGATGCTAAAGCGTCACCGATCCGCAACGACTGGTTACCAAGCCGCATCGACGATTTACCAAGTCGCATCCGTGCGACACCAAGCCGCATCGAAGGTTTACCAAGCCGCATCGGCGCGTTACCACATGACTTTGAAGCCACAGCCACTCTCTTGGTGGGTCTCTCACGATTGGGTCCGCGTTTTCCCTTGGTTAATGACACTCTTTTACACTCCAGCTGAGCTGGAGCTCTGTGACTGATTTTTTCTTCCAGCTCATAATCGTCACATTCTTCTTTGATATTTAATATGTCTACTACCAGTTTGTGTTCATAATGCAGTTTGGAATCCCGAGTGTCATATTCGGTACGTGGAAAGGTTTCAGTTTCTCTAATTAATGACTTCGGAAATTCTTCTTTTACAACAGTATCCAGTGGGTCGTGCTGGCAGGCACTGAAAAAAAATAAGCAATTAATATTTTCACCTAGTAAAGTCGAGTCTCTCGTCACGCCTCCACTAAGGTCTAAGCAGTGGCTTCTAAAATGCTCATTTCCATAAA
Organism: Yponomeuta malinellus; assembly: GCA_947308005.1. Lineage (NCBI taxonomy): Eukaryota > Metazoa > Arthropoda > Insecta > Lepidoptera > Yponomeutidae > Yponomeuta > Yponomeuta malinellus. Next base: position 7,068,659 of record OX371019.1, read on the forward strand.
CACGTAGACTGAGGTTTGTGTTTAACAACTTCTATTCTATGATTTTTTCTCAGATTCATAGCATTAGATATACTGATCGATACAATATGATTCGATAAATTGCGCTCTGGCAGTGTCAGAGCCTACGGTAAATAAATTGTCCTACGCATTATTAGATGTCTATTACATGTAACACAAATTATTACGACATGCAATAACTAAATTATTAGGACAACGTTGACCTTAGCTATGTGTTACGAATAAAGTAGATACTTATTTACCCCCTGAATGAAGCGTACTGTTGGGTTCACACTTCTCAATTAACATTGTTTTCTTGTGTATCTTACCCAGATAGGCATGGCTTCTCAAACAGTTCAGGATCATCCAATGCAGTTCGCTGCTCATCCAGTGTAATCTCAGTCTGGTCCAGTGAAGTCTCCGGCTCGTCCAACTGGCCCCAGTCCTCCGTGGCCTTACTCAGCAACTCGTTGGTGTCCAGCCGCAGTTGGTGAAACAGCCTCTCGAGGATGTCCTGTCGACACAAAAAGGACTTGATACTCGAGAGAATGTAAATATCGGTTGCTACAACCGCGAAAGTTATGGACGAGATTGGCGCGACACCGGCGTTTCTTCACCTGTTGCGGTTGTGTGGGACGAATACTTGGTAGGAATCAATCGCGTGAGATCGTATGACAAAGCCAGCGTCGTGTCGGTCAACGGAAAAACACCAAGGCTTGGCGTGGGGCAGTAAAAGGAGACTGCCAGCAACAGTTCGCTTTAATCATGGGCTAGATAGACGTAAACAGTTAGCGACGGGTTCAATTCTCTTACTCTTTATACCGTCGTTCGGATCCAAAACCGCGAACGTGACTATTATCAAATTTTACAGGAGACACCAAAAACCTTACAAATCGTACCGTCGTACACATACAAAAATGAAACAATGGTTTTTAGACTAACATGGTTTATTATTTTTTAGTATGTGTACGGCGGTATGATTTCTAACGTTTTTAGTGTCTCTGTGATGCCGAACGACGATACGAATGTTTTACAAATATCTAAATAGATTTTATCAGTGGAGGGCAACCACAGCAAGCAGGGAAAAACTCACATGCTCTCTAGTAGAGTTCTTTTGTAGCAGGCAGTTAACACTCACATGGACTGCGGTGGAGGGCATCCTAATCAGGCAGTGCCGGCGATGCGCATGCGCTGCTGGCTGGCAGCTCGCGCACAGCAGCGCCCGGCCCGCGCACTGCACGCAGCGGTAGAGCGGCGTCGACGCCGGGATCATGTTGAGGCACAAACTGCACGTCGCTTTGTCCTGGAAGAGTTAAAACCACGTCAATTTCATGTACTTACATATCGCGTTTGTAGAGAGGTAAAGTGAAACAAGATTCAAATAAGCTTTGATCACAATCCTGACTGATCAGGACTGTATTTGACCAACTTGCTTTGAACAAAAACTTACTAGACGCTCATACAATTAGTACAGCCATTCGATTGGCGAATGCAAATTGTTGCTTGTTGGCTGGGTCACCCATATCCCTCTAATATGGTTGAGAATGGCGATGGCTGACCCTTACCTTAGGTCGTCAACGGATCGCAAAACTAGCTAAGATTTTATTTTACTATTTGCCATATAAATAAATACACTCTCAAAATTAATATTCTCCAATTTTAAAACCAAATTAAACATATTAAAAGTAGTTTCATGGCCACCGAGCATGTCCGAGAATTCGCTTCCTCAGGCGCCCTCTTAAATCCTATATGAAATGTATTGACGTAATTCACGGCAATTAAAAAAACTGTCAAACTACTGTTTTTTAGGGTTCCGTAGGGTTTGATAGCACGATGCCCACTATAGCACATTGTCACTTTTATTATTTTTAATGCAATCAGTAGCACAATGCCAACTACACAATACAATCTTCATAAGTGAGTGAGATCGCACAAAGCCTATTGGTATAAAAGATTTGTTTTGTCGCATGATACTCACTTTTATAGTGTGCAATACTTTAAATGCGTGGATTGCCACCGATTTGTACAGTCAAGAACAAAAAAACGAAAACTTTTTATAATTATTAAAGTGGGCATGGTGCGATCTAATGTATGAAGATTTACAAAGGTTGTCATTGTGCTACCGATTGAATGGAAATGATATAAAAGTAACAAAGTACGATAGTGGGCATCGTGCTATCAAACCGCTCAGACACTCAGCACTAGAAATTCGCCAAATGTGGCATTTGACGGTGACAAAAATTTGAAAAAAGTTTTTTTAGGGAGGTATCCCTTACACCTAAATTAGTGATGATTTTCACATTTCGTCTACCCCAAACTGTTTGACGGCCAACTACGGAACCCTACACTCCGCGTGGCCCGACACGCATTCGGCCGGTTTTAAGGGTTCCGTACCCAAAGGGTAAGAGACCATATTACTAAGACTCCGCTGTCCGTCCATCCGTCTGTCTCATGAACTGTGATATTTCCCCCAGTTTCTCGTACACTAACACGCTGTTAATCTACTGTTAACAGCTGTCAATTGACCAAAGTGCATACAAAAAAAACCACTGACAGCTATTAACAGTAGACCCTTTACCGCATATGGTTCCAGATTTGGGACATTTACAATATTTTTCTTAGAGCTATATTAAAACGTAATCTGTGGACAAATTAACATTAATTTGTTAGCTGAGGGTATATTTAAAATAGATATTAACGCTTGACACACATTTGCTAAGTACTCTCGGCAGCCAAGTCATTCAGGTCGACATTTTCGTGACACTGAGATTTCTTCGTGGCGAGATATTTATTGGTTTTATCGAGATAATTGAATACTATTTTAACTAATTAAAGTTTATCCCCAATTTGGAATATTGTTGTTTTAACGAGACATATTTGGAACAACATGCACTAACGTCTCAATATAAAGGAACACCATAGCATAAGCAGCCTATATACGTCCCAATGTAGGGCACAGGCCTTCTCTCAGAGAGAGAGTATGGGCTTAATCACCACGCGTGCCCACCGCGGATTGGTGATTTCAAGCGCTGAGGTATGTGAATAGCTCAGACACCCAGGTTTCCTCACGATGTTTTCCTTCACGGTTAGCGAATGGTATTGCTACTATAACTTCACAAATGTACATAACTTAGAAAGAAAAGTCATAGGTACATGCCCGCACTGGGAATCGAACCTGGGTCTCCCGCTTCCGAGTCCAATGTTCTACCTGTGGCGAGCACATGTCAACTCTGCGCGCGCACTATAAACTCCAACATTCCTACATCGCGCAAGCAAAATGTAACACATGACATACCATAAATATAACGTCCGACGAACATCAGTAGGACCGGCCGTCCCCAGGCATACGATCTGCCTGGCAGGAAATTTCCCTTTATAGTGGAAGAGCACGATCACCCGCTCTTCCCTACAGTGGTGACCCTCGACAGAACAATGTCAACCTTCCTTCGCTCTCGCAGCACCCCACATACAATCAGTCTCAAAGCAAGGCCAGCATCCTCTTCCCTCTCACCTCATCAGTTCCACTACAGTCAACGCACCGACTACTGGTACTGATGGTGATCTCCCTCAACCCCTCGGCACGGCAGCCACACAGCAACAGCGCACGTTGCCAGTGGTACAGCAGCCTTCACCGGTTCCTACCACATGCGCGGTCCTCATGGTACTGTCGCCGGTGAAGTGACTGTTAGCCGCCGAACACCCTCAACCGCTAGTCGACTCACTGACTCAGCGCCTCCTGGCACTTGCAGGCTTTAAAACAGACTTCGATTCCTATCAGACCTAGCTATGCGTAGCTACGGTCTTGAAGGGGAGTGATGTGGCGAGCACATGTCAACTCTGCGCGCGCACTATAAACTCCTACATTCCTACATCGCGCAAGCAAAATGTTTCACATGACATACCATAAATATAATGTCCGACGAACATCAGTAGGACCTGCCGTCCCCAGGCATACGATCTGCCTGGCGGGAAATTTCCCTTTATAGTGGAAGAGCACGATCACCCGCTCTTCCCTATATACCCACTAGGCTACCACTGCTTACACTAGGAACACCATATACTTGCTTACTATTTAGAACATCATATATAGGTAGTTTTTTCAAACATTTTAAAAAATCCATGCGGTAAAGGGTTGACTGCTTGTTAGTGTACGAGAAACCGGGGGGTTAGACAGTTAAAAGTTTTTACTGATAATGTATTTCTGTTGCCGCTATAGCAACAAACACTAAAATCAGAATAAACTAAATATTTAAGGGGGGCTCCCATACAACAAACGTGATTTTTTGCCGTTTTTTGCTCGACATTAAATAACGGCAACAGGTAGATGCTTGAAATATTCGAATGTTGTATAGCTAACGGTACGAAACCCTTCGTACGCGAGTCCGACTCGCACTTGGCCGGTTTTTACATTTTAAAATGGTTAAGATACATGGAATGCTAAGCCTGTTTTTCGTTCACTGCTGGTCCCAATTCTTAACTGATACTCAAATCCCGTTTCTTTAACAGGGTCTCATTTCTTCGAACTACAAACATGGTTTACTATAATAATTCGATGTGAATTGCTTAGCCGTTTAACCCACAGATTAACAAGTAGAAAGGCTATGAATTGTACATTTAATAGCGGCGTTTTACCTGAAATAAAACGCTTATTAAATACTTACCTTATTTGAAGCTTTGAGTTTGAGATAGGTAATCTCCTTTTCCGTGCCAGTCGACGCCGCTTGAACCCTAATCGTCGCACTTTGCTAGTCTGTGACACTCTACCAACCAGGTTGCCTTCCGCGTAGTAATGATTTCAGAACGCGCGACGGCGATCTTGTTTGTCATTGTGTCGAAAACCACAGGCAGGAATTAAATATAAGCTTCAAATAAGGTAAGTATTTAATAAGCGTTTTATTTCAGGTAAAACGCCGCTATTAAATCCTGTACGTTATTTGAAGCTTTGAGTTTGAGACGTGTTTGTTATCGCCTGGTGGTAGAGTATGCCAATGTGAGATGATTCACAGTTAGCTGTGTGTGTGTAATACAAAATAGTACAAAGCTGGGTAGGTACTGTACTAATGTAAAATATTCCAATAGATATCCACAGACCCAATAGTGCGAGTAATTAAATTTTACCCCAATTCTCTGAAATCAGGACAATAACACAATTTGCAGGTACGTACAAATATACAAAGGATAGATAGGTAGGTGTACACACATCAATCCATAAAATATATGGGATAGTAGGATTCGGAGCTTATGCGATCGATCTACTATGATAGAACTGTTAAAAAGTCAACAGGGTTTCTCCATTGATATAAGCATCCTTATCATCCTTAGAGTTTTCTAATAAAATTGAATAATAATTATATCACTTGTGACCAGAGTGACATAACTTAATGAACTTAATAACAAGTAAACATTTATTCTTTGACAGACTATTTTGGAAGTTACAGTTGATCCAGACCCTGCAATACTATGCCAGCTGCTGATAAAATAGTAGGCCTTCAACCTGCGTTGTAATAATAATATGATAGGTAGCTTTTGATGGGCTTCCTATACTTAAAAACATGTTTAGGTAGAGCCTATATAACAGGTTTGTCTTTGAACCTGCAAAGGACCTGAATAAATTGACATGATTCAGATTTTGGCTTTGGCAATAACATTCAACTCGATTACTTATGGGCTATGGCTTTTGAGTCAAACATAACACAAGTAGCACAGGAAACCGTAGTGTCGTCTATGTCTGCCATAACAGATTTAGAGAAAGGCAGCTGTGTCTGGCGAATTATTTAGATAGCTAATTAACTAATTATGTACTTCAACAACTATATTGTTTGTGGAAGAAACTTAATCACTTATTGCAGACGGGATTTTTGTTCCCGGGTAGAGTTTGCTTCAGCAACCGATAGCAAAAGAAATGTAGATTGACGTCCACGAATGTGTTAAATACATATTGCTGGCAAAGGTATGCGAGCCCAACATTTACCAGCTCCCGACAAGTCTCTCAGGCGTTTATTAAAGGTTCATGTAAACCTGCTTAGGAATTGTATAACTAAAGTGGAAAAAGAGCCACTCGTTCTTGTTTTTAGCTCTGCTCAACAAAATACAAAAAAACTCAATATGGTCTGCGTCCTCAAGGGCGGTGGTTCATAGTTTGCCACTACGGTCGCATTGCGGTAGTAATTGGGACTAGGTACCCACTCTTCGTATATATACAGCTTGCCTCACAGTGACGACGCTAGATTCCATTTTTATGGCCGAGGATGTGTATTTGCTAAGACATACAGAGCCAGCTTCATGGCGGGTCGGATGCGCCGCACCATGGTGCCGAGTCCAGGAGGGCAGGACTTAGATTTAACTTAAGTATCATTACCTGTATAGTGCGGATATAACATAATACCTTTATTTAATCTAAGTACTACTAACGTTAGAAGTCAGAAGTCGATCAGAAAGAATATTGTTCAATTTAACGTGAAGCAAAGGGGAACTTTTGCCTGGAAACTGGAACTTTTAGTAAGGGTGCCTTGGAAAGAGTATATAAACCGACTTGCTGACAAACTGCATTAAATAGCCCTTTATGACAAGGAACAAGCCACTTCTTTGAAAATCTTCGCCCAAGTGAAAACTTGATAAGGCAAAAATATCAAATTATATGCTAAACAGTTCAAGACAACCATTTTCAAAACTGTTGCCATTCATCATATTATTATCTACTCGAGGTTAGTCATGTCGATGACCACTTGAGATATATCTTTGCTTATATCTTACTCGGGTAGGACATATTCGCGGTACACCTCAATGGATTGGGGCATACCTCCAATACTGCTCCCACTTGGGACCTTATGGCCCAAGGCTGGTGCTGGTGATGTAGGATCATCCTTCTCAAGGTATACGTAGTACTGACTGAGCTTGTCCAGCAAATCCATCAAAGGCTTCATCTTTGTCCCATTTTGTTCGCTAAGTAAGATAAAACCATCCTTGCGTCTCATAGCCTAAGAAAGCAGATAACATAAATACTGACAGTTCCTCTGTTATGCAGTACAGCTTATACTCCAGGCAGAATCACTTTTCTGATAGAAGTTATTTACATAGTTATAGACCACAGCCATACCTATAGGTTACATTCACCCCCAGGGGATATAAATAGGATCCAAATTCAAAAAGAGTTGAGCCAGTTAGGGTAACTTGAAACTTCTTCCTTTTAAGCACCAGTCGAATATAGTACCTGAGGTACTGGACAAATCAAGAAATGAATTGTAAAACAAATGATAAATACTTTTCCCAGGCGGTCTCCCATCCAAGTACTGAAGACGCCCGATGTTGCTTAACTTTGGTGATCGGACGAAAACCGTGTATTCAACATGGTATGGATGTTCGCTGGTTTATTATTCTGAACCATTAATTATTTAGAAGATAACCATACAGTAATGGTACCGTTGAGAGGACATTGACCCTTAAATAGGTAAGCTTAACCCAGTAATGCTGTGGATTACTTTGTAACAAAAGGTTGATCTTCAACTTGTATTTGCTGCTACTTTTGGTCACAAGGAACATAAGATAGGAAACATTGTTTAACAGTACTTTTACAGCACGCCATCTTCCTTTAGCCTTGGTAGGTAGAAGTTTTCTCACAAATAAAATAGAACTACATAATTAGCTTGTACTCTAAAGTTTCCATAGTTATGATATGTTGATAATTGTTGCCGCCCCCCCCCCCCCCCCCCTTTTTGAGGGTTACATGTTATTGCTTATCCATCTATCTGTGTCTACGTCTTCGAACAGCTATGAACCGCTTCTTATATAACCTGCGAGGCATGATAATAGAAGCAATAACTACACATCAGTGTGTTGTGTATAATAATAGTGCTCTGCGAGAGTATGTGATTGCCAACTAAGTTATGCTAATAACCCCGTGAGGGTTTATTCATGTGTTGGCAAGGATACTGTAATTTTATCATTAAAATTCAATTAATAAACATTTTACATATTCCCCAAAATTGTTTTGCACTCAGGCTTAGGCGACACACGCAGACCCCGCGAGGGTGTACTTAATTGTTTAGCAAGTCTGACTTTTTATAATCTTGCGAGGGTTGATATTAGGTACCATGCATAGTTGTTGATAGTACCCTACGAGGGTATGTGAATATTTGTGAACTGTAAAACTCTGTAACAGTGGATAGGTATTTACCATATCTGAGTATTATTCTACACTGTACCCTGCGAGGGCGCGTGATTGTTTGCTACTTACCACGTACCTATAGGTGTATTGTACAAAGGTAGCGGGGATATTGATTGATATACAATTGATTGCCAACTCTGTTCACCTTATAACCCTAAGAGGTCTGCTGCTTAACACATATATGCATGTTTGTACATGATATCCTGCGAGGATACTTGATTGTTTGCCAACTCTGATCAGGGTTCTGTGAGGGTTGATGTAGAGCCTGGCACATTACACATAGTAGGTACCATGCGAGGGTATGTGATTTTCTTGTGTTGATATCATGCGAGGCTATGTGATTGTTTGCCATCTTGGCTTAACTTAAAATCCTTCATAGGTAGTACCCTGCAAGGGTATGTGATTTGCTTGGGTTGATATTCCGCAAGGCTATGTGATTGTTTGCCAACTTAGCTTGTTCTTCATAATAGGTACCCTGCGAGGGTATGTGTAGCTCCATGGTAACTCAGTTGTAATCAATAACCTGCAAGGGATGATAAAAAGCAAGCATAGATGCATCCATTATAGTAGGCACCCTGCGAGGGTAGGCAGCTCTGTGGCAAGTCAGTATTTAATAACGCTGTGAGGGTTGATGTCGATTGCACATATTTTTGTATACAGTATGTAACTCCATGTACCTTGCGAGGGTAGGCAGCTCTATGGCAACTCAGTTGTATTTAATAACCCTGCGGGGGTTGATATTGACTGCACATAATATTGTTCTTAAACAGTATGCAGCTCTATATACCCTGCGAGGGTGGGCAGCTCTATGGCAACTCAGTTGTATTTAATTTAATTAATAACCCTGCGAGGGTTGATATTGACTGTAAACAATATTGTTGTATACAGTATGTAGCTCCATGTACCCTGCGTGGGTGTGTAATTGTTTGCCAGAGACCTGCGAGGTCTGGCGTACAACCTTGCCAGTTCAGATTATCAAAACTGATATTTTTCAGATAACTTCTCGTCTTCCAGCCATCGGTCATGGACTAGTTCTTTTAGTACTGCCTCAATCATCTTTGGAATTATGATTAGTAGGTGTCATTAACCTCAAGTCTCACGAACTTCTCTTGTAACGCAACATGACTGCGTGGGAAGCTAAAGAATCAAAATCGAACTGAAAATTGCAAATATTTTATTCAACGCTGCTTGCCAACATTGACAGTAGATTAAAATATCTTCATTTACACGCCTTTGACCGATAATCGAATGGGTACTGAAAATCGGCGAGGGCACCGACACCACACCATAACTTTCGTTTCAACAAAATGAAAGATATTCATTGTCGGAATTATAACCTCAAAATCTACAAGAGTAGGATATATTATGTAAGATACTCACTGTTGACGTGGTCTTAAAACACCAATTGACATTATCAGTAATGCAATACTTACGTGTTAGATATTAACCACTCAATAACTATTATTTTACCTGAAAATTTTTTTAGGGGTTCAAGCATTTTTGTAAACTGCGTTCGTAGAAGCAGAATATTTATAACACAAACGGTAACACCGTTATATACTAATTGTCGTGTTGTTTATACACAATAGCACGAAAATATCACACTTTTTAGAATATTTGTATTTTTTGTCGACTGTCATTAGCGGAAAATTCGATGCCAATGACAAACAAGATCGCCGTCGCGCGTTCTGAAATCATTACTACGCGGAAGGCAACCTGGTTGGTAGAGTGTCACAGACTAGCAAAGTGCGACGATTAGGGTTCAAGCGGCGTCGACTGGCACGGAAAAGGAGATTACCTATCTCAAACTCAAAGCTTCAAATAACGTACAGGATTTAATTGTCATAATAAACTATGATTTCTAGTTTTATATAACGCAGCCCAAATTAGCAATTTAAATTAGCCAAAATTGATAAAATGGTATTAATTAATGGTGCTTATATTTAATACCTACTTTTTTTGAAGAAACTGCTGCATTGTTTGTAGGAGTCCTTGTAGACACTTGCACTGCTTTGCTTCTTTTATGTGGATAAATGGCTACTTGAATACACTGGTCTTTTGATGTCTCCACATTTTCAGGAATGTCTTGTTCATTATTTACACATGAAGGGGATTCCAGCTCTCTCGCTGAAAATTTATAAAAGCATGATTTCTTAAAACACTTTAAAAACGCAGATTAAAATAGTCTGTGGTGGAGATTTTACAAGGAAAAGATGTAGCTGATTACAGATTAAATAAACAGAGTTTTATATTAGTTTTAGAGGAATGGTGCTTATATAAATAAATAAGGCTGTCACTCTTTTTTGACAAGCTTCAATTCCTGTTAACAAATGATCAATGGCTAATGAGGTTTGCCGTTGTAGTGAAAGAATCAGTGTCATGACATTGTTCATTATTGCCCATAATGTGCCAGATGTGCAGGGCTTTATTTAATATGAATCATGGTCTACTTTGGTCTACATGGCCTTTAACCTGTAAAATTGTTGGTTTCATCTAATGTTGGTTTTCAGTTGCCACTTAAACATTCAATGTCAGCGTCTGTGCTTATTCTGTTTAAGTAAACTGTAGAAAACGCTGCTGGTTGTACAATTATATAGTGTTTATGTTATTCCTAAGTTACATTAATGTGTTTGTACAACTGTTTGTTTTCTCTAATAAATAAAAATAAAAAAATAAAACTATAACAATTTGATGTATATTGCATAACTAATTAACTCGCAGACTAACAAAGAGGAAGACTCGAATATGCAATGTACGAGGGGCGGCTGGAAAGTTATCTACCTAACATAGAAAGAAAATACATAGGTAGTTAATTTTTTTTTTATTTTTCAATGTAGTCCCCTGCAACTGTAATACACTTATTACATTTGTCAATAAGAGACATTAAACCGTCAAAAAAATATTTCTTGGATTGGTCGTCAAAATGGTCATCCACGGCTCAGAACACAAAAATGTTCTGAGATCCACGGCGTCCTTCATTTCCTCATCGGTCAAAAATCTCTTTCCCCTTAGACTTTTATTCAAATTTCTAAAAAGGAAATAGTCGCAGGGGGCCAAATCAGGGCTGTAGGGTGGATGGTTTATTTCCGTGAAGCCGTTTTTGGCTAAGGCTGACCTTGCATGGACAGCTGTGTGGACCGGAGCATTGTCGTGCAAAATCAAAATTCCTTTACCGAGTTTGCCTCTTCGTTTTTCGTTAATGGCTTCTCGCAGTTGATCAAGTAAACTGGCATAGTAAACGGCATTCATCGTAGTATTTTTTGGTAGATAATCTACCAATAGAATCCCTTCTACATCCCAAAAAATTGTTGCCATAAGCTTGCCTGCTGATGGCCGAACCTTAAACTTGCGCGGTGGCTTCTCCCCTTTAAATTTCCACTGCAATGACTCCTGTTTGCTTTCGGGGTCCCATTGGCGAATCCAGGTTTCGTCGCTGGTTACTATTCTGGATATAGTTTCCTCTTCTCTATCTTTTACCAGGTCCAAAAATGCCTGACAACATTCGACGCGTCGTTGTTTATCGAAGGGCGTCAGCATTCTGGGCACCCACCGGGCGCTCACCTTCGACATCCCCAAATGTTCGTGAATAATTACGTGAACACGTTCCTTACTAATCCTGACATCCCTAGCGATCTCCCACTGCTTGACTCTCCGATCTGCGAGTATTATTTTTTTCACTAGATCCACTGTGTCTTCTGTGACTGCAGAAACCGGCCCTCTTCCAAGCTCACACGGCCATGTTTAAATTGTTTAGACCAAAATTTTACCATGAAATCGGAAGGACATGAACCACCAAACACATTGAACATGCGTTGTTTGATTTGCGATGGAGTATTTCCCTCTTTAGTTAGGAATTTAATCACGGCACGCTGCTCAATTTTAAGCATTTTATTATTTTCTTCTGACATGTTTACTGTGTTAGTCTACCATTCGCAACGAAAACAATTAAAACAAATGAATGCTGTTATTTTCAAATAAGGAATATGTTAGTGTTAAAACTACATAGTGGCTAGTAGTTATCATTTTTATTACTTTATTTAACAAAGTAGATTTTATATCAGCCACCCCTCGTAGGTACATCAAATTGTCACAATTAAATAGGATTTGGGTATTTGACAAAATATCAAATGAGTTACTTCTGAAGTTTGTATTAAAATACTTGCTTATGGTCACATTTCAGAGCACTCTTTTTATGTTTAATCTATTTAAAAATTGTAATAACTAGTAATTGACAAAAAGAGATACATTTTCCGAGATATTTTGTAATTTTTGTTTTAATTGAGCATATGAAATAATTTATTGTTGATCGTGTCAAATACAGTATTGTAGCTTTATGAAACTCGGCCTAAGAAAGAGCTCCGAAGGCATACCTGGAAATTACAATGTAAAATTCTCACCATGCTCATTCTCAATGCTTTGAAGAATTTCTTGTCTTTTCCTTTTTAAAACAACAGACCTAGGTTTTGATGTCTGCATTCTTTGTTGGCAGTCGAAAATATGAGGAACAACATCTTTCTTTAAAATTAACTTGCCTCCTACAAGTTTAAACTTCAGCCAGTTTTCAACATCATTCTCCAACTGAAATAAATCAATCTAATATATAAAAATATCAGTGTTCGTTATCAAACTCCTCCAAAACGGCTTCACAGATTTTTATGAAATTCTTAGTGTATATTTGGTAGGTCTGACAATAGGTTGTAGGCTAATTAATATGACATAACAACATTTGCCAAGTCAGCTACTCTTTATATGTTACGGCTAAATACAGGTATGATCATAAACTAAACTTTAGCTGGTTAAGATAAGGTTATTTCTGTGTCCTAGCTAATGTTCGAAATAATTTAAATTTATTAAACCATAACCCTAAGCTCCTAGGAGAAATAATGGAAATGAACCAGATTTTAATTACAATTTTTTCTCAGATTGGGTGATTTGGCCTATTTAGCTCTTTTAAAAACCTATTTAGAGGCTAAAAATGTCCTCAGCACAGGTTAGTGCAACAAAAAGAATATAATCTATTTAACTCTGTTTTACAATTTCACTTTAAACTAAGTTGCAGGTAAAAATTAGTACCTACATCAGCATATCGGAGCCTCAAAGAAATGTAATTAATGATTTTTATAAATAGGTACTACTTACATCAAAATGATCCTCACAGCATCGCAAAACAGATGTAGGAGAAGGTAAATGAGGTTTTCTGGTTATTTTCACCCACTTTTTTCGGAGTTCAGGTTCCTTAGGTACAGTTAAAAATAATTTGTGAGGAAACTTGACAGAATTGGATGGACAGTTGGGCACGAAACAATAGATTTTTGCACGTTGCTTTTTATAAGACTTATCCTTACTGGTTGAAGGTGTAGGAGAATCCATTGTTTTATAAAGCTGAGATAAATTATTTATTTACAACACAAAATTATGTACCTAAACTACCTTTATTTACTCACAGAATACTTTTTTTTTTTTTTTTATGGCCTGGTTACACGACCTTTGAGCCATATCTTTATTTAATAGTTTTTCGTATTTAACTTTCACTGATTTCACTATATACACTTTTGTCTTTTAGTAATTGTTTAAGCGTTGGCGGGCGGGAGGATTCACTAGTTTTTATCACTTCACTTATTTCACTTGCAAGCACTAATCTGTCAATTAGGAAACTTTGACATTCAAATACCATGTGATTTACGGTACCTTCATTGGTTTCACGGAATTTACAAACATTGGAATGTATTATTCCAAGCCTGGCTAGGTGTGATGGCGCTCTATTATGACCGAATCTCAGTCGGTTAATAGTGGTGATATAGTCACGGCTGGCTTCTTTCAGATCATCGTACCGCGGTTTTACTGGTACGGTTTCTTGTATACTTCCATACCATTGCCCTTTCGTTTCTTGGTCCTTCTTCCAGAATTCTTCCCATAACTTATTTATTCTTAAACTTATAGGATACAAGTAGTCACTCATAGGAACATTCATGGCATGACTAACATCGAGGCTATTTATCCCTTTAAAGGCTACTTTGTCTGCAACTTCATTTCCTGTGATACCTTTATGCGATGGCACCCAAAGACATACCTAAGTAGGTTACTGTTACTGGCTAGGTTACTTACTGTTACTGTTAATTTGTAAATAACGTTTTCTTTATTCTACTCTTTCACTTGCAAAGCCTGGCTAAAAGCTGTTGGTAATGAAGAACTGGTGCATGTACCATTAAAAAAGTTGCATCAACTGCGACATGTATGCGGAAATCATTTTAAAACAAAAGATTTCAACAAAAAAAGAAACCGCTTAAGAAAAAGAGCAATTCCAATGGTAAATTTGACTGCAACCCCATTTACTGATGCTCAATTAATTGGGTTTCCTCAGCACATGTGTCGAAGCAGCAATGGTGAGGATTTTATTATAGCAGAAATGCTAGTTATTTACTGTATTTTATAAAAATCTATGATTTAGTACCATACATACATAAACTAATGCCTGTACCCCAGAGGGCTAGGCAGAGATAATGGTTTCCCACTTACTATGATCTTAACACACCTCTTTCACTTCGTCCCATACTCCATATTTATTAATTGCATGCTCCTCAAATGATAGAATAGCCCTATTTTTAGTAAATAAAAACATGTGTGCATTTTCAGTTGCCCAAATGGAGGAACCCTGCGCAGGCCCGTCAAAGAAGAGCGCTTGGCTGATGCCAACAAAATTGCTCAGCAGCAAGGCGCAGCAAAATAGCCACTACAGTAACAACATATTCGATGGCGCTACTGAATCCTTTAATTTCAGAACTCTTTCCATAACTTTCAATGTACATAATTTTTAGGTGCTTGTGTTTGAAGCAAAATTCTACTTTCAATATTGGTACTCAGTCCTGTGCAAGCTTGAAAGAAAATATTTGTTATTGTAGTAAATAGTTGCTGCCTCTGAATGAATATTCGAGCAGAAGGATTTTTAGCTATTCCTTTGAGATATTTTTGAGAGTTCGGGTAAAAAAGATACGTAAGAAAGGAAAGAAATCTTTGGGCTTTAAACATTTTCACCTAGATTTCTCTTAGGCATTGCATGTTTTTTTCTTGTAAAAAGCTGGCACGCATTAAGTTACATGCTTCAATAAAAGGGAGCCAAAATATTTGAACCCTTTTCATTCCGTTTCTGGAACGCTTCTCTTTATGAACTAGAAATTGATAATAAGTTTGTGTATGTTCGACTTTAATTTAGACTGTTTTTTAAATAAAATGTGATTTGTGTACGTAATTTTAATTTCAAATAAAAGCCTGCATCATCTACAAATGTGTTTTAATTAAATAATAAAAAATGGACATCTTTGAAGGGCTTATATCGATAAATTGAAAACTATCGATACATCACTAAAACTTTATCGGCTATCCTGCACATCACTATTACTGTCAGCAAGTCTTTTTTTTCATATTGTCATATTGGTAACGGTGGGGGAATGAATTTCATACAAATTTTCAAACGACAGCGATGTATGCGAGTTCCGTCTCTTAAAACGTAGTGATTATATTCTCATGTCTTAATGTTCAAAGTAAGGAATCAAAGGAAAACACGTTTGACAAGCTTTGTACTATACATACATAAATCTACGGTTATTTTTGAAACAAAATGGCGCAATTTCGACAAAAGTATCTTGACATTCAATTGTCTGCACCAGTGTTGCCAACTCAGTAACTACAAAATATGCTAGATCAACGTCGAAAATAAGCCAAAAATATGCCAAACCTCTGTTAAATATGCTAAATTAAAATGCCAACGTATGACTTAAAATGTTTATTCATTTAAATGTTTCATACATATAATGTTATGTTATGCAAAATATAGCAGCTGCTGTTGAAGGTTGAGATCTATCGTAAGTTTCTTTGCTACCAATACAGCGCAGAACACTGTCTGGCACTTCGTAGGAATAACAGCACTTCCCTACTCTCTTGAGTCCAAATCTTATATACAAAACCAAATGAGTTTGGTTAAAACAAAGCTCAGAAATCGATTGACAGTGAAAACGCTCAACTCTATTTTATAAGAGATCATCAAGTAAGAGACTGTTCTCCTGATCTCATAAATCTGTCACAATTTCGTTTTCAACGGGCTGCAACCATCTTTAAAATGTTTTATTTGCTCCCAATCAGTGTTGATTATACTGAGGCGGCATTATTTTTTTGGTGATAAAACTCAAAGTGAAAAAGAAATTGGTAAATTACGTCGTAGTTACGTTCGGAAACATGATATCGCTCACGTTATTTGCGTAGGATAAAAAATGCTAAAAAATTATGCTATATGCTAAAAGCCAAATAAATATGCCAAACATAAAGAAAATATGCCAAATTTAGCATAAAATATGCTGCAGACTCTGCACTCAGTTTTGCGCGCGCAATTTTAGGTATTTTTAGTTGCACTTTTGGTAAAACGAAAATGAAATTAGGTTTTTTATAGAGTCAACTTTTGACATAAAAAAAAAAAACTTAAGTTTTGTTCCGTGATCACAGCAACACTTTAAAAAAAATAACTGTAACATAAAGTGAAAAATCTGACCTTTAATGTAACTTTATATTACACTTTTTTTTAATTTTCTTTAAAGTTATGTATTGTTTAAAGCCTGTCAATAAGTATGTGTTTACCTTTGAATTCTTAATTTGAAAATTATGATATGGGTGTAGATAAACTACTATTATGCATAAATTGACAATGACAATAATGAGAGTAGGCGAAGATAATTTCGTGTTAAGACGTGACTTTGGCAGAATTTGTCGACATCGGCTGGTTGCCATTTCAACAAGAAATAATATAGCGAAGACAATCAATCAATGTTTTTATGCATATGCAATTATGCATCTTATTAGAAAACGTTAAAAATTCAAACGAAATCTGATGATGAGTGTATTGTTGTTAGACTCCTAAAATCCCGATTTTTTTCTCTTATTATTTTTCCTTGTTTTTTTTCTGTGTCTTCTTTGTTACAAAACGTAATATCACTCCAATTTATGTTTGACGCAAGTTTCCCATTTATGGACTATTTACATTACAACGGGTTGGGCCGGCGCGACGTGCGGGCGCACGCGTTAAAAGATAAAACCTTAGAGTATAAAGTACTACGTATAGAGAGGACATTCCTAACAACTTTTGTGTCGCATGCTTTGCGGCACTTTGGCAGCAATCCATTTATTTCATGACAAGCGCTTGCCGCGTGAAAGCACTTCAGACGTTGAGAAAAATGCCTATAATGTGGTTTGCACCAAAAATGTAAAGGTTAACTGCTATCGATTGTACGCCTCCCAACATTGCGGAAGTTTTCCGGGGAACATTGGGAATATTGCGCAAAATTACCAGCGGATGTTTGGTTATTTTCCACAGACCTTTAGGTATCTGTGTTATTTTCAGCAGATGTTCTTATCAACGAACAATACAAACCATTCGAGTTGAGGCTTATTTGATAAGTCTTGATGATGATTTGGCGAAACTCTGTGATCAGGGTCTGATGATGGCACTGCAAGGTGGATACGTGATATTCTCAACCCTCCCAGCAGATACTTCGAGTTTCAGCTCATTTGTCAGTATTGATGAGGACTTTATGGTGATGATGGTGATGATGATGGTACTTAAAGATGAGTACGGAACCTACTTATTAAATGAAAACCACTTCCACTTATCATTGGATAGTTAAGCCATTGTACAAACTACGTACAAGCGCCATGCGCGGATCCACCGTTGTGGGCACGATGGGCATGCTCACAACCGTAATAGAAGACTACCGAACCGAATAAGATTTAAAGTTGTAAAAATTTCATCAAAATCGGTTCACTTAGTCTAAATGTGATATTGTGAAACAAACATATACATTTACTTTAAACATAAAAATGTACATTTAGGTACATACGTTGCTTCTGGCCCCACACTAGGATACCCTGTGTCGTGGGAACAAGAAAAAGCGACATCACAAACATGTAAACATCCAAGACCTAGGGTTTTTTTTGTCCCCAGACGGGATTCGAATCGCTGCGCGCTGCGCCACAGAGGTCGTCAGCGTTTGTAATTTTGTAATTTGTAATTTTCGTCAGCGAACTAACATTTTATTTTACTTACTAGTCTTTGCCCCACGGCGTTGCCCACGTGGACCTATACACTGTACAAAATCTTGGTCCGTGTGCCATATATTTTGTAAACATCTCCTTTGTATGAATCACGAGCAAGTTCATACTCCGACTCGCACTTGGCCGATTTTTGGATGGCTGGGACCACAACTTCTTTTGAGGGTTGGATCCGCGCCTGGCAAGCGCTGGCTACGTAGGTACCTATGTGAACACCTCAGACACTCTAGTTTCGTCATGTTTTGGCGAGTGATAGCGAGTGGTAGTGCTACTATAAATTCATAATGTACTACTGTAACTTAGACGACAAAGTCTAAACTTAGAAAAGAAAAGATGAAAAATGCGATACTTAAGTAGTATTATTTCTGCGCTCAATCGCCTACGTCAACGTGCTCATTGCCGAAGTAGCAATTTACTCTAAAACCTTTCTCACCATAGCTATAGAGCCTAAAGTCCCTTCGTTTGCGCTGGTAAAGCCATATTATTCTGATCTAACATTAATCACATAGCAAGGTATAATTTTACATCTCTAATGGGTGTCCTATGTTATGGGCGCTAATAACAACTCGGAATGCGTTCGAAACCCGTGCTTTTAGCCCGTTAAGGTTTCGTTCTTCGGAAAATGGCGACGGGGAAGAAGGAAGTTGTGTTACTTACTTGATTAATATGTTACTTACCAGGTACCCGTATTACCTACCTAGGAGCAGTGCTAGCGTATCGGTAGGTCCCTTGCCTCATATGCGGTAGATCTGGTTAGGCCGTACCCACTTCAGCTCTTTCGGGCCAGTCAGGGCCGGATTAACAATATCGAGACACCTAGGTAATGCACATCTCGGGGCCCTTTACCCTCATTTAGAAGAATGAGGTGGATGCGGGACCCCTAGCCGAGGCCTCTAAGTAATTGCAAACTACTAGCCTATCATCATCATCATCAACATTATGTCCCCACCGAGGGGCACGGGTCTCTTCCCTGAGGAAGGTATAGGCCATACTCTACCACGGGGGCCAAGTCCGGATTGGTGGAGGCTTGCAGACTAGTGGCTCGTCTACTGTCAGAAGTTGTCAAGCCGCCCTAAGGCCTCTGACTTGGCTTAACGACTGCCATCTATCGACGGCAGCCGGCACCAACAGCTTAACGTGCCTTGCGAACATGCTTGCGAAGCACGGAACCGCTCGGAAATATGCCACTAGCGTTAGGCATAGACGGCGACCCATCCATGCGCACAGGGCGCGTTCAGGCGCGCTACGAGCGATTCTGCTGCGCTACTCTCCTATACTACTGGATAATCCGGCCCTGGAGACATAAGAGTAGAAAAAAATCCAATGTTTGGCCACACAATGCAGGGCTTAAGCGACTAAGGGCCTAACAGTATTGATGCATCGATTTTATTAAGCCAGATAAATTGCGGATTAGGCTGAAACCGCACTTTAACTGTTCAAAGAGTGGCCAGTTTCACCAGAGATATAATACTTAGTTTATTTCTATCGTAATGTAAATTTTTGCCCCATTATGGGCCAGTAGAAATCGACACTAAAAAACCCTAAATTCGCAAAGCACGATGTACTGCTGCATTTTTGGTATGTTGTTTGGATCAGTTAGGGTGATGTAAATCCCAATTTGCAACTTCGAAAAAGTTGTGCTCGCTGCGCACCGCGTGATAAACTGCGAAAATTTGGGACATTTTTCACTTTTTGCTCTAAAAGTCATAAACTATGCGTTTCCGACAAGTAACATTCACTACATAAATGAAGCTAATTAAATTTGCAACAATTTAAACTTAACCGCAGCTCTCTAAACCTTATAACAACTAAGCTGTGGCCTTTCAAAGATAGTCAGTTTTTCCCGAAAATTTGAAATTTTTAGTTTTGCTCCCGTTTGAAGCAAAATATTGGCAAAACCGCTCGTTCTATGAGAAGGTCATAAAATAAAGTTGTAAAAAATTTAATTTTCTTTTATTAGAGCACAACACAATCACTCACAATCTGCATATCAAAACATGAGCTGGGAGTACCTCCACGCGGTGAAGGCGGTAACAGTGTAAACTGGCAAAAACTCTCATCAACTAAACAAATGCCTTCGGGCTTATGTTTTGGTTTTGATTTTCGCACAAGATAGTAATTGGAAGTAGCCTACCCGGTAACGCAGGGGAGCAGCCAAAAAACTTTTATCTTATTAACGCGAACGAAGTCAGGCTAAATAGTCATAAAAATGTCGGTTCCACCGGGAGTCTGCTTTGTGTGTCGGCTGGCACACAAGGAAGGTGACAGTACAGTGGTAATTGTAAAAAAACGTGGCATCCAAACTCTAATTAACTCGAGTGTGGAGCGTGGCCTCAAAGAGGATGAACTTTTTTTGAAAAAACTAGACGAAGTCAGTGTTCACGATGCTTGCAGAAAGAGATTCACCGCTCGGCATAATATTGACGCATGTGCTCGTCGTGGAGGCGATCAAATTCCACAACCTCGCCCATCAACCTCCAGAACATCGGGCCCTATGAATCTTCGGAGCATTTGTTTCCTTTGTGCGGAGGAAATCCCTGAGGAGTTTCTCCAGCTCCAAAACAAACTTCCCAAATCACGCAGAAATGAGGTGTTTAATCTTTTCATGCGTTCCGTACCTACCACCAAGTGCAAAAGTGGCTGGGAGTAGAGATGGACCCCATCGAATGGGGTTGGGAAATGAGCTCTTGCGGCCTTATTCCAATAACAACCCACAAAGAGCCAGCCCCGCCACAGCTTCTCAAAATCATAGCCTGCTCATGTAAAAAGGAATGCAAGGGGGCATGCACTTGCCTAAAAGCTGGGCTAAAATGCTCGGCTTTATGCTTAAACTGCTCAGGAAAGTCATGCGATAACGTCGCCTTGATTTTGATAGATGAAGATGATAATGATCCTGAGGAAGCTGAGGAAGAACAGGAAAGTGAAGAGCCTTACGAACCAGAGGAACGTGACAAACCTGAGGAGGAAGGAGAAATTGAACCTCAACCAAAAAAAAAAACGCCGAGTGACTGCAGCTTCTTAAACATTTAATTTGCATATAATCTTTTTTCCTACTTTCCCAAATTTTGTACTTTTGTTAATTACCTATCCTGCAAATGAAAAAGTATTATCCTTTTTATGATTGTATATGCCCTCAGTTTCAATTCTTTAAAAATCTATTTCTACCTTCTTTTTGTTTTTCAGATATTGTGAGTGAACTGTTTGTCTCACAGACTTTGTTCTATGCTCTAATGAAAGAAAATTAAATGCACTACAACTTTATTATACGACCTTCTCATAGAACGAGCGGTTTTTGCCAATATTTTGCTTCAAACGGGAGCAAAACTAAAAATTTCAATATTTCGGGAAAAACGAACCATCTTCGAATGGCCACAGTTTAGTCGTTATAAAGTTTAGAGAGCTGCAATTAAGCTTAAATTGTTGCAAATTTAATAACCTTCATTTGTGTAGTGAATGTTACTTGTCGGAAACGCATAGTTTATGACTTTTAGAGCAAAAAGTGAAAAAAGTCCAAAATTTTCGCAGTTTATCACGTGGTGCGCAGCGAGCACAACTTTTTCGAAGTTGCAAATTGGGATTTACATCACCCTAACTGATCCAAACAACATACCAAAAATGCAGCACTACATCGTGCTTTGCGAATTTAATGTTTATTTCCACTGGCCTATATATATACTTCTCAAATGCAGCTTAATAAGATTTTAAAACTCCGTAGACTTAGTCCTAGGTTAAACTGAGTCCATGCAAGCGATCCAAGGACTTAACTGTTCGCATATTTTATGGTAATAATTGCGCGCACCGCAGTCCAGCACTAGCGTTTTATGATTATAAAATTATACCAGCCAGCAGACAATCAACAGTCAGTGAACAGAAAGTCCGCTAGTCTGCTTCACACATACAACAGACACTGCCTATAAAAAAACAGTGTCTCCGCAGTCGAAACCGGCATCCGATACAAGAGAGGGAAATAATAAAAAAATCAGCCAAGTACTAGTTGAATTCACTTGGGTTCCGTGTCACCCTCAACTATAAAACTAAGATTAATTAATATTTAAGATCAGTTCTTTCATACCCCTTTCAGGACGGTCCAACACGATCGTGCACTTTTATTTAAAAAATTCCCGCGTTTAGCCAAATCAACTTTAGGGGCTCAAGACGGCACCGATCGATCGTGCATGAATTACGTTTCATACAAAATAAATAATTTCGCGCGGTTAACCAGTCAGTTAGCCTTGGGCACGTGTCAAAGATGGCGGCGTTTTTCGACAGTGGTACTGGTGCTAGTAAGTATTATTAATTGTTATTATTTTGATTGATACACAAAGCAATATTATTATATAGAGATAGCTGTTAAGATTACGGATCTATTGATGGCATTTTTATTGTGAAATCTTACGATTAGTAAACAAAATTTTAACATTGAAAATTAAAAAACACTATCGTGATGTTTAGGCATAACTCCATTTTTAGTGTCCATAAGTAATGAGTGTCATTTAGTGAATTTAGTAGTTAATATTTTACTTTTTTTGCAGGAACGGAGCTTACTAGTGTCATTGTGCTTGAGTTACTGGGAGATGGAAATGATTCCGAGGTTGAAGGCTTAGACATTGACGAAGATGGCCTTTTGAAGGGCTATCTAATCCTCCGGTGAGCCAAGTTCAATCTACAGCCTCAATAACGCCCCCGCCTCAACCTCAACCTACAAATACAGCTCAGAATTGACGTAGAACAGACATTAGAAGAAGAATTTTGAGACAGGTACCGTATACTCAGAAAGAACATGCTTTTCCGGAACGTCCACATCCAGGTGTAATCCGAGAACCCTTAGAGTACTTGACTGACTACTTCAATGACCAGTTTTTTGAAAAATGCGCTATGTGTACTAATAACTATTACATGCGCAAAACCGGCCGAATTTTAAACACCAATGCCAATGAAGTAAAAAAACTGGTATTCATTTCTTCATGGGATGTATTCCGTACCCACGGATGCACATATATTGGCGAGAAGGGCTGAGATTGGACATAATAACAAAAGTCATGGCTAGACACAGGTTCAAGACTGTTCGATCAGCAATGCACGTTGTCGACAGCGACACACCTCCATTAGGTAGTACCAACTCGCTCTGGAAAGTCCAACCAATGCTAGACCAAATCAAACAAACGAGCGATCAACTCGAAAGACAGTTGGGACACTATTCCATCGACTAACAGATGATCCCCTTTAGTGGCGTATGTCCGCGTGGTCTGCGACAGGTTATCAAATCTAAACCACGACCCTAAGGCTTAAAAGCGTTTGTGGCCACTACGAATGATGGTCTTATGATCGATTTTGAGGTATACAGGGGCGCCAACACTCTCTTTGATGACAGATCGTTAGGACAGACGATCATCTTGATGACAGATGGGCATCCATTGTGTTGCATCTTATCAAGTCAATCCCAAGAGGAAGTTGCTTAGTTTTTGACCGTTACTTTACGTCAATACCATTGCTTGAAAAGCTGAATACTCTGGGGCTCCATAGCACAGTAACATTAACGATGAACCGCATACCTGAGCGAAGAAATATCGATTTTAAACCTGATCATCGTATGCAGCGTGGTGAATCGCAACAATTCGTAAGTGACGATGTGGTTGTGGTGAAGTAGATGGACAATAAATCCGTTCTAGTTGCACCTAACTGCACGTCTCCTTCGTGGTTTTCATAACCCTGAGGGGTTTTGCCATAATCGCCACGCTTGGCAGGCGGGTTGGCGATCGCAGTATGCGGTTGGAATCCCAGGAAGACGCTGCTGCCCGTCTCCTGGTAATTGATTTCCTTAGTCGCCTTCTACAACATCCACGGAAGGAAATGGAGTGACGCTATTCTTAATCCGGCGTGACACGGCCCCACATGTGATCTCAATACCTACTTTCTTGTCACTATAATTATGTTACATCAAAACTACATTTAAATAAATATTTACTTTGCCTAGTTGTATTTTTTTTTCAAATTTAATGTACCTCAAAAGCCATAAACCCAACAACATCACAATCGCGCATAAGTATAGTTAAAGCCCACTAGTCACGATCGTGCAGGGGCTATAACCAACTTTGGGGGTAGTTTGGATTTTTTTAAATATTTTTCGAAGATGCCTTTTAGCCCCACTTTCCATCACTAACACAGAAAACATGACATTTATAAAAAATAAAATTTAGGCCTGAAAGGGATACAGAAAAAAAATTGAAAAAAAATTCAGTGGAAATAACTTTTTTAACCCTGTAGAACCCACCCACATAATTGGCAGGCATTTTTGAAAACAATATCAAAAATAACCCACTTGAGTCGTTACTGATAAATCAACATTTAAGGACCCGGGCCGATTTAAAATTCAGCTGATAGGACTCAAATATCTTGAGTCCTAATAATAAGGATAATTTAATAAATAATACCTGCTAAATGTGTGTATGTTGCCATACTACTTTTTGAGACACAGAAGAAGATAAATTTGACAGCAATACTTCTTTTTGAAACGCCGGGCAAAGCCCATGCAGCATATTTCCATCGGACGCTGAGCGACTCTTGATGGGTGAGAGCTAGTTCTACCATGATTGTTCTGATTAAAGATTTTTGTCTGGGCTATAGGAATGGTCGAGGAGAACAACTGGCGCAAGTTTCCAACGCAGCTCAAATTAGCTAGAACCTTCTCGTGATCTCTTTCCCCCCCACCCAATTTCATATGAATGAGTATTAATAGATTTGATGAGAAATTAGACAACTTTCAAACAACTAAAGTGACTGATATAGCCTTAAAATGTATAAATGTTAGAAACTAATGAAATAGGTAAAATTTGTACAAATTTCTGTACAAAAAATATAAAAAAATACTTTTATGTGGTCTGAGTCGTTTTTGCGAAATGCAAAATTTTACTCCTGCATAATAGTCCGTTGAGTCCTTTTTGCTCAACTAGGTCCGTTGTTCATACTGTTTTCCTGGTTTGATCATGATTATGGTGTAGTAATAAAAAGATTCGGTGGTAGCCTAGTGGGTAGAACATCGGACTCGGAAGCGAGAGACCCAGGTTCGATCCCCAGTGCGGGCATGTACCTATGACTTGGTTTTCTAAGTTATGTACATTTGTGAATTTGTGAAACTTCACAATAGTAGTAAATACCACTCGCTAACTGTGAAGGAAAACATCGTGAGGAAACCTGAGTGTCTGAGCTATTCCCATACCTCAGCGCTTGAAATCGCCAATCCGCGGCGGGCACGCGTGGTGATTAAGCCCATACTCTCTCCCTGAGAGAAGGCCTGTGCCCTACAGTGGGACGTATATAGGCTGCTTATGTTATGTTATGTAATGTAATAAAAAGATTTAAACGAATTAAGCTCCAACCTGAAGCTTCTGTGCCCATATCCGCTGGCTAAATGATAGAGTATTTTAAATGTAGATTATCTTGATATTAGATATTTTCACTTCGGAAGCTTGTGATTGAGCTGTGCCGAGACGCTGCGGGTGTGCATTAGAGCCGTATTTGTCGTCTTCATTAATGCTGATGCGTTTTGAATTGTAGAGTAAGATTTTACTGCGGGAAAATCTTTTTCTATGAGGTAAAGTAAAACTTTACTAATTACTATTTAAACGTGTTACTGATATAGCTCGAAGAATTGCTCAGTTGAAGTGGCAGTGGGTGGGGCACATAGCTCGAAGAACTGACTGCCGCTGGGGCGACAAAGTTCTGAGCTGGCGACAGCGGACCGGACGACGCAGCGTGGGAAAGCCCCCACCAGATGGTCTGACGACCTGGTTAGGGTGGCGGGGAGTCGCGGGATGCCGGCGGCACAAGACCGGGAAGCTTGGAAAACCATGAGGACGTGGCACGAGGGCGCGAAAAAGCCACGACGCGTAGCATAGAG
Source organism: Yponomeuta malinellus (assembly GCA_947308005.1). NCBI lineage: Eukaryota > Metazoa > Arthropoda > Insecta > Lepidoptera > Yponomeutidae > Yponomeuta > Yponomeuta malinellus. The sequence continues at coordinate 7,094,809 of OX371019.1, forward strand.
TTCGCGTCCTCGGCCCGTCTTATCTGTGTGGGTTACTCCCATCGCTTCAGTACATTTTGTGTGAAAGTGAATTGAAAGGACACCGCGTCTTCTCCGCGGCTTTTAGGGTTCCGTACCCGAAAAATGCCAAACGGGACCCTATTACTAAGACTTCACTATCTGTTTGTCTGTCTATCCGTCTCTCTGTCTGTCTGTCTGTCTGTCACCAGGCTGTATCTCGTGAACCGTGATAGCTAGGCAGTTGAAATTTTCATAGATGATGTATTTCTTTTGCCGCTATAACAACACATACTAAAACAGAAAAAAATAAATATTTAAACTGGGCTCCCATAGAACAAACGTATTTTGTTCCGTTTTTTGCTCGTTATTAAGCATGCCCCCGCCCCGGGTTAATCCAATAGAGTTGACAGTCACGTAATACAAGGGCTGGGCCTAAACTCTAAACGACACATTGCGAACTTAATCCGAAACCACTTAAGTTAATAATGTGTAGTGCTTACGAAGTTTTAGCCTAAAAACGCATCGTTGTTCAGTAGAATGACATTAGCATGACTGTGGCTGTTATTTGCCTCCATTTTGTAGTCTACTTAGCAAAAGCAGTATAATGTCACCCCAATGGAATAATCCGCGCAAATTAAATAGGCATCTCTCGCGAAGAATGGAATGCGATTGGTTAGAGGATAAGTCTCGCTATCCAACGAGGTAACGTAGCCAGCATACTGGGTACCCTTCCCAGAGGCGGCGATCTGGGCGCAGTTTTCTATATTTAGTTATTTTTAATGATATTGTTTGTAAATGTAAGTGTAAATAGTTATTGGTATAATTATAAAGATTGGTTAGTACACCAATAGTGTCCATGAAACAAACATTATCGTGCTACTATCACTCTATTGAACAACTATGCATTTAAGAGACTCGTCAACCAGATCCTTTCTGAAGCACAATCGAAGTCATTTCGCGCGCACAATTCGATTCGGCGATTCGAATGGCATTTTACCGGGGTGTTAAAACTCGCGATCAAGTTTAAACATCTCGTGGCTCCCGGGGCTCTAGGGCATGCAGAACCGGGTCCGGTTCCAGATTTTGCGTACCCGGTTCCAGTGGTAGTCAGAACCGGGTCACTCGGTTCTACCCGGTTCCTAGCGACCAAATTGTATTTTTTATATTTTTTTGTGTAAATGGTAATTCAGAGTCTGGTTAAGTAGGAAATTGTAAGGTAATGAGATATTAATAAAAAAAAGTTGGTATTGGTGTGAAATCAACGTTTATTAAATTATCATTGTAATCAACAGACTAACTCTTGAAACTATTATTGATTAATAATCAACGAAAACTTATTCTTCTCACAACTAAATAATCAACAAAAACTAACTCTTGAAACTATTATTAAAAAATCAACGATAACACATAAAACGTACTCTCCAACAATTAAATAATCAACAAAAACGAAACGAAAACTTTCTCTTCCTTCACACAATAATAATAAACAAAAACTGACTCTTGAAACAATTAAATAATTTGGTTTGTATTTTTTGGTTTGCAAATTACAGAAAATAAAAAAAAAATATACTAAAACACTTAAAACATAAGATGAGTGAGATCCACTGGATGGAATATGTAAAAAAATAACATTAGTCAAAACTAACTAGAATAAGATCAGTTATTTACACTTACACCTTTGGTAGCATTTTTTTCTTGGTAATAAGATCTTAAAAAACTTATTACATCTAAACTTTGGTCACTTAACGAGGTACGTAAACGATTACAAATATACCCGGCGGAGGAGAAAATTCTCTCTGGTTCCACACTTGTTGGTGGTATAGCTTTTAGGTACTCAAGAGCCAGTGATAAGTAATTACCACGATTACCACCATTCTCGAACAAGGCCATCTCTATTTTAACAGTTGTGAAACAGTCGTCGTTGTTCTGACTTCTTGAGTTATACACAGTTGTCGCTTTTTCTATTTCACGATTTAATTCTTGTTTTTTGGTCAATGCCGGGGCTGCGACGAGGACATCAACATCATCATCATCTCCGTCTATATTTAGAAAATCGCCCCTGTGCTGTTGAGCTGCAGCATTTAAGTTACCCTCGCTTGTCATATCCTGAACAAGATTAACAATACCCTTGCACATTTCATCTGATGTGGGGCGAGGGAACTCATCGTTTTCGATATCCGCAAAGTATTGGTCCGGGTTCGTTAAGTACTGAAGTGTAGCTGCTTCAATGACTCGTCGGTTCATGTATCTTTTCTTCAACGATCTCTCCATTTCAGTACTCAAAGCTGTATTCATCGCCTGCAGTTTTTTCAGTGCATATTTAATAGCGACATCAGCTGTTACCAAGGTGGCATCCCGGCGACACAAAGTTTCCACTACAATTTTAATAATCTCCAATATTTCGTGAAGCTCATTTAAAGTTGTCCATTCATCCTGACTGAAAATGATCTCAGAATTAATATCAAGTAGCGCTTTGCTGATGCATACTTTCAGCTTCAGAAACCGTTCGAGCATAGCAGACATGCTACTCCACCTTGTTTTTGAATCTAAAACCAGACAGTATTCTTTCCCAAATTCAGAAGTAACATATTTTTGTAAGTCATCTTCATTTTTTGTGGGGGATTTTTTAAAAATCTTTACAACTTTCCGTACTTTTGCCAGTAAATCATAATATCTGAATGGCTGTGTTTGTACTTGTACTTCTTCTGTAAATTCAACACCGTTGTTATCATTATCTCCTTCAGTTTCGGCTAAATCTTCCCTATTCAAATCATCACTGGTTTCAGGATTTGCGGAAGATCGACATAACGGGATTAATTCTATGAGTGGTATGTCATCTTCATTCGTTCTTCTACTTCTTCGAAATGAGTAGTATGAGTAGCATCAGCACTAGGAGTTTTGTAAAAAACATCGGAGAGAGCAAGCTGAATTGCATGTGCTATGCATTTCTGATGCAAGGATTTCAATTCTTTGCCAATCTTTACCATCATACTGCACCCGTCAGTGGTTTCTCCAACAATATCTTTTTCTAAAGATATTCCGTGGAATTCCAGTTTCTCTTTTATTTGTTGAATACACTTTGAAGCTGGCAGTGATCCGTGAACCCTTATGAGACCCAAGTTTTTGAATTTGTTGGGGCCACTCAAAGATGGTGAATGCAGGTTTAAGCTCAAATATCTGCGATTTTGGTTTGACGTCCACTCGTCAAATGAAATACCGAACTTAACTTTTTCAGTCAGAAGTTTTTTAATTTCTTTTTTGAGATCCTTCTTTTTTTCATCACAATGTTTGACAACCATCTCTCTAATTGTGTTAGCTGACTTTGGGATTTTGTGTCCTGCCTTTCCAAAAACCTGTCTTATATCTTGAGACTTTTCCAATGTACGGAATGGAACACCGTCCAAAGCAATCATTCGGGATACTCTAGTCTCGGTAGAAGGGTTTTCGTCTGATTCGAAGTAGTCAGTTAGTTTTGTTTTTTTACTCGCAGATGGAATCTCTGGATTTTCGCTTTGTGTGTTATCTGTCGGACGTCTGGTCGTGGTTGAAGCAGACGAAGCATCTTTATCGATATCCAAATTGACGGACGTGTTATGAACTCTTTTGATATGTTTGTGCAAGGAACCTGTAGATCCTCCCTCGCATTTTAGGATTTTATTGCAAGTTATGCATTTGGCACTTTTTTTGTCTTTCGCGCGTAAGAAATGGCGCCAAATTGATGACTTATCTTTATCAACCAATTGTTCTTCGTATTCCATTTTACCTTGAACAAATAAACAATCAGGTTACAAGCATTGCATGACTGTTACTCATCCCACAAGACTTGACGAGAAATTGAACCATGTGGACGCGTCTTTACGAGTTCTACCTACTTATTTAAGGAAATATAATATTTATTGCAAAACTGTACTTAAAACACTACCTTTTATATTCAATTCTTTTAAATCTTACACGTATAACCAAAATTATCGCTTCTTTTGAGCGAAAACAAACAGATACTTGTTTGTTAGCAAAACAGAATGTTTTTAGGTTATTGTTTTAGGATTTACAATGCTATCACTTACTTGTATGCTCGTTTTAAACTTAGTACAGAAATGCAGGTAAACTGCAGAACACATGTTAACCTACTCATAAGCTTCCATAACCAAAGTTTTAAGCAAATCCTTAGTTTATTGTATAAATAACCTAAATAGATCAATGAAGGTACTTACGTTTCAAGTTGAAATATTTCCAAGTCTCACTTAAATGTCCGAAATTATAATTGAAATCCACACTAAACCAAACTAGCAATCACTTCAAAGTTAAAAATCGTTGCTGCGTCACTTGCTCACTGTCGAGATGTCGAAACAAAATGACCACGGATGGATAAATAAATACACGCGCGGCGCGCGGGGCTGGCGCGGGCGGCGGGGTAGTGTGCATGTAGGTGTACCCGCAACAATAGCGTACTCGCGCGGCGTTGCCAGCTCGCTAAATATCAAAAGCTCCACGATACTTCGACGCGCGTAATTTAAATTAGTAATTAATGCAAAATTAGTAAAATCTTATCAGAACCGGGTCGACCCGGTTCCAGCGCTCAGAACCGGTTCCACAGACTCATTGAAATACCCGGGTATACCCGGGTATTTCGGAACCGGGTAGAACCGGGTGCATGCCCTACGGGGCTCCCGCGGGAATGCATCCCCTGTTACGTTAAACTACACCGTGATTTTGAGGGAACGTTCTTTTCATTATTATAGGGATGTCTTAATTTATTACGTAAAACTGGGGGGGGAGGGGCTTACCTTTTCATACAGGTATTATTTTTAATAAGACTTATTAAGAATTACCAAAATCAGAATCGAGTCTTTGTGAAATGAATGTACAGATCTTGCTCATTGTGCAGTGTAATATATTTTACCCGAAAGCGTATCTAAGGATCGTAGTCTTTGTGGAGAGGCTGAGGCTGGAGAGAGAGACCATGGAGAGGCCGAACTGCTGGTACGATTTAGACAAAAATACTTATCCCATAATAAAAAAATGCGACTACTAAAAAGTTTTGAAAAAGGCCTAAAATTTAATTTTGGACTTCAGGGACTCTCAATCAAGAAATATTACGAGAGTTTAGCCTGCCTGTTGAAGTTTTAAATTCAATAGACTCATTTAGACTTTGTTTAAGTCTTTTTAACGGTCGTTTTTAGGGTTCCGTACCCGAAGGGTGCCAAACGGGACTTTAATTAAAATTTAAATATCTTTTATGTCTTATAAAACACATAAGGCTAATCATCATCAACCCATTATGTCCCCACCGAGGGGCACGGGTCTCTTCCCTGAGGAAGGTATAGGCCATATTCCACCACGGGGGCCAAGTCCGGATTGGTGGAGAAGGCTAATAAGTTGAAGTAAATATGATAAAATAACAAATTCTATCTATGAACTTCTTATTGTGTTTGGCTGTATGGCTGATTTTCTTTGCCTTAATACAGATACATTTATGAGTAGATACCTCAATACACTTGTGCACAAAATGCGATTTTGTGCAGCCTATATCCTGGGAAGAGAAGCCTATATATATGAGACGTGAAATCGTAATTTTTTTGCCGTTTTTTGCTCGGCATTAATAACGGCAACAGGTAGACGCTTGAAATGTTCACAAATTATTTAGTTCTATATTCGCTTCAAAAATAAATAATTATTAAAATGAAATAAATATTTAAGGAAGTTCCCATACAACAAACGTGATTTTTTTGCCGTTTTTTCTCGATCTTTGTGTCTAATGTTGTATAGATAATGGTACGGAACCCTTCGTGCGTGAGTCCGATTCGCACTTGGTCGGTTTTTTTTTTTAGAAAAGGCCGGTTAACTTCCCACAGTGACGTCAGACCTAAGTTTCACCGGAGGTGCTGTTCTATTCTTTAGGAAGGCAAGAGTTAGATAGCGCTTTCGAACTGCAATGTGTATTTGCCAATATCCGTTTAGGAAAAGAAAATGACTTTTGTTTTGGAAAAGGGAACAGAGGTTCCGAAAGAGCTTGAAGTGGTATTTATTTATAAACCTGTATCCGGAGGGATAGGCAGGGAATTTGAATTTACACTAAGCATGGTAACGTGTGACGCCGGATTAAGAATAGCGTCACTCCATTTCCTTCCGTGGATGTCGTAGAAGGCGACTAGGGAAATACATTACCAGAAGACGGGCAGCAGCGTCTTCCTGAGATTCCAACCGCATACTGCGATCGCCAACCTAAAATCCCTCATGGTTAGGAAAACATGAGGGAGGCCTATGTTCTGCAGTGGGCGTCAAATGGCTGATGATTATGGTTGCTAACAAATTATCGCTTTAGTTTCTAAGATTGATAACTCTGATGAAAGAAAATTTTTAAAATCTCTCTCAGGTGAATGAATGCGTGGCAAGAATTTGGTTAAAATCTTTTCGATGGTTCATAATGATAAAAACGTAAATTTTCAGAATAAAAAAAGTCAAGTGCAGTTAGGCCTCACGCCCTGAGAATTCCGGACAAATAATAACAAACTACCTTTGCAGTGAAATAACAGTTATGTCATATGTATAACCCAGCTACGAAGGAAAGTTTGAAATCGTATTTTTTTATTTTGATATTTGAAGTAACCACAAATTATTTTTTTTGCTTTTATTGTACCGTAAAACCTTGCTTCTTGCTAAACATGGTTCTGCGTCAGCTGGATCAGCTGTATTGATATGTGAGTTTGATTGTATGTAATTGAACTAACTTAACCATAACCTTGCTCAAAAATATCCAACTTATCTGTAAAGCCGGCGACAGGTGTCAAGTGACCCGACGCCGTCACCCAGATTACAGTTCCGTGTCCGCGCTAATTTAGTGCGCACTAGAGCGCGTTAGAGCGCGTAATGCGCCCCCCAGGGACGTAAAGCACGCGCAAACATTGCGCTCTTAGCCGAATGGGTTACGATGATGTTCTAACTGGGGGGGTTATCTTCTTAAGCGACTGCAAAGGCTATTAAGGTTAAAAGTGTAGGCCTCATTTATGAAACGTGGCTTTTAAATTTCGTAATATGCTCCATATTTTTATTTTAATCAAATATTTTTTATTTAAATATTAAGCCCATACTCTCTTCCTGAGAGAAGCCCTGTGCCCTACAGTGGGACGTATATAGGCTGCTTATGTAAGTATGTATGTATAAATATTTTTTTGTGATATAGAAACAAAATAAAATTGTATTCATTGGTCGACCTTAACATAACATTTTTGTTGCAAAATCATCACGACTTGTTTTTCATACAACTTGACGCCGTCAATTTGTCATCATCATCATCATCATCTTCACCCGTCGATATCAACTGTCACTGTTACTGTCAATTTGTAAGAAAAAAAACCATATCTTGAAAATTAAAGTTTTTTCTTGAAGTGGTTCAATTATTGAAAGAAATGGTTTTTAGGTTTTGTTACATCGCAATAAAAAGGTGTAGAACCTTCTTTGCCAATGAGAACGTCGTGTATTTAGGTTCCTAAGGTTCATAATAACATAAGTAACTAAGTTTTATATTCTTTTTGCTGCACTAACCTGTGCTGAGGCCTCTAAATAGGTTTTTAAGTAAGTTTTGCTAGCGGCTGCTTAGCTACGAGAAAGCTTAGAACTGAGTGTTTCGCTTGACCTCTATATAACTAATGTGGGATCAGCTTACTAAAATCGTCTGTCTGTCTATCTCAATCAATCAATCAGCCCGTGTTCGTCCACTGCTGGACATAGGCCTGCCCCAAGTACGCCACTTCCCTCTATCCTCAGTCATCCTCTTCCAGCCACTGCCAGTGATCTGCTGCAGATCGTCGGTTCAGCGAGCCGGTGGGCGTCCTACGCTGCGCTTGCCAGCTCGTGGTCTCCACTCGAGAACCTTTGCACCCCATCGACCATCGGTTCTTCGACATATGTGACCAGCCCACTGCCACTTTAACACACTGCCACTTCAGCTTGCTAATCCTGTAGGCTATATCAGTCACCTTGGTTCTTTGGCGGATTGTTGCGGAGTATATAACTTTAGCTATATAAGCTAATCAGCTCATAAACGGAGCCCACTGTTGGGCATAGGCCTCTTCTTTTTCACGCCAATCGGTAGGTTGGTTTCTTTTCTAGGCTCGTGGCAATGTTTCCCAGCCGCTTTTACGATGTCGTCGGCCGACGGGACTGATTCTAAAGCTGTGCTCTAATTTAATTTAATTTTGATGACACAAGAGATGAGAAATAGCACAAAAAATGTTTGAACCTCGTAGGAGAGGGCATGTTAACTAAAGATAAATAATTGTAGATTTTTTCTTAATAAACTATTTCATCTCATTTCATTTCATACGTGCGTGCGTGCGTGCGTGTGTGTGTGCTGGGGCCGTTTATGAGAGTGAATTTTGTAGGAAGAAATACTTCATGGGTTTTTTTTCGTAGCTTATTTTAGTCTCTAGTCTACAGTATACCGGGTTCTGATAAAATTAAACACCCCAATTAAAGTGGTGTTTAATTTTATCAGTCTTTAACCTTTAACCCCAATTAAAGTATTTTACAACAAGTTTTGTTCAAGTTATTTCTGAGATCTACAGAATTTGTATTTTTAGAAATATTAGGTTTTACATAATTTTCTAAAATTAACGTCGCGCTCTACCAAGTTCGTAAATTTCAATAAATAATTTACCCTCATAGAATTCCATGTAAAACATATAGCGCCTCTTAAACGCAGAAAAACAGCAAATTTTATTTATTTTGTTTCAAAAAATGAATATTGCGAAGATCAGTCGTAGAGCAAACTGACAAGTAAATGACAAGTATAACAATGTCATTTTGTAGGAATTGCGCATAACTATGTAGTTATAAGAAATGGTAATTGAATCGTTTTTTATCAACTGGAAATTTTAAATTGATAATTTAATCGTCCCAAGCAGACATACTTCGACCAAATAGGGGATGTATTAGCAAAGGGCAAGATAAAAAGTACCCGAAACAGGCGCGCAACGACTAATGAACGTTGATGAAGCGAAAGAGATCTATCAGGACTCAGGATCGCGGTAAGTGGCAGACCCTGGTCTCTGCCTACCCCTCTGGGATGCAGGCGTGTGTTTATGTTATGTTAAATTGAAATCGTTGCTATTGCAAGGCTCCGACCCCGTGTAGTGCGGATAGACTCTAAATAATAAGCCCGTCGACACACCTAACTTGTTTGATTGACATACGACCCCTCGATGGCTCAGGATTACGTACGCGGTACCTATAATACTGGTATCTTTGCCTTTTGTAAATATCTCTAAATGCTAAAGATTTAGACTCGCTGCTTTGAACTGTTACGCAAAGTCTTGCGGTTTATGCAGGGTTAGACTACGGAGACTGTAGAGTCAAGAAAAGTAACGTTTATTAGGAATGCAACGCGATGATTTGTTAAGTTTTATTTTTTTTATGTAGCCTTTAAACGTCAGGCCTTCTTTCAGAGAGAGTATGGTCTTAATTACCACGCGTGCCAATTTCAAGCGCTGAGGTGTGTAAACACTTCAGATACTCAGGGTTCCTACGGTGTTTTCCTTCAACGTCAGCGACCCGATTTGTTAAATTACCTCGCATAAAACAACAACTAAAACATCTAAAAAAATGTATATGCAACAAGAGTTGTTCAGTGTGACTAGTGGAATCTCCAGCAGGATTGTGGCAAATTTTGGTCGCATCTGCCTAACCCACCGGGACACAGAAGTGAGTTTATACAACGTGATATTGGGATAACGCCAAATATGAAATTCGTAGTTTAGGTATGGATAAATTAAACTACCTCACTATTAATAACACAAAGTTTAAAATCATATTTTTTTTTATAAAATTTTCATATTTTATCATCATAATTTCTATTCTTCCTTAGGGACATGGTAAATTCAAGCTTATTCCTATTTATATCGATATTAGAAGTTTCTTACTGGACTGAGTGTCTCCATGTGTATCTATAAAGTTGATGTGGTCAATTTGTAGTAGTGTAATTGAATTATCGATGCCGAATAATTATCCATATCGATACAGTTTTTGCGTTATTTCTTCATCACGTTGTATAACTACAAAAGATTAATAGTACATCTAATACAATCAACAGCACCCCATCACCTCTTTCTGAACAGTGTTTCGAAGGCAGCATACATGTTAGCAATAAAGCCGCCCATTGTACTTTTTCATTGTACCTTTCATATTTTATGTCTCGCTTCTTGTGTGCAATAAAGAATATTCTTATCGTATCTTATCTTGTATATTGAAATTCAACAAACAGCATGTTGAAATGAAAGTGGACGGTTGGAGCTTATTCAGAAGTTAAAACCTGTAAACCAGAAATCAGAAATTTTTATTTTAAGCCTGAATTTGAAACCGGTGACACATATCAAAAACTAGAATTTCTAAATTAGACTCAGCCTTTCACTTTTTCAAAGCTTCCAAAGTTCGTACGTTTAGCAGTGCCTTCTAACATTACAGGTGTGGGACTCAGATATCTATCTAGAGGTGGTGTTAATGCTGTGCCGGGTTACGGCTAGATCTAACACTACACTTTTACTCATAAACGTGTCGGTTTCCAACAACATGGCCCCCTAACTACGAGTATGTAGGTAGTAATTTTACCAGAAGGTGCCTTATAGGATCACTTTTTTCTGTCCGACCATCTGTTTGTTATCTCGGAAACCCGTGGAGGTATCGAGTTGAAATTAGAAATCTTTAAGGACCCGGCGGGGAACCATATATGTCATCATCATCATCAGCCATTTCACGCCCACTACAGGACACAGGCCTCGGCAGGCGGGTTGGCGATCGCAGTATGCGGTTGGAATCTCAGGAAGACGCTGCTGCCCGTCTCCGGGTAATTGATTTCCTTAGTCGCCTTCTACGACATCCACGGAAGGTAATGGAGTGACGCTATTCTTAATCCGGCGCCACACGGAACCTTATAAAAACTCAGGTCTATAGTCCCTTGAAGCTGTGAAAAAAATCAAACTTCTAAAACTTAACGTAAAGAAAAGTTACGGCCGTTTATGCCGCAAAAACGTGTATTTCGACACTCTCAAAGGAATAAAAATTTATAGGGTATTTGCCGTTGACCTAGAACTATGAAATTTGGTAAGTAATATCAAAGAGATATTCTCTTTGCTTATGTCGTCTTATAATAAAAGTACTGGGAAAAATATGAAAAGTACGAGTATACATTTGTAATTAAATCATAAAAAAATTATCTTTGAAGCTCGGGAAAAGCTCGGTACCGACAAATTTGTACGGAACCCTCGGTGGGCAAGTCCGACCCGCGCCTGTCCGGATTTTTTGCTTTGTAGTGACGTTGTTTGATGGATATAAAATGCTTGCAATCGTATGTATTACATAGAATGAATATTCTTTTATGTAGGACACTGCTTTACTGAAGGCAAATACATTGGTAGAGTGTAAAGCGCGAACTTATTAAAATATATACATAAAATAAAACAACATAAACTCGCGCCTGTATCACGGAGGGGTAAGCAGAGACCAGGGCCCGCCACTTGCAACGATTCTGAAAAAAATCTAAAAACCGGCCAAGTGCGAGTCGGACTTTGAATATTTCAAGCGTTTACCTGTTGCCGTTCTAAATATCGAGCAAAAAACGGCAAAAAAATCACGTTTGTTGTATGGGTGCCCCCCTTTAATAGGTTCATGAGATACAGCCTGGTGATAGACGGACGGACGGACAGCGGAGTCTTAACAATTGAGTCCCTTTGGGTACGAAACCCTAAAAATTACTACCATTTTTTTTTAATAAAATTTACGCAAACCTTATATCGAAAAACAACTCGTAGAACGAAGCTTGATGTAAAACACAAACTCGATTTGCGGTGTTTTAGGATTTGAGCATTTTACAAAAAACTCTGTATTACAACCACGAAATAGTACCTAAGTCTCGGGACTGCCTTAGCGAAAATATCCCCACCGTTGCGCAATGCCTTACACGGTTTACCTGACGGTGTCGCCTTCAAAGGCAGCGAATTTCGCGGAGTTAGTCACTAAATTAACTGCTCATTACACGGACACACTGACAACATAATGCCACCGCTAGGCAGGGCTGGGAACTGAAGATTTTGCTAGGGTCAGAAGGTTCTCGGGGATAAGATTAACAAAGCCATGGCGTCGGACTATGGCCTCTGACTACGGTTGTAAAAAAGGCGGTTTCTTACAAGCGAGAGTTTAAGAAGAAGAAAACGGGATTGTTACCACGATTAGGTATTTATGTGAGTTCTTTATATTTCGCCACCGTACAGCTAATAGCAGGTTGACCTTCGCATTTTTCTTGCAGAACCGTGCTTAACATTTTAAAATTAGAGTGCATAATGTAAATGTTGATGTGTCTTCGACTGTACCATAGAGCCTGCAAAAGTGCAGAAATATCGGAAATACTAGAATGAACTAATTGAATTAAATTGAAAAGTGCGTGTGTGTGTGTGTGCAAAAACATACATACATTCAGCACGCACGCACGCACACTGTTATTGACACAATTTTTACTCGATTTCACGCATTTTGTCTAAAAGAGGTATGTGTGTGATTTTGTGAGTGTCTACTCACTCACAAAATCACACACATACCTCTCCAATCATAACCCTGCCTGTCTCATCCACTTCCCATTTTAATTTAACTCAAACATAATTGTTGAATGTTAGTTGCCTATTCTCCCTATCGACCGCCATGGTCCTCCCTCCTCATAATAACCGTTTTTCGTAATTTGTTGGGTGAGTCTTCTTTAAGTTTTTATCATTGTGTTCGAACTCCATGGATTGGTGATCTAACCAGCTCCTTTCATAACGTGGAACTTAAGTCAACATGGGCTTCTAGAGTCTACTGTAGTACCTATACTGCTGGGCCATAAATCCAGTAGACATTTTTGGCTTTTGCTAAATTACATGTCTAGTTTAGTCGAAACGGAACAACTTAATTCAGTAAGCTAATGTATAAAAATCTCGTGTCATAGTGTTTGCTAACGAAGTCGTCCGAAATGGCTTCACCGATTTTTATGAATTTTTTTGTGTATTTTTGGGAGGTCTGACAATAGGTCGTAGACAAATGTGGCAAAACAACGAGTCAGCTAGTGAACTATAAAAAATAAAAACCGACTTTAAAACACTACGGCACTAAAACAAAACAATAATTTAAGCGAATTTGATCTTTAAATTCGAATATACACTACATACATGCAGGTAGGTATTGTAGAAGTATAATTTAGAGCCGGTGCCATGTTACATAACTATCACATGTATTTTGGACGCCGAATCCAAAACATATTTTGTTTTAAAGTATGTTTTTATGTTTTACTTAAAAAAAAAACCTTTTTTTTTGTGAATATCATTACTATAATAAAAACTGAATTTGAACGGATATTTACTAGTTTACTTTACAATTTACCCTCCGCAAAAATTATTAAGTTACCACCCTCAGCAAAAATTATTAAGTTACCAAAAATATTTTGACAAATATTTAAATTAAAATGGGCACTACAATAATTTTATATAAACTCAATATTACTGACTATTAGATATTGAAATTCAATCTACAAAAAAAATATTTTATATTAACTAAAACATATTGATTATTAGTTACTATAAGGGGGTCCCATGCACTTAAGCACTGGTTCCCATGCTGTAGCTATGTTCTAACCACGATCTCTACTGAAATTTGGTTGCCGGCGGATCTCTATTGCCTCGCGTATCATTCTATGAAAGAAACGGTCCTCTCGAGCTAGAACTTGAACTTTATTAAAATGAATGAAGTGGTTGGTACCGTTGAGTGTATGTTCCGGGGAATATTCATGAAAAAAAAAATTCTGCCTTCGCGATAGGAACGATTCAAAGTCCAAGCCCATCATCATCAGCCATTTGACGCTCACTGCAGGACATAGGCCTCCTTCGTGGTTTTCATAACCATGAGGGATTTTGCCATAATCGCTACGCTTGGCAGGTGGGTTGGCGATCGCAGTATGCGGTTGGAATCTCAGGAAGACGCTGCTGCCCATCTCCTGGTAATTGATTTCCTTAGTCGCCTTCTACGACATCCACGGAAGGAAATGGAGTGACGCTATCCTTAGACGCAGTTTTCCAAGCTTCCCGGTCTTGTGCCTTCCGAATCCAGCGACTCCCTCCCACCGTAACCAGGTCATCAGACCATCTGGTGGGGAGCCTTCCCACGCGGCGTCGTCCGGTCCGCGGTCGCCAGGTCAGAACTTTTCGCCCCAACGGCCATCAGTTCTCCGAGCTATGTGCCCCGCCCACTGCCACTTCAACTGTGCTATTCTTCCAGCTAAGGAATGGGAAAGTAGGTAAACAGAGAGATAAAAAAAGCGGGTAGAGCTGTGTCGGGTTACACGGCGTTGGTCTATAAGTGAGCGTTAATTTTTAGCTCAAACTGCGCAATGTGTTACGCGGCACTGGCCACAACTAGCGGTACGAGTCAAGAGGATCTGAATAATGGCTACTTTGCTCAACGATATATTAAGGGGATCCAGTGGGCTAACTAGCACCACTAATGAAAAAAAAATCGTATCTTCTTTTACAGATCGTATTTTCATAAAAAGTCTGTACAATCTCTAAATCATGTTAATAGTGATTTTTGAGACCCACGACAAAGAACCTAGGATCACAAACTAGGGACTAGATAGCATTTATGCCAAAGGCGGTCGTTTTCAGCATTAATGCTGTCTACTCCGAGGTTTTTTGCCTTAGGTTCACCTCAGGTCTTAAAAATCACTATTAACATGATTGAGAGATTGTACAGACACTTTTTGCAAATTCGATCCGTAAAAAAGATGGCGCTGGTGTTACTCCCTGGAGCCCCTTAATACAGATTTACAGCTCTCGGCGAGTTTATGCTGCATGCGGTTTTAGCGAGTAACCTCCTACTACCGAACTGAAAGACGTTTCACGTCAAACAAACGAAAAAAGCACAAGCAACATTCCACACTTCACACTCACTAACTGTTCTCCTTTACACTTGAGCCCAAATTATTTACACATAGACTGGCCTCGATTCTGTTAGTGCATTGTAGTAATATATAATGACAGGTGCACTGTCGGGTCACGTGACGTGTTTTTTCATACCATTGACGCCTAGAAGGTTTGATACGTGTGCCCGCGTAGACTTAAAGCAGCCATGAAATGAAATCGCCATGTTCATGCAGTTGTCATGTTACTACAATGCATTAACAGAATCTAGGCCCAGACATTATTTACATAAGCAGCCTATATACGTCCCACTTTAGGGCACAGGCCTTCTTACAGGGAGTAGGTATGGGCTTACACTACGCGTGCCCATCGCGGATTGGCGATTTCAAGCGCTGAGGTATGTGAATAGCTCAGACACTCAGGTTTCCTCACGAGGTTTTCCTTCACTCTTAACGAGTGGTATTGCTACTATAACTTTACAAATGTACATAACTTAGAAAACGAAGTCATCGGTTCATGCCCGCACTGGGAATCGAACCTGGGTCTCTCGTTTCCGAGCCCAATGTTCTACACACTAGGCTACCGCTGTTCTGCAGATATTATTTATTATGGTTAATACCTAACCTAGCAGATGTGTCAACCGACAACCAATATCAATCTCAATTCAATTGATTGCCAACAATAGCTTCTGATGACGGCAGATGATAGTCATCTCCGCCCTTCTCATTAAGTAGGTACCTACCTACAGTCAGTAGCATGCGTACATTACGATAAGATGACTCTGCCCAGTGGAGTTTTTTCTTCATTACGAATTCGACCCGAAGGTAACGGCTAACATTGTTCATTGACATTCAACAAACACAGTGTAAATTCTTTACGTTGAAAAAAAAACCGGCCAAGTGCGAGTCGAACTCGCTCACGAAGTGTTCCGTACCATTATCTATACAAAATTTAAATATTTCAAGCGTCTACCAGTTGCCGTTGTTAATATCAAAAAATGGCAAATAATCATGTTTGTTGCGTGGGAGCCCCCCTTAAATATTTGTTTTATTCTGTTTTTAGTATTGGTTGTTATAGCGGCAATACAATAAAAAAACAGAAATACTACATAATCTGTGAACATTCCAACTGTCTAGCTATCATGGTTCATGAGATACAGCCTGATGACAGATGGACGGATGGACGGACGGACAGCGGAGTCTTAGTAATAGGGTCCCTTACCCTTTGGGTACGGAACCCTAAAAAAGTGATTACATACATATATGTGTAGCCCCCGATGTGGAGCTGCACAAAAAACATCGTATCTTTGTATTGGCCCTAGAGTTCCATAGTGCTGCTTGCAGGATCTCATTGATCTCATGGAGGCATCACCCAGCGTGATCGCAGTGGCGCGGTTTTGGGAGCGAGATGTCTGAGGAGGAGTCGTCGCATTCGACACGAAAGAAGAGTGTACCCTCCTTAAGTTTTGCTTCATTTTATTATATTCCCAAAAATATTGATTGGAAAACAATAAAAACATATGCTACCTTTTATTAAATACTATGAGAGTCTAAAGTGTTTTAAGAAGAAAATTGACACCCTCATTTAAGTATTTCAATTAAAATATTTGTGCTTAATTTCTCAAATGTTTTTTTTCAGTTATGCAGAGGTAGATGCTTTCTCTATATATTTCAATCATCATCATCATCAGCCATCGCCCACTGCAGGACATAGGCCTCCCTCATGGTTTTACAAATCATGAAGGGTTTTGCCATTATCGCTACGCTTGGCAGGCGGGTTGGCGATCGCAGTGTGTGGTTGGAATCTCAGGAAGACGCTGCTGCCCGTCTCCTGGTAATGTATATTTTTCAATGCACATCTTGTAATAAAGATGAACTTTTCGATTACAACCGTTCAAATAATAGGACAGTAGCACAATTCACAACTTTATTTTGTGTATTACCAACATTTCGAAATTTGGAATTAAGTCACTTTCGTTTTCAGAGAGTGATGTCGTATCGCGATTTTTAATACGGCTGGCACTGTCGTTCTTCATAGATTTGCGGAACATTAGTGTAAAGTTACATGAAAAACACAAGCAGGATACAGACGACAGACGTTTATATAGACATTGGCGCAACATCCAGTCTACAGTTAAGTTGATAGCAGGTCAAATGTTACATTTTTGTCGAAAAGTCGTCTTTAACGTAACTGATTAGAGTGCACATATGTAAAGGTTGATGTGCCGTCGACTGTGCATCTGTATATACCTTTGCTCATTACAATTTACAGCTGATTGTCAACAGGGCCGTGACGTCACAACATGGCCGCTGCAATCTCCGGCCTGTAATTACCGTTGCATTGGTTGTTGTGGAACTTGTGCGCTAACTAGGTGGCTAGATCTATACTCTGCCTGTATCGATCGAAAGTATCCTAGATGTCAACAAAGAAGGATGGCAACCTGTTTTGTGTTGTTTAACTGTATTCGCGACTTTGCTTTGAATTCGGACAAAAAGTAGCCCAACCACCGGTTTATGGATTGAGGATTTCACTAATTTAATGCTTAAGCCCCCCGTTCTATGGAAACCAGACATGGAAATACACCAAGACTGGCGTCATTCATACAAATCAAGTACGGTGGCCTCCACTGAGAATCGAAGCCACAACCTCCGTTTTGGTAGTCTATCGCGTTAACCGTTGTCCGCTAGACCAAGGAAACAGTCAAATATCGCCCGTAACTTTCACCACACCTTTATGTGACACCCTGAATAATAACATGCTTGACTGCCAAACTGGAGGTCGTGGGTTCGATTCCCACTGGAGGCCGTCGTACTGGATTTATACTTGCGGCCTCAGTCTAGGTGTATTTCCATGTTTGTGACGTCCTTGCCTGGTTACTGTAGCACAGGTTATCCTAGCTTGGGCTCAGGACAAGTGATTGTGTTGTGTGGAAGTTATAATTATTTATTATTAAAACGAGACAGGGATAGGTTTAACTTACAACCCAGTAGAGGTTACAATCTAACACTTGCATGATAAAATGATAAACTACGACTTGCAGTGATCACATTACATTACACAAAATGTTAGGCGCAGACCATTCATATTATAATTTATAGAGTGACGATCTCTAGATTCTAATGGGCTCTTTAGACTGTGCCTCTGGGTGACTGGTAGTCGTTTTGTCGTGATGTGGACTTTGTAGCTTCGAAGTACGGTGCTGGACGTGAAAATATCAGCTGCTTCATAACCGGCTTCCTTTCAGAAAAGGGAGAAAATGGGCCTTCACTACGCGTGCCCACCGCGGATTGGCGATTTCAAGCTCTAAGGTATGTAAACACCTCAGACCTCACTGGGCTTGAGCCAACGCTATCTGACAGAACTATCCACCCGTTTATCCAGGGGTAAGCTCTGTCCAGTGAACAATCGTCTTATTTATAAAAACACGAAACCTCCGAAGCACTACGGTTAGAGTCCGCGCCACCACTGAAGTCCCTTGAGCTAACACATTTTCGTTCTTATGTCAGTACGCACAAGGTCTTCTCCGTGGGACATGAGTGGTGGCGCATGCTCTAGTACTAACGATGGCACGAGTGGCGCTAGTGTCAGAATTTGACAATTAATGTTCCGCAAAGTAGCGACTTTTGACGCTTAAAACGCGCGACTAGCGTCGACTCACTACTAATGGTGAGAGGCAGTTGAAATAATATGTGGTTACGTCTTTCCCTAGGTTACGACTAATTAAACCTGCCTGTAAGATAGGACTGTAACAGTCGTATTTATGAAAAGTCGACTCCACTAAAACTCTCTTAAGACGGTTAAAGCTATAAGAAGAAATTATTATTAAATTATTATTTTATGCATAAAGATAAGATAAGACAAGAATATTCTTTATTGCACACAAGAAGAGAGATATCAATATGAAAGTTACAATGAAAAAGTATAATGGACGGTCAGTGTTTGTTTTTGGCAATAAATGTAGTTCTCTTTCACTTTTATTTTCATAAGAGGAAATCCTCCCATGAATCGGCTTTAACTTCGTCTTAAGAGTGTTTTAGTGGAATCAACTTTTTATAAATGAGACTAAGGCCGACTGGTGGTGGTGCACCACTTTCTTAAATGCGGCTTATACAGCATTTAACTAAAATTCTTCATACAAAAGTCGATTTAAATGGCGACTTAAGTGACATTTAAGAAGTGGTGCAAGTTGGCCGTTCGGGCTTATTTATAAAAACAAGATTCCTTAAAACACTCGAGAAACGCCGATTAAAATAGTCTGTGGTGGAGATTTGACAAGGAAAAGACGTAACCACAGATTAAATAAAGAGGAAGAATGGTGTTTTTATAAATAAGAGGAATCTAGAGGAATGGTGTTTTTATAAATGAGGCCGTAAGACTTTTATGCCTATTTTCACACGGACAAGTAGAATCTCGCCTTTTTGAGCAGATGAGGGAATTTAGTTTCATTCACATGTTATTAATAATTATGATAGGAAGAAGAAAAAGAACAAACAAGACACCTCACAGATACAAAATAAGCAGATAAGTAACATATTATGCACAACAACAGAAAGAAAACTAAATACACAACAGACAAAACGAATAAATAAAACAGGACCATAGATGTAGCATGCGTTGTGTCTAAGTTGCCTCAGCGCTGATTTTCAGTCAGTGCCTACGGTAACCCATAATTGTACTACGGAGTGCGTGCCGTGGTGCATTTAAAAAAAATTAAAACAAATTAGTTAGACATATAATTAGATATAGAAAAGACTAATAGGCTACACCTGCTTGGAAAGTATTTACATTAAGCTTTATTTTACTTTCTACGAAAACTGAATCCTCAAACAACACACAAATTGGAAATGGCGCCAATGGCGTCTGCAATTTTCACATGTTCTTTTTTCAAATTGTTTATCCTGCCGCCGCAGGGTCGCACTGCCAGCCCGACACCATCCAACACACAGCTAGTGGCCAGTGTCATTTTGCGAACTTGGAGATAAAACCTCACTGTAAAAACTTTTTGGCTTTTGATATTTAGGTTACCGGCGCATAGTCTTACCCAAAATTAAAAAAGAAAAACCACGTAAGAAATGGATTTTCATACACTTTTCTCTCCCGCTCAGATGCGTTTTCTCCCCGCATATTTGTTCGATATGCAATGACGTACTTTCTACCGTAAATTTGATAAAGTATCAAGGTACTTTCCAAGCAGGTGTAGTATAAAGACTATGGTATATAAAAATAAAATAACACCGATATTTGCTAGAGTACAGACGATATTACAGACGATATTACCTAAGATATATAGAGATAGAGCGCACCGCCGACAAAATGCTACGCAGTTTGGCGAAATTGTGTATTATATTAAGGGTTTTTATTTTTTTGAAAAAAAAAAAGAGTTCTGACGGCGGCCTCATCATCAGCCATTTGACGCCCACTGCAGGACCTAGGCCTCCTTCGTGGTTTTCATAACCATGAACGGCGGCCTAATAAATTGCTGTGTTATAAATAATGTTAATACTAGAAATAAACATAAATTGTCATTTCCACGATTTAGACTTGCAAAAGTTAACACATCCTTTATGGGGCACTGTATAAGGTTCTGCAACAAAATTCCTCAAGGGATGTTAGAGTTACCTCCAACGCGATTTAAAAAATATGTTGAGCACATTCTGTGCAAAAAGGCTTACTAGGACTTAACACCAAGGATTATTTAGAAGACAATGATGTTTGGCATTAAACAGTAGATTAATATTAATTACAGGACGATTGTGACTAGTGTTCAACACATTCATGACTAATATTTTAATTTGAAAACTCTGTTAATTAAGTTAAAACGTGTTTTGAAAAGAATAAATGTGGAGTTTCTTTGTTAGCTTCTTCTCCACATAATCCATTAATTGTGAAACTAACAACTTTGACGTTCATTAAGTAAACATTCTGTTTTTACAATGAATAAAAATACTTGAATTGAATTGAATTGAATTGCTGAGGTTGATAATTATGTGCAAAGCTCCCTGCGTCGCAAAAACACCAACAGCCAACGCGCAAAAGTTCAAGCATTCATTACAAGTGCGATTTGAAATTATCAATAAATTACATTGTAATATACCTGTAAGTTAGTGCTTAGGCATAGAATTTTAATTAGAAACCTATGGGTAGGTAGTCAGTACAGGCGGCATTCCGTTTCAACAAAAAGATTTATCGAAACTCTACCTTACAACCTACGCAGTAAGTGCTTTATTATAAAGTAGCGCGTTAGCGTTTCGTCACCAAACGCTTACTTGTACTACAAAACATTCACTTATGTCTTGAATGTATTTAGGGTTACTAGCTGACCCGGCAAATGTTGTTTTGCCATATTAATTAGCCTACGATCTATTCTCAGAGCTACCAAATGTACACAAAAAAAGTCGGTTAAGCCGTTTCGGGGTTGTTCGGTAACAAACACTTGTGACACGTGATCTTTAAGATAAGATACGATAAGATAAAAAAGTATTTTACGTACTAGATTACCAAAATGGGCAATCCCTGAAACATGTCGGTTTGTCATTTACTAGAGTTTGTTTGTTCTACAGTTTATTTTTTGTTAAACTTAAAATTGTTAATTATGGCATAATAAATTATGCTTAAGGCTGGGTTCTCGGGTTCTCCGACATTTCCCCTAAATCAGCTGTCTTAAAACACATTTTACTCTCTAAAGGTTAGTACTTACAATCCGAAAAAATATTACTTTTCAATATTATTTTTATGATTATATAAACTTTATAGCATCAACAAAAATCGCGAACGTGAGTGTAAATTATCACTAGATATGGTTTTATTTGAGCTGTACTGAGTTTTGGATAGTAAAAAATATACCAATATTACTGTCACTGAATGTGTTAGTGACGTCGGTCGTCAAAATTCTGTTAGGTGTTAGGATTTACATTTCTGTAATTTCAAAAATGCCTACTCTTCCCCCACTAGTCTCAACCCGGCCTCAAAACTATCGACGTTACGTACAATGGAAATACTTCCATGTAGGACTAAGATTTACTGAATGCTGCATCATTGATAGAGCGCTTAAACCGCGAATTTAATAAAATCGTTCTGAGAACAAAAGCTACCACGACACACTCAGGAATTGCGTGCTTTAGAAATAAATAATGCAGCCATAAATCTCACTGTAAGGCTCAGGCCTTGTCCCAGAGAGAGAGTATGGGTTTATTCACCATGCGTGCCCACCGCGGGTTGGCAATTGCAACCGCTGAAATATTTCGACCAAAGTTTGCGCACGTAAGTAGCAAAGTGCGTGTCGAACGCTCAGCAGTCACTTCATCCGTGTAGCTACAAAGTACCGATATTGCACAAAGAGTGGTGGAACAGTTTCAGGTATTCTCTTCCGGTAATCTTAGATATCGCTAGCAATCGCTCGTAGCCCCGGCTGCCTGTGTGATCTTAAAACGATCACGAAGGTTAAGCAACACAGGGCGCGTTCAGTGCATGGATGGGTCGCCGTCTATGCCTAACGCTAGTGGCATTTTTCCGAGCGGTTCCGTGCTTCGCAAGGCACGTTAAGCTGTTGGTGCCGGCTGCCGTCGATAGATGGCAGTCGTTAAGCCAAGTCAGAGGCCTTAGGGCGGCTTGACAACTTCTGACAGTAGACGAGCCACTAGTCTACAAGCCTCCACCAATCCGGACTTGGCCCCCGTGGTGGAGTATGGCCTATACCTTCCTCAGGGAAGAGACCCGTGCCCCTCGGTGGGGACATAATGGGTTGATGATGATGAATCTTAGATATTCCTTCACTAAAGTCGCGTTTTCAAGGCACCGTGTGGCGCCGGATTAAGAATAGCGTCACTCCATTTCCTTCCGTGGATGTCGTAGGAGGCGACTAATCAATTACCAGGAGACGGGCAGCAGCGTCTTCCTGAGATTCCAACCGCATTCCGCCAACCCGCCTGCCAAGCGTGGCGATTATGGCAAAACCCCTCATGGTTATGAAAACCACGAAGGAGGCCTATGTCCTGCAGTGGGCGTCAAATGGCTGATGATGAAAGTCGCGTTTTCAAGTTCTTAGTGCACTCGGACTGACTTTCCTATTTTATCGTGTGCCCCGGCGATCTTAGTACAAAAAATGCCCGTTTTCATCAGAGCGTACTAAGATCGTTGGTATACACGATACGAGTAGCATCTTAGTAGCTAAAATAGGTCATTCGATGTAATTTTTTATGAATAATAAAAAAATACATTGATGTCATCGCAGAGTCCATGTTGAAAGATAAATAATCGTGGCGCTTCCAGTCTGAATGTAAATGGTTTCCGGCTTTCCGGACTTGTGATGCCAGCATTAATTGGTGGTCGTACAGTTGGCAGCGGATTAACCATTATATTTTTTGACACCGATGTTTAGTTTGTATCTAACGTTCGTTTAATCACAGGTTAACAAAATTATTTAATGTTGCTGGGCAAAGCCTAGTCCTCATGCACGCCCTCGCGGCCTCCTGCAATTGGCATGGAATTAGGCGTGGGACACACAGAAAGAGCTTGGGGCGAGGGCGCGGAAAAGACGCGTCGTCGTTACAAAATATCTTTAAGGGACGGGACGAAGCCCACACAGAAGAAACGGAGCGAGGGCGCGAACTCTATGCAACGCGTCGCTTCTTTTCCGCGTCCTCGCCCCACGTCCTTCTCATACGTCCCACGCCTTAAAGGTTATATTTCGTTGATTCGGAGAATCAGTGTGGCATGTCCTGAAAGCATAATCATCTCATATGGGGTGGGCATGGGACACTGGAGTGTTTTAGCTGCCCCCCGCCCTATCTACGCAAATCCCCTCTGTCAATCTCGTCTATTACTTTCCTTCCGGAGGTTCCAGCTGGTCATTGTGTGTGAAAGGGGTCACTGTGGATGTTCCCAGATTATTGTATCATGTAGTGTAGCTGGTAGTTGTGAAAGCTGCGTGACGCTCTCAGCAAGAGAAAACCATGTTATTTGTACATCAATTCAACCCCATTGGCCTACAGGCATAGCCTAGAATGCTAACCGATATATTACCTGCAATTTATTGCTAATTTGTCCAACGCTCATGCGCCTTTATTGCTAACAACGTATTAATGTATTGTCAGCTTTTAATCTTTGTGGCCGACATTTATTTCGCAGCCCATTTTCGTTTGCGTTTACTCATTGGTTGACGTTTTTGTGGGGTCAATTCTAGTGTCAAAGGACCAGTTGTACTCTAACTTCTCCGCTGTGCGGACTCGTCCGATTTAAGTCACTCCGAACTGTCAAATAATTTAGACACTTCGGAAACGTCAAAATGGATAACAGTAGATCAGATACGTAAGGGACCATACATAAAGTACGTCACACGTTAAGAGGGGGGGAGGGGGTCGCCAATATGTGGCTTTGTGTGACAAGGGATGGGAGTCCCAAGTTTCATGACGTCATATTTCAAAAATATAATGAAATAATTTATTGTTTTGTTAATTTATTCAAATGTTTGACATGATGTTGATAACATTAAAAAGTAGCTGCTGTTTTTTTAAATATAGGTATTTTATACATACTTTTCTTTCTATATTTTATTTCTAGATGTAAAATTGCAAAATATGTGACGTCACACTAGAGGGGGGGCTCTCACAAATGGGACCAACTGTGATAAGGACGCGGGAGGGGTAAAAAAATCACGAAATTAGTGTGACGGGATGGACGGATGACCCCTAATAGGAGGGTGGTCTGTGACAAGAGTACGTGGAAGATGCTGCATCGTCAAGAGTATACAACTTTTAAATATAGGTTTTATTCTAAAATGCGCAGTACCTGAGACCTCGATTAGATTTAGTTGGCAACAACTTTTGTTTTATGAGGATTTTTTTTTTGTTGAAATAACTGGGTTTTGTACAATTTTGTTAAATTCGTGTTTTAAGTTTTTCTAACAATGTCGCAGCCTTCAGTACATCGTTGTCTCATACTTAGGAGAATGACTATTCTGTTCAACATTAGGTAGGTATATATGGGTTTAAGCATTATCTACCGACAGCGCCACATCAAAAACTATTACAGAAAAGCAGAAAATTCTACAAAAAAAAAATAATACTTGTAAGAAATTTTGTTGTGTATAACAAACACCGCCGGTTTTTCATTCGCGAGGGTGTAGGTTCGAATCCGGGCATGTACCAATGACTTTGTTTTCTAAATAAGAAAATATTTTGAGGAAACCTGAGTGTCTGAGGTGTTCACACACTTCAGCGCTTGAAATCGCCAATCCGCGTTGGGCACGCGTGGTGATTAAGCCCTTACACTCTCTCTGACAGAAGGTATGTGCCCGTGCTGTTAGCGAGTGGTATTGCTACTAGGTATAACTTCACAAATGTACATAACTTAGAAACATAGGTACAGACCCGCACTGGGGATCGAACCTGGGTCAACCTGGAACCTGGTGCTTGAAATCACCAATCCGCGGTGGGCACGCGTGGTGATTAAGCCCATACTTTCTTTCTTTCTTTCTGAGAGAAGGCATGTGGCCTACAGTTGCAGGTATACATAGGCTGCTTAAAAAACATTTATAAGAAATAGTCATACGTGATAAGGTACTAAATCTACTTAAACTAGTGGTTCAGTTTAAAATGATCTTTGCGTACTTACGATGGCGTCAGCATGATTAAGTTGTCACATAACTTCGACATGTCGACGTTGACTATGACCGGTCTTTTCCTATCGGTAGTGGGCTCTGAAGGCGGCGACAGATAGACGGACGGACGGTGTAGCATACTAATAGGGTTCCAATTCCAGCGTTACAGTAGACTACTAATCAATATTACAGGGCCTTGAGTCTAACAGACTTATTTATAAATACAAAATTCCTTTAAATACACCTCAGAGGTAGTTTTAATAGTCTGCAGTAAAGGGAAAGACGTGACACAGATAATTTGAACTGCCTCTAAGGAGTGTTTTGGAGGAATCGTATTTTTTATACATAGACCCGTAGGAGTCTGCTTGTGTTCTAGTTAGACCTGAGATTTCCGCACTTAGCCTCATAGTTGGGCCATTGTACGTAGCAAGCGCTAAGTTATGTAAATACCTGACACTAGTGTTTCCTCACGATGTTTTTCCTTCACCGGTAGCGAGTGGTATTGCTACTACAACTTCACAAATGTACGTAACATAGAAAACAAAGTCATTGGTACATACCGGGATTCGAACCCACGACCTCCCGAATAAGAAGCTCGCGTACTGCCGCTCCGCTACCACCGCTTTTCCCGTAGGAGTCTAATACACACATAGTTGTTCAATAGAATGATATCAGCATGACAATAGCTGTTATTTGCCTCTATTTTGTAGTCTACTGAGCAACAGCAGGACAATGCCATTCCAATAGTAAATAGCGCAAATTAAATAGACATCTCTCGCAAAGAAGTTCGAATCGCGCGAGGCACCGAGTTAAGTTGCAAGGGTTCTACCATTAGAACGCGATTGGTTAGTAGACTACCAATAGTGTCAATGCAACAACGATTACTGTACTAATATCACTCCAGCGAACAACTATTCATTTAAGAGACTCGCCTCCAGTTCTGTTACATCGCCGGTTAACTACCTAGTAAAGTTCACGCATGAAGGTTGACACGACAGCAAATATCGGTCCTTATACTGACAAATTAAAATGAACTAAGAAGTACAAACTCGTCTCTAGGTTTGACAAAGTTACAATACGGTATTTGACACGATCAACAATAAATTATTTCATAAGCTCGATTAAAACAAAAATTACAAAATATCTCGGAAAATGTATCTCTTTTAGTCCATTACTAGTTATTACAATTTTTAAATGGACTAAACATAAAAAGAGTGCTCTGAAATGTGACGTCTCATAAGCAAGTATTTTCATAAAAAATTCCGTTTTAAAAGTAACTCATTTGATATTTTGTCAAATACCCAATTGTATCACCCCCTGTCCATGTTTGTGATATCCTTGCCTGCCAGTTACCATAGCAAATGGGTATCCTTGTTTAGGACTAGGACAAAGTGATTGTACTGTGTGGAAGTTAATATTGTTTCTAAACGGTAAACAGCTGTCAGTTGACTATAGTACTGTTAAGTTGTTAACAGTTTATAACAGTAAAGTTAACAAACTGTTAATTGACTGTTAACAGCTAGTGTACGAGAAACCTGAGGTATGTGTATACAAGAAAGTGGACGAGAAACTAGGGTTGTGTGTGTCGCTTGTCACAAGCTACAAGTCGAGGAAACTTCGTATGGAAAGCCACAGATTAGGCGAGCCTATTTTTATCTTCAAGAATATTTCCAGAATTTTAACAGAGAAGCTCTAGAGTTAGTGCACTAGTTAATTCTGTTTCTCGATTTCGCAACAGCAAATAAATCCGGGCCACCGGCAACAATTGCTTGTTTTACCTTAAATCGGAGTTAAATCTTAATTAACTAAGTATTGCTATAGCGGAATACGTTTCTGTCTAATGAAGGGATAAAGGAACAATCTACTTATTGTAGCATTCCTATCTAAAGGTGGCGACACACAATTCTGGAACAGTTGAAAAGCCTAAACCATTAAGGCTGCAGTGAGGCTGAAGCTTTTTAACCGACTTCAAAAAAGGAGGAGGTTATCACTTTTTTTTTGGCTATGTTCTCGCATAACTCCGTCAAATCTTAATTGTTCGAATGGATAGAACTTCCCATTGGTCGAATTTTAATTTGGTCCCGTTTTAAATTACAAATTATATTTCTACAATACCTACTTCCAATTTATAGTTTTTTGTATTTGTCATAGCGGCAACAGAAATACGTCATCTGTGAAAATTTCAACTGTCTAACTATCGGTTCATGAGATACAGCCTGGTGGCAGGCGGACGGGCCGACGGACGGACGGACAGCGGAGTCTTAGTAATAGGGTCCCGTGCCCAAAGGTACGAAACCCTAAAATCCAAAAATGATCTAAAAATAAATCTAAAGTCGCTGAATAAAATTTATTGTAGATGGCAGTCACAAATTTGATTGAAGTGTCTATACAGGTATTTTGCATCTTAGAGGTAACGCTCTATAGTTAAGAGGAAGGTATCTGTGTAGAAGTCTAGTCTAACCTGCATGGCAAACTGCACATCATACCTGTAACAGACAGACACACAAGCACATTTGATCCGCTGTTGTTCCACCAGCTCTGCGTTCAACCTAACAATTTACTGGTTTCGCAACATTTGAAGCCAAATAAAGCAATAATCAGATTTGGAAGCTCTATTCAAAGGGCACATGTCTTGATAAATAACTTAGAAGGTCTCGATTTAAGGTAGAACCTTATCATCGCAATCAGAAGGCGCAACGGTTCGAATCTGTGCTTGAATCATGAACTTTAGCTTAAGAGTTGAGATATATTTAACAGAACGGTTGTTTAAAATAACTGCACGTACCAGTGATCACTATGGAGAATACCTGTTATCAAAATAGTCATCATCCTTCTAACATCAGTATGTCTTTTTCTTGCTCCATGTATTTGAGTAAAATTTCAAATGGACGAGACCGTATAATTGAGTAATTTCCATCGTTGTGGTGTTATCATGCTACCTTGGTAGCAACTTTGTAATTGAGTCAGTAGGGATGCCTTTCAGTAGAAGAAAATTGAAGAGATGCCCTCTTTCCGCTGGTCTTCAGTCCAGCCATCTTAGCGGTCTCTTGCTTCAGTCCGCTTACTTTGCATCTTACGCGAGAGGACGCTTACGAAGCGTAGTTTCCATATAGTGTAAGTCTCCCAGAGATGATGAATTCCACTTTCAACGTTGTTAATTATTTGCAGCACCAATCAATCAAAAAGCCGGTAATCAACAGAGCGAGGAACTTTGGATATTCTCGACTCCAACCGACAACAGCGAAAAACCCGTCCAAAGGCAAACTCGTAACCTGTATTAGGGTAGAATTCCAAAAAGAGATGGACTCTTTTTTGGAAATTGCCTTGCGAAATTGTG
This sequence comes from Yponomeuta malinellus, assembly GCA_947308005.1. Taxonomy (NCBI): domain Eukaryota; kingdom Metazoa; phylum Arthropoda; class Insecta; order Lepidoptera; family Yponomeutidae; genus Yponomeuta; species Yponomeuta malinellus. Next base: position 7,123,673 of record OX371019.1, read on the forward strand.
TACGCGATCGTTATTGGTTAATACTGTCACAGTCACACTCTTATAATGCTATCCGTATCTCGGACGTTATCCACAACGAAAATAACGTCCTGTTATTTTTTAATGGTATTTGGAACGATTATTTTCTGAGAACGGTTCTACTTACTATCTCCTCAGCTTCTAGTAAGTAGAACCGTTCTCAGAAAATAATCGTAATAACAGCAACTTTTGTTCTATGCCTTTTGAGCTACCTTTGCCCACCTTTACTTTAACTGCTCAAAAGGAATACAGTACCTACCTAATCTTTATCTATCTAGCCTTTGCGTGCAACTTTGTAGGTACGTAACTGGCCCTTTCCTACAATGTACAAGCGGAAGTTTTCGGTACAAGCTGTTCTAAATCCCGGTTCCTGTCTCACAATCTCTATTTAAGTAAGTGCCATTGACCAGATAAATGTGAATACGAATAGAATTCGTTCAAACGTTCTATGCCTTTTGCAGACATCTAAGCGGATCGCACGTATACAATTTCGAATTATTTAAGGACGAGAAAGCATTTGGATTGTCACAACAAAGTTAAAGGCTTAATTAATTATTGATCAGATGCTGTCACAAGGATCCGCTTGTGAAATCGGTACTTAAATGTAAGGTGGGAATCACTCTGCAACGCAGTGAGCTGATTATGATGAAGATGATAACGCAGACCGACGTTATCATCTTCATCATCATCAGCGAACTGCTGCCCGCTGCTGGGCTAGGACTTCCCCCAAATGCCATCTCTCACGGTCCCTAGCCATCCGGTTTCCTTTATACCTACTTCAGACAAACTTTGGTCTTATTTATATACCGCAACCTCGCATCGGTACAGTGCCGTAGAACGTCGGCTTCTCATTCAGAAGGTCGTGGATTCGAATCCTGGCATGTATCACTGACTTTGTTTTCTAAGTTACGTACATTTGTGAAGTAAACCTGAGTGTCTGAGGTATTCACATACCTCAGCGCATGCAATTGTCAATCCGCGGTCGGCACGCGTGGTGATTAAGCCTTTCTCTCTGAGAGGAGGCCTGTGCCCTGCAGTGGGACGTATATAGGCTAAATAAAAAAACTCCGCATCGAGTTGTGATTTACAGAGTGTTTTGCCCCTCATTCTGCGCTGCGGTTACTGCCAAACGGTGTTTAAATTCAACGGTGAAATCGCTCACCTTTTCGCGACAGAATGTAAAGTACATATCAAAAACCTGCATCAGTGATTTGATTCAATCATTGAACACAACTCGCTTCCAACGTTTTGAGACGCGATAGAGTCGACGCAACGTAGTAAAACTCATTATTTATCCTTAGTCGGTATCATTACGGCGGTACCCGAAGGGAGCGGAGACAGACGTCAATCAGGAATATTTTAGTCGCGTTTAGCTACCGACGAGAGCCGCATTTGCAATGTGCCACGCATACCCCCGTTCCAGGGCTCTTCCCAAGCAGTTCTTGCTATGGCTACAGGATAACGGACATTACCCTAAATATTGACAATATGAAACACCTATTTAGAGGCTAAAAATTCCATCCATGCCGGGACTTGAACCCGCGATCTCTGGCTAATTTTTAGCCTCTAAATAGGGTTTTAAAATTGTCATCAGCACGGGTTAGTGCGACAAATATAATATTGACAATGATTACAAATGATCCACATTCTAAAGTTAAGTAAATATAATCTTAAAATCATACATGAATTAATATTCGCTGATTTCTTGTATTTTTGTAAACGAGTGTATGACTTAACGACCTTCTAAGGTTCATTTCACACGTGATTGGAAGAAGATTTAATATTATTGAATAAATAGTGCCAAGATGTTGATATCTCGGTATTTTGTAAAAAAATCGGCCAGGCCACGCGCAGTGTAGGGTTCCGTAGAAAGAGGGTTTTTTTATCTACTTTACTGAACTAACAACATCATCAAAGTAATTTTCGATGGATTTTGTACGAAATTTTCCTTTTATAAGTTGGTTGCCTATTACTCGTTAACTTGTAAAGCCTACTTAGCCGTTATAGTTGTCCTTTTAAGTTCATGTTATGTGCTACTACCCTGAATTTCACGTTTTTACAATCAAGTGTTTAGCCAGGATAGGAGAGGGGGGACGCCCTACTCTGACAAAAATTTGTGCTGTAAAGCTTGATATTTCGCAAACGGAACCCTAAGTTGAAAAATGGTCTCCCTACGCATAAAACATTTTTAAATGACCAACCCAACGATAACCCACTTCGCCCATTCGAGAAAAAAATGCATCCCTAATTTAGGTGTAGGGGAGGTACCTACACCAACATTTTTTATGATTTTAGTCTACCGTCTTGTCGGCGCAATTAATATGTATGTCCAGGCCAAATTTCAATTTTAAACGGTTGAAAATTCAGGACAAAGCACATAAATAATGAACTGAAAAAGAAAACTATCACGGCTAAGTACGCTTTACCAGTTAACGATTAATGAGGCGACCAACATATAAAAGGAAAAATTCGTAGAAAACCCATCGAAAATTACGTTGATGAAGTTGTTAGTTCCGGAAAGCAGATAAAACCCCCTCGTTCGACGGAACCCTACACTGCGCGTGGCCCGACATGTACTTGGCCGATTTAGCAGAAAACATTCGATGGCAATAAACAAACAAATGACCTCAGCCTGAGCATATTTCCATAGGACAGGGTATCCTAGTTTGGAAGTAGGACAAGTGATTTTTTTTAATTAGCCTTAAGGCTCTGTATATATATTTGTCTCAGAAAATCATACAAGGTGATTCTTAAGTTAGAATTATGCTAGGTCACACATACATTTTACAGCTAAGTATTGTGTTGTATGGAAGTTATTATTATTATTATTATTTAGTAATATTTCAATTAAGAAATCGGCAGTAAGAGTATCTGGGTTTGACGCGAAAAACCTGCGCCTGAGCATATCTCGAATGCGGCATCGGATCGCGCGCTATTGCGGCAGTGAGAATTAGCTGACTCTTTCTCTCTTGCGACTAACTGGTGAGTGCGAAAGAGTAACGAACATTGCAATGCAAGTGTTTAGCAATGGATAGTATCAATGTTGACGTATTCGCTGAGTAGAGAAAGATAGAGAGGTCTTACTAAAAATCCCTCGACACTTGATACAAATCGAGATTACATTTACTTACCAGGATCTGAGAAAACTAGGAAAACTTAGGTTTTATAGAAAAATTATGTACAGAGAGATGGTAAATTTATGTTGGAAATATCATTTACATACATACATAAACTCACGCCTGTATCCTGGAAAAGTAGACAGAAACCAGAGTTTGCCACTGGCTACGATTCTGAGAAAATTATTCCGCTTTATCGACATTCATTAGACGCTGCATGCACGATTACACGCACGCTGGTTTTGGGTACATGTTATCTTGGCCTTCTTTAATATATGCCTTATTTTCATAACCTATTACCATAACCCGTTCCATTAGTTTGCAGTGCGGTCGACAGGAGGACCTTTACATTTTTGTTGCAAAAACGCCCTTATAGTAACCTAGTAAAGGTTGCCGACTGTACTATGGAGGTTATTACGACATCAAGTGAAATTTTAATTTATAAGAAAAAGATGGCCCACTGATTTTCTAGGTAGGCCAAATGTTTAAAGTTCTTTCAAATAAGCAAAAGTTTCAGTCTTCTTTCTTTGTTAAAAATCTATTTCAATTTTTTATTGAAATTTTCATTTTTCTTACAATTTATCAATTAATATTACTAGATTCAGTAAAATAAAACTGAGCTTTTGTATGCTGGCGCTTCGCGTATTTGCTGACGATTTATAATACATTGCAGGTCTTACCCAAGCAGTGCGAAAGTTTTGTCAGAGAACCCGGCAATCGACGAATAATATTTGCCAAATACGCAAATACGAGAGGCCCAGTGATGCGCCGGCATTAACTTTTGGTTTTTGGAAATATTTGAATAATAATAAATAATTTTATTTCAGCCAAAGCCATCATCATCATCAGCCATTTGACGCCCACTGCAGGACATAGGCCTCCCTCATGTTTTTCTAACCATGAAGAGTTTTGCCATAATCGCCACGCGTGACAGGCGGGTTGCCCATCGCAGTATGCGGTTAACATTAAATTATGTTACAGAATTAAGAAGCCATTAATAAATCTTAATGAATAACTGACATTTAAATAACTGACTGAACTAATAAATAAAGACTGAAGAAACGGTTTTCTGGTTTTGTGTCATTTAAATAACACATTGTATTACCGTCCAGGCTCTAAAGTACGCAAAAGGGCCTCAAATAAAAGGAGTCATCATTAGCAAAGCAACCGGCTGGCGGAGATAGGATCAGCTTATCTGCCGCGCCTGCGATTGCCAAACCGTGGCCTCAGGTTCGATTCCCAACCTGCTGAGTACACTCTCGTTAACGTGGTCGAATTAAACATTCAAAATATTTTTTTTTATTGAAAAATATATAAAATATTAATGGTATTATTTTACTGAATAAAAAAATTAAGATGTAGTAGCAATACCACTCGCTCACGCTGAAGGAAAGCATCGTGAGGAAACCTGAGTGTCTGAGGTGTGGACATACCTCAGTCCTGCACTGGACACGATGTGCCGACTTAGTTTTCTTTCTGTTGTGCATATTATGTTACTTATCTGCTTATTTTGTTTCTGTGATGTAGCTTGTTGGTATAATAAATGTCTTTCTTCTTCTTCTTTCTTCTTCTTATCAAGATATACCTAACCGTCGCTTGGATGCACGATGTTCGTTGGCCAAATCATGTAAATAAACATCGTTCGTCGATTGGACCAGCTAAATAATACCTACTTATCGGAGAGAAGCCCTAGGCCTGAGACGCACAGAAGTGGCGTGAAGCGAGGGCGCGGAAAAGACGCGTCGTCTTTTCAGTTCACATTCACACAAAATGTACCGACGGGACGGGACGGAGCCCACACAGAAGAGACGGGGCGGGGGCCGAGCTCTAGTTCTACTTATAGTTAGACCTGAGATTTCCGCACTTAATCTCCTTGTTGGGCCATTGTACGTAGTGTACGTACGCTAAGGTATGTAAATACCTCGGACACTAGGGTTTCCTCGCGATGTTTTCCTTCACAATTGCATTGCTACTACAACTCACAAATGTACTCAACTTAGAAAACGAAGTCATTGGCCGAGCACTATACGAGGCATCTTTTCCGAGCCCTCGTCCCACGTCCCTTCTGTGTAGCCAGGGGCCTTATCCCTTGCAGTGTCATACGTGAATAGCTCAATGAAAGTGAGCCCAATCTAGTATTTACCGCGTAACCTATAGCAGTTTATCTGAGGCGGCTGCGCCGTAAATCCGGCCGGCAATGTAATAATATTGTTTCAACTCTGCAACCCGTACCTTCTCTTCGCTAAATCTAGGGACACACCGTCGGACATGGCGTAGGTTGCGACCCGCGGACGCGTAATTTATCCACTGTTTCTCATACACTACTAATAAACCTGTTTATTAACAAATTTGAGAACTGCGCGCGTAGATTTGAAGTGGCAATGGAATTTGATCGACACGTTCATGTAATAGTTATCGCAGTATATTGTTGTATTTAATAAGTATAAGAAACTAAGAACAATAATTTGACGAGCCTTTGATGTCAGGAAATGCGCTGAGAACGTTGTGGATGTAGTGACTAGAATTGAGAAAGGAATATTTCTTGGATTGGACACATGGAGAGGATGAAGGAAGAAATATTGATGAAAGAAATATATCCAGCGAATATGGATGGAAGGGCCGGTGAAGGACGTTTCAGGCGGACATACTTCCTTCCATGAATGTTGATGAAGCGGAAGAGGTTTTTTAGGTTCGTGGCAAACCCTGGACTCTCCTTGTCTACCCCTTTCGGATACAGGCGTAAGTTTATGTATGTATGTGTATAATATAATTTAGATCCTAAAAGTTTAACCGGAACCTCGCAAATATAAGCGACCTAGTTTACCCACAGCACAATCGCGCTACGGCAAGTGAGATACAATTTCCTTTGGTTTAGACTTCAACGCGCAAAATGAAAGTTCTATTGTGATTAGAATATTCGCGCTCGGATTTGTACGTGGCGCCAAGGTCTTTAATTTAATGTCAGCAGCAGAGTCAGTTACACGCGTTGCGTTCCGGGTGGCTTTGCTACAAAAATATAAAGGTAGACCTGCTATCAATTGTAAAACCACCGCTCTGTGAAAATTTGGCCAAGTTGGAATTTTAGGAAATTTTTGTGTATATGTGGTAGGTCTGAGAATTGGTTCTAGGCTAATTAATATGGCAAAACAACGTTTGCCGAGTCAGCTGATATTAGAATAATAATAATATCCACATAATACAACATTGGTTCTAAAGGTCGAGCTGCTGTCGACTGTACGACCACCGCTGTATTTAAGAAGGTAAAAAATTAGCTATACATAAGCAGCCTATATACGTCCCACTGTAGGGCACAGGCCTTCTCTCAGGGAGAGAGTATGGGCTTAATCACCACGCGTGCCCACCGCGGATCGGCGAGTTCAAGCGCTGAGGTATGCGAATAGCTCAGACACTCGGGTTTCCTCACGATATTTTCCTTCACAATTAGCGAGTGGTATTCCTAATATAAATTCACAAATGTACATAACCTAGAAGACTAAGACATAGGTACATGCACGCATTGGGAATCGAACCTGGGTCTCTCGCTTCCGAGTCCAATGTCTTAAACGCTAGGGTACCACCGCTTTAAATTATTAGATTAAATTAATAAATGACCTATGTTGATAGTCATATAAAAATGTAATAATAATAAAATCTACACACTACAATTACTAGTTCCAAACTAGGATAACCTGTAATATGGTGACGAGGCAAGCACATGGAAAGATACCCAAACTGAGACGATTTGTACAATTTTGCACCGACTACCCGTCTCACTTTTCCTTTAGCAACTAACTCTCCATCGTCGGTGGCCTGGAAGAAATTGCTGTAAGCAATAAGGCCGCCAATTGTACTGTATTTTTGTAAATATTTTATGTTTGTGCTTTCCTCGTACAATAAAGAATACTTATCTTATAATTAGTCTTCCTACTTGTGAATCTGTGGGTATGCAGTGTACATCGAATTGTATTAAATCACGAATCGTAGTTCTACGAGAAGACGCTCTGATGGCTCGATAAAAAACTCTGCATTCTCCAATTCCATAAGTCCTCGCTTGCCGATAACACTTAACTACCGATACCAGGAGATGCCTGATAAAAATACGCGCTCCATAATAAATCCTATTACTTATCAGCTTTAAACACTACCTGAGCCCCGGTTTAAGGCCGTATTAAGCTAACTGCCTCGGATCTAGCGGCAGAGGCTGCAAATGGACTGCGAGTTAACAGAAAAACTGCAACAGAACCTGGGATTCAGACACAGGTGAAACTGGTCGTTATACAAGTCTTTAAGCTGCTTTGGGAGTTAGTTATATTTTTTTACAGCCATTACCAATGTACTGGAAGAGTGTGTTTCAATTCGAGGGGCGGATAATAATAATTTATTTTTGTGTCTTCTTTACGTGTTTTTATATCATGTGCTCAATAAAGAATACGTATATTCTTATCTTCCGTATTCCGTGTGGCACCGGATTAAGAATAGAGTCACTCCATTTCCTTCCGTGGATGTCGTAGAAGGCGACTAAGGAAATACATTACCAGGAGACGGGCAGCAGCGTCTTCCTGAGATTCCAACGGCGTACTGCGATCGCCAACCCGCCTGCCGAGCGTGGCGATTATGGCAAAACCCTTCATGGTTAGGAAAACCATGAGGGAAGCCTGTGTCCTGCAGTGGGCGTCAAATGGCTGATGATGATGCTGATATTCTTATCTTATCTTAAGCGGCTCCATAGAGTAACACTAGCGCCACCGAGGAAAAAACAACACAATCTTTTTTACAGATCGTATTTGCAAAAAGTGTCTATACAATCTCTCAATGACGTTAATAGTAATTTTTGGGACGCACGGCCGAGAACCTGGGATCACGGACCTCGGACTAAATTTATGCCGTTTTTGGCGGTAATGGTCCTAGGTTTTTTGCCTTAGGTTCACGGCCGTGGGTCCTAAAAATCACTATTAACATGATTGAGACTGTACAGACACTTTTTGGAAATACGATCTGTAAAAAAAGATATAATTTTTTTCTCGGTGGCGCTAGGGTCGCTCTATGGAGCCGCTTAAGATAAGATAAGATAAGAATATACGTATTCTTTATTGTGCACCAGAGCACATGATATAAAAACACGCAAAGATACGGAGTACTATTGGCGGCCTTATTGCCAAAAGCAACTTCTTCCAGACAGCCCTGTGATGGCAAGTTGTTGAAAGAAAAGAGACGGTGCAAATACACAAATAATTAATTCGTAAGTTCCAGAAACAGACTTACAAGTTCTTGGGTCCACACAGGTTTGATGTTTAATTCGTGGGTTTCAGCTTTAATGTTTTAAAAGACTCCGGAGTCTTCATTTGTGTGTCGTATATGCAGTTGGCGATCGCCAACCCGCCTGCCAAGCGTGGCGATTACGGCAAAACCCCTCATGGTTATGAAAACCACGAAGAAGGCCTATGTCCTGCAGTGGGCGTCAAATGGCTGATGATGATGATGATGATGATATGCAGTAGGGTCTGTTGGTTCCGAATCAGACATTTTAGTCATTCCAAATGTTTTTCCAAGTGTAATTTTTAGCAGTAGTTTAAATCGCCCGAAAGCCGATTCGGACGCAACTGCCTATGTTGATGACAAGTCTTATGGGCTCGATACATTTTTAATTCTATTTTTTGCAAAACCATGAACAGTTAATTCTTATCACATAATCATGGACCTTAAATTAAGAAGCTTAAGTTCTATAGTCAAATAATTATTTAAGGTGCTATTTAATCAATTGTAATATTACAAGATTTACACATTTATTTTTAATTGATTAGTTTCAGCTAGGTAATAATCAAGAAGTAAAATTTTTATTTATTTAATTTTGTCAATTATAATTTATTAGTTTCAACTTTAGTAGTCCTATGAAGGAAAACATCGTGAGGAAACCTGAGCGTCTGAGCTATTCACATACCTCAGCGCTTGAAATCACCAATCCACGGTGGGCACACGTGGTGATTAAGCCAATACTCTCTCCCTGAGAGAAGGTCTGTGCCCTACAGTGGGACGTAAATAGGCGGCTTATGTATGTAAGTAGTGTAGGCGTGACCATTTATTTGACTCCTGTATATTTATTTTTACATGCGGATTTGTGATGGGTTAATCCTGCAATGGCTAATGTATAACACCTTTCTGTAACCCCTCCTTTTCTATACGCAACGGCGAGCAGAAAAGATAAAGCAAAGATCATTCTAATGTTCTCTGTAAAGTGGCGGAGATTGTGCCGATAGTTCTGGGAATGGCGGCGAATTAAAACAATTTTAAGTATAAAGTGGCGGAGCCGGTTGGTAGTGCCAGATTAAGACTTCTTGACGGCTTCGGAAGCGCATCTACGAGTCTCGTTGTTTACTAGATTGGGTAAAAATATAGCACGAAATATAAGGGATGTTCGACGATGTAAGACAAATTGGGAAGGGGGTCCGAACAAGTCTTACTATTTTCAGGGTTCCGTACCTCAAAAAGAAAAAAACGGAACCTTTACAGGATCACTTTGTTGTCCGTCCGTTCGTCCGTCCGTCTGTCTGTCAAGACACTTTATCTCAAGAACGCATAAAGGTATCGAGTTGAAATTAAAACCATGGACTCAAGTCTACAGTCCCTTTAAAGCTGTGAAAAAATGAAACTTCTAAGATAACGAAAAAAATATACGGCCGTTTATGCCGCAACAAACATATATTTCGACACTATAGGGTACTTTCTGTTGACCTAGAACTATGAAATCTGGCAAGAAATATAGTCTCATACCATAAGTACGGGGAATCTTTAAAACTAATCTTTACACTAATTAAATCATAAAAAGAAATGTAAGTTTTTAATTATTATTGTAACATAAAATAATAAATAAATTAGTCTTTGAAATTCGGAAAAAGCTTGGTAAAAACAGCGAGACTCGATTCCTGAAATTGTACGGAATCCTCGGTGGGCGAGTCCGACTCGCACTTGTTCGTTTTTAAATGATTGGTGATCCTTGTACAAGTCTTATTTCTTTTAGTTAGGGGCGAGGGGGGTTCACATACGTACATACATAAACTTACGCCTGTATCCCAGAGGGGTAGGCAGAGACCAGAGACTGCTACTTGCCACGATCCTGACAGATCACTTTCGCTTCCTCAACATTAATTAGTCATTCATTAGTCGTTCATTAGAGGGGTTCACTGTGTTACCGCTCAAATTCGCAATTCCTAAAACCTCCTAATTAGAAAGAGAGATAGAATATTCTTTGTTGTACACTGAGGTTGTAAGGTTGTCTAATTAGAGGTTGTACTTAAGAATAACTTTCGTTCTGTAACTTTTTTCTCATGTGTTTAATTTCGAAATATCACGGCTCATATAATGTTCCAGCTCCTGTTAACAATTGTCCTACATAGAAGGATAAACTATGATTGTCCATTTTATTTAACAAATACCTAGGGCTTAAAACATTTTGTATCACTACAAGCAGAAAAGGCGTGGAAAATAATAAACAAATATAAAAAACACTGAAGATTTTATAAACGAACGAATTAAAGAGGTCCGTACCTACAGAATATCTGCGTCTGTACCAACTGCCCCAAGTGCCTTTTGCTTTACATAAGCAGCCTATATACGTCCCACTGTAGGGCACAGGCCTTCTCTCAGGGAGAGAGTGTGGGCTTAATCACCACGCGTGCCCACCGCGGATTGGCGATTTCAAGCGCTGAGGTATGTGAATAGCTCAGACACTCAGGTTTCCTCACGATGTTTTCCTTCAAATTTAGCGAGTGGTATTGCTACTATAACTTCACAAGTATACATAACTTAGAAAACCAAGTCATAGGTACTGGGGATCGAACCTGGGTCTCTCGCTTCCGAGTCCGATGTTCTACCCACTAGGCTACCACCGCTTTTGCTTTATTTATTGCCTAAATCAGTACTTTCTTTAAGCTGCGACGATGGTTCTTCGTGCAATCCCCGGCGACCGTAAAATCGTGAGGACATTTGCATATTAGTACGAGACGCTTCAGAAGGACCCGGGATAAATTTGCTAGGTTGTACATTATTGGTTTGTTGGTAAAGTGTAAATTTCTACTTATCGGTGACCAAATTCTGAGCGATTCCAATCGTCTTACTGGCAAATTCCATACTAATTTGACAGTTAGACCATCGGATTTGTTCAGGATTTGGTGCGCGTAATATAGGGGCAGCGCTAAGAATTTTACTATTAAACCACAGCAATTATGTGACTGTGTTTATGTGACTGGTTTTTCCTTTGTACCTACTTGTTTATGTTAGTTGTTATGCCTTTTTTTCTTGTGATGTATTAATGTGTCCCTATAAATGTCTTTCTTTCTTTCAATGAGTAGAGTGTTCAAACGTCGCTTGGCCATTTTAATCGATATCTCAGATAAATTACAATGCAGTCTATGTACATGTCACTGCAGGGCATGTACCTTCTCTCAGAGATAGAATATGGGCCATCAATGTCAAGCGCTGAGGTATGTTAACACCTTAGGCAGTCAGGTTTCTTCACAATGTTACAGTTAGCGAGTGGAGTGGAGTGGAGCTACTACAAATTCACAAATGTACGTAACTTAAAAAAACTAAGTGATTGATATACGCCGCGGTTCGACCCCACGACTTCAGCTGCTTGGGAGATCGAAAAGTGTGTCGTTATCTGTAACTACAATTGATAGCTAATTAGAAGAAGAAGAAGAAGAAGAAGAAGAAGAAAGACATTTATTATACCAACAAGATACATCACAGAAACAAAATAAGCACATAAGTAACATAATATGCCACAGTAAGAGAGTTATAATTAACATCATGTTAACTTGACTACCATCATAACATCGGTAGAGTTTACAAATGTGAAGCTCGATGTGCTGTCTACTGTCGACCCCAGAATCGAACCAGGACCTCGCCGTTGAGGCAACTGTTTTATCCACAGTACTACTACAGCCGCTGTAAGAATAGCGGCTATTCAATCCGTGTTTAGCTCTGGCCTTGTAGGGTCTATCGAACGGTATCAGATCAAAGCTGCTTTGTGGACTATCTGCATTCTGCACTGCGTCAGAGAGTAAAAATAAATAGAAGGATCATAAATAGTTATCAATTACAAGGAGATGGGTAACAGCGTCTTCCTGAGATTCCCACAGCATACTGCGATCGTCAACCCGCCTGCCAAGCGTAGCGATTATGGCAATACCCCTCATGGTTATGAAAACCACGAAGGAGGCCTATGTCCTACAGTGGGCGTCAAATGGCTGATGATGATGATAATAGTTGCCATAGGCATATAAGTTTAAATAAGTACGTGTACGAAATTAATCGAAGAATCAATCAATTTTCGATGACTGGAAGAGATAGATTTTAGCGATAAAATACATTATATACGGCAAAACTTATATATGTAAGGTTTTTAATGTAATTATATGTGTACAATCAAGAGTTATAATCTAATCTAATCTAATCAAAAAGGTAGTTATAAATTTTACTCGTCTAATCGCTTAGTCTGCCAATAAACTATCATTTACTTTGGCGGAAACGAGTTATTAGTAAATAATCGGAGTTATGGAGGAACATAGTCAAATAAAAAATATATATACACGTCGAATTGATAACCTCCTCCTTTTTTGAAGTCGGTTAAAAAAAAACAATGCAGCCTTTGGTGTGTCTAGTTCCCAAAAATCGCGGAATCAAGCAGGTTCGATTTGGTGTTTTAAAAGTTTTGTCTTAAAAGCTTACATAATATGTCTTTTCATAACATCTTGTGTTGCTTACGTATGCTTAGTAAGTACTGATGAAATCAGATGTAGACCACCAGCTGCCATACAATACCACTACTCAAACGGAATTCTTGTTGCCGGTGCAACTGCACCTTTATGGCCAAGATAGTCTACATCAGTCATCTGGGAGCGCATGGCCGACGTTCTTCTCAGCTGAAACAGGCGCCGTGACCGACACGGTCGGAAAAAAATCATCATCAATAAGTACTAAGTATCATATTTTTGGGCAGAGTTCGGGAAACTTAGAAAAGTCTTTTCGTCTAATATACATCAATCGCTCGAGACAAAATTATACAACCAGTGTGTGTTACCAGTGATGACTTATGGAACTGAAACGTGGTCTCTCATTATGGGCCTCATAAGAAGGTCACGCAACGAGCTATGGAAAGGGCAATGCTCGGAATTTCTCTACGAGATCGAATCAGAAATGAGGAGATCCGTAAACGAACGAAAGTCGTCCACATAGCCCAGCGGATCAGTAAGTTGAAGTGGCAGTGGGCGGGGCACATAGCACGCAGAACTGATGGCCGATGGGGCCGAAAAGTTCTCGAATGGAGACCACATATCGGCAAGCGCAGCGTAGAAGCGTAGGCCGCAAGATGGACAGATGACCTCATCTAAGTGGCAGGAAGATGCTGGATGCAAGTCGCTTCCAACCGGTCTATTTGGACATCCATGGAGGAGGCCTATGTCCCGCAGTGGACTTCTTGTTGCTGAATGATGATGATGATGATGATATTTTTAGGGCTGTACGCGGGATTTTTGTCATCGTCCAAAGAGTTCTTCTGTATCTCATATTCTTATGGACAAAATATTCATTGGTGCAGTGGTCTAATCTCTGGATGCCGCTCGGTACGGTGATGCCGAGTATGGGGTTGACAGGCACCGGCATAGAGATGTTCGGTTATTTTATTAATGTAAATGGGATAAGAGCTTCTAGCCCTGTACTGGAATAGAGCAGACTTGTGCTTAATCACCTAGATGTTTTTTTTTTATGTAGCCTATACGTCCCACAGGCACAGGCCCTCCCTCAGAGAGAAAGAGTACGGGCTCAATCACCACGCGTGCCCACCGCGGATTGGCAATTTCAAGCGCTGAGGTATGTGAACACCTCAGATACTCAGGTTTCCTCACGATGTTTTACTTCACAGTTAGTTAGATGTTATATTCGATAGAGTTAAGTTATCTGCGAAAAATATAGGCGTTGCCTATTTATAAAAAACATATGACGTTACATAAACTCACGCCTGTATTCCGGAAGGTAGCTATAGGGTTTGCCACTTGCCAGATCTGACAGATCTCTTTTGCTTCATCAACGTTCATTAGTCGTTGCATGCACGCACGCCGGTTTCGAGTACTTTTCATCTTGCCCTTAGCTGATACATGCCCTATTTGGCTGAAGTATGTCCATCTGGGACGTCTGTTACCGCCTCTTCCACCCACATTCGCTCGATATGTTATGAGAAGAATACGATTCCTCTAAAACAGTTCTCAAATACAATTTGAACATTCTGCCGTAAAGGAAAAGGCCAAGTTAAACTGAATTTGAAAATTGTTTCAATCGTCTGTTTATACATAAGACTATAGGTGTGTTTTCACAAATAATTAAATTTTAGTTAAATCTAATTATAGTAGTATCATGAAGGGTGCGTACCCCTCCGGGATACTGGCGTGAGTTTATCTATTGTAATGTAATGCAAGCGACATTTTGGAACAATCGCTCTGTTTTAGCTTTACTTCGCAAATCCCTATTGGATTTAACAGACAATGGAATTTAATTCAAAGGTACTTTTCCACGCAGCTGATATGATTGGGTGATTTTAGCGAATGTTAAACCATTATACTTTACAAACCTATTGTCTTTCATTGTCAGGTGTTGAAGGTGTGAATACAATCACTTCTGTTCTAGATTGTATATGCCCGACCAACACAAATAGACACCTGTCAACGTGACGTCACTTATGGCTGTCCTTGTCACGCTAACGAGGTGCAAATGGCGCCAAAGAGAGAGCGCAAGGGGAACAGTCATCTTGATTGTCTAGTTGTTTTGGTCGGCTACTAGTGCCCAAGCAACAATAGTCATAACGTTAATCTAGTAGAATACCTTTAAAATGCTGTAGGTTGGGTCAGAATGACACACCTAGGCAAATCCTATCGCTGGACAAATATCTAAAGTGCGCCAGGTACGTTTTATGTAAAATCGAACTGTCATTTTATATGCTGATAGCTGCGTTGTAGTGGTTGCCTTACTATGCGAACATAATAAGTACTTTTCGAACTAAAACTTTCGTAAGCACTACCTACACATTATTAACTTAACTCAGTCAGAGACGAGCAAACCGACGACCCGACCTCCGTCTTCACTCACCATGATTAGGCTCTGCGAATCAGAACGAAACCTTGTCGGACTCTTCCGACAAAAAAACCAAGTAAGTGAATCCGGAGTCAAATTAACAAAGTATAAGTACTTTTTCGTACGTAGAAAAAGAAATCATCTAGCGTCAGTAGAGCTAGCATAGTAACTCTCAGGGTTCCACTCTATCGGGTTAAGTATTTAAACGACTCCAAAGTGTCAAAATATGTAGATATGTATTTGACAGTTCTGATTAGGCTAGATCAGACAACTCCACACAGAGGAGGACTTACGTGGTCGCACCCCTGGAATTACTACGCTGGTTTCCACTAATCTTCGACAATATCGCAATAGGGCGCCGGCAGGTTACCTTGCCGTTTGTGCACTTCTACACCCAGCTGCGGTTCCGAGAGAACAATACAGGGGTAAGGCTAGAGCTTTTGTTGCCTACAAGCCTATCACTCTAAAGGTTATCGAATAACATTAGGTTCAGGGTGTACCTATATTCTTATAGATAGAGAACACTTTATCCTCCTCAGTCCTGACCTTGAAAATAACAATGGTTTTCAATTGTTATTTTCAAGGTCAGGATTGAGGAGGTTATTGTACATAAAAAAAGGAAATTGCACAGATATTTCTTGACCTAAGAGTACAGACGGCGGCCTTATCATTGTAAGTGATCTCTTCCAGACAACTTTATATATCTACACATTAGCTTCTGGGTTCGATGGCCAGCATACAATTGAGAACAAAATCTACGTAACTCAGATTTTTTTAAAGTCAAAGCAGTTTATTTACGAATCAATAGTAGCAGCATCACTCGCATCACGAGTTAAATATGTTATAAAATTCGTTACATTTTTAGTATACCTGTAATCAATGCATTAATACGGAATTAAAAAAAATAAACACATAAAGCATTTTTTTACTATTTATTTTATTTTAGCTGTCCTATTCTTCTATTCCAAATTCGAAAAATGGCTTTTATGACATTTCATCCTCAAAGGCTCTATTATACAGGGTGTTACAAAATCCACACATACATACCTCCGAAAATGGCGGGTTCTACTCATCAATACAAACCACTTTGTGGACTGAAAGAGGATGTAGTGACTAAAATTCAGATAGGAATGTTGCGTTGGATTGGACATGTGGGGAGGATGAAGGAAGACAGATTGTCGAAACAAATATATCGAGCGAATGTGGGTGGAAGGGCCGGTAAGCGACGTCCCAGAGGGACATACTTCGACCAAATAGGGGATATATCGCAAAGGGCAAGATAAAAAGTACAATTTTACTAGTTTCCGAACCCCTCTAATGAACGACTTATGAATGACTAATGAATGTTGAGGAAGCGAAAGTGATCTGTCAGGATCGTGGCAAGTGGCAGTCTCTGGTCTGTACCTACCCCTCTGGGATACAGGCGTTGGTTTACGTATGAATGTAAAATAATAATTGATAATAATAATAATTGACTGTACTTGCCACTTCAGTCTACCCGTGACCACGGCAGCTGCAACATTACTGAAACGTCTGGAATTAAGGCAATTAAATTTTACCCAATAAATAATCGCGAGGAGGCCCGCTTAATATATAACTATCTATGAGCGTCGCGAGTCATTAAGCAATACTATTAAAATTCCAATACCAACCTTGAAGATTCTGAGTAGATTTAGTTCTCAATTGGACGCTGACCATCGAACCCAGAAGCAAATTTGAGGCTTTCTACAGATCTTTCGTGTAATATAAAAGAGAGAGACAAATACTTCGCGTCATTCAGCTAGTTTCTAAATTGAGTATTTCACTGGGTAAACACTCAAGTATCAGTCTGTCTCCTTAAAAGTAATCATTCTCGTAAAAACCCCGTCCCTGTGACCAAGCGCGGTATTTTGAAAACCCCTCCCACCTAAAGGAGTCACCTAGTATGGGTACGTTCCCTTACGTACGAAAGTTATTTACTTTGTGAAATTATCAGTTCAGAAACCGACGATTTGTGTTTCAATAGACCATGGCACATTTTCATCGTCAATCTGCCACTATAACGCACTACCCACCGGTTTCTCATACACTAACAAGCTGTTAATGTACTGTTTTTTTTTGTATGCACTTTGGTCAATTGACAGCCGTTAACAGTAGATTAACAGATTTAACGGCGTGTTAGTGTACGAGAAACTGGGGGTAGTTCTCTTGGTCAGCCCTTAGTTTTTGTTCCACTGCATACTATTCCGATTGATGCATAACTCTGTCGTATTTTTCAGAACTCTGCATGTACAGTCGTCACAACATCAAGCTTTAAATTTTAGTTGCAATGCAGCCCATAACATAACTGAGTAGTCTGCACGGAAGTAAATATGGATGCGCTCTCGACTGTACCCTGCGTGACACAGCGACCGTCGCACCAGGTCGCGTTGTCGCCACTACACGTAGCGGCGTGTAGTGGCAACAACGCGGCCTCGCCGATACCGGGCGATAGCACGCCGAGCGCTAACGGGTCTCGAGCAGGGCTGTCGACCACTGAAAATCATGTAAAATATATAATGCAAATAAAAAGAAGTTAGATAGATAGAATATTCTTCATTGTTTGTACACCAGGAATTACGAGTACATACGAGAATTTAACATAAATCTAGTACAGTACAATTGGCGGCCTTATTACTAAAAGTAATCTCTTCCAGACAACCATTGATGGAAAAAAATTAGAAGCTAAATGACGGGTAGACGGTGCAACTAAACAATACTAAGGAAGATATTTACATATTTAATACACATACATAAACGGTACATAAAAATGAAATAAATATAGAATAAACATACATAAATAAAAATTATCATATGAAGGGAGGAGATGAACGAAAATTATACCTACATACTACTAGGAAGAGATTTCACCAGAAAAAAGAAATAAAAAAACAAACTTAAACTAAGGCAAAGTAATATTTTTGAACTCTGCTCTTAAATACTGACAGGGACAGTGAAAATCTTATGGCCAAAGGCAGATCATTCCACAGGCGGACAGCTGTGATAGTAAAGGAATTGCTGAAGGACCTTGTCGAATGACTCGGTGTCTTCAGCAATCGATTCTGAGCGGAAAAGTTGTTTTACGATCCTGCCAGCCTTACAGCCAGGCTTTGGAAATTTGTTTTAGAAAGAAGTCCACCTTTTTCACCTTCTTTTAATAGTAGTTTAAATGTGCAATAACAGGAGCTTAAATAAACAAATAACTCCTACGCAGCTTAAACACTTGTTTTGGTCCCAAACTAGGAAGAAAAGGAAGAGTTTCTTCAAGAATTGCAATGGGGAATCATTGCAGTCTGTAAATTATTTTCTTTTTATTTTCGTGTTTCCCAGCTGTCGACACATTGCTTCACAACTACCGGCTGTCGCGCCGTGTAGTGTAACCGTACCGTAGCCGCGTGCTGGCGGCGGCAACGCGACCTCGCCGCTACCGGTAAACGGTACTCGAGCTGCAAACCACTAAAATATGTGACATATACATTAAATAAACAATAAAAACCGACTTCGAAACACTAGAGCACTAAAAAGTTAGAAAAAATTTAGTCGGTGCCCAAAATATATGTGCTAGTCTTGAAACTGGGCACCGACTACAAATTATACTTCTACAATACCTACATGTGTAAATACTTCTGATAATTTTAATTATTTGTAACTTTTTTGTGCTTTAGTGTTTCGAGGTTGGTTTTTATTTTTTATTTAAAAAATTTTATTCTTCAATTTCTTGTGGGAGAGCGGGAGAAAAATAAATAAGTCCCTTATAACCATAATTTTCCCTACTTAATTCGTTGCTTTAAATTTTGAAGTTCTAACTTTCCATCTCCGAAAGTCTTCACCAGAACATCACCAAATTAACTTGGGACTACTTTTACGCTATTTTATGAAACATGCGGATATTAATAAAGGATGGGCCCCATTAGGGCTTATTTACTGCTGTCCATTGAAGAGTTCCGTTCTCCATCTCTGAAAAAATTGTCGAAATCGGTTAAGATTTGACGAGTTATGGAGGAACATAGCAAAAAAAAACATACGCGTCGAATTAATAACCTCCTCCTTTTTATGAAGTCGGTTAAAAATGGAGATGGAGATAATAGTACATTGGTACAAAGGTGTAATGTTGGTGATTACCGCTGAGGCACCCCATTGAGACCCGAGCCGTTAGGTGAGGGTCTTAAGAGAGCCGAGGACGGTAATCATAAATACACACGTGTATCATACCACGTTTTACAGCACACTTGTGAAGAACATAATACTAAAAATAACTACAATTTCGACAGTGAAAACGAGTTGTGAAAATTTTTTCGCAATGGCGGGAAAAATTAATCAGTTTTCAGGGGAATTCAAAGTTTTTTTTATTACAGAGAAAACGAAAGCTATATTTGAGTAAAAGTTTTATTTATTAAAAAAAGTACAAGTTGAAATTATCTATTTAAATACGAAGTTGCTTGAAATGAGCAAGCAATAGGTACATTAATTTTTTTGTACTATTGAACACGATCTTTTTTGTATCTAAACTAAAAACCCTATAACTCACTTGTGATTAATAGCATTGAAAAAGTCACAGTTTGATTACAAGTGTCATTATGTGCCTAATTGTGGTGAAATTGGAGCCATTTTATGAGCAAGTACATTGAAAAAAATGTTTTATTTTATGATCCTGGTGGCTGGCTGGTGATAATAGTGACAGAAACAATTCATTATAATTACGACACTCGTTAATTATGACAGTTCGGTGTACATTGCGTAACCGAGTATTCCTTCTTGGTAATCTGTGGGTGGATCGACTCGGCAATGTACATCGAATTGTCATAGAAAACCATGAATTGTAGTTGATAAATAAATGATAATGATAATGATAAAAATTTTATTTAAACCACTTGCTAATAAATAAACATTTCCTCAATTACTTAAAAGTATGATTATCTTATTATTGGTATAGTAAATGGTTGCCATTGACAATATAGAGGTTACCGTTGGACCTCACACTAGACGGAAATCTGTATAGTGAGGACCTGGTTATAATAAGTTGACAGTGTTCAAAGTTGGCGACGGGTACAGAATCATATTTTTACTTAGGTACTAAACAAAGACCGACAGTGGTATACAAATGTTTAAGAGTTACATGGTGAGATTAACTAGTTGA
Organism: Yponomeuta malinellus; assembly: GCA_947308005.1. Classification (NCBI taxonomy): domain Eukaryota; kingdom Metazoa; phylum Arthropoda; class Insecta; order Lepidoptera; family Yponomeutidae; genus Yponomeuta; species Yponomeuta malinellus. The sequence goes on from OX371019.1 coordinate 7,144,082, forward strand.
TTTAAAATTAATCAATACTAAAAAATAATAATAAATTAAAAATAACACAAAAGGAAACATTTATCAGATCAATATGGCAAATTCAGTATTAAGGTTGTGTGAGGGTTGTGAGAGGAGTAAGATGTGTTGATGGAAGTGTTGTGCGTTGTGTTGTGTTTATGTGTGATGTGATGAGTGGGAGTGAGAGTGAGTATATGAGATGTATAGTAGATTATGTGATGATTTTTAGGATATCCTCGGTTGAGTCATAGCCTAAGCCAGTAAGGAGCGTGAGGACATTCCGCTTGGCTTCAGTAAGGGAGCAATTCTTCAGCTGACATGGACGGAACAAAGTATTAAAAATGAAAGGGCCAAGGAAGGGCAAAAAACGTTGAGCAAATTTAGTTTTCGTCCTGGGAATGGGAATTCTTATATTACGTTTACCGATTAGATTCAAGTAATCAGGAGAAAGAATAAACTGGAGGAACTGCTGAGTTACCACCCTAAAGATAAACAGTTGTCGTATTGTTAGAAATTTTGTTTCAGTGTAAAGGGCGGTGGTAGGGAATCTGTAGGGTTTACTGTAGGTTACCTTAAGTATTGACCTTTGGGCACGCTCCAGAGCAATAAGGTGGGTTTTCGCAGCACCACCCCAGCACAAAATACAGTAAGTGAGCACTGACTGACATAGCGCTGTGTATATTGTATCAAGAACTTTTTTATTGTTGACAATTCTTACCTGTTTCATAACATGAATGAGTTTTCGGGCTCTAGCCGATAGGTATGATATATGTGGGGCAAAACTGAGATTCTCGTCAAGAAGTATTCCCAAGTATTTTATGGTGGAAGCTCTGGAGATGGAGTCATCACAACAGTTGATAGATTGTATGTTGGAACATGTATGGATAGTGATAGGGGCGGAGATCACTGGTTCCGAGGCCTTTGTCTTTGAGAAGCACAGATATTTACTTTTGGAGGCATTCAGAGTAAGCAGATTATTGTTTAGCCAAGTTGCTATCGATGACATACCCAATTCAGCAAGACCGAAAACTGCCTCCCAGGAAGATTCGTGGAAGATTATGGCTGTATCGTCCGCGTAGCAAAATATTTCAGCGTTGTCGTAATGTTTTATGGCGGAGCTGATATCATTTAAATAAAGAATGAAAAGAATTGGGCCAAGAATGCTACCCTGTGGAACACCAAAAGAAAGCTTACCCGGGTCACTTATACTCGTATATCCCACTTTAACTTTTTGGAGTCTGCAGGTTAGGTAGCTTCGGATCCATTCTAAGGCGGGCCCTCTGAACCCTAGCCTGTGTAATTTTTCCAGTAGTATGGGAGCAGACACCGTGTCAAAGGCCTTTGCTAAGTCTAGAAAGACTCCGACACAGGGCCTGCCCACATCCAGTTGCGAGGTCACCACACTAACCAGGGAGAGTACGGCATCCTCAGTAGACCTTCCCTGCCTAAAGCCGTATTGGGTTGGAGAGAGAATATTTTTTGATTCTAAGAAACCCACCATTCTCCTATACACAATTTTTTCTAATATTTTTGAGATGTTGCTTAGAAGAGAGATGGGTCTATAGTTGTTTGGGCATTCTTTGTCTCCTGATTTATATACAGGTGTCACTGACGCAAGCTTCCAACAGGAGGGGAACACGCCCGAGGCTAGGCTGAGATTGAAAACATGCGTGAGCGGGACAACTAGCGGATAACAGGCTAGTTTAAGCAGAAGGTTTGGTACACCATCAAATCCAGGGGCACTATTAATCCTTAGGCTGCGTATTATTCCAATGACCTCTTCAGTATCCGTAGGTTCCATGAAAAAGGAGTGGGGTGACTGGGGAACTTGAATTTCCGCAGCAAGTTCCTGTTGAGTTTTATGGAGCTTATTTAGGATTTTATTTGCTAAATTCGGGCCAACTGAAGTAAAGAAATTGTTACAATTGTTGAGATTAGGGTCCACTGCTAGAAGCTCTGAGGGAATTTTAGATTTTTCTGGGATATCACAAATAGTTTATATGCTCGAAGTGTGTTTGTTGGTTCACATCAGGAATGATACTATTCACCAAAAAACTAAGATGACTGACGAAGCCTATGTATTGGCAGTAGGCTAGTCACATATACCGAAGAAGCTGTAAAGTTTCTTGCTCTAGGCTCTGGGCTTAATAGTAGATCGAACCTGATACAGATTGCTGGCAGAGGCTAGATTAGGATGGCCGAGGATAGAAAGAAGTGGCGTATCTTGGGGGAGGACTATGTCCAGCAGTGGACGAGCACGGGCATATTGATTGATTGTTGTAGATTTGACAAACATTTAAGAATGTTTTTTTTAACAAAGCACAGATGGCGTGATATGATACAAACTGACTACTGAGCTCTATGCTGGCTAATATGACATGTACGATCATTATTTGTCATTAATTAAATTGTGCAACTTGTCAGTAGATTGTGTTAATGATGCTCGTAGATGTAGTTGCATCGATAATTATTGGTAAGTTTGAGATCATAGATTTTTCACTGCCCTGCTGTGCATAGCCTGATAGCGCTTCTCTGAGAGAGAATCTTAATCATCACGCGTGCCCACCGCGGATTGGTAATCTCAAAAGCTGAGGTAGGTATGTAAACACATCATATACTTACTCTGGTTTCCTCACGGTGGTTTCCTTCAAAAGGCCAAACATAATAATCTGGTAGCTTATTCTATCATAGTTCTTAATGAAACTTAGTGCGCTACAGAGTCTAGTTTTGCAATAAACAGCCTGAAATCACTTTGTAATCATAACTTTATCAGCTCGCTCTTTGGTCTAAGCATCAGATTGTAAGAGCGAGAGGTACGATGCCAAGGCCCGCGTTAGAAGGAGACGCAAGAGTCACGTTCCGTTGTTTACCGCGCGTCGATTCAGAGTTATTGTAATGAATACGATATAAATAAGTTACGTAAATGGTTCACAGGGAAAGCTGAAGAGGGGCCTTATTGTCTTGTTGTGTTATTTTTAAACGCGAAGCCTCTAAAACACTCCTCAAATGCAAGACCATCTTGTATAGAACAACGCACAGAATTTAAAGAGAGTTTTTATAAATGAAACTGTTACGGTCATATTTATATAAACACTCCTGATCATCATCATCATCATCATCATAATTCAGTCACAAGAAGTCCACTGCGGGAGGGACATAGGCCTCCTCCATGGATTTCCAAAAAGACCGGTTGGAAGCGGCCTGCATCCAGCGCCTTCCTGCCACTTGGATTAGGTCATCGGTCCATCTTGTGGCTGGTCGTCCTAGCTGCGCTTGCCGATATGTGGTCTCCATTCGAGAACTTTTCGGCCCCATCGGCCATCAGTTCTGCGTGCTATGTGCCCCGCCCACTTCCATTTCAACTTACTAATCCGCTGGGCTATGTCGACGACTTTCGTTCGTCTACGGATCTCATCATTTCTGATTCGATCTCGTAGCGAAATTCCGAGCTCCGACCCTTTCCATAGCTCGTTGCGTGACCTTGAGCCTTCTTATGAGGCCCATAGTGAGAGACCACGTTTCAGTGCCATAAATCATCACTGGTAACACACATTGGTTGTATAATTTTGTCTTGAGCGATTGAGGTATATTAGACGAAAAGACTTTTCTAAGTTTCCTCAACACTCTAAACACTCCTCAAACGCGGTTTAAATAATCTGTTATTTCGTCCTTTCCTTTACCACAGACTCCTTAGACTGCCTCTGTGGAGTTTTTTTTAAGAAATTGTGTTTTTATAAATAAGACTATTAATCTTCAGTTGAAGTCAATGAAAACCTCGTGAGGTGGCCCGAGTTTCTAAAATTGACCGATCGGAATATCTGGGATACTTTTACGATTCTCTCTCCCAGAGAAGTCTCAGCCTTGCAGTGGAAGGTTCTAAAGCCTGCTTATGCTTAATTTCCATTTTGCTTTATCTCTCTCAGAACAAAGTAGGTAACTTTGAAATCATCTATGCAATCTGAATTTACTACGTCCCCGAGCAACATCAAAGTAAAATTCGTTCAACCAAGAACTCTCACATCGGCAACATATTTAGGGTTCCACAATAAAAGTAAAATGGTTTCATCTTAACAAACTCAGCATTAATTTATCTCTTAAGGCCATGAAGGTTATTCAACTGTGAACATTTACATTGTAAATCGATTGTCTTTAAGGTCAATAAAAAAGTATCGTGGCATTAGCGAAAACTATTTAGATAAGATAAGATAAAATTTATTATTCAAAGAAGTGAAATCCTGACTACATTATATGTTTCTTATAGGTAGCTAAAAACTTAAATTAATTTTTAAAGGTATATAAATTAATGATTACAAAGAAACAACGATGGACAGGAATGTTGTGCCTGCGGCCCCAAAACTCGGATACCTTGTGTTGTGGGGGCCCTAGGGGGTGCTAGGTTTTAAGGCTAAGCTTCCCTTAATGTTTCCAAGATTTCCTATCCTTCTATGAATCTTTACAAAAAGGCAGCGAAATAACTCTAGTCTGACCTGCGACTCTATCTAACTAATGGTCTTTTACTCCACTATAAACTCTACCCAAAGGCAGCTTAAATTGTACATTGGCATTAAAAAACAGATGTTTTGCGTGGAAATAAATTTCTGAATTATTTCATCTGCACAGAAAAGTTAAGGGTGACTTTGCAACAAAAATATAAAGGTTGATCTGTTCTCGGCGTGCTTTCATCTAATATGGAGTAACTTGACTAAACAGTCACATTATAAAAAAAAATTACACAAATGGTGAACCTAAAGTAACTATCTAAAAGGTAACTAAATACTAAGAGATTTAAAAACTAATGGTATTTTTAGAATGGTCTGTCACCTATGTTTAACTGGTAGAAAATTCTTAAAGCTATAAGTCTGCCACATTGCTATTGTATATGAATTAATCTCTGTGCAATAAAGGTACATTAAATAAATGGTTACTTTTAAAATTGTTGCTGAACCCTCCAGCCTTTCGGCGTGAGTCTCACTTGATTACGGTTTTCATTGGGAGCGAATCGCCCCGACTCGATGCGGAAGAGGCGACGGCGGCGACTCCACCGCGTTACTGTTCCTGTTGCAAGAATGTGGCGCTCGACCTGCGGACTCCTGCGGGTTGCTCTAAGGCTGCCCATTCACCGTGTCGGTTTCTATCCGAAAATGTGTCGTAAGAGGTATAAATGTACAGCATCATTCGCTAAAATTATATGCTACATTCCACATAGAAATTTTTTTTTATTTATTTGCATCCAGAAGAGGACTACGCGATTACGGGACTACGAGAAAAAACGCGATTCACGCGCATGGGTGTGAAGCTTCCGTGTAAGTGGAAGTAAACATATGCCATGCTACAGCGCATTTGCATCGCTTGTCAAAAATGTCACGAAACGTGTTTACCATACAAATTTTATTATTTTACATTTATAAATCAAAATCCACTAATTCCTTATACATGGGGTATTAGTGGATTGTGAAATTAGAAATTAGACATCGTTTGGCTAAAATTAGATGTTCCCCAACAATCCGACATTGAATAGAAGGAAAATTATTTAGCTTTTGTAATATAAGCGGTGAGTGCAATGACTATTTATCAAAAAGTTATAAAGGGTTTTCTTGGCCTTTCCTAATGCCTCTTCTGATTTTTTATACGCTTACATCTCTTAACAGTTATTGACAGTTGTATGTTGGCCAAAATACGTACAAACAGCTATAACAAACATTTATTTCTTTCCAGTTTTTCGTTATGAAGGGCTAGTGTTTCGCCTTTGTGAGACGGACGCTTTGTCGCACTCGCGTGAATTGTGCAACAGTCGCAGATTCACGTCAGGTAAAAACATTAGCAAATAATTTCTTCTTTAAAATCTGCCACTATGAACGGGCAAGTTTTTTTTATTAACTTATATATGTTCCTCGAAAACTACTCATTCGCTAAACTGCGTGGTGGTTTGTTGGCGAATTATAGCGCACCTTCGTGACCTTAGTTTATCACGCTTGCGTGACAGATGACGCTGTCGTAGACTCGCATTGCGTGGTGAATATACAGCACAATCCCGTGGCCATATTGCCTCTGCCGATCGTTCGGTGCGTTTGATTTGTGGCGGGCTACATTAGCGCTAAATCTAATGCCGTTTATTGCCTACCTAACCTGTAAATAGGCGGTGAACTAAGTCAGGACAGGCTTTAACACAGCGTGTTAAAACGACCCAGGATATCCTTCATGAGAGGACTCGGCATAATTAACTTTGTATTGCAAAAGCACTAAAAAGTCAAACTTTGCAGCAGCGATGGGTTAGGTCAGGTTAAGTAAAACAAAGTACTCTATGGTTAGGTTAACTAACAGAAACGAACTGCTCACGAACAGCAACTAATTTTTATATAATAAATAAATATATAGATTGGCAAGTGGCAAAGCTTGGTTTCTGCATATCCCTCCGGCATACAGACGTGAGTTCATGTATGTAGGCGCATACAATTATTATTACAAGCGATCTTATTGCGACCTAAGGTTGTTTTAACCTTTGTTTACCATTGTCTTAATCACAGAATGTTCTAGGCATAGAATTAAAATGCGTAGAATCGCAATTCGACCTTTCAAAATGAGGCAACAAGTTGGTAGCCAATTGGCGAATGCGTACTTACAGTCGAAATTCTCGTGTAGAACTCGCTGTGTATGACAGGCAGGCAGCGAATTGACTAGTAATCGCGGCAAGTGCACTCGCAGCGACTAGTCTCTGTGTATGACCGAAGCTTTAGGCACATGCTCATTGTCAGCCCACCTCTGCCCACTGTTGGGTATATCCGTTTTCCCCAGTACGCCATCTTTCGCGGTCTCTTGCCATTCGCATCCACATAGGTACTTGTTACGAGAATGTGTGCGTATCGCCTCGCTTTGGAGTGGAATAGGCATGGTTCTAAAAAAAAGTTCTGATATTATTCAGAGTACCGAGATGTCAAATCTTAGTGTTATTATAAGATAACATAAGATAAGATAATATAAAACAGTATAAGATAAGATAAATGCATTTATTTCTAAAACATACTCGTAGGTACAACAGAGTTGAGATGCTACAGTTAAAAGAAATAGTTACATAGAGACATGGGTTTTGCACAAATTTTGACACTGAAAATAATAATTGGAAAAAGTCCACTTAACACAATAAGTTAGTCAAACAGGTAATGGTACAGGTATTAAAGACTATTCACATATCGTGCATTTCATAAAAGATCAAATTATATTAATAGTATGTCAAATGATGTTAAAAGTATATCAAATTATTTCTATTATATTATAGGCATGTTAGGAATTTACAAAGAATTAACAGTAATTATACAATTTCATTCAAAAATTCAGTCACCGAATAATAGCATTTTTCTATCCAGAACAAGATGCATGCTGGATGCAGGCCGCTTCCAACCGGTCTTTTTGGAAATCCATGTAGGAGGCCTATGTCCAGCAGTGGACTTCTTGTGGCTGAATGATGATGATGATGATGATGATGATGATCCAGAACAAAGTGAGGTTTTTTTAAAAAGGCTTAGTAGAAGTTTTTTTACGTCTGCTGGTAGTTTATTATAAATTTTTGGCGCCATACCAACAATACTTTAATGCATTGTTGAAGACACAATTTATCCCTATTACGTAAATTGGTAGGGTGCATTTGGGTGTGTAGAGAGAGGATATTATAGTTAAAATTTTGAAGCTCGTAAAGGAGTTTTTGCAACTATCTGAAGACTTCGGTCCACACATAATAGGGGTTAAAGTATGAAATTGCCGTTTTATTGGAATAGGTTGTTTGAATTGACATAGAATCTTCATGGTTTGAGGTTTTCGAATGAAACTTTTTTCAAATGGTTTCTATGATGTTCTTTTTTTAAAAAATGTGAAACATTTGAATATCGACTTTCAATTGTTTTTGTTATTCAATTTAGACATGAAAGATGGATACTGCGATAATTCTAGTGATTTTTGAATACGAGAATAGCCCGCAATATCAATGCTGCGTTTGGAGAGGGGTCTACTAATGAACGCACCGTGCGATTTTGGTTTAAACGCTTTCGTGATGGAAATTTCGACTTAAAGAACGAGCCACGAGGAAGACCGCCCACACAGGTGAATAACGATGAATTAAGAGAGATAGTGGAAGCCGACCCTAGTCAAACTACCCAGGAATTAGCGGCATGGTTTAACGTTACCTTACCCACAATATTGACTCACTTGCGTCAAATCAATAAAATAAAAAAATACGAAAAATGGGTGCCTCATAATCACTCGAATTTTCGCAGTATCCATCTTTCTTGTCTAAATTGAATAACAAAAACAATTGAAAGTCGATATTCAAATGTTTCACATTTTTTGAAAAAGAACATAATAGAAACCATTTGAAAAAAGTTTCATTTGAAAACCTCAAACCATGAAGATTCTATGTCAATTCAAAGAACCTATTGCAATAAACGGCAATTTCATACTTTAACCCCTATATTACCTATTATCACGAACAAATCGCTTCTTGAATACAAACATATTCAACCTTCTTACATTCTCGCCTGAAACAACCGTCAAAGGTCGAATTAAAGTCTTACACTTATTCACAAAAATACAAGAAATCAGTGAATATTACAAATTTATTATAGTAGGATTATGGTACCTTTGAAATGCCGAATTATTTCTACCTAACTATTGTCAATATAATGGATGTCGTAGAAGGCGACTAAGGAAATAAATTACCAGGAGATGGGCAGCAGCGTCTTCCTGAGATTCCAACCGCATACTGCGATCGCCAACCCGCTTGCCAAGCGTGGCGATTATGGCAAAACCCCTCATTGTTATGAAAACCATGAGGGAGGCCTATGTCTTGCAGTGGGTGTCAAATGGCTGATGATGATGATGATGATTGTCAATATTTAAGACACTGCCCATTTTGTTCGACACTTTCTGTCTTTGCGTCGTAAGTCTATGATTCTAGGTTTACCGCGGAGGCGTTGCCGAGACCTATTATTTGACTGTCACCTGCAGAAAGGAGTTGAGAACAGACGTTCTTTGTCAACTTGCGTGGGCATGATAGGTTTATTTGCATCAATAGTTTTAGGCATACAGTCGAAAGCATGTTGGATTTCGAATCGTTTTCAAACTGCTCTTATTTTGGGGATTTGTACCGTCAGAGATTGAAAAGTAAAATTGAAATTAATTGCAATTAATCAGCTATCCGTGTGGCGCCGGATTAAGAATAGCGTCACTCCATTTCCTTCCGTGGATGTCGTAGAAGGCGACTAAGGAAATCAATTACCAGGAGACGGGCAGCAGCGTCTTCCTGAGATTCCAACCGCATACTGTGATCGCCAACCCGCCTGCCAAGCGTGGTGATTATGGCTAAACCCCTCATTGTTATGAAAATCACGAAGGAGGCCTATGTCCTGCAGTGGACGTCAAATGGCTGATGATGATGACGATGATGAAAGACGTCGACAAAATGGTAATAGGTAACATAACCAAGCGTAAGCGGCACGTACGTACGCACAGCGCTGGTTTTCAGTTTGCCCGCAGTGCAAAGTGGAGCAAACACTAGTGATTTGTAATGTAGTAAAAACCGGCCAAGTGCGAGTCAGACTCGCGCACGAAGGGTTCCGTACTATTATCAGCCAGACAGAGCTGGCTGATGGCTGATGATGATGAGACAGAGATCGAATTTGAGAACAGCGCCATCTATAGAAAGTAACAAGAAGCGTTTAACATTGACATTTAAAGACATGACATCGCCGCTGTGAAAGTTGCGCTAACGTTTGTTGTATGGGAGCCCTTATTAAATATTTATTTTAATTCTGTTTTTAGTATTTGTTGTTATAGCGGCAACAGAAATACATCATCTGTGAAAATTTCAACTGCCTAGCTATCACGGTTCATGAGATACAGCCTGGTGACAGACAGGGTGCTGAATTGAAGACACATTCATTAAAAAAATGCATTGAATTAAAATTAAGCTTCTAAACAAAACTGAAAATTAGGACCCTTTTAGACGGTCTTTCAAAAAAATAGATATCTATATAAATATATATATATATATACGTATATACGTATAAGCAGCCTGTATACTTCCCACTCTATGCCTGTGCTCTACGCAAAGGCCTTCTCTCAGAGAGAGAGTATGGGCTTAATCACCACGCGTGCCCACCGCGGATTGGCGATTTCAAGCGCTGAGGTATGTGAATAGCTCAGACACTCGGGTTTTGCTCTTGATGTTTTTCTTCACCGTCAGCGAATGGTATTGCTACTATAACTTCACAAATGAACATAGCTTAGAAAACAAAGTCATAGGTTCATGGCCGCACTGGGAATCGAATCTGGGTCTGTCGCTTCCGAGTCCAATGTTCTACTCGCTAGGTTACTCCCGCCCTCAATCAGAAATCAAGAAATCAAACATTTATTTTAGCGTAAAGAGTTTACATTCTGTTTGTTGAATTTCAATGTACAATGTTATCCCTTGTCTTCGGGTCGATTGTGGAGAAAAATAGGTACATCTAGAAAAACACTACACACTGACCATGTACTAATTTCTATTAAGCAGCCTATATGCATCCCACTGTAGGGCACAGGCCTTCTCTCAGGGAGAGAGTATGGGCTTAATCACCACGCGTGCTCACCGTGGATTGGCGATTTCGAGCGCTGAGTTATGTGAGTAGCTCAGACACTCAGGTTTCCTCACGATGTTTTCCTTCACGATTAGCGAGTGGTATTGCTACTACACTGACCATATTTTCTCAAATTGTCTTAAATATAATGCATGCATAAGCAGCCTATATACGTCCCACTGTAGGGCACAGGCCTTCTCTCAGGGAGAGAGTATGGGCTTAATCACCACGCGTGCCCAACGCGGATTGGCGATTTCAAGCGCTGAGGTATATGAATAGCTCAGACACTCAGGTTTCCTCACGATGTTTTCCTTCACCGTTAGCGAGTGGTATTGCTACTATAAATTCACAAATTTACATAACTTAGAAAACAAAGTCATAGGTACATGCCCGCACTGGGAATCGAACCTGGGTCTCAATATAATGCATAAGTTTTTATTATCAAAAAATATAATGCATAAGTTATTATTATTATTTCCTTACATTATTATTTCACTAGATTGTTAAATTCCACCGCCACATTCGCAAAATAAACACGAGTTATCTGTCACTTATAGCGGAGAAGTTTCATTGGCATTATTTTACATTTACTCTAAGACTGTGTCTAAAATTGTTATACATTATAGTAACAATCGCGATTAGACGCGTGAAATGTATAATCATTAAAAAAGAATGGTTTTATTTATAAAAAACACGATTCCTCTGAAATACCCCTTAGTCAGAGGCTATTTAAATAATCTGTGGAAAGCCCTTCACCACAGACTATTTAAACTGCCTCTGAGAAGTGTTCTAAGGAATCGTTTTTTATAAGTAAATCTGTTCATTCCAAAGATTTGCCTATTTTGCGCATTTAATACAAAGTGTTCCGCTTTTTCGAAAACTATAGGACGACCAGTCACAAGATGGACAGATGACCTCATCCAAGTGGCAGGAAGGCGCTGGATGCCGGCCGCTTCCTACCGGTCTTTTTGGAAATCCATGGAGGAGGCCTATGTCCAGCAGTGGACTTCTTGTGGCTGAATGATGATGATAGAATACCTACTCTAGTTGAGGATTTGGGCACAATAAGGCCGCTATTTCGTATATCCACGGCCCCCATTTCAAATAGTACTTTCCAAGTAGGAAAAAATAATTTGTACTAAACGGCCACGCAATGTACATTGAATTGTCATAATAAACTATGAATTGTAGTCTTATGAAACGCGGCCCAGCGCTTGAATAGAACCCACGCTGGGCATAAGTCTCTTCAATTCCATTAAAGTATAGCAACAATTAACGGGCATATTTTCTAAAACGAACAAAACAATCAGCCAATGATTAAAATACCCAGTGGTCACTGTCGGTGGCACAATGAAGTAACAGAATATAACAGAAGTACCCTCTGTCGCAAATGCTGAAATCAGAAATCAATAATTTATTTCAACGTAAAGAATTAACGTTCTGTTTGCTGAATGTCAATGTACTTGTTTTTTAACCGCTGCCTTTGGGCCATATTTGTAGTGGAGAAAAAGGCACCGGAAAAAATCTCCACTCTGACCATCTTTTCTCAAATCATCTTAAAGAAGAAGAAGAAGAAGAACATTACAAAGAAATACATACAGTAGGCACATAAGCCAATATCCTTACAAAGAATTACAAACAATATTAAACTTAATACATTGAAGCCTATAATATGATAACATTCCGTGATTTATTGCAAAACGTAATACTTGACAATTGACCATGCCTGCCAAGTATTCCTTATGTTATAATGCCTGTTACGACGAGTGATGGTATCTTAGCGATATAGGCCTCATATTCGGGAGGACGTGGGTTCGAATCCCAGCACTAATAACTTTGTTTTCTAAGCTACGTACATTTGTAAAGTTATAGTAGCAATACCCTTCGCTAACCGTAAGGAAAGAGGAAAGGAACGAAAAAATCGTGAGGAAACCTGAGTGTCTGAGGTGTTCACATATCTCGACGCTTGAAATTGCCTATCCGCGGTGGGCACGCGTGGTCATTAAGCCCAAATTCTCTCCCTCCGAGAGTAGGGCCTGTACCCTGCAGTGGGACGTAATTAGGTTACATTAAAAAATGCATGAGGTTGACTTTGCATCGCATAGGTCTCATGGGCGCTGAGCGTGACATACAATATTATGGGCAAGGGTTCTAAAAAAATAGTTCTGGCAAATAAATATTTTTTTCGAGAAAATAGGTAATTTTGTGAGCCTGGGCTGAATATTCCGATTTGGACTGCTTTTGTTAATTTTTAAAGCGAAAACAAAGAACCGAAGTCTTGAGGGGTCCAAAGTGTCGTGACGTCACATGTCGAAAATATAATTAATAACTTATTGAGTTGTTAATTTTTTTTTTAATTTTGAGAAAAACTTAACAGAAACTCACGCCTGTATCCCAATCAAATGTTTATCAAGTGTTTGTGATGAAGTTGTTATATTAAAACATAATTTAAATGGAAATACAACTAATGCCGGAATTGCCGTTTTAATTTAATAATTTCGGCATGTAAAATCGCAAAATATGTGACGTCACACTAGGGAGGGGGTCTCACAAATATGACCAACTGTGACAAGGACGGGGGAGGGGTCAAGAAATCACGAAATTGGTGTGACGTACTTTATGGATGACCCCTTAGTAGAATGGATAAAATACTTAAAAACCAATTAGAAAAGAGTGGTCTAAAACTACATCGGTAGTCAATTAGCGCTCAAGATTTTGTTAAAAAACGCACACGTATCTTCCCGAAAATCCTAATTCTGTCGTTTTAAAAATTAAAACATCCGGTTCGCTAATTTCTTAGGATGATAGATAAATATTTAGATAGATAGATAGATAGATAGATAGAATATTCTTTATTGTATGTACACCAGGAATTACATATGAGAATTTAACAATAATATAGTACAGTACAATTGGCGGCCTTATTACTAAAATTAATTTCTTCCAGACAACCATTGACGGAAAAAAAATGAGAAGCTAAATGACGGGTAGTCGGTGCAACTAAACAATACTAAGAAATATATTTATATATTTAATACACATACATAAACGGTACATAAATATAAGATAAATATAGAATAAACATACATAAATAAAAATTATCATATGAAGGGAGGAGATGAACGAAAAAATACCTACATACTACTAGGAATAGATTTCACCAAAAAATATTTATGTAAATTAACTATCATGAATCTCTTCGCGAATATCTTAGGACGTTCGCGAATGCCCGCTTTACTCTTGACATATTTACCAGTTGCATTGCTTCACATGACTGTTAGTTTAACCGCTTGGGACCTTCTGAGTAGTGGTTGCATGGTATTGTGGCAGTGCCCTGACGGTCGGCAGTTCTTTAGCGATATGAATATGAATAAAAGATGGCCCGTCCCACTGATGAGACAATATATCCTTGACGACTGTCAGGGACTTCGTTACACCGGGCCTAGGGCTGGCAAGAGCTGTAATGAGTCGATAGATGTCTTTTGTCGAGCGTGCGTGACGAAATTTGTTGGGAATAATATGATGCTATTGATGTAGAGGGTGGCTTCTCATGGGACGATATCGTAACTGGACGACATCGTTTGACCGTTAATGACTTAATGGAAACTCTGGGCTTAGTGGTCACTCCTCACATAGATGAGTGACCACTAAGCCCAGTGTTGTGCGTGAGCTTTTTTAGGTTACGTAGTCAACATGGAACCCAATGCGGGTTTTGCCGTGTCCGTTCGTCTGTCTGTTTGTCTGTATGTCTGTTTATCTGTCTATCTGTCTGTCTGTCTGTCTGCGGCTTAGCTCAAAAGCAAATTGCTACTAGAAGGCTGAAATTTGGCATAGGTATGCATATTAATCATGCCCACAAAACGGTAGAAATAAGTAATTAAAACAAATCCCTTAAACCTAAATTAAGTATGAATATTTTCTTCTCGCTTACCTCATAGTGTGGGGTATCATTGAATTGTTTTTTTAAAAAATAAATGTTTCAATTTAGGCATCACTTTGCGAAATATTAAGGATTAAAGCACAAATTTGTTTTAGTGTAGGGCAACCCGCCCCTTCTCCCGGCTAAACGTAAAAACGTGGCCATAATCACGGCCAAGAGTAGGCATTACAAGTTAACCAGTAATAGTCGACAAACTGATAAAAGGAAAACTTCGTAAAAATTCCATTGAAAATTATCTTGATCAAGTTGTTACTTGTGAAAAGCAGGTAGTTAGTATATGTAAAATAAAATCCAATTATAAATCCAAAGCCCCTCCTTCTAAGTTCGTATATTTTGACGACCAACTACGGAACCCTACAATGCACCTGTGTACGATGTTACGAGTCGTGCTTTTTGTGTTGCTAAAATGTCATAATTTGTCAATCCTCCTCACATGCACTGGGAACGTCGATTTTAGACTCTAAACAGTACGACACGCCACGTGTCGTCGTGCTATCATTGCAGATTTAATTACCCATATGATTTGTCTCAGCTACTTACCATAACTTGCCTCAAAGTGCTTAAATCTTAGTAGCCAGCTATCTATCGATATCGACAAACTAAACTTGTCAGCACTATTATTGTAATTCAAAACTACTTACACTGTACTTGTACACATCTCGCTCGGCGGGATGAAGAAGTCTAGCCCTTAATTGATGGCCTTTTTTAACAAACCGACTTAAGAGGAAGCGCTCTGCTTTCAATGCAATTAATTGTACTTTTTACCGCGTCGTAACAAAAGCTAGGATGAGTTTCTTTGTAAGAAGCATCTTGGTATGAAGTTTCTAGAATTCTAAGTGTGATGCATGACTTCGATGGTATAAAGAAGGTACAGTATAGCTCACCTGAGTAGAGTACACGAATGTAACGCCTTTACATTCGTGTACTTTACTCGCTGGTAGCCTAATGGGTAGAACATTGGACTCAGAAGAGAGAGACCCAGGTTCAATACCCAGTGCGGGCATGTACCTATGGCTTTGTTTTCTAAGTTATGTACATTTGTGAAGTTATAGTAGTAATACCAATAGCAATATGCCCATACTCTCTCCCTGAGAGAAGGCCTGCCCCCTACAGTGGGACGTACCTATATAGGCTGCTTATACACTCTCCTCAGGTGAGCTCATAAACTTCGATTTGTGTCCTCTAATTATGTCTGTGTCAGCCGTTAGCGGCTGATAGTTGACAGATTGACAGATTGTCAGTGTACGACAAATTCATATCCCCTGCAGCTGCTGAGTCGGACCCGATTTTGAACGATTCCAATCGTCTAACTGACAAATTCCATAGAGATTTGGTGCGCATGATTTGAACCGAGATGATATTTTTTTGATATTCTGGAGTGGGTCTCACCATGTCTCACAATAAGAGTGTTTATGTTTAGAATAAGTTTTACCGGACCTTTCTGTAACACCCAATATTTGGAAACGGGAAGTTAGCGAGATCGCGTTATTTTGACTGTATCTTAAAATATAATAATAATAATAATTTCCACACAATACAATCACTTGACCTAGTCCCAGACTAGGATACCCTGTGCTTTGGTAACCAGGCAAGGGCGTCACAAAAACGAAATATGGATGTTGATGAAGCGAAAGAGTGAGAGCTTACTGCCTACCCCTCCGGGATACAGGTGTGAGTTCATGTAACGTATGTTGTATAATAAGTGTAAATAAAAATGAAATAGCTTCGGCGCGCGGTATTTTTGTTAATAATGCGTCGAAAAACACGCGGACAGTGTCAAAAATTTAATATAAAATCGCTTGCTTACGGCCGGGCCGGCCATTGTTTTTAGGGGTCGAGCGAGCATTTCTTTTGTCATTATTCCGCCGGGCGGGAATTCCCAGCATCGCGGTGTGAATTAAACGTAGCAGAAGCACAGGGCCCGGATTCTCTTAATGCATTCATTATAGATCCATGACAATGGGCATTGTCCTAAATATTGACAATAGTTGCAAATGGTACATCGTTTTAAAGGTCGGTAAATATAATGCTATAATTATAAGTTAATAATAATCACGGATTGCTCGTATTTTTTTGTAAATAAGTGTGTATTGAATGAAATGAAAGTATAGGTTTAATATTTTTGAATAAAATCGCTAAGACATTGACATCACGGTATTCCGTAAAAAACAAATATAATATATTTTTTAAGTTTGCACAGATTATGAGTGTCTTTTTTAGTTTTGATTATTTAAAGAGTTCTTGTATCGAGTCAGGTGTCATTAGAAACTGACAGTTTGTAGGATCTCAGTTGATGACGTACGTCCATGCATGACGTACTTCCGGTTTCGTAGACTCTGGCTCTTTTTTCACTTTAAAAATTAATTAAAGCAGCCCTAAACAAAATATTCAGCAAATATTATATATATATATGTCAGATTCAGAGTAGCGTCACTTCATTTCCTTCCGTGGATGTCGTAGAAGGCGACTAAGGAAATCAAGTACCAGGAGACGGGCAGCAGCGTCTTCCTGAGATTCCCACCGTATACTGCGATCGCCAACCCGCCTGCCAAGCCTGGCGACTGTGCCGAAATCCCTCATGATTATGAAAACCACGAGGGAGGCTTATGTCCTGCTGTGGGCGTCAAATGGCTGGTGATATTTTTTTAGGACAATGCCCATTGCATCAGCGCGTCGATTACATTCAAGTATAAGCATCAAACCTACAGGGCTTCAAGGGAATGAATAAAGGATGTCATGTGGGACGAATATGTCAATCTAATATAGCAAAATTAGTCCATAAAGTACTTACATAATCTAGTCCCAGAGACCTAGAGCCGAGAGCAGAGATGGCGGACGCGGATGGCGGATGGATAACTGAGCGGAATTAAAATGGCCTCAGTGTGGGTGTATTTCTATGTTTGTGATGGTATCCTAGTTATTTATTATTTATAATGCACTGTCAGAGTAGGTCAGTCAGACCTTCTGTAACTATAATTTTGTGACGTCCAGTGCTATCGCCCACTGTGTTTTCATAAATATTCCTCGGGAAAGACAAATTTATTGTACCCGGATAAGTATCTTCAACAAAATGCCTGTAATTTCAGCGATTTTTCTCTCGAAAGGAAGCCTCCTTTGTGATCAATAGTGTGAACAAAATGAAACATGTTTTTAGTATGTTACATGATTGAAATAAGTAAACGCCGATATATTCATTATATGTGTTAATGGAATAAGTGATGGATCTCAAATAGGGGATGTATTAGCAAAGGGCAAGATAAAAAGTACCCGAAACTGACGTGCGTGCATGCAAGGACTAATGAATGTTGATGAAGCGAAAGAGATCTGTCAGGATCATAGCAAATGTACATCGAATTGTCATAGCAAAACATGAAATTGTAGTTCTATGAAACAGACCCCCTATGGTCTTTGCTTACTCCTCCGGGACACAAGCGTGAGTTTATTTTATGTTGTGTTATTGAAATAATGCAAAACTTTCTTCAGTATCAATAGTTTAATTCAACCACTAACTACGATAACCAAATTTTTCAAATTATTGTGTATTTTGTTTAATGGAGCGTCAAACTTAGATTGAAGTGGCATTGATAAAACAGAAGACAAAGAAAAACTCAAGAAAAATTAAAAAATAAAACCGTAAAAAATATTTTTTCAGGCCTTTCGGGGTCCCAAAAAATGCTAATAGTCAAGTTAATCTAATATTAAAAAACATGTTAGATTTAGGTTTGTCGCTGAATTCTAAGCATTTTATAAAAACACCCTTTTTAAAATAATGCATAAAACATTATTTTAAGAGATTAACTCGAATATTGACAAACGCTTCATACATATCATATCATAAAGGTGTTAAGTGCAAGTTGTGACGTCATAGCTAGGGTCCGATTTGTATGGCGCGTTTTTGTACCAAGTGACTAGAATGACTTCTCGACAGGTCACACTATGAAAAGTATTGGTCGTAGAGAAAAAATAACAATGTTTATTTGCCTTTTAACATGGCCTGTGCGCTATTGAAACGTTTTTTGTCCAAGTTTTCCATTCTACCTATTTATTTTTTACCCAGCAGTAAGATCAAATACAGTGTACTTATTTATACCCTGCATGTTACCATTGAATTTAATTCAATGATGTTACTAATCATTTGTACTTTTACACACTTGGACTTCAGCGGAGATCGCATTCACAAACGAGCAAATTGAAAACTGTAATCTGTACTGGCGCGCGAGTTTGAGTCAACCGATCAAATCGAATTTTAATTAATTTTTCTTCAAACAATGTCGAAGCTTGACGCGGTCAATTTATGTGAAAAATAATTGAGAATTACATACTTTTGCTTTCGGGAAGTAATTTAGTTTATTGATAATGAAGAAACGGTTTTCAGGTCGGGCATTACCTTATAAAAGAATATTCTTATCTTATCTTATCTTACCTATTTCAAATAATACGACGGTTAAAGTACACAAATGGAATCTATAGTCGACAGCAGGTCAAACCTTTACATTTAAGTTGCAGTCGCCCGTAATTGAGCAGAGTGAAAAGAAGAAGAAGAAGAAGAAAGACATTTATTATACCAACAAGATACATCACAGAAATGTAAAGGCTGATGTGCTGTCGGATATACCTTGACCCGAGTTGAAAATCATACATACATAGATAAACTCACGCCTGTATCCCAGAGGGGTAGGCAGAGACCAGGGACTGCCACTTGCTACGATCCTGCCAGATCACTTTCGCCCCTCCGTCTATCAGAACAATGACCCGCGGACCTGGCGCGAACGCATCGCTCTGGCCGACTACTAATGGTCCTCACAGATTTGTGTCGAGATATTTTTGGAAAGTGGCTCTTTTCATAAAAACCAACTAGCGTGTTCAATAGATATTGTTAAGGCGCGTTCATTGTGGTATGGCCTTCAAACCACCCAAAGTTCGTAGTGTACTTTAATCAAGTTACGAAAATAATCTGGATCGTTACGGGTCAAAACGAAACATTTCCCTGCAAATTGTCGGACGTTCCTCTTAATCCGACATGTTTATACGTTCGTAATAACCCGATAGTGATCTCTAAATGCAAAATTCCATATAATTTAAGCGGATCCATCAATAAATTCGAATGTTTTCGGCGGAAAGTGGTATGAACAGAAGCACGTCCATGCACCGACGTGGAAAGACAAAACGGTATATACGGTAAAAAAATGCGAATTCGATGACGGAACTAGAACTAACTTTTGTGCAAAATAAATGGTTTCCACACAAAGCAACTACTCGTCGTGGGCCCAAACTAGGATAGCATGTTGTAACCAGACAAGAACATTACAAGCATATAATGACCCTGTAGGTAAGTATACAAATCTACTGCCGTTTGTTACTGATATAGCCCAAAGAATTGCTCAGTTGACGTGGTAGTGGGCGGGGCACATAGCTCGGAGAACTGTCGGCCGATTCGACGCAGCGTTTGCAGGCTCCCCACCAGACGATCCGAAGACCTGGTTACGGTGGCGGGGCGTCGCTGGATGCGGGCGGCACAACACAGGGAAGCTTGGAAAATCATGAGGGAGGCCCATGTCCTGCAGTAGAGGTAGGCATCAAATGGCTGATGATGATGATGAAGACTGCCGTTTGGTAGGCAGGCGTGTTAACTGGTAGTCCAACGAGGCAGTCCGGTTTATAAAATTGATGATATAAAGTAGACCGAGAAATAGCGTTCGTTTGCTTTCACAGTCGGGTACAAGATGCCGGCAAATAACTTGAGAAAATATTTGCGCATAGAGGGAAATAAGACACGAGAATCTTCTCCCGCCCGCGCCACCTTCGTTCCGCGAGACCCAAAAGTCAAATTCAATAAAGCAATAATAAAGGGATCACTTCCTCAGCACAACGCTGAGTCAGCTGCCATTTGTGGCAACTTAGATACACCACAGGCTACATCTATGGTCCTGTTTTATTTATTTGTTTTGTCCGTTGTGTATTTAGTTTTCTTTCTGTTGTTATGCATATTATGTTACTTATCTGCTTATTTTGTTTCTGTGATGTATCTTGTTGGTAAGTATAATAAATGTCTTTCTTCTTCTTCTTCTTCAATATTCGTGTACGGTGCTCGGCAATATTGCCAATATGCCCAGGTTCGAGTGGAATAAAAAAGCGTGCGAATAATTTCTAATAATAATACAAGTGAGAAGTTCGCTCTGCTAGCGCAGCGTTCACTTTTACACGATTACGTGTTCATGCCCGGGTTTAGTGGCAAAAAATAAGTCAAAAATTTATGCAATTAAAAACCTTACTACTATTGCAAATGCGAATGTTTTGATCAATGGATGTCCATATAAATTGTCTTAGTATATAAATAGATTAACTAAGCTATTCACATACCTCAGCGCTTGAAATCGCCAATCCGCGGTGGGCACGCGTGGTGATTAAGCTCATACTCTCTCTCTGAGAGAAGCCCTGTGCCCTACATTGGGACGTATATAGGCTGCTTATGATAAACTAAGCAATACTCTTGTTATGGACAATCAACTTTTAATTTTGGCTCAATCACGCCAGGACGGATCTAAATGAAATTTGGCGCAAGGATAGATTGCAGTCTAAAATATCGTATAGGCTACCTTTTATACCCGAAAAATGTACATCAAAGTTTCCACGCGAATGAAGTCGCGGACAACAGAGAGTTAATAATATTCATGAAAGTTGTCCTTCTGGACAATTTATAGGTATTTTGTGAACGTCTCTCAATGCTAAATCTTTGGCAAACTGAGAGCTATCCTTGCATTTCGTATGGGTGATAAAATACGAGAGTGAATACCGGCCAAGCACGTACAGGGATGGTAGTTATGAGTTCCGTTGCATTGCATCTCTTTCCTCCAGACTATTCGCGAAGTTGATTGAAGTTGGGCGAGGCACAGTAATTTGTTTGTCAGTGCAAACGGTCTATCTATTTATCGATTTGGAATAACACTGAAGTGACATTGTATTTATAACATTAATACCAATAATACCTATTAATAATAAATAAATAATAAATAATTTCCACACAACAACAACACAATCACCTGTCCTCCTAAACTAGGACACAGCCAGACTGAGGGTATTTGTACAAATGTACGGCGGCCCCTAGTGGGAATCGAACCCGTGACATAGTAATCAAGGTAATTAAGAGCATGTACATATAAACTCACAAAAGTAAAAGTACAAAAATATTTTTTTGTTATTATGTAGGTCTATGTAGAGCCCATTTTGGTATCATAGGTCGATAGGTTTTTTTTTTCGCATTTTCAAAACGTCCGCCAATGTAAAACTTGGTCCCATATAGTAGAACTCCCTTTTCGGGAAGATGAGGGATTTTAATACACCCTGTATAGTTAACTTACTTACGATCTGTTAACAAACTGTTGACGGTTGCCATTTTGCCAAAGTGCACAAAGAAATTGACTGCCGTCAAGTCTGTTGACTGAGTGTTGCTTACGAGACATCCAGGGTCCAGATTGTTCATCGTGTGTATACAAGCACGAGTTGCAAAAAGGTTTGTAACAATATAGCTCGTCGTGGGTTCGATTTCCGCCGGAGGCCGCCGTACGTGATTTCCACAAATGCCCCCAGTTTGGGGGTTTTTCCATGTTTGTCCTTGCCTGGTTACCATAGCACAGAGTATCCTAGTCCGGGACCGGGACAAGTGATTGTGTTGTGTGGTTTATTTGTTTATTTTAACGACCAACGGATCCCTAAATCGAAATGGCTTCGACCGATCGACGACGCGAAATATCCCGTATTGTTGATTGTAAGTTCCGTGTAAATTTATACTGTATTGATAACTTATCGGGAGTGGGTGGGGGCTTATATTACTGTATGGATTGGCGGGCCACTCCCAACCGACCTGGGCCGCGTTTCATAAATCTACAATTCATAGTTTATTTATGACAATTCGATGTACATTGTGTAAACGAGTCTTTCTACTTGTCAATCTGTTGGTTGATCGGCTATGCAATGTACATCGAATAGTTATTAAAACAATGAATTGTAGCTCTAAGAAATAGGGTTGAGGCTCGGCTTTTTCCACGTAGCGGGAAACCCATTTGCTGCACCTCAAACATTATATAATTTTTTTTAATACTTCCTGAAATAAAGCAAAACCTGCCAACGACTTCTTCGGTAACCACTTCCAATAATAGCTCACACATATTTGCATGCGGGTCTAATCTCGTTTTTAGGGTTCCGTACCCGAAGGGTGTTAAACGGGACCCTATTACTAAGACTTTACTGTCCGTCTATCTGGATGTATGTTGCCAGGCTGTATCTCATGAACCGTGATAGCTAAGACGGTTGAAATATTCACAGATGATGTATTTCTGTGGCCGCTATAACAATAAATATTAAAAACAGAATAAAATAAACATTTGATCCCATATTACAAACGTAATTTTTTTGCCGTTTTTTGCTCGATATTAATAACGGCAACAGGTAGATGCTGGAAATATTCACAGAATGTTTATTTCTATATTCGCTTGAAAAGTAAAGAAGTAAATGAAAATAAAATAAATCATCAAGGGGGGCTCCAATACAACAAACGTGTTTTTTGCCGTTTTCAGTTGGCCGGTTTTTTTCTTACGATCATCATCACCATCACAGGCCTTTGCGTGCGTTACGGACAATTTAAGCATATATGTAAAAGAAAGGTCCGGAGTCGGGTCGGTACGGATTTGGTATTTCCTGGTTCTCTTGTCCGCCAGTGCCGAGCACCATACTTGGTCACAGATCTTGCAGCCCTCCAGGGGCCGTAATAAGATTCAAGAAAAACGATTGTTTTTCTTGAATCTTATTACGCCCTCTCACCAGGCGTAATAAGATTCAAGAAAAACAATTGTTTAATTACACATAAAATAAAAAATAATATTTTTTTTTTATTAATACGAAACAAATTTCTAGATAATGTGCATGCTAAAACTTATATTAGGAGAGATTCCAGGGATTTCCACGGATTTCCAATTCAAAAGTTTAACAATATTGAAAGCTCCAGTCAGAAAATAGCCTTATAGTCCTTTTGTAAATTTGCGAATGTTAAATAAAAGTAAACGAAAATATGAATTTACAAAAATTTACGTTAGTGCTTGAACAATAAAGTAATTGTAATATCTATTATTACCCAATATTATTCACTATCTGTTAAAACGTTTAAAATCAAGCATCGATAATAATGATAATATAATAATGCTTTTACATAGATAATAATGGTGCACTTGGGACCCGCCCGCCGTGGAAGCGAAAACTTGGGTCGCTTTATTACCTTGTAAATGATTGTTAACATATGTATGGACACCTTTACACATATTAACTTTATATACGCACCAGTTTTGAGTTACATTTCGCCGTTTGCATGAAATGGAGAGCATGATCGAGCATATTAAGAGCGTGTCTCCCATAAAAAAGTAGTTTGGCTTTAATTTAGAAACGACATACCTACCGGATTGTAATGAAATTTAACTCCAAACTTAGTCTTTTCAGTTTTTCTAATTATATGAATTAGAAAAACTGAAAAGACTAAGTTTGGAGTTTATTTGTCTATTTTTTCTCCAATATACGATCTAGATTTTGAAATGGACACCTAGTTTAACTTTTAACGTTCATTAAGTCATAGTTTCTGTGTTATTTTCACTAAAATAGCTTGATTTGATTTGAAGACACAAGTCGAGATGTGGTTGTATTTAGAATTGAAAATAAACGAGTAGACAGAAATGGGAGGCTCTCACAATTAGCTTATTTGTAATTGAAAAGAAGATTTCTTTCAAGTTTAACTGTCTCTTTTTATTGTCTTTCTCTCTCTGAGATAAAGGATACATGGCGACACTAAACACTCAGTCAGTGTATATATCGTGTGTCTGCGTGTGTCCACCGTAGCTTAAGACCCCTGTCTGTGCTACGCTACACTGACTATTTTTAAAGCTTGCCAGCTTAGACTTAATATTCATTAAACTGATTCGAGTGACTCTACTTAAACCTACATTACTTCGCTTCTTTAACATGTCGAATTTAATATAAGGTAACCTTTTAAGGGGTAGAAAGTACATTGGGCCGGAGAATTATCTAATGCCCGTTCTTGTGGTTTAGGACATAAAGACGAGTATTGAAAAGTCGCTATGTTTTGGCTTTTAAAGTTATTGATGGCAAACACGGCATCTTATCATATAGGCTCTGATGTATTAAGTGTAAGATGATTTGAGAAACGATGGTCAGAGTGGACCACTGCTTTTTTCTTCCCAACATACCTATACGGCCCGAAGGGAGCGGCTAACATAGTAACATAGTACATTGACATTCAGCAAACGGAATGTAAATTCTTTACGTTGAAATAAGTTATTGATTTCTGATTTATGTTGATGGCGCTCGATAATATAAATCTATAGAATATTCTTTGTTGTAAGTAGGTACATCAGGAATTAAATTTAAAACTAAAAATAATAAAGTGCAGTATAATTGGCGGCATCTTTACTAACATGGACGGAAAAGACGAAAGAAGCTGAAAGGCGCAACTAATAAACATGATTTTGATAAGATTTTTTTTTAAACAAACAAAACATAGATTTTTAGGTTTTAAGTATTTATTTCTCATAAGAACGAATTACATTTCATTCACTTAAAATGAGAAAAACAGGACTATAATCTAAGTAAATACAAACGTGAACATGCAACACCACATACCTTTCAGTTATTAGATTGTAACAAACGCTTAAATTATATATGTTTCTTTGATGTGGCATCTTAATCGGAACTTAAATTTGCGAAGTGAATCTCATATCTTTTGGTAGTTTGTTAGGTAAACAATTGTGCTCCTTCAAACAGAATTGACCTATTTCCGTATTGAGTTCGTGGTGGAAAAAGTTGTAAGTGATTTTTAGTGCGAGTCTGGTATCTGTGGTGCTTCGCCTTTAATTCTATATTAGATTGGATAAGTTTGTGATTAATTTTATAAATAAGGAGACATGTTTGATAGATATACAATTGCGTAATGTTCATGAGTTTTGTGTCTTGGTATATCGTTCGTGCAGGTGTAAGAAAATCGTAACAGAAAAGTACTTTAATAAGTATACATTACATATTCATACGGGAGAATGAATAGTGAATACTTACAGAATATTATGACAAAAGACGAGCGTAAACTTTACGACTGTCTCGTTGGTCTAGCGGAATTACGTCTGGTTACCATGCCGGAGATCGTGGGCTCGATTCTGAGGGTCGCCGTACATTAGTACAAACGGTCTCAGTCCGAATGCATTTCCATGATTGTGGTGTCCTTGCCTGGTTACCATAGCCTATCCTAGTTTGGGACCAGGTCAAGTGATTGTGTTGTGTGGAAGTTATTTATTTTAATATATACCTACCTAAGTAGCTCGCGTTAAACAGAGTGCACATCAATTTAGTTGCAAAATTACCCGCAAAGGGACCGAGTAGAGAGCACGGATGTAAGGTTGACATGCTGTCTACTGTACAGACTGTACTGCACTTTAACCTCCAAATTCGTGTATTCTGCTCCACGGAACGGTCTGTTCTGTGCTCCTTTACTGTGTACTTTACGGGTGACATCGCAACGAAAATGTAAAGGTTGACTGTCGACAGTACGCATCGCTTGTATTGTAATGGTATTTTTTATTTGTGATGCGTTAATTTGTCCCAATAAAAGTATTTCTTCTTCTATTTCTTCTTCTTCTTCTTCTTCTTTTAATGGTTGACATGCTGTCAACTGTACCTACCCAGATTAATTTTAAAATAACTGCCCTATAAAGTTTCTCTACGTTGTAAACTTATCCATAAAGCTTAAATAAGGGGCTAATGGTGATGTAGCTTTTCAGGGCTCTAATAAATGAGTTTTGCGGTGGTGGCCTAGTAGATAGAACATGGGACTCGGAAGCGGGAGACCCAGGTTCGATCATCAGTGCGGGCCAATGAACATCAAATGATTCAATAATAAACTGGTATTGATATGGATCAGTTGAGCTACCTATCAATTGTTTATAACATTCTTCACTTATAAACAATTGTTACAATTTTAAATAGTTTTTAATAGTTTTAATTTGTTTCTATTATTGAATTGTAATTTTCTTTGTTAATAATAAACTGCTATTTTAATTCGTCTTCTTCAGATGATACATTTTGGTCCGCACCATCACCGTGGGTTTCCGATTTTTTTATAACTGTAATTCGGTATTTGACACGATCAACAATAAATTATTGCATATGCTCGATTAAAACAATTTTTTTTCCTAAAATATAATAATTTATTTATTAATTAAATTATGAATAATAATATCTATTATTATTATTATTATAACAGAATAACAAAAATTCATATTTACATATGTACAATAAATACCTCAGATATATAAAAGATTGTCTCTAGACCGCTGCCGTTTGGTAGAGTTCCCAATATACTGGCAGCATTACCCCTCTGGATGGCCAGGCTGATGCGCTGACCGAGGTAGCTACCAGCTCTAGGGTCGCCTGACAAGTCGATGAGGCGCATAGATATTTGTTTGTAAAGATTACTCATTTGATATTTTGTCAAATACCCAGTTGGAATTGTATAGGTATTCATTACAGCATTCTCTTTCCAATTCAATCTCAAACCAGAGCGTATTCTTAACTAGTTTCTGCCCGCTGCTTCACACGCGTTGTGTAAGGTTATTTATATTCCATGGGAACTGATCTACGTCATAAAAAGTAGCCTATGTTTTGTTCCAGGCTTACAACTGTATGGAAATTTTCAGCCCAAACCGTTCAGTAGTTTTGGCGTGAAGAAGTAACAAACATACAAACATTTAAACATCCAAACTTTCGCATTTATAATATTAGTGTGATACAGCAGTTAAGACATTTAACTTCATTCTGTTCCTCGGCTGTTTTTTTATTATATGAATACCGCTAAATATTTCAAAACGTGGTTTAGCGATTGAGTGATAGTGCATTCAGTAATTACAAGTGAATTTTACTAAACCACTAGAAAAATCCACTAGCCACTAAAAGCGATATTTCACCACCAAAGCAGGGGTCGAAACCACCAGTTTTAGTGGAAAATCCACTGGGGTGGCAACACTGCTCTACTATCGACGCTATTGTGTTTAAATTGCGTCACAATTTAGTGCAGTAAGTAAAAAATAAAGACTTAGTAAACGTTTTTGTTGTAAGAAATAGCATTAAACTTATTGAAACTTCAGAGCGCCTCGGGAACTGAAAGCATATTTTGGCTAAATAAATAAATAAATACACTCAATTGTAACGCAAGTTGGCTAAATGAGTGTCGAGAGTTAAGAGGCAGGTAACCCTGACAGTTCCAAGTTAAGAAGTTGTTCGAAAGTTTATAATAGTCAGATTTTTGCGACAAAAACAAAAACCTTTTCATGCAAATATCGCGATTCTTCTCGCTTCGTAAACATAATTTAGGATGTGCAGTACATGTATCACTAGTATTTATAACCGGCACTCTGTATTCCAAAAAAACACATAAAGGTTCGTAATTAAATTACAAATTCATGCATAAAATTGCCGTTAAGAGCGTATTCGGGTTCCGTACAATATATTGTGTCGCTAGTCATCGCCCACGACTTCGCTCGCTGGAATTTTCGGTCTTATTGATAAAAAGTAGCTCGAGGGGGAGTTCTCGCTATAAACCGGCTTTAACTCCGTCTTAAGAATGTTTTAGTGCAATAATATAAGTTTTACAGTACAACGCAGTGACTATGGGAATTCTATCGTGCCCATTTAAATTATACCGCCACCACCAAATAAAATATTCTTAAAAGCTAATTATTATGTACTAGCAGTAATTTTATATAAATAAAAAATAATCGACACGACCAGGGACTCCAAAGCTGGGTATTACGTCAGGCAGAGGATAAGTCTCGCCATCCAACCTGGTAGCGTAGCCAGCATACTGGATACCCTTCCCAGAGGCAGCGATGTGGTCACAGTTTTCTATATTTAGTTATGTTACAGCCAAAGTAATAAATCTGGATATTATATATATTGTCTAGTCATTATATATAATGTCTACTCAGTTTAGATAAAGTGATAATGAACACAAAATTAATCACATTTACTAGCAATTTTATTTAATATCATATTAATATCATAATGTAGGGTACCTATGACTTTTCCATGCACCAACCTTGTTTAAGTTTGACACAAAACTAAGTTTTTTAGTGAAATATTTTTTTTCGCTTTATATAAAAAAAAAAGAACTAACACCCGAAGTTTCAGGATGGAGCGTCGCTGCGCTCCGCTCCATCCTGAAACTTCGAACCTATTTTTGCTTATGTATACTGACCTAACAAACAAAATGCGAAATATAAATTTAATCAAACAATTATTTGCTATATAACACTTGCCAAAATAAAACGTTAGCATAATAATTTATTACTTTGTCTAGTGAATTTGGCTTTTATATATAATGACCAGTCATTATGTATAATAGCTATTTAATCACTATGACTGTAACAGTTACATTAATTATAGGTTAAACAAAACTGTGAATATTATAAATTTATGATTGTTCATGTAAATAAATTATAATTTTAGTACAAAGTAATAATAAAATATAAACATTAATGAATAAATAAAATAAAATGCATTTTATTCAGATCGCAAGACCCATATAAAAAATATAAAAACAACAAACAAAGACAATACATACAGTAGAAACAAAACACAAAACGTTAAACACAAAGTTCAGTCACCCCAAGAATGCCGGTGACGTTTCATTTCAATTACAAAAATCCAATAAAAATGCGAAATAAATGCGAAAATAAGCCAGATTTAGAATTCTACAGTTTTGGAAAATATGTTAGCCGCGCTACAGTTTGGCTCGGATTTATATTGCGTAGTACATTAGATCTTGGAGTTCTTCTCTTTTGCCACTTTTCCGAATACATTCCATCCACAGAACATATTCCTATATTCTGTGATTCCATCGACATGTGATCAACACTTACAATGAGATCTACACAAGTCACAAGCGCCCATTAGTCTGAATTCTATCCGACTGAAAATATAATATGCTTTCAGACTTTTGGGTGTGATTAAGCGCAATTTGTTTTAGAACACTGAACCGTCACGCTCGGGTCGGGGATGCTGAGCCGGGTATACTCAGTTCTGTTCGGTGGGGGACGCTGAAGTTTTCACTTATATCGTGTGGGCATAAGTTCTCTTTTATCAACCTCTTGGTTTCATATTTACCTTATACTCATACTTACGAGTACCTTACTCCGCTGGCTCAACGACCCAAATTGCGTATTGACTACCAACAAAGGAAGTTGCCATACGATGTCTCCTGCCAATTACCTGCCTGTAGTTCACGCTAGTCCTTGGCTACTTTGTCCTTCCAGCGACACCTGGGAGGCCAACCTGTATTTGGTGGCCTTGAAGCCCTAGGTATGCCTCTTCACTGCCCAGTTCTATCTGACCGTTCCCAATGATCACGCCAATGGAGTCGGTGGCATTTCGTTTCTCCAATGATGTTGGGTTGTTCGGAAAACAGGTCTGCGATTTGTTGATTAATTAAAATTCTTCATAGTTGTTTGTTTGGTTGTTTAACTCATAACTTTTATTGGCATACGTATTTGTACAAGCTGTTAAATAACAATGACTCCCTGAGAGAAGGCCTGTGCCCTACAGTGGGACGTTATAGGCTGCTTATGTGTGTCGGTAGTTTGGTAAAATAAGATTTTTTTAGTAACATTTAGCTCTTTTTAATATACATATAGGTATCTCTCTATCTCTTTATTTCTCTATTTATATGTTTCTTTTAAACTCTTTTAACCTGCGTTTACCTATAAAAAAATCTATCAAGCGATTGTATATTTTGGTGGTAGAGAGATAGGAATGCATCAATAGAATCAGGGAATTCTAAGTTAATTCAGCAAGTGCCAATAGTTTTGTTTTTTAAGTTTTGTACATTTTGTGTATTTGTAGTAGCAATTCCACTCACTAGTTTCAAAGGAAATAAGTCTCAAGTCTGTAAAGGCCGAGCACAGATAGACTGATAACCTTTTGATATTTTATATTAGTACGGACGGACCGATACTTTGTACATCTTATAGATTACATCATCTGCCATCGACACCGGATGGCATTGCAGATGCCTTCGCTTTCTGACGTTCGAATTTTGAATTTTCCTTTTTACTTTTTTTGCGGGTTCTTTATTGAAGAGTTTGGAATGGATGTGCCTGCCAGTTTTTTTTGTCGAATTTTATGTCTTGAGCTTTTACTAAAGGAACTGCCTATGTTTTGAAATAAAAATTCTAATTAAATAAAATTAAAAAAATAATAATTTTGTGAAAACAATTTACTGTTTTTCAACGGCATATTCTAACCACGATTGAGAAACATATGGCACCAAGGGTTGCTCTAAAAATTACAAAAATAATCACAGATTTCGTGCCTCACACGACTATCGAGCACATTGGAAATTAATTGAGTGATAAAATGTGAAAAATGCCGTACTGACTTTTTGACTTTTTTCAAAAAGTTTAGGCTACAGGGCAACCCTAAAACAAAGACGATCGGGTTAAGGCTCAAATTGTATCTGACTAAATTGTCCAGAGGAATTCTCCTCAAATTTGAGATATCATTCTTAGTTTCCAAAATGTCAAGCCCCAAAATCGAAAATTCGGAAAAAATTTAATTTTTTTCATCACTATTTCGGCCGTAACTTTTTTGAATATCGTATCTTCACAATTCTCCGAGATATAAAGAGATCGCACTTTTTCGTGAAATCGGAGCCTACGAAAAGGAGCGAACGAAAAGACATTTCCTATGTCAAAACTGGCCGGAAAACAGAACAGCCGGCCACAGATTAATTTATATACACTCTGCTATTTATAAAGCGGGAAACAAAAATTCAAATTCCGATTTCGTGTTCTGAAAGATCCGTTACTACATGAAACCGTCGAAGGTTGCCCTCGGGTGGGCGGGCTCGACCATTTAACAAAATTACAATTAACATGATTTACATACAACATAAATAATGCCCCTCAATATTAAATACGACAGTGGTGCCCGAGCCAGAGGTTAGGTTCATGCACACAGAAGGTTGTTTGATAAAGAGAAGGGAAACAGCTGACGTGTTCTTGGGAAAGGAATGTAGAAAAACCGGTCAAGTGCGAGTCGGACTCGCGCACGAAGGATTCCGTACCATCTATACAACATTTCAAGCGTCTACCTATTGCCGTTATTAATATCGAGCAAAAAACGGCAAAAAAATCACGTTTGTTGTATCGGAGCCTCCCTTAGATATTTATTTTATTCTGTTTTTAGTTTTGTTGTTATACATCTTCTGTGAAAAATTCAACTGCCTAGCTATCACCGTTCATGAGATACAGCCCGGTGACAGACAGATAGACAGACAGACAGACGGAGAGACAGACAGACGGACGGACAGTGAAGTCTTAGTAATAGGGACCCGTTTGCCACCCTTCAGATACGGAACCCTAAAAAGTAGGTAATACATTTAATTTATTAGCATTTAAAGGAATGAAAACCTTTAATTTAATATAAGCAACTATCTATTTTTAAAGTTATAAAACTAGAATAAAACACGTTTATTACGTTGACTACAAATGACAATCCTTCCTCCTACTTAATATTATAAATGTGGAAGTTTGTGAAGATGTTTGGATGTTTGTTACTCAATCACGCAATAACGGCTGAACAGATTTACATGAGACTTGGCGTACAGGTAGACAAGGACCTGAATTGAGACATAGCGTACTTGATATCCCGGTGATGCGTTCCGATGGGATAATATTTTTTTAAAGTTTAAAATAGATGGCGTTGTGCGAGCGAACGTTCTGTTTGAAAAATAGATGGCGTTGTGCAAGAATCGTATAAACGGACTCTGTGGCGGTACGAAGTTCACCGGGATAGCTAGTATCAAATAAAAATATTTCTTTGAAAAAATCCATCGATCGTGAACGGGTGCTTTCCGTGCGACTGGCCGCAGTAGTTGGTGATTTTCTTACTTTTGTAAGTATAGGCTTGTAAGATGTAGAATGTTTATCTATTGCATGTTGTTGATTGCACTCCTGGAATCTTGTAAGCTACCTATGATGTATAAAAATAGCCTATTGTGTGTAATAATCAATCTGTGTAATAAAGTTATGTTTTCTGTAATCCTGAACCACATACATACATTTTAAATACATTTTCCTTTTTTTTTCATTTTCATTTTTGGGAGAGGACGGACAGAGTATTGTTTTTCGTTGTCTTTTTCTGCATTCGACCCGAAGATAGCGGATGACATTGAACAAACAAATTTTTCAAATATTTTTTTTGGTTTCTAATTTGTGATCGGTCCTTCTGATCTTTTATAGTAATTGGCAAGCCCTTAATATTTCCTTTCATTACGTTGTCGCTAAACATTGTAATTTATACTTTTACAATTTAACAAGTTTAAGGCGTGACTGAGAAAGTATGTTGCCGTCTCGTTCTTATGCTCGATTGTTGTGCACAATTGGCGAAATTGTTCGCTGAATAAAATATTGAATGGTTTTATTGATGCGTGTTAGAGGTGGGAAGTTATCGATCTTGATTTTTGTTGGTTCAATTACATTAATAATAATTAATACGTATATTTTGTATATTAAGAATAGCGTCACTCCATTTCCTTCCGTGGATGTCGTAGAAGGCGACTAAGGAAATACATTACCAGGAAACGGGCAGCAGCGTCTTCCTGAGATTCTAACCGCATACTGCGATCGCCAACCCGCCTGTCAAGCGTGGCGATTATGGCAAAACCTTTCATGGTTAGGAAAACCATGACGGAGGCCTATGTCCTGCAGTGGGCGTCAAATGGCTGATGATGATGATGATGATATTTATCCTCATAAATGAGAGATTTTTTTAGTTTTTATTTTGTTGGGCACAAATTGATAAAACAAAGGAAATCCAGTTTTTTCCGGTAAAAAGGCAGCGCGGTGTACAGTCGGCAGCAGATAAATTTTTACATAAGTTACGGGTGACTTCGCAACAAATATGTGAAGGTTGACTTCCGCCGACTATTCCTTCATAATAATGATTTGCACACAACATAATCACGTACCTTCATGTACCTTCGGGTACAAAAGAATTTTATATTTCATTTTATCTAAACATAAATTAGTTACCTATAGTGTCATTACAGCTTAGTTTTACGGCAACAAATAACTTCAAACACACCAGACCAATTACCGTATAAATTGTGTATCATACTTTGCCTTTAGAGTCTTCGCTTCTTGTGTACTTCAGAGAAATGAAAAGACAATCACCAAACAATATCAATAAGGCTGCTGTGGCTGCGAGAGGCATATCTCTCACTTGCATATTTAAAATAATAACAAAAAATATATAATATGATATATTTTTCACAAATATGACTGCCGCCATAGCACTAGACAATTAAATAAATTGAGGGTTTTCACAGAAAAACATAGCGTAAGAAGTTGTAATATTTCTTACCAATTTTCTTTAACAAATCCTGAGTACTACAAAAAATTATCCGAATAGATTAAAATAGATAGAGAACCGGGTGAAATACTTGTATTTTACTTAACAAAGGTACTTAAGAATACGATAGTTATTTTTAGTCCGTAACCTAAGTTGAACCGGTATCGATCGCCGAAGAAACGACCCGTGAAAAAGAAAACTTGCATAACGTGATGAATTTTTCAAATATCGAACACGAAAACCGTTGCAGCTGTCGAACGCTGTCGATATCGATTCGGATCTGAATCATTTAGCAGCACTAGATAATCGACAAAGAGGTTGTTCCACTTTGGCCCATAACATTTTAAAATTGTATTGGAGGTAAATAATTTAAAAACTTAAGTGCCGGTAAGGGATCCCGCAGGCGGATCCGTTAACCAAATAGGGAATTTATTAGTCAAGGGCAAATAAAAAGTACCCGAAACTGGCGTGCATGCCGTGATGAATGAAAGTTGATGAACCGGAAGAGTGTTGTTAGGATCGTGGCAAAAGGGTAGAAGTACATATAAAAAGTCACGAAAGAAAATTAATAAAGAATATTATTTCACCACATAGTTTACTAATTTCATCATCTATAACATGTTATCATTGATATCTTTGAATAGGTAGGTAGGTAATGACAAGTATTCGTATAAAATCTCAAATACCGAGTCAAAAGTGGTACACATCTCGAAAACGGTGCGAAAAAGTACACAAATCACACCTCTCTCTTTCGCGCGCTTTTATTTTTTTTTCACACGCGGAGGGCATCAGAAACGTGTTCTTGCAGCCAGTACCTTTTTGAACTTTTTCGCGCCTTTTTGCTGTTTTTATTTTTAACTGGCTCACTTCATGTTTTTGCTCGCTGTTAGTGACTAAACTACACATCAGGCGAAGTGAGGTGACTAAGCGTCTTGCTTGATTCATTATTCCTTTACTTTATATTCAAGTCGTTTTAATTTTAACCCCTAACTTTGGAAAAAAAGGGGTGTTATGGTTGTGTATATCTGTATTATCATAGCTCCCAAACGAATGGACCTATTTCAATGTTGTTTTGTAATTAAAAGCTAACTTTATCGGGATGTTTTTTGAATGTAGGCCTAATTATGCGCACCCAGTTTAGTTGTCAAATTCTATTCTAATTCCTGTCGCAAACGTCAGGATTCCGGCAGGATTTGGTGCGCGTGATATAGGGGAGAATAGGATTTGTTCCCAGTAGTTCTATGGGTTAGTTCCGTGAAGCCATGTCGAATATCATCAACTCAGCCCCTATATTACACGTATCAAATCCTGACCGATTTCAATCGTCTAATTGTCAAGTTCCATACTAATTGGTACATACATACTCCATTTCCTTCCGTGGCTGTCGTAGAAGGCGACTAAGGAAATCAATTTCCAGGAGACGGGCAGCAGCGTCTTCCTGAGATTCCAACCGCATACTGCGATCGCCAACCCGCCTGCCGAGCGTGGCGATCATGGCAAAACCGCGCAGGGTTATGAAAACCACGAGGGAGGCCCAAGTCCTGCAGTGGGCGTCAAATGGCTGACGATGATGATACTAATTGGTATCGCAAACGTCAGGATTCCGACAGGATTTGGTGCGCGCCTGAAAAATTTTTTTTTGAGATTGTCCGCCGACTTGGAAAAACAACTACTGTGTTTTAAGTTTTATATATTTTGGAGGGAAAGAATTACCATTACTAATAATATTAGGAATGTTTAGTTTCCCATCCACCAACGGTGGGATAGGAAAGACAAGTCGATACAGTAATTTTTTGCCCTCGCTCTTACCTAACGGTGAGCCACACAGATCCATGAAGTTCAAAACCATTTAAGCCATAGACTTATCCTAGGAAGTTATGATAAGGGCCGGGTAAGTCTACCCAGCGTAAAACATGCATGAAAATGCGAAGATTATCTCTACCATGCGCCAGCGCATGACGTTCAGTATTAATTATGTAGCTCATTATACGTAGCGTTGGGTTACTGCTGGGTCCGAGTGTTTCGGTCGTTTTGTGCTGGTTTTATGTAGCCGCTGTAGGGTGACATTGGTTCACGACTATATATGTCCCACTGCAGGACACAGATGTGTTTAATCACCGCGCTTGTCCACCGCGGATTAGCGATTTCAAGCGCTAAGGTACCCGTATAATATTTGTAAGGTATATGTCCACGGGTAGCCTGAAGTGGCGAGTATAGTCAACCTAAAAAAAAATCCTAATAAACAAGAAAACAATCGCGATTAGACAAAAATATCCTAAACTGCTTGAGAAAATCTTTGTAAAACATAAGGGGCTATTTCCCGGCTTCGAGGTTGCCAATACAAACAAGGTACTGGTACTGTTGAAACCACTGACAAGTTGTGTAGGCATGATATCTTTAGTCTCCCACGTCTCCTTCTTCTTGGACTCTTTCCCTGTACAATAAGTTGAAGGAGACTGTACTTGTTGTTACGCAATATATGTAAGAAATACTCTAGCTTCCGTTTCTTGATGGCTTTAAGTACGTCTGTCTTCTTCTTCTTGATTCTCTGCAGGACGGCAGAGTTGCGGACCTTTTGAAGCCAAAAATCTGGGACTGACTGAAAACCAGCGCTGAGAGCTCACACCCTCAGCACAATGCTGAGTCGGATGGCAACTTTGACACACCACAGGATGCACTCTGACGCTCTGACTTTGTCTTGTATTATGTTGTATTTATGTGACTTATTTTTCCTTTGTAATTGTTTATGTTACTTGTTATGCTTTTTTTTAATAGTCAAAAAGAAAACCTCCCATAGTATTTTGAATATTGCAAATGTTGGTCACCCCACGAAGACTAAAAACAGGTAGGCTGTGTTTATGCGAATGTCACCAACAGCGATCGGCGAAACAAGATGAGCGCGATACCGGATAACTGCCGACTTTTAAACTTTTCATAATTTTCTAAACCAATAATAATAAATACCTACGTGGCGGCGGTATTTGCATAAAGAGTGACAGAAGCTTAGCTCATTAGACACGTCTTTACATAGGAAATGACTGCAAGAGCATGCATAAAACTCACAAAGGAAATTGTGTAGACGTATTTTATGGTTTGAGTTTACATTAAGGGGCTCCATGTAGCAATACTAGCGACATCA
The DNA here is from genome assembly GCA_947308005.1 of Yponomeuta malinellus. NCBI lineage: Eukaryota > Metazoa > Arthropoda > Insecta > Lepidoptera > Yponomeutidae > Yponomeuta > Yponomeuta malinellus. The sequence continues at coordinate 7,181,217 of OX371019.1, forward strand.
ATGGAAACAATCATATAAAAGGTGTTAGACCAATGTCTCAATCACGTCAATAGTAATTTTTAGGATCCACCTGAACTTAAGGCAAACTATCCAAGACTAGATAGCATTAACGCCAAAAACGGCCGTTTTCGGCATAAATGCTATCTAGTCCTAGGTCTGTAATCCTAGGTTCTCGAACGTGGATACTAAAAATCACTATCAATATGGTTGAGAGATTGGTCTGACACTTTTTGCATAAACGATCTGTAGTAAAAAAGAATAGGATTTTTTAGGGTTCCGTACCCGAAGGATGTTAAACGGGACCCTATTACTAAGACTGTCCGTCTGTCCGTCTGTCTGTCTGTCCGTCTGTCTGTCTGTCTGTCCGTCTGTCTGTCACCAGGCTGTATCTGATGATACTAGGCTATACCCAATGTTTTTGACCTTCACCCACGAAAAAACATCCATCTCATAACATTTCACGGAATTACGAGTACAATTCATGGTTTACTATGACCATTCAATGGCCGTAGTATCGATCATCATCATCATCAGCCATTTGACGCCCACTGCAGGACATACACCTCCTTCGTGGTTTTCATAACCATGAGGGGTTTTACCATAATCGCCACGCTTGGCAGGCGGGTTGGCTTTCGCAGTATGCGGTTGGAATCTCAGGAAGACGCTGCTGCCCATCTCCTGGTAATTGATTTCCTTAGTATCGATGCACATTGCAAAGTCGATTAACCCACAGATTTACACACACAACTTCTCTGTTCTGTGGATTTACAAATAGGAAGACTTATGGTAATGACTTATTTAAGTGCTTCTGTGTTTAGTTAAGCGGGTAGCAGTTTGGGTCAGTAATTTGGATTAAGTTCAAGAAGATGGCGATCTTTATTTAGGTAAGGTCGAATAATCTTGTTGGGATCTCGTTAGATTTTTTGTGAATCTGAAATTTATTAGGGTACCTACCTACTCATATTTGTGCCAGCCTTATCTTTCTCAGACCCAGATTTCATCAATTTTGATTATTACAAATACAGTAAACATTGTTGTCATTAAAGTGTACATAATTGTATAATATATTGGCATAGCGTATAGCATGTAGACTTTGCTTATAATATAACATAACATAAGTAGCCTACATAAGTCCCGCTGTAGGGCACAGGTCTTCTCTCAGGGAGAGAGATAATTCACCATGCGTGCCCTGTTAACTAGGCAAAGTCTATATTATATTATAATAAAGACCTTGCCTAGTTAACAGGGCTCGCATGGTGATTAAGTCCATATTATCTCTCTCTCTCTGAGAGGAGGCCAGTGATTTGCAGTAAGACGTGTATTTTTTTTATCAAAAGAGCACGAGGTGAAACATATTTGCACTCGAGTGCAACACGTAACTTTTCATCCCACCTCAGCGAGGAAATGAGTAAATGCAAAAACAATACAAAGGAGGTTCCGAGTCTAAGGGCCGGTTTCTGAATTGAGAATTACACTAAGTAAATACTTATGTAACGTTCTGCCACGCTCTTTTCTGACGAATTCGAAGAGAACACTAGGTACAGATAACTATTTACTTAGGGAAATTCTCAATTCAGAAACTGGCCCTAAGTTCTTAACAAATTAAAAAAAGTTGTATGATAAATCCGGCACCATGGAGGAAGAAGTAAATAGGTTTAATAATGTTTTGAATTTACAAACTTAGTGCACACGATGTTCTAAATTCAATTTACTTTATCCTCTAGCGGATAAAAACGGCTTTTGCACTCAGATATCGAACAGCAAAAATACTCTTTCCGAGATTTGGGAATGAAAAAAATATTGCTCTAGCTTTGTTGGACAACAGCATCTTTGGACCTTTCGCATTGAGGACTGCAAATTTCGGTTTCTCAAAGTGTGAAAACATTGCTCTGTTGGCGGCGCAATGGTGTAGTGGTTGTCTCGCCTCCGAGCGGAATGCAGTTCGGTTCCCGCGGCCGACCAATTAGCCTGCGCGGAACGAATGCACGACCGGTCTCCGTAGGGTCACCACCCGTACTTGTGGCGCGTGGGACTAATACAAAAGCTAACCTTTGGGTACAGGAAGAAAAAAATATACAAAAAGCCTATAGGCAATCTGAGAGATACTATGACTAAACATTACAACGGGTCGGCGATGTGCGGGAGGAATGATTTCAATTTAAAATAAACCTTAAATGCTTACGAGGTTGGAAACTACAATACAAGTGCAAGACCTGCAACGTATGTCAGTCTGTCTGACCTTTTTAATGTGAAGGGCTTTATCTCTCAAACCGTATTAAGTAGCCAGTTAAAACATTTATACACTGTATGTTATAATTATTATTACAGCGGATTTCTCAACTTTTAATGAGTAACAAAATAAACAGAGGCATTGAGTGGATCAAGAAGTTAAAAGAATGGAAACCGATATAAACGGCCTCTCATGATGGCTAACTAATGGTTTGATTTATTTCGATATTTTTTTCTTTTGATTGTCTAAAACAAATGAAACGGTTTCTTTTTAAAAAGTAACTGAATTTTAGAAATGTTAGCTCTATTGAAATACATTAACATAGTTATTTTTACCTATTTGAAGTTGTGACTTAATCACTATCCCTTAAGAAGACCTGTTTCTCTTTAAAACAGATTTACTACTAGTCTAGGTAAGAATTTAATCGTCTCCCTACATAAATGTACTGCACCAAATCTTTAATTATAACATCACAGACAATAAATTTACGTGATAGCATAAATAGGTACTCAATACCTATTCAAGCTAACATGTATATTTATTTCTATGAAATAAATGACATTTGATGCCTTGAGTCGTTGTGTCATTCCTCTACCACAATGTTGTTTTCTACTTTGTTCTGTTTGTTCTTTGATTTTTCTTTTATTATATTGGTATTTTAGTAACGTATTTTTGGACAAGGAAATCTGGCTCCATGGCCACCCTCGCGTAACAGGGACTTATTATTGATGGGTATTATCATTTCTGCGCCCCCTTCACGCCTCGCTCTTATTAGAGGAGGTTCAGTGACGCCTGCGCCGAACTCCGTGAGACACCACCACCAAAGAGAGAAGCACTGCGACGATGAACTAATAACGAACAAGGACAGAAATAATAACAAATTTTAAAATTAGTATAAATGGTAAATAAAAAAATAATTATTAATACATTCTAAAACTAATTATAAAATAAAAGAATGCACAAGGAGCCAACATAATAATCTAATCGTAACATACACTGAGGATGTTGCTGCATTGTGAATTTGTGAATACTGAACACATTTCGCGTACACCTAAATGAAAAAAACACATTTACCTCACTGGCGACGATTTTGTTACTTTTGGTACTTTATACCCGCGTTAACTATTTTCGGAGTGCGAAATGACTAATTATATCGGCAATTTAAGTATTTTTGATCATAATGTTCAACAGTGGAACATCTTTAAAGGACGGCTAGAACAATATATAAAACTAAATGGTTTCAAAGACGAAATCAAAAGTGCTTTGTTAATTACTCACCTGTCCGACGATACTTACAGTTTGGCCAGAAATTTACTGTATCCGCAAACGTTGGACGCAGTCGTCCCGCCGCCACAGTACAAACACAGTAGTACAAACCGCGCTCACACGCGCGCTGCGACGGAGGCGTAGATCCGCGTCACCTAGCGGTTTGATCTGCTGCCCCGTACGGAGTGGCGGTGTATGACGCCCCCGCGGCAAATATTCGCTTCGCACGCAGTCAACCGTAATCAAGAATGGCTAACTTTTTCACGATGCTGCAGTTATTTTATCAAATTGGTTTTTGTATTCTCAAATTAAGAGACTATTTACGATCGAGATCTGTAAATAGATCATCCTTTATGGCGGAGCCAGTGTGTTATACCCCTCGGTATGCTTGTTTGGCAGAATACGCGCGCGGGACGCGCTCCCGCGCGATGACGCGTCGGCACGGCATCAGTGTGTTGTACTGAGCGTGTTTTCTATACAAATTGAGATACTTGCACACAATTTAAAAATATGCGCCCCGCGCTACGCGACGGTGCAGTGTGATAATCGCCTAACCTACTGCGAACTTTACTGTCAAATGCATACATATTTTGACCGGAATTCGGAAAAGTCAAAATGGATAACCCAATACGGTGGACAATTTCCATCTCATCCAAAATGTTACCTAAGTTACCATATCACAGCGTATAAGATTAGAGAAATTTTTACTGTACAAACCAGAAAAAAATACACCAATAAGCCTTACGTCTAAGTTTTGCAGTATATACAATTTTGGCATCCTTTTTGGGACCAGGACAGTGAAGGTTGTTTGGATATACATTTTTTAGGGTTCCGTAGTCGACAAGGAACCCTTATAGTTTCACCCTGTCCGGCCGTCTGTCTGTCTGTCTGTCTGTCTGTCCGTCTGTCCGTCTGTCTGTCCGCGGCCTAGCTCAGATTAGTAGTAGAAAGATGAAATTTGGCATAGAAATACATATTAATCACGCCGACAAACCGTAGAATAAAATCTTTAAAAAATTCTTGGGGGGGTATCCCCCCCCTTAAATACACTTAAATTAGGGATGCCTTTTTTTCTCGCCTAGTGTATTGTTGGATTGGTCGTTTAATATTGTGGGTGTAGGAAGATCAGTTTTTGATATAGGGTTCCGTTTGCGAAATATTAAACTTTAAAGCGCAATTTTGGTCCGAGTAGGGTCCCCGTTCTCTCCTGGCTAAACGGTTGATTGTAGAAACGTGAATAAATTCAGGGTAGTAGCACATATAATGAACTTACAAGGAAACCTATCTCGGATAAGTAGGCTTTACAAGTTAACGAGTAATAGGCGACCGACTTATAAAATGAAAACTTCGTGCAAAATCCATCGAAAATTACGTTGATGAAGTTGTTAGTTCTACAAAGCAGATAAAGCCCCCTCTTTCTACGGAACCCTTCACTGCGCGTGGCCTGACATGCACTTGGCCGGTCTTTGCCAATAATTTGAAAATGTTGTCTTCTCTTCTTCTCAATTTATTTGTTTGCAGCTTAAACGACCTGTACTTAAGGTTGATTTTGCATTCTGCTCTCAATTAAACCACGACGAAGACTGGAACTATACTCCTTACATCAGAAACTCCAGCTTCTGCCACAGCCATGGCCTCTATGGGCCATGCATTAGTGACCCTTGCCTACCTGGCAGTTGTACCAGTATACCAGGCCACCACCAGGTCCATTGCCATGGCAATCCGGTCCGATCCGTCACGGCTCCCGCGACTAATCGAGCGATTGCTCCGATGCACTTTTTATCGAGATATGCACATTTTCATTCGACGCGCCTACATTCAGCATTTAACTTGGCTTGTGAGGAATGCTCTTGAATCCCTGTAAGTAATAGGTTCAGTGAGAATTACTAATTCACATACATACTTTAACTATGTGAGCACATATCTATTTTAATTGTACTTCTGTACTTGTAACAACTTTTGCATTTTACTGTAAGTTTTTTACAGCACGAATACAGTCCAATTTATTCATTTTATTTTATAAGCTTACGGCTGTATCCCGGAGGAGTACGCAGAGATCAGGGTTTGCCACTTGCCACGATACTGACAAGCTTCTTTCGCTGCATCAACGATCATTAGTAGCTGCGTGTACGCAGACCGTACTCGGTTAGTTTATTGTACATCTGAATAGTTATTTGATCAGACACTTCTGTTTAAGAATGCTGATTCATTGATTGAATATTAGTCTTAATACACTCGTTAATTGTGGAGGATAACCTCGTGAGGAAACCTGAGTTTGATCGAGGCGCTTGATATTGCCAATATGCAGTGGGCACGCGTGGTAAATAATTGTATTTCATTTTATAAAGGAGGAAAAACCGAATTAACAAAAATTACTTAAATAGAGAAAATGAGTTAGCTTAATACGTTTTGTTAACTTCTAAACCTTCCTCACCGATAGATAAAACCTTAATAATCCTAATAAATGACAAACTTAAAACAAACGCCATGTATGAAAATATACAACGATACACACAAAAAGCCCATTATCTCTCTCTGAGAGAAAGCCTGTGCCTTGTAGTGGAACGTATAGGCTGCATAAAAAATGTAGCTTTAATTTTCATTTTCTCAACCATTTTCACTAATCGTACTATATCCTATCCTACTTAATATTATAAACGTGAAAGTTTGTGAAGATGTTTGGATGTTTGGCAGTTTGGATGTTTCGATGTTTGTTACTCAATCACGCAATGACGGCTGAACGGATTTATATGAAAGTTGACGTACAGATAGACAAAGACCTGAATTGAGACATAGTATACTTCGAATCGCTCGTATCTTAAACGATCACAAAGGTTAAGCAACACTGGGCGCGTTCAGTGCATGGATGGGTCGCCGTCTATGCCTAACGCTAGTGGCATTTTTCCGAGCGGTTCCGTGCTTCGCAAGGCACGTTAAGCTGTTGTTGCCGGCTGCCGTCGATAGATGGCAGTCGTTAAGCCAAGTCAGAGGCCTTAGGGCGGCTTGACAACTTCTGACAGTAGACGAGCCACTAGTCTACAAGCCTCCACCAATCCGGACTTGGCCCCCGTGGTGGAGTATGGCCTATACCTTCCTCAGGGAAGAGACCCGTGCCCCTCGGTGGGGACATAATGGGTTGATGATGATGATACTTCATATCCCGGTAATGCGTTCCCGTGGAATAATATTTATTTTAAGTTTAAAATAGATGGCGTTGTGCGACCGAACGTTGTGTTTTAAAAATAGATGGCGTTGTGCAAGAATCATATAAACGGATTCTGTGGCGGTACGAAGTTCGCCGGGACAACTATAATACATTATAAATGTGAATGTGAATTCTATGCGGACGAAGTCGCGGGCTAAAGCTAGTCATCAATAATTAAAACATGACCACTCTATTGCTTTAGAGCAAAAATGGAAAAGTCTTAATTTAATCAAATCAAATTAATCAAATATTTTTATTTTATTTAAAGTAGCACAGAAACTGCGACTTAATGAACGTTACAAGCTAAACTAGGTGTCCATTTCAAAATCTAGATAATTTTGGAGAAATCTAGATCATTTAAATATTCGAACACGATTCGTACCTTAAATAATTACATTGTTGGCAATCAAGTCGGGAATGAGCAATCAATCTTTCATATCTCCGTAGACTGGGAGTCGGAAGATTTTTTCGCATCTATGTAGCAAACGTTATTATACCATTTGATTGTGTACTAGAATAAAAAAAATATAGACAATTTAACGACAAAGATACGTGATGGTAGAGTAAGAGTAGTAGAGGTGAAAACCAAGATAGGTGTTCAGAAGTGATCTGCTGCCTTATTGCTAATATAAATTTCTTCCAAATAACCTTAAGAAGGAAATTTTACATTGCTGAAAGAAAAGAGAGATGTCCGTGTAAATAATGATGGTAATAACGTACTCAACTTGTAACAACTTTAGACCTTTGCCATTAGAAGTTCTTTGCAAAATCCATTTTTGTACGTTACACTAACCTTGTAGCTTGCCGAAGAAAAAATTTATTTGACGTTATACCGAAATGCGTATGCCATTTTTGAGTGTTTCAAATATATTTTTAAATAACAACTACACGGTGACTTTGAATTCGTTCACCGTATTTTGAGGAAATGGTTAAGAGTCAGACGTCCGATATGCGCAAACAATTAAAAAACAATTGAGTTGGCCGGCCGATCATAAATTTGAAATTGTATTGCTTTTATTGTTTTATTATATTATGCTTAAGTGAAATCATTTTGAGCAACAAATTTTTTTTATTTCATAGCGTCATATGTTTCTAAATCACGGTTAGAATGTCCCCTTCAAATACAGCGAACGAATTCAAAGTCACCTTGGAGTCAATAATGCTACAAGGGTGGGTACAAAGTTACCCATTGTTCTTTGAATATGGATGATGATAGCGTCTCTACTGAAATGTTTTGCTACATTATATAAGTAAAGTGAGCAATTAAACGCTGTCTCCTGGACTATTTTATATATGGAAGTAAGCTTAATCTGTAAGTGTAAGTTTCAAAACTCGAAAATGTAATCAAAAGTGTAAGTTTATTTAATTCCAGCTTATTTTTTGCACACCTACTAACTCTTTCCCTTACCTCCTGCGGTTGACTGCTAGAAAATGCTTATAGCATTAAGTCCGCCGCATTGTACGATTTCTTTAAGTGCAATAAAAGTATCAATAAATAAATAAATAATCTGAAAATTCATGAATACCACGAATATAAATAAATGTTCGTACGTTTAGATGTTTTTATTAAGTGTTTGAATGTCTGTCATTGATGAAACGTGCCATATAGGAATTTATTTGGTTCTGTCATCGACAAGACGCCATTTCTTTTCGCGAATTAAACAAACTCGTAGAACAAAAAATATTCAGTAGAAGTGTGAACACCCGAGTCACTCAGGTGTCCTCACGATGTTTTCCCTCACTGTTAGCGAGTGGTATGGGCACCACAAATTCACGAATACGTATTGAAATTAATCGCTCTCGTTGTACGTATAGTCTAGATTAGGTAGATTACAAAACCTCAAGGTATTGGTACATAACCGGCTAGGACTAAAACTGCAATTACCATTAGTGATTTATGCGCACGATTGTACACTGATGTTAATGTTTGCAGTCACCGTAGCACAAGGATTTTCCCCACGCACACACATGCACGCACGCACGCACGCACGCACGCACGCACGCACGCACGCACGCACGCACGCACACACACACACACACGATCAACTTTTAAATTTTGGACTTTCGACAGTTGTCTCAATAAAGTTTTGGTTTGTGCCTCCCGGCCTATGAGCCACGTTACTCATTCCAATTCATTTGCTCATCAATAGCAGACTATATGGAGAGTCCACTTGTCAAAACTCACTTTCGTAATTTATTGACCTTTAAATACAACACGTGGTTGGTACAGACAACGGCTGACCCATCCTAGTTCTTATTGCTAGTGGAATAAGAAGGAACATAGGAACAGTCAACTGTACGTTTTTTCTGAATTTGTGTCCTATTAAATGTATTTTAGCAAAAGCCGTTTGAACACAGCCGCCAAAACACAAACGATTGACGAAAAAATATATGAAGCGACTGTGTGAAAGGGTCGGTAAAGGACGTCACAGGCGGAAATACTTCGACCAAGTAGGGGATGTATTAGCGAACGGCAAGATAAAAAATACCCGAAACCAGCATGCGTGCACGCAGCGTCTAATGAATGTTTATGAAACGAAAGAAGATTGTCAGGATCTTTGGTCTCTGCCCACCGCTCCGGGATACAATCGTAGGTTGTACAATAAAAATAATTAAACATATGGTGGTCTTTCTATTACAGAAGTAGGGAGAAATCGAACATCAAACATCCAATGTAACTTTCTATTGTGTTATTGAAACATCCGATTGTCTTTTTTAGGGTTCCGTGCCCGAAGGATGCCAAAAGGGACACAAGTTAGTTCGTCTTGTGATTGAGGCACTTAGGGCCAGTTTCTGAATTGAGAATTTCGCTAAGTAAATAGTTAACTGTAGTGCTGTCTCTTCAAATTTCTTAGAAAAGAGCATGACAGAACGTTACTTAAGTATTTACTTAGTGAATTTCTCAATTAAGAAACCGGGGCTTAGCCTCATATTTGGGTTATATTTAGAAGGGGTGTGTGATTACTCCAGCTAGTCAGTGTGATATCTATTTCCAGAAATACAGCATTGCTCTAATGTCAGTGCTGGTCGGCTGAAAAGATCCCAGCGTCCCAATGATGTAATAAAATCGACACCCTATTACCCACGACGTCTGTTTGTCGGTCTGTCTGATCTATAAAGGTCGAACCGTAGTAGGTAGGCACTATTATGATAAATTTATTTTTTGGGCCCTTAATAATAACAATTATTGTTCCTGATGTAACGTGAAAACTGTAATACTTACATTATTGTCAAAGTTATGTGTCTATGGTGTAGAGTAGAACAACAAATAAAAAAGCAACTATATGTAATACGCCAGTTGGATTCGTTGCAGTAAATCAAAGAAAACACTTTGCCAAGAAAAACATATTATATTGATAGGTAGATAGATAGAGAACACTTGTAATGTACATAACGTCCATTATGTCCTACATACGTCCCACTGTAGGGCACAGGCCTTCTCTCAGGGAAAGAGTATGGGCTTAATCACCACGCGTGCCCACCGCGGATTGGCGATTTCAAGCGCTGAGGTATGCGAATAGTTCAGACACTCAGATTTCCTCACGATGTTATTCTTCGAGGCCACCGAGACGTGGCGAGAGCCACACCCATGACCGCTGCAAAAAATGATAGTGCGGGGTCGATTTCATTTTCCTTCACCGTTAGCAAGTGGTATTGGTACTATAACTTTACAAATGTACATACCTTAGAAAACAAAGTCCCTACATGCCCGCACTGGGTCTCTCACCGCTCGCATATGTACATAAAAAAAGAAATATTAATATTATTGGATATTGATGTACGGAACCCTCCCTCACACTTGGCCGGTTTTTTAAAAAGTTTTCTCTGTTCCTAATGGCAGTATTGTCTTAGTAGTTTGTTATACATGAAGTGAGAGTCAGCGCGATTGAAATGTCGAACTATTTAGATTAAATTGTACAACATTCTCAGTTCGCTTGTCGTAGTTAGCTTTCAAATAAAAGGAAAAGTAGTTTTGTAATATGTTTTTAGCCTCATCCAAGTGGCAGGAAGACGCTGGATGCAGGCCGCTTCCAACCGGTCTTTTTGGAAATCCATGGAGGAGGCCTATGTCCAGCAGTGGAGTTCTTGTGGCTGAATGATGATGATGATGATGAGCGGTAAAATAATTTTTCGATAAACGCATCGGGGCATCGGCATCCATACCGATGCCCGAAACTAATAACGCACACCTTCTCTCAGAACGAGGCTATATCATGATGAGTGCCCATCGTTGGCTTAGGTGGTGTGGTGATAAGATAAGTCACTCAGGCTTCCTCACGATGTTATTCTTCGCAGCCACCGAGAAGAAGCGGGAGCCGCACGTATGACCGCTGCAAAAAATACAGTGTAGGGGCGATTTCATTTCATGCACCGTGCCGCGAATTTTACGACCACTATGACCAATTTGATGGGCGACTAATAACCGGACCGGTCGCGAGTCGAATTGGTCGACTGGTCGACCGATAAATCGGTGGTGAGTCACACGGTGGCGGTCGTAGGGTTGCCAGAATTCTTTCAGTCTATAATTAGTATTTATAGCATTCATAGTATAATGGCGGGGGCGGCCGATAAGACGATGGCGGGATGATCTCGACAACTTCTCGCCGGAGCGGTTAGTGGTGGCAAATGACCAAAAATCTTGGTCTAAAAGGGAGCAGTGCAGTGGGACGCACATGTTTTGGAAGCTATATATAATATAATAATAATATTATAATTTGTTTATTTTGAACCAAAAAGTACATTAAAAATGACAACAATCGTTCGGTGCTAATCTATTGTACAATAGTCTTGTCATTGCATCCTATCTCCTAAACTAGGCGAAAAAGCCTGTATCTTAGGAGAAGGTGAAATGGTAATAAAAATAGTTAGGTATTTTAAAAACCTATTTAGAGGCTAAAAATTCCACCTATGCTGGGAATTGAACCCGCGCTCTCCCAACTGACCTAATGGACAAGTGTAGGCCTCAAAGAAATTTCGAGCCTCTTTACAAACTTCTCTGTATTACGTACAGGCAGCGACATCTGGCCGAAGCAATTTACATCACTTGCAGCCCCGAGTAACCCACTTTGCAGTTAGATTTTTACATCGGAATGATATCGCTGTACCTACATGATCACATTCTTATTGTTGCACTAACCCGTACGGAGGACAATTTTAAAAACCTAATTAGAGGCTCAAAATTCCACCAATGCCGGGACTTGAACCCGCGATCTCTGGCTAACCGTGCCAGCGCTCTCCTAACTGAGCTAATGGGCAAGTGCAGGAATGTTTAGCCTCTAAATAGGTTTTTCAAATTGTCCTCCGCACGGGTTAGTGTAACAAAAAGAATATAATGAAAATAGTTATTTGTTATACAAGAGTGCAAAGTGGCTTTTTAACCGCGTGCTCAATTTTGATGACCAAGCAAGCGAAGGATTCTAAAATTAGAATCGGGAAAAAAAGCCCACGAGGTGAAAAATCTTTGCACTCGAATGCAACATGTAATTACTTTTAATCCCACCTCAGCAAGGTAATGACTAAATGCAAAAAACCACAAAGGAGATTCTGAGTTTTTAACAAATTAAAAAAGTTGTATGATAAATTCGGCACCATGGAGGTAGAAGTAAATATGTTCTAAATTCAATTTACTTTATCCTCTAGCGGATAAAAATGGCTTTTGCACTCAGATATCGAAGAGCAAAAATACTCTTTCCGAGATGGGGGGATGAAAAAGTATTTTTAAGAAAACTCTATGAAAAATATAGTCAGTTTATAAAAAAAAATGTTTTTATAGAAAGAGCAACGTGATTAATTTGGGTTCAACTGTTATATTATTCACAAGTAGGTATTATTGCTTGTTTTACAGACAAACAAACAGATGGCGTTGTCTTAAGTAATAGAGCTCTTTTGGCACCCTTCTTCACACTACCAAAAATGTACGCATTTAATTGAAATATAGTAAATATCACTTTCGCTTCCTCATTCATTAATCGTTGCATGCACGCCGGTTTCGGGTACTTTTTAATACATCCCCTATTTGGTCCTTGCTAATACATCCTCTATTTGGTTTTTGCTAAAACCTCTATCCTATTTGGTCAAAGTATGTCCGCCTGGGACGTCCCTTACCGGCCCTTCAACCCACATTTGCTCGATATATTTGTTTCGTCAATCTATCAGGATCTGTCAGGATCGTGGCAAGTGGCAGTCCCTGGTCTCTACTTACCCCTCTGCGAAACAGGCGTAAGTTTATGTATGTATGTATGCAGTCAATATGCACTATAATTTATTCAACAATATATACAGATCGCGGAAGCGGAAGTGCAGAGATAGTGTACCCTTAGGGATACCCGCTTGACACGCATTATAGTAAAATCCTTACTAATAATATATTATCAACGCGAAAGTTTGTATGTATGGATGGATGTTTGTTACTCTTTCACGCAAAAACAGCTGAACGGATCCGGATGAATTTTTGCACAGAGATAGATTATAGACTGGATTAGCAAATAGGCAATTTATACACATAAAAATTACCACGCGAACGAAGTCGCGGGCAACAGCTAGTACTGTATATTTTAGTACGGTTGGCAACCCTACGTGGCTGTGCGTGTAATTGAAGAACAATTCGTTGGATGGCAATTAATGGGAGTTCCATGGGTTGGATTGAGTCATCATTGTATGGGATCAGACTCCTTGATGCTGTGTAATCTATTGTGTGTAGTCTATTTACTTACTAGATGATTTGGAAAGGTTGATCTGCAGCCTTTGATGTGACTGTAAATAATTGTATGCAAATTTTATTAGTAGTGAACGGAAGAGCCACAATATGCCTAATTTGTGAAGGTGACTTAACAAACACGGAGATGAAAAAATCATCAAAAGGTTGACTGGTAGAGAACGATATTAAGGCTGGGTTCTCTTACATTACCCCTAAATAATCATCATCATCATTATCAGCCATTTGGCGCCTACTGCAGGACGTAGGCCGCCTTCGTGGCTTCGGTTAACCATGAGGGGTTTTGCCATAATCGCCACGCTTGGTAGGCGGGTTGGGGATCGCAGTATGCGGTTGGAATCTCAGGAAGACGCTACTGCCCGTCTCCTGGTAATTGAATTCCTTAGTCGCCTTCTACGACATCCATGGATGGAAATAGAGTGACGCTATTCCTAATCCGGCGCCACACGGAGGTCCCCTACATCAGGTGGTTTAAAATAAAATTTACTCTCTAATGGTTAGAAAAAAAAAATAAAAATTTTTCAATATCCTATCTAGGGCCGTTGGTCGTTATTTTCATTATTTTATAAACTTTATAGCTCAAAAAAAATTGCCAGCATGAGTCTAAATTATCACTAGATATGGTTTTATTTGAGCTGTACTGAGTTTTAATTAATAAAAAAATCACCAAAATGACTATCACTGAATGTGTTAGTGACGTCGATCGTCAAAATTCTACTAATAGGATTTGTATTTCTAAAAAACTTCCCAACAACAACTAGTCGCTCACGCAGCGCAATAAGTCCGATACAATACCATGCGCTCGGAGAACCCAGGCTTAAATACGCTTTTGTACGAATACTTGTTTTCTGTACAGTAAAGAATTTAATAACAATATGTTCAATTTTTTTTTGTTCAACCGGGTGCACGCACTAGTAGTTGATAATTTAACTTCTGTAAGTTTATAGATTTCCAGATAATTACAAACTAGCACAACTTGGAACTAAAACATTCATCACAAGGATCACATGATTTCTGGATGACCCCTTTGCTAAAAGTGAACATCATTAATATTAATAAGGTAATAGCTATTCTTAGAACCTGTAGCCTAGAATCTAGGAGCTTTATTAATAAAGCGCTCTTACCTCCGATATTACCCATTCCAAGAACCTAACGAAACGGCGCACTCAAAAGTTATTTCAGAAGTGAGTGCTTTATTAATATTAGGTTCCAGGCTGTGGGTTCTACAAACTAGCTAAATTACCATTATTGATATCTACTACGATGGTCACTTTTGCAAAAACGATGAAACGAAACGATAGCGCTTAACATTTCGGTACCTAAAATACCGGTTTTTTTTCTAATTTATTTGGGTTGTTGACAGATTAGTTACACGTTAAATAAATCAATTATATGGTATGAAATGTTGAACATTTCATATCGTAATATCATTTATTTATTGCATGTCATATTGATCATACAGGTAGTAATAATATTAATAAATAATTTACGTTCTACATGACACCCTGTAGGGGCACTATAATTTCTTAGGTATAATTCTCAGGGAGAGAGTATGGGCTTAATCACCACGCGTGCCCACCGCGGATTGGCGATTTCAAGCGCTGAGGTATGCTCAGACACTCAGGTTTCCTCACGATGTTTTCCTTCACGGTTAGCGAGTGGTATTGCTACTATAACTTCACAAATGTACATAACTTAGAAAACAAAGTCATAGTTAGAAAACAAAGCACTGGGAATCGAACCTGGGTCTCTCGTTTCCGAGTCCAATGTTCTACCCCCTAGGCTAGAACCGCTAATATAATATCATGCGACTATACAAATACTTATGAAACTACTTATTTACAGATATGTATACAATTTATTTACAATTTAAATTTTATCAATTTGTCATTTACAATTACATACATTTATTTGTCGTTTTTCTTAATTTTATTGTCATTGTAATACTCGCGAATTGTAAAGAAACTCTTATTTACTAATTATTGGGTAAGCCTAGCTTTAAAAATACATAGTTTCTTTATATTTTACTGGGTATTTTTCAATTTTTTATGTCATGTGCTCTAGTGTACAATAAAGAATATTCTTATCTTATCTTATTTTTGATATTTTAAGCATTCTTTTGTCGAACCACGTATCTAAAACCCACCTCAGATAGCGAGATAGCGAGATCTCAGAATGAAAAGCACAGGTAATGTTGGTATTTCAATACCACTTTTGCCTAAGTACGGAGCTAAAACCCATATGACTGCGTGTGCTGGGTATCAATTGCGGGTAATAACGTCGGCAATAGGCAAACGTGGCCAATTTTAACGGTAACCTGGGTTGCCTGTGGAATGGGGGTTATTTTATTTTATAACGGACTTTAGGAATGTGGGAGTGAAGAGATCCCATCATTTGAATCATCGCTGGGGGTTAATTGTGGGTACATTATTGATAGGCTACGACTTAATATCTTATTTTTGCGGTGCTGTGTGTAGGTATCACTTGCGTTTCGTTGAGATTTGGTGTGGTAGTAAATACTTTTTGCGCAGTTGTTTGTCAATGCCGAGACTGACATACACGCTGCGGACGGCCCCGGTTTGGTTATTTAGACAGGAGTCCCAGCGTTATGACGCTGTGCTGAAGGATCTTTTAGAAGGGGTCCTCAATGTCAGCTTGTCTGGTGATCAATGGGCCCAGGCGGCGCTTCCGGTAAGGTATGGTGGGCTCGGCGTTCGGCGTTTGGAGGACGCGCAGTTGCCGGCTTTTTTGGCTTCGTCGCATGGGGTGTTACAGCTCGTCACTCGCATTTTGCAAATTGATGGTGACGGGTTTAGTGTTCCCCATGCGGCGGAGGCTTTACGGCTTTGGCAGGCTGCCTGTCCTGGTAGCGCGGTGCCGGAGCAGCCGGAACGCCAGCGCGCTTGGGATGAAGAGTTGTGCCGGACAACTCTAGAGACTCTTCTGTTAACTAGTGCCGGTGCTGAACAGGCGCGCTTGCGGGCGGTTTCCCGGCCGGAGTCCGGCTTGTGGTTGCACGCGTTGCCATCGCCGCAGTTGGGGACATTGTTGGATGACGATTCATTGCGCGTGGCGGTGGCACTTCGCCTTGGGTGTTCCGTGTGCGAGCCACACTACTGTGTCTGTGGAGTGGAAGTGGATCGCCTGGGTCGTCACGGGCTTCACTGCGTGCGAAGTGCGGGTAGGCTCTCACGGCACCATGCGATAAATGATATTGTCCGGAGAGCGTTGGTTTCGGCTGACGTCCCTGCGGTTCTTGAGCCACCAGGGTTGTGCCGCAGTGATGGTAAGCGCCCGGACGGTCTCACCTTGGTGCCGTGGGAGAAGGGTCGGAGCCTCTTGTGGGACGCAACGTGCGTTTGCACTTTTGCGCCTTCCCATTTGGGTTTGACAGCTGCATCTGCAGGTGCCGCTGCTGAAGCGGCGGCTAAACTCAAGATAAGAAAATATAGCCAGCTTATGCTTCATTATTTGTTCGTCCCACTGGCTGTGGAAACGATGGGAGTATGGGGGGATGAGGGAAGAGTTTTCGTAAGGGAAATCGGTCGGCGCCTGAGAAGTCGTGGGTATGACCATCGTTCCGGGGCATACCTGATGCAAAGGATTTCCCTGGCGGTGCAGCGGGGGAACGCTGCTAGCGTCATGGGAACTTTTGGGTCAGGCGTGTCCCGGGGCGGTATATTTAATTAGTTTAATTTAATTTTTAGTTTACTCTTTAGTTACAAAATTTATGTGTGTAATATTTAGTTAAGTTATTAAAACCCTAAAACTTTTTGTTTGACACTTAAGAGATTGATAATAAGAGTTGATATTTCTTGAAATTAAGTCATGAATGATTGTCCTAGTATAAGACGAGCAGACAACCTGATATAAATTATTGCTTCTTGTGTTTTAATTACTTCTATCGGCCATTTGCTTCTACCAAAGCTGAATGAAATGAAATATAGGTATAGTACCTGAACCAGATTTGGTTGGCCGAAAGAAATTGTTTGATTGAGAGATTGTACTGACACTTGCAAATACGATCTGTAAAAGAAGGTATCATTTTTTTTTCATTGGTGGCGCTAGTGAGCTCAATAATTCCCCTTTACTGATCTCAAAAGGAACACGTGACGTGAAAATCTGGAATTAACTCAATAATTTGATAAAAAAAGACTTGAAACTGCCGCCTGCCGTGTTTGCGATTAAATTATCAAACATAACATAAAATGATTCCGCGTGGCGCCGGATTAAGAATAGCGTTACTCGATTTCCTTCCGTGGATGTCGTAGAAGGCGACTAAGGAAATAAATTACCAGGAGACGGGCAGCAGCGTCTTCCTGAAATTCCAACCGCATGCTGCGATCGCCAACACGCCTGCCAAGCGTGGGGATTATGGCAAAACCCCTCATGGCTCGCGATAAACCACGACGGAGGCCTATGTCCGGCAGTGGACGTCAAATGGCTGATGATGATGATGATGAAAATAAAATCATGCCTGTCGTATCAGGGAGGGAGTCAGAGACCAGGGACTGCCACTAGATCTCTTTCGCTTCATCAATATTCATTAGTCACTGCATGCACGCTCGGTAGTTGATTGTTAAAATTGTTAAAAAGTTATGTTATGATAATTTGGAATTCAGTTGAAAAGTATTATTTGTGCGAGTCGGACTCGCGCACGAAGGGTTCCGTACCATTATCTATACAACATTAGATACTAAGATCGAGAAACAACGGCAAAACATCACGTTTGTTGTATGGGAGCCCCCCTTAAATATTTACTTTATTCTGTTTTTAGTATCTGTTGTTACAGCAGCCACAGAAATACTTCATCTGTGAAAATTTCCATTGTCATGAGATACAGTCTGGTGACCGACAGACAAATGGACAGTGAAGTCTTAGTAATAGGGTCACGTTTGGCACCTTTCGGGTACGGAACCCTAAAAATTGCGCACAAGAAGAAGTATCACATGTTGGACATTTGATCAAAGAACTAATTCATGGAAATTTACATACAAAGTTTAGATTCTGATTTTGGTTCGATACTCGCCATTATTAAATACGGCGTGGAATAAAAGCTACCCTTAGCTAAACATAGACAAGACGGCTGCTTAACCTTTAAAGTTTAAACACCACTTAAACTCTTATCGTGGAGGCATAGAGTTGCATTCAGATTGTCAGCGTTCTGTCGCGTACATTACAGATATATTGCAGCTTCATTGGCCTCATATTACCGATCGGTTACGCGCGACGACGCATATTCCACCTTGCGACGTTGTACGTCTCCGAGGCTTTAACACTGAAGCAAAAAGGGCTATTTTCCGTTAAATTGTATGAGTAGTTAAAGCAGTGGAAGGTTTTTGAGACTACTTACACTACTATGTAATAATAGCATTGCATTAGGCATTTACTTCAAAATGGCTGCCGTCATCCAAGTCTGGTGTATGTTAGGCAGGCAGGTAGGTACTACTAGAGCTTTGCGTGTGAAAGTCGATTTGGTTTTATGGGTTTATTAAGTGTTTGGAAACTGAGCTTTCTTGTTTGTTTGGGGGCTTTCTTACGGACGGAAAAAAAGTTATTTCTATTCGAATCTGTATGACAGTATATTTTTATAGTTATCTTAAATACCTACTTACTAAATCTGGCTAGGGCTCAGTTTTCTATTATTAGGAAATTCATACATACACATATATAAACTCACGCCTGTATCCCAGAGGGGTAGGCAGAGACCAGGGACTGCCACGATCCTGACAGATCACTTTCGCTTCCTCAACATTTATTAGTCGTTGCATGCACGCACGCCGGTTTCGCCGGGTTTTTAACATGCCCTTTGCTAATACATCCCGTATTTCGTTAAAGAAGTTAGGAAATTCAACCTAGAACAATAACAATACTATTACATACGTGCCACTGCAGGAGCCAGGCCTTCTCTTCAAGAGAGAGAGAGTATTATAGTATATGACCACGCGTGCCCACGTTTTGGTGATTTTGGGTCCTCGGGTTCTCTCACGATGTTTTTCTTCACGGTTAGCGAGTACAACAAAGAAACCTCAAATTTAGTTGATCGAAATACAATCAATCAATTCTGTAAATGTTTTGTTTTATTCGTGTAATTTTATGTGTGCAATAAAGTATAAAGTATCATGTTAACCGTACATACCCATGCACGCATTGCACTACACTACACTACACTACACTGCACTGCAATGCCCTGCACTGCACTGCACTGCACTGCATTGCACTGTACTGCACTGCACTGCACTGCACTGCACTGCACTGCACTGCACTGCACTACATTACATTGTACACGCATGCACTTTTACTCTCCAACAAAAACAAAGAATCATCAGGTTGACTGTACCTCCATACTTATCTCACAGGACAAGCAAATAGCGTGATGCTATCAATCCATTGAAATAAAAACACAAACAAATACGATGTAATCAATTGACGTTGCTAGAGTAGACTCTTTATGTATTGATCGCACGGCAGTCAATGTTGTATTGAGAAGATCGGGCGTTAGCCCATTCGTTAAGGCTACAGTTACGTGTACCATTCCGTCTCGCTCGCACATTTTACAATTTATGGTTCTTGTAAAAAAATCCGAACCAGCGCGCGTCGGACTCGCCCACCTTGGGTTCTGTACAAATTTGTAGTCTCGCTGTTTTTCAGAACTTTTCCCGAACTTCAAAGACAATTTTTTAAATGATTAAATCAAAAATGTATAGTTTTCAGATTTTTCCCTGTACTTGTAGTATACGACAGTATTACATAGTTCTAGGCAAATTTCATAGTTCTAGGTGAACAGAAAGTACCCTATAAATTTTCCCTTAGGTATACGTTTTTTGCGGCATAATCGGCCGTATCTTTTTTTTAACGTTAGAAGTTTGAGTTTTTACAGCTTCAATGGACTGTAGAATTAAGTGTATGGTTTTAATTTCAACTCGATACCTCCACGCGTTCCCCAGATAAAGGTTCTTGACAGACAAACGAACGGACGGGCGGATGTACAACAAAGTGATTCTATAAAGGTACCGTTTTTTCCTTTTGAGGTATGGAACCCCAAAACTTTCTGTGTGGTGCCGGATTAAGAATAGCATCACTCCATTTCATTCCGTGGATGTCGTAGAAGGCGATTAAGGAAATAAATTACCAGGAGACGGGCAGCAGCGTCTTCCCGAGATTCCAACCGCATACTGCGATCGCCAACCCGCCTGCCAAGCGTGGCGATTATGGCAAAACCCTTCATGGTTAGAAAACCATGAGGTAGGCCTATGTCCTGCAGTGGGCGTAAAATGGCTGATGATGATGATGATGATGATGACCCCAAAAATGATCTTGTCAAATTCCGTAGATTCCGTAGTTATTGCTTACACAGAACATACAATTAAAATTGTAGACAAAAGTAGTACGAAGTAAGTACCTAGTTAGAAAGTGAAATAAAAGATCGAAATCGAAATTGATAAAACGTGTTATGAAAAGAATAAATGTGGAGTTTCTTTGTTAGCTTCTTCTCCACATAATCCATTAATTGTGAAACTAACAACTTTGACGTTCATTAAGTAAACATTCTGTTTTTACAATGAATAAAAATATTTGAATTGAATTGAATTGAATTGACTCGTGGCCCGAAACTTATCAGAAAGTTTTTCGCGGCGAGGCGCGGTGCGTGCGGCATCCTTGCGGTAAATAGTAGGTACTTACTGAATTAACGATTAACGGACTTAGGGAAATTTAACGGAAGTTAATGAGTCCGTTAACATTTTTCAAGTTTAACTTAAAAGTTAACCCGTTAGTCAAAATTTTAATTTCGTTATTTAACGATTAACGTATTAACGAGTTAATGCCCCGCTATGATAGTAACTGCCAAACAGGATTACACATTCGGTTTGGGATATGGGCAAAGGCCCAATGATACATTGACGGGGCACGGTTTATGACAGTGTGAACCGAATCTACATAGGACAATAATTCGTTTGTCCCATGTTTAAGAAACTGGAATTAATAGGCTGCAGTGTCGTGGATTGAGTTACAGCATTTATTTTAACATAGGGATAGGTTTATGGCGTTCGCTGAGTAATAAGGTTTTGAGTACGAGACCTTATTAGCCGAGTTATTTGTAGGTCTGTCCGTCGATTTAGATAACAATTACTTAAGTATTGCGTTAATAGATCCAACTAACGAACGTCAAAGTAAGGACTCGTGGACTGAAAGAGGATGTAGTGACTAGAATTGAGAAAAAAATGTTGCGTTAGTTTGGACGTATTATGGGGAGGACGAAGGAATAAAGATTGTCGAAATAAATATGTCGGGCTAATGTGGATGGAAGGGCTGGTAAGGGACGTCTGAGGCGGATATACTTCTACCAAATAGGCTACCTATTTGGTAGAAGTATCTCCACCTAATGCATCATTAGCGACGGGGAAGATAAAAAGTACCCGAAACCAGCGTATTTGCAGCGACAAATTAATGTTCATGAAGCGAGGATCGTGGCAAGTGGCAAACCTTGGTCTCTGTCAACCCCTCCGGGATACAGGCGTGAGTTTATGATATGTTTCAGATGCACTACAAAGCTCTCCAGGATACAGGCATGAGATTTTTTTAATGTTATGTGCAAATATTACGCAGGGCTATTTATTAAACGCGCGATTCGCGATTAAACGCGAAGGATCCAACAAAACGTTTGTCGCCATGTGTCGTGCCGCGGGGGCCGATCACGTGACAAATATGCAATACCACTAATGCTGGCGTTAGTAAATGTGTAGTGAACAAATTGCTCCATTCGGACCCCGATAAAGGGTTGAACGTGGAACATGGATTCGGCCCGCTCGATCATAGCGCGCTGCCTTCGAAGTATTAAAGGGTTAAGTACAGTCAAGTTGAAAAGTGTATGTCGAGTTTTCGATGCAGCTTTATCTATAAAAAGATTATTTTCTTATGAGCCACCAAACTATACTTTTGTTGTTTAATATGTGCCTCGACTTTCAAATAAACTATTTATTTATTTAATTCAAAAGTAAAAACAACTTTCACTATAGGCAAAACATCGAAATCGCGAAACCAGTTTTTCCATACAATTTAATGTCGTATGGAACAGCTTACATTTTTTGGCTATTTCGATGATTTCCTCATAGCAAAAGTTGTTCGTTTTTACGACTAGGTAGAGCCCCCCCTCTTGTGAGAATTTTGTTAAGCCATGTATAACTTAGTACGGTGAAGCTGGAAGTATAGCTGATATAGGACAGAAGACATTAGTACTTATGAAATGTTTGCACTTAGAAAATGTAGAGACGTGATATGGCAACATATTTTAATCACCATTTAAAAACCAAATTTTAGGGTTCCGTACCATAAGGGTGCCAAACGGGAACCTATTACTCTGTCTCCGCTATTTGACTGTCTGTCTGACGTCTGTCCGTCTGTCTGTCTGTCTGTCCGTCTGGACTTTGAAGGGCTCTATCTTTAGAGCCGTATTAGGTATGAGGAAGGGGGGCATACAATACAATAAATGCATTTTTTCACAGTTTTTTGTTTATTCTCTACTGTAAAAACGGCTTCCTCAACATTCATTAGTCGTTGCATGCACGCACGCCGGCTTCGGGTACTTTTTATCTTGCCCTTTGCTAATACATCCCCTATTTGGTCAAAGTATGTCCGTCTGGGTCGTCCCTTACCGGCCTTTCCACCCACATTCGCTCGATATATTTGTTTCGTCAATCTTTCTTCCTTCATCCTCTCCACACGTCCAAACCAACGCAACATTCCTTTCTCAATTCTAGTCACTCCATCCTCTTTTAGTCCACAACGTTCTCTAATCACACTATTGCGTATCCTGTCATTCAAAGTAACACTAGACATACTTCTCAAGGACCTCATTTCTACTGCATTAATCCTACTTTCTTCCTTCTTTTGCCATACCCAAGTCTCGCTAGCATACATAAGTGTTGAGGAAGCGAAAGTGATTTGTCAGGATCGTAGCAAGTGGCAGTCCCTGGTCTCTGCCTACCCCTCTGGGATACTGGCGTGAGTTTATGTTATGTAAAAACGGTAATACGTACAGGCATCAAACGTGGCATGATTGTGGGACTTATTATACATCCTAACGACAAATAATAAAAGACAGCCCTTTGACGAGTGGATTGTCTAGTTGCAAAGTGGTTAAAATTGTGGTAAAAAAACATTAAATCAAACACACTGCTAAAGCTTTTGTCACCTGACCGTACTCTAGCGTGCCAAACGCACATAAAGCCGGCTACACACGCGAGCTCGATGTTTTACAGAGCTCCGCATAAAAAACGACAACTACCCCCTCAATTGATATTTTGTTCGGCTGAGCCCACTACTGTTTTATGCGACGCCTTATAAATATGGCGTTTGCATGTAGGCTTTGGAAAATATAGAGTAGCAACGTTGGACTGACCGATGGGGGATGAGGCTGGCTGGCTGGCTGGCTGGCTGGCTGGCTGGCTGGGAGGCTGAATTTTCTTTTTTTTCTTTATGGAGAGAATGACGAATAAAGAGAGGGAGAGTGGGAGAAGATAAGGGAATGAAAGAGAAACGAAGTGTTTTTTCTTTATTCTTTGCATTGATTGGTTTAATACTTGCTTAGTCGGTTTCTGCACCACGTGCTGTAATATTATTCACTGAAATATTTGAAATTGTTGTTTTTTGTTTTTATTGCATTATTAATAAAACCAGAAAAAAATTACCACTCAGTTGCCTTTAAGTACCTGTTAGAAATCAGAAATCAATAATTTATTTCAACGTAAAGAATTTACATTCTGTTTGCTGAATGTCAATGTACCTACTATGTTACTATGTTAGCCGCTGCCTTCGGGCCGTATTTGTAGTGGAGAAAAAGGCAGCGGGAAAAAAAACTCCACTCTTACCATCTTTTCTCAAATCATCTTAAACTTATACATCAAAGCCTATATGAGATGATGTGAGTAGTTAAGATGTGTTAGATGTTAAGTAGTTATTCAAACACTCAATTATAAAAAAGAACTGGTTCATAACTTAGAAACATCTTTTGTTATCTGTGCTCAGTATTATTCACCGAACACACGTACCTATATAAGTATTTTGTTATTTGAAAAAAAACTTAACCTGTTAGATTATGACCTTGAAAAGAACAACTAAAAACGATTGATATTGTGGCCCGATCGGTTCGAATCGACTTCCTTATATTCAAACTGTCCATATATCAGTTTTTGTGCAGTTGATATGTAAGATATCAACATTATTCATGTAAAAAACTAACGACCACGTCCTTCCAATAAAAACGACAAGTCAACATGGCGCTTTTCTTTCTTTTTTTATAATGACTTCATCACAAGAACGTTGCATACCTGCATGTTAAATCTTTATGGCCTATTTCAGTACCATTAAATTAGTGAAATTGAATACTGTTAAGTTATTACGAATGCCATTAATGGGGTTTGAGCCACGAACTAAAAGTAAGTAATTGTAAAGCGTCGCTGATACACTTAATAAAGCTAAATATGTATATTGCTATGTGGTAAAACGGCGAGATGGAGCACCAACAGCGCTGCATATTGTACCCGCTCCATATGCGCAAAGAATATTTAAAATTAGTATGTATATAGAGATTTTCTCGTCCTGTCTGCAAGATTCTGCGGTCTACTGGCCGTCCATCGGATCGCTCGGAGGATTAATTTCACGACACGAAAAAATATTTATTTATTTTCGTCCTGGGATTTGAGGCTCCGCCGTGTATTGTTTTTGTGCTTCTGACCTAACCTTATCAAATTCCGTGTCACCTATTTAAGGGTTTTTAATACATTACACGTGTTTTTTGACGGGATTTTGTGTCCCTAAATGTATTGTAAATGAGATACACTTATTGCGTCGACTTGCCAATCTTGCCATCCAAAAAAAAACTTCATCTACGAGTACGTAATGCTATGATTTATATAGCGTCCAGTGGCACCTTCACTCACACAAGATAGGTGAAGGGACCACGCGGACGCTGCAGAGTCTGGGACATGCTCAGGATTGTATAGGTGCTGGGCAAGGCTACTTCATCTAAAAAACAATGTCATCCAAACCAAATTGTTAAATTATTTATCCAGGCCTTATAGGCCTCTAGAATAATTAACGGAGGCCTAGATGAACGATTTAAAAATTCGGTTTAGATAGCATTGTTTTTTATGATACTGCTTTATTTATGCGACCACTACTTTTAACGTTGTCACTTTGTCATCTCTGCCTTTCAATTTGTGATTATTTCAATAAACACTATATCTTATCTTCTACATTTAAAACACAGATGACCAGTAGATGAAGTGGTGACTGAAAGTCGGTGAAAATAATCATTACGTCATAGAATACAATATTTATTTCCACTGACTTATTTATGTCATAGATCTAATCTCGCTCTATGAGCCTGCTAGCTTAAACGGGGAACTGGTACAGTCAACAACACGTCAACATTTACATAGTGCAAAGTCACTCAAAATTATACTCATCATCATCATCATCATCAGCCATTTGACGCCCACTGCAGGACATACGCCTCCTTGGCAGTTTTCATAACCATGAGGGGCTTTGCCATAGTCACCACGCTTGGCAGGCGGGTTGGCGATCGCAGTGTGCGGTTGGAATCTCAGGAAGACGCTGCTGCCCGTCTCCTGGTAATTGATTTCCTTAGTCGCCTTCTGCGACCTCCACGGAAGGAAAGGGAGTATTCTTAATCCGTATACTCATTTTATTGCAATCACCAAAAATGTTGCACATGTTATGCGAGCGAGAGAGCATGCGCCCGTCGTAACAACACCCTTAAAGTTGTGTGTTCTACGACAACTTTTGTGCTAAGTATTCTTCTCTTATTTTTCGAAATGTCAGGGTCCACATAAATTTTATTAAATTCATAAATTCCGTAAACCTTTTAAGAGTTGATCAATCAGTCAGCCCGTACCCTTCCCCTGCTGGCACTCTAAGGGCCGGTTTCTGAATTGAAAATATCACTGAGTAAATACATAAGTAACGTTCTGTCACGCTCTTTTCTGATAAATTTGAAGAGACAGACAGCACTACAGTTAACCAGTTACTTAGCGAAATTCTCAATTCAGAAACTGGCCATAATTCTTTCTACCCTCAGCCACTCTTTTTAGGATTCCGTACCCAAAGAGTAAGGGACCCTATTACTAAGACTCCGCTGTCCGTCCGTCCGTCTGTCACTAGGCTGTATCTCATGAATCGTGATAGTTAGATAGTTGAAATCTTCACACATGATGTATTTCTGTTGCCGCTATAACAACAAATAATAAAAACAGAATAAAACGGGGGGCTCTCATACAGCAAACGTAAATTTTTTGCTCGATGTTAATAACAGCAACATGTGGACGCTTGAAATATTCACAGAATATTTAGTTCTATATTCGCTTTAAAAATAAATAATTAAATTATTTATTTATTTATTGATACTTTTGTTGCACTTACAAGAAACACAAGGAATCGTGCAATGCGGCGGACTTAAAATAAAATAAAAATTTAAGGGGGGTTCCCATGCAACAAACGTGAGTTTTTACCGTTTTTTCTCGATCTTTGTGTCTAATGTTGTATAGATAATGCTACGGAACCCTTCGTCTGCGAGTCCGACTCACACTTAGCAGGTTTTTTCTTTTCTTTTCCCTTTACCACAGACCGCGTTTTTAAAAGTACCATGCAACGACTAATAAATGTTGGGGAAGCAAAAGTGATCTGTCGGGATCGTGGCAATGGCAAGTGGCAGTCCCTGGCCTCTGTCTACCCCTCTGGGATACAGGCGTGATTTTATATATGTGTGTGTGTATTTAAACCGTCTCTGAGGAGTGTTTAAAACAATGGAATGGTGTTTTTTATAAATAAGACCGAAAAAATTTACTTAATGAATGTCAAAGCGGTTTGTAAATGATGTCGTTTTTGAATATTTTTAAGGCAACGGTGCGCCTACGTAAGACTCACTTAAGTACTGGCTAGCTTGCCAGCTTCGTAAGCAAGAGTAACATACTCAGCGTTACAGAATGGGTTCTACGAAAAGTGGCAATCCAGAGCGTGTATTCTTACTAAACTATCATTACAATCTCTTTTAATAAATGAACATCGCTATTTCATAAGGTTCTCCAAAGTACTGCTACGCGAGCCCAATGAGTTGGTGAAAAATGCATGCAATGTACTTCATGATTTGTTGTTACATAAAAAGAATTAGAAAAAAATTAAAGCCGACTTCAAAATACAATAATAAATTAGAGTCAATGTCGAAAATTTACGTACTGGCCCTGTAGCTCGGCACCGACTTAAAATTATTATTGTATTCTGAAGTCCGATTGATTTTTTTTCTTTCACCATTTTTCGTGAACACCCTGGGACTACCTCGATGACATATTTTATGAAACATACACCGATTACTAAAGGATTGCTCTATCAAGCTCTTCACCAAGTTTAGATGGTACCCAATTGACGTTCGAATAAAAAAGAATTGCTTAAAAAAAAAACAAAAATGAAGAACCTTCACCTTTTTTGAAGTCGGTTAAAAATGGAGGGCGCGAATAACGAACTACACCCGCTCGTTACTTTAAAACCAGCTCAACTAGAGAATGTAGCTTGATGATGAATTTTATATCTTATGTCCATGAATTTAGAGTTTAATCTGAAAACGTAAGTTGAATGTACTCAATAGCCTGGACAATAGTTCATTCGAAGTATTCGAAAGTTTAGACTGTAGTTTGGTTTGAAACGGCGAAATTGCGCTGATACTCGTGTTATAAAATGTTAAACATGTTTGGATATTGTTACAATCACGCTTTGTATACAGGGTGTGACAAAATATCCAAATAAAAATTTAGTTGTGCAATTTATTAGTCAAGTCTGTAATGTTGGGCATTTAGTAAATAAATAAAATAAAAAATATTAAACATCCAAAAATTATTGGTTCTACGCGTCAATACAAATATCGACTGTTCCATACTCAAGTTACCACCTGCCGCAATAAAATTTATTGTTTGTACTGGCTCATTTCTTGTTGGTTTGAAAGCCGTGGTTATGTAATTAAAAATGGAATCTTTTTAGACTATTTTTAAGTACAGACGTAAATAAAAGAAAATTGTTGAGAAATCTTCTTTGTTTGTTTGTTACGCTTTATTGCACAAAATAAAAAATAAAAACTTACATAACACCTAAGTGTAAATGTACAAAGGCGGACTTATTTCAAAGAAATTTCTTCCAGCCAGCCTAAAAGAGGTTCTGAACAGATAGCGGGAGAAGGCAAATAAAGCTCAATCTTTTTGCGAGTTAAGAAATCTTGTAAAATCTCCGTCTAACAGAACAATGACCCGCGGACCCGCGGCGCGCATGCACTGCTTTGGATGGCTACTAATGGTTCTCACAGATTCCAGTTTGTCTCGAGATATATTTGAAAAGTGCGTTTTTTAATAACGAACTAGGGTATTCGATGGCTATTGGCACGTTCATTTTGCTATGTCTTTCAAACCACTGCAGAGCACTCAGTCCTGACCTTGAAAATAACAATAGATTTCGGGCGCGGGCGCGGAGAAGACACGTCGTCTTTTCTCTGGAGCTCTTATTTCGCGCACGGCTTAGACCAATAAACAGGACACAATAAACAATACAGTCCATTTAAATACCAACTCTAGACGACCTAACTAGGACACTACATTGTTTTCGTGTTGTCCCCATAGCAAAAGTGGTTTATATTCACGAGAAGAGCCCCCATTTTTGGAGGCATATGGAGATTTTGTTACTGTAGAGTAAAAAAAATGAAAAACGCTACAGCCTGCGGCACACAGGAAGGACGTGGGGCGAGGGCACGTAAAAGACGCGACGCGTTGTATTATAGAGTTAATTAAAGAGTCGAGACGGAATTAAGTTAAAAAATACTTTATTAACTTGAACGGACAGAGTTTCTCGTAGGTCTAACAATATAGTAATCATCTCAATATTCTAATTAACAAATATTTATATCTAAATAAAATCTTACTCAGCAATGACGCTTGTCCCCAATTGTCTTGCTAGAAGAGCTGACAAAGGTGATATCCGAAGGGTCGTCACACTTAACTAGTTCGCGCCCTCGCCCCGTCTCTTCCGTGTGGGCTTCGTCCCGTCCCTTCTGTACATTTTGTGTGAACACGAATTGGAAAGACGACGTGTCTTTTCCGCGCCCTCGCCCCACGTCCTTTTTGTGTGTCCCAGGCCTAAAACAGTCACGTCACGGAAGTTGTCTAGGGTCAACGCAAAGCAACCGCGCGCCTTCGCGCTGAACGTTACGGTTTTCTCTTCCAAGGATGTGACACTTGTTGAGAGAGGGTATGAGCTTAATCACCATGAGCGCCCACCACCCATAGGGTGTTTAAATTAAAATGATAGTGTTAATTATATTACAGTTCCTGCGCTATGATAATAAACTGTTTGCCTTTGATTTTTGTATTAATGAGTAGAACAACCCTCTGACTGAAGTTTCACCGGACCTTTCTGAATGACAATTTTAATTCCACACGTAAAGAAATTGTGCTTTTTGCGACGATGTCGTAGGGGCAATGCAAAGCTTTACTTATAGAAAATAATATTCGCTTCGCTTTTCAGCTTAATGTTGTTCGATAGACTTAATAGTTACTCTTTCCGAAATAATTCTATCTTCTAATCTATCTTACACAATGTTGAGTGTCTGTTGGCCTGCCATCGGTACTGAATACATGGCCGCTTTCACATTAGACTATAACCGTAATTGCACGACGTCATTGGAGTAGTATTCATACAAAATTAACACAAAGTTCGCACAACGGCCTTATTGAATGAAACTGCCAGGAAACTTCGACGATGTGCCGTTACGATTATCATTCAATGTGAAACAGAGATAAACATACACACACACACACACACACACACACACACACACACACACACACACACACACACACACACACGCACGCATTCACGCTCGCACGCATGCACACACTCACACACACAAACACATACACAAATTAGAGCTGCGTAATTGTGCGCTCGACGCACACACAGCGTCGAGCGCACAAGATGAACTGATAAATTTATATACTAAAATAAAATTAAGACAGCTTCGACCTTCTGTTGACAGCCGTCACCGGAATAGAACCCCTAGCCTTTTTAGACCTAAGTCCCGCCATCGCAGCGCCATTTATCGCCATCCCAACGCCATTATGGCGCTTAATGAGCGCTTAAGACGGTGCCCGGTCGCTTGCGATTGTTTTATCGGCGTAATTAACCTAAGCTGATATATGGATCTTTTTAGATCCCAGCTACGGATTATTAGACGGCAGAAGGGTAACAAAGGAGTGCAATGACAGATGCTCGTGAAGTGTTTTTTCATGCCATTGACGCCTAGAAGGATTGATACGTGTGCACGCGAACACAGAACATAGGAATAAAGGTAGAAAGCGCATGTAGGCGGGGTGCGCGTGCCACGAATTTGTTCAAATGATCATATTTTGTAGAAACATACCCAGTCGGCCGCGGAGTCTTACCGAGCATGTTACTGAAGAAAAACTGCTAAAAAAAGGGTAAACATGCCATCCTGCGCAATTATCACCTGCAGAGCTCGAAGCTTAGTCTAACTAATGGAGGGATTTCTTTTCATCGGTAAGTAAATTAAACCTTTATATTGAGTGATTTGATCGAAAATATTGAAAAGAGTATGTTTTCCAGCAATAGTGAAAAATATCGCAAGTTGAAGTATACATTGCCGGTGTTGTACGCAAATAATTGCTGCGCCAACGTATTATGTACGCGAAGAGCAATGCAAAGCATAATTATGTGTCTGCGTGAACGATTCACTTCACAATATTCAGTGGTACTCCCCAAAAAGAGTAGCGAAGGAAATAACTTATCGATAGTGTTGGGTCAGTTTGTCGTGGTGTCGATATCGTTTCAACTTTGTTATTACGGAATATTTAATTGCTCTTAGAAACCGGCTAAGTGCGAGTCAATATCGCACACCGAGGGTTCAGTACAGACTTGTAGTTATGCAAATAATTCGTGCATTGCAGGAATCTACTTTCCAAGATATTTTTTTTTGTAACTACTAATTTACGGATTTCGGATTTCTTCCCTTTAATTTTTTATTATAAATACACTTATTTGCAACTACAGTCACACACACAAAGCGAAATAACACAACATGAAATAAACATAACAAAAAAAAAAAAGAAAAAAATAAGCAGACGTTAAAAGGTAAAATTTTTTGCACATTCTGAGACCTACAATACACCAAAATTTTGTTTTATGACTTTTTTCAGGCTGAGTTTGAGGCGAGTTTCCCATTTAACCACTTCTGACACACTTGTCACAAGTATTTAAGATAAAATTGCAATAAGTTAATAATGAAACCTAATCTGATAGAATTAAACGCTAAAGAAGAGTAGAGACACACCAGTACATGACACAATCAATAATTACACACAAAATATCAAAATTTTAAAATTACATTATTTCGCAAATAGCTTCACCAAACAAAGTTTTTAACTTTTTGTCAATCCCTATTGCTTTGACTGTTCGTACAGGCGCTCGCACACATCAAAAGTTGCGTTGGTGTGACTGCATTGGCCAATTGCAACGCTTGCTTTCGTAGCCTCCGACTCACGCACACATGTATAAGCCTGCGTGTGTATTGCTTACATTAGTGGTAGTAAAGAACGGTGGGGGGTGAAGCGGCGACAGCGGTTCCCGTACAAAATACGCGCTAGGGCAATTCTAACTTATTTTAAGACTTAAAGCAGGAATGAAAATGAAATCGCCGCGTTAATAAAGTTTTCATTGTACTACAATGCATTATTAGAATCTTGGTGCAGGTCTGTAATGCGACAATTGTGTCCAAGACAATTCAACAGCAGATATAAAAACCGGTCAAATGCAACTGGAACTCGTGCACCAAGATTATACTCGTGCGCCAAGAGTCCCAGAAACACATATGTGCTTGGCGGGGCGCCGACCCTCACTTTGTCGGCTTTTATTTGTTGTTATACTGTAGGGACTATAGATTAGATTCACACTCCTTTTTTTTCTATTATTGTATGTAAGCTTGTTTGTTTGTGGCAATAAATCATTCATTCATTTATTTATTTCAGACCATTTTGTCCTTATACATTATAATTTCCAAAAAAAGTACATTGTGGAATTTGGCTTAGTAGTGCTCCGCAGTCGGGTTTTTGGTTATTTTTTGTTTCTGTTTTTTATTTTTGTCCTTTTAGATATTTCATGTTTTTTCCGTTCGTATTATGCTGAATTTATATAGCCTACGACACTCGCGGAAACATGACAAATCGAAAGATCTTATTTGTCACAATCAGAAATTGGCTAAGAAGTTATGAGGGACCATAGAATCGGACATACTTACATACATCCGAGCCAATTACACTCCTTTTAGGCTCCACCGCAGTCGGGTGAAAACAATCTTTTTTACAAAAATCAGCCTGTCTGTCTGTCCGTCTGTCACCAGGCTGTATCTCATGAACCGTGATAGCTAGGCAGTCGAAATTTTCACAGATGATGTAGGTATTTCTGTGGCTGCTATAACAACAAATAATAAAAACAGAATAAAATAAATATTTAAGGGGGGCTCCCATACAAGAAACGATTTTTTTGCCGTTTTTTGCTCGATATTAATAACGGCAACAGGTTGACACTTGAAGTATTCACAGAATATTTAGTTCTATATTCGCTTCAAAAATAAATAATGAAATAAAAATAAAATAAATATCCCATAAAACAAACGTGATTTTTTGCCTTTTTTTCTTGATCTTTGTGTCTAATGTACAATGCGGGTCCGACTCACACTTGGCCGGCTTTTATTTTTTTTAGTTTTCCTTGCTTGGTTAACCTTCTAGTAGTAGATATTTTTAGATCGCAGCTCTAAACTGTTTTGCTAATTGAATTTTTTGCATTTGCGAGAGCTTGCTAGTCTCTCTGCTGGGAATGTAGAATTGTTTGTTGCTAGTTTTACATGCTGGCTGTACATTCAATCTTAAAAACACCGTGTGTATTGTTGAACCTCGGTTGACGACAAACTGGGGTCAGTCAGGTGGCCAAAGAGCCACGTGACTGACCCCAGTTTGTTTTTGTGGTCTATTCTATTCAACATTTTATTGTATTCTTTTGTTATTGGAATAGTTCTCTTATGTGACGTGGACCGAGAAACCGAGAAGAAGATAACATTCAAGTTAACAATTCGGTAGAAAACTGTAAATTTGATTGGGACGAAATTTTATTTCAACCATAAAAATGTAAAAAACCTCACGTTTTCAGAAGGATGTAGATACAATATAAAACATAATTTTACGAGACAACACAAAATTATGATGAAATAAGCTTTTACATACATTATAGGTGCCACTCGGAACTTTTGACGTCATGGTTTGCGCCCAATTTGAATGGAATCTTTTTGTACCACGTGACTATTATACTTTTCGACAAATTATGTTAGCAGCGGAGAAAAATTTTTGAATCCCCAAAAAAACATTTAACGTTAAGTAATAATAAAATCCTCCATTTCCTTCCGTGGATGTCGTAGAAGGCGACTAAGGAAATAGTTACCAGGAGACGGGCAGCAGCGTCTTCCTGAGATTCCAGCCACATGCTGCGATCGCCAACCCGCCTGCCAAGCGTGGCGATTTTGGCAAAACCCCGCGTGGTCACGAAAACCACGAAGGAGGCCTATGTCCTGCAGTGGGCGTCAAATGGCTGATGATGATGATGAATAACAAAATATATTCAAAGTTAAGCATTGCCCATAAATAATGAATATCAGATTAATGAAGATAAGATAAGATAAAACGTTTATTGCCAAATAAAAGTATTACATAATTTTGATGTACAGACCCCCACACTAGGCGAAGCCGATGTTTAATACCGTTTGACTTAAAACGGCAAAATCGGGACAAAAGCTCTTGCTGTATACGAGTGCCTTCACTGATCACCGCCTGACTGACTCCTAAATGCGAGCGTGCCCATTTTACCCCAATGGTGCCATTCCTCAGTGCCGTGGTCCAAGCTCTAAATAATCAACCGGACAGTGTCCCAGCACCCCTGCCGCGGACAGGCGATAATTGGCGGAATCACTTAGCCCAGAGACATTAAGCTTGTCTAAATTACGAAGAGTTGGGCGATACGCCCGCGCGTCCGCGTCCGCTCTTAAGACTGCTCTTACGTGGAGTATGCTGGCTCGCTCGTACAATTTAACTTTTTTAGTGATAGTAATAAAATGGGTAAGTTAATTTGTTGGTAAAGTGCTTGTTATGCATGTACATGTAACTAATATTAATCTACTATATACAAATTATGTACACGGTAAAATATTTTAAATAGGCTGTTGCGTTTAAGAATTGGTCAACGACTACTGTGCACACTAATAAAGTCCCCAAGATACAGGCCTAGCCTAGTTTGGGGACTGCCGGTAAATGCAAATACATTTTATGTAATACCCGTCAATTAGTATATTTATAAGGGACCTTCATTTGTATATCTTTTTGGAAATAAATATTTTTTCACTTCACTTCACTTCAAAATGGGTATACTTTTAATGACTGTAGTATGAGGGTTTGATGGATAATGAAATTGCGAATATTCAAGGCATATTTTTGTTATCCTGTACTAAGTTTTTGATTGAGAAAATTTGATTCCAAAATAGATAAACAAGTTTTCTTTATTAAAAACTACGTATAGGAAAACAAAAATATATTCAAAATGTCCCTAATTCAATTATACATCAAACCCTCTGTCCCTAATTCAATTATACATCAAAAAAGTTTACAAATATTATTACAATACTTAAAAAGAAAATCAATTGTGCGAGCGAAACAATAACAATTTTTTACATGGTGTATGTTTAAATGCAATGATGTGAAATTAAGATACTTTTGAAAACATCTTATGAATTATACCCATACCTAAATCCTGAAATTCTTCTTTCTTCTTCTTCTTCAGGTTTGTACCGGTATTTTGCGGTGGTCAGTACTTACCGTTCAAAAACAAGAAACGTTATTTTATAACCTTTAAATAGAGGCACCAATGGAAAAAAAAACATATTATCTTTTACAATACGTTTTTGCAAAAAAAATTCATGGTAAATCTGAATAATGCGCATAGCTATTTTAAAACCTACAGCTTAGAGTCAATAACCTAAAGCTAAAAACGGTAATTTTGGCAAAAATGCTTTAATAACTAGGTCCTACTAAGTTAGGTGTTCTTTGATATTGTTTTGTATTTTTCTTCTATCTCAGTGTCTTGAAATAAATTAATATTCTATTGTAATATTTTATTCTAACAATAATGTTATTTTTTATTCAAAAGATATGATTTTTTTAGCAGAACCACACTCAATACCTTTTCGAAGCTCGCTGAAATGGCGTTGGGCAGGACACAATAACTGAGTGGCGGCCAAAGACGGGTAGGCGGTCAGTGGGTGACCGATAGCCCGATGGGCGGACCATGCGATCAAGTTGTCAAAGGGCCCGTGGATGCGAACGGCAAGAGACCGCGAAAGATGGCGTAATGGGAAGAAACCTATAGTCAGCAGTGGGCAGAGGTGGGCTGATGATGATAATGATGTAGAGAGCTACTACAAAAGTCAAGGTTGAAACCATCGCGTCGTAGCGGACGCGCGAAGTGTCGCGTCGCGTGTGTGGTGTGAACGGGGCCTTAGAACACTGGGGTAGTTAAAATGTAACATGTTTACTGTTGCTTTATGGGTTAAGTGGCTGCGAGAGGGAAATAAATCTGGTGCTGCATGGGGCGTTAATCTGCGGATTGTGTTTTTGTCCGCCGAGGAACCACCAGTTTCTAAATTACCTAGAAGTAGCCAGTATATGTGGTTACATCACGGTCGCTTATTACAATAACTAACAACTTTGACGTTCATTAAGTAAACTTACCCCCGGTTTCTCGTACACTAATAAGCTGTTAATCTACTGCTAACAGCTGTCAGTAGTTTTTTTTTGTATGCACTTTGGTCAATTGACAGCTGTTAACAGTAGATTAACAGCGTGTTAGTGTACGAGAAACTGGGGGTTTATGTTTTTATTAGAAAAAAATACTTCGACTAAAATAATATTTGGACGATAACCGGCACTAATGTGTCCGTTGACCGTGACCAAGGACTTGCTTTTGACGGTTGTCAGTTGTTTTTATTTATACCACCTTACAACCGTCCACAGTCAGTCAGTCTGTTAACAGATTGTTAGCGTACAAGAAACCGCGGGCAAGCGTACGTTGCCGATCTTACAATCTATCTGTCGTTCGTCTGTCTTACCTTCAAATAGTTGCATCCTTTTACCCGACTGCGGCGGAGCCCAAAAGGAGGCCAATGTGTTTGGCTCGTATATATGTATGTCTATGTTCCCTCATAACTCCTTAACCAATGGTCAGATTTTGAAAACTAAGATCTCAATCCGTCCGTCATGTTTGCGCGAGCGTCATAGGCTATGTGAAATTTGCGTAAATCAAACAAAAAATTTAAAAGATCACTAAAAAGATAAAAATAAAAAAAAATAAAAATAACCAACTACCCGATTGCTAAGCATCAACTACTATGCAGGCGAGACACAAATTCAACATTGTACAATACGATTAAAATCAGTTAACGATTCGGCTTTTCTCGGATATCATCGCCTAAATCCCGAGACGGAAATGACACGAAATACATTACCGCAATTTCTTTTAGGAAGCATTCAATTTGAAGTATCATAAACGCAATGTATAGCACCTGCCAAGATGACATTACTAACCGGTAGACCTAAGAAATTTATTATGCAGAAGTGATCGCAACGTAGGAAGCTCTTTAAATCTTTCATGAAAGTTATATATCATTCGTCGTATCACGAAATAATCAAAATCATCCATTTTTATACAATATTTTTTGCCGGGCACTTCTTTGGATTGTTGATCTTTGGGTGACTGATCTGAGAGCTTGTCGTTTTCCTTCAAAATTTTTAACACGCTGCTTTTCGAAACTCCGGTTGCTTCACAAACCCTGTCGATTTTTTTTAATGATAATTACTTTCTTCCTGTTTAAATAAATTAGCTTCTTTTCTGAAATAGTTATATACATTATTTACAATTTCACGAGATTGAGCAACAATTTTTTTACCACGCTTTAAATTTGTTGAAGCCATGATACATAACTATTGTAAGTTAATTTTGATAAAATTTATTAGAATCGAATATTTTCACGAATGAAATTAGCGTTCATAAACACAAATGTATCATATACGTCAAACTGTTTTTATTGACACTAAGAAGTCATACTGTCAAAATAGTCAATTATTTTTATTTCAATATAAAGGTTGTGTTAGTTTTGAGCTACAAAGGAGGTTTTGTTGCTCATAATCGTTCTTGTATTGTATTCAATAAGACAACGAGTAATATAATTAAAGGTCATATTTGTAAATTGATAACTCTATGTGAGAGATGAGGGATTCACGACAATTACCGACGTTGGCCGAATCGTTAACTGATTTTAATCGTACTGTAACTCCTTGGGAGGTATCTAGGTTGGTACCGCCTGCTTTAATGCTTAGCAGTCGGGTTGTTGGTTACTTTTTAATTTACTCTTTTTATATTTTCACAGAATATTTTATTGTACTGTATCTTTGTAAATATTTTATCTTTGTTTTTTCGGTGTACAATAAAGAATATTCTTACCTTATCTTATCTTAAAGAATTAAAGGAAATCGTTACAGTACCCTCGGTGCACGAGTTCAACTCACACTCGATCGATTTTCTCTACACAAGGCGAGTTAACGCCACTCTCGGATCTTTTTCGAGAAACAATAAACAAGATTGTGAAATCGGGCAAAAACCACTTCGACACAATTAAGTTCTAGACATCGACAAATGGCGCGAGGCTCATTAGGATTCTAGTCCAATTAATACTGATGGATGCAGGATGTGAGCATTTGTAACAGCGATAAAAAACTAGTTCAATTGCCTTAGCCCCCAATTTGGCAACTATGTAGAGACAAAATGTCTTTGTGCATCGAAAAAAAGATCTTTTCGACAGGTCTTTATTAGTTGCTCCCACAGAGAAAAAATATTTGAAAAACGATGAACGTACATTTTATTCTAAATCATGTCAGCTATTCCATACATTTTAGTGGGAACTTTAGTCTGGAGAAACTGACATTATTTTCGCGAATCCAAAGAATAAAATGTTTGTATTGAGTAGTAAAACCCTCATTATAATTTTAGGGTAAAAATGGAGATTTTATTGCATCTTGTATTTTACATACAGTATGGATCACAACCACGGAACAGAAAAAAAAAACAGTTTATTGTTCTGAGTTTTTATTGTTCTGTGGATCACCACCACGGAACTGTTGTGAACACAACCAACTTCGTGAGGATTCAACAAAATTAGATTGGTCTTCTGTTACAGATGCCCAATCAGCTGATAAGCAGGTTCAGACATTCAATATGCTTTTAACCCAGTTGTATAATGTCATACAATGCTGATAATGATGCTTATTTATTTATTTATTTATTTAGATTTGTAACTTACAGCTAATGCCAAATCGCTACAAACTTAGTAGTAAATAAAAGTTTTACATCGCAAGAAACAATAAAAATAACATTGCATTAATTCTTATACTAAACTACTAAAAACAAAAACAGAATCATCCTTCTTCAAGCATTCCCTTGCATACTTCAATCATTCTCCCAATTCCTGTGGTAAACATAGATAGATAGATAGATAGAATATTCTTTATTGTATGTACACCAGGAATTACATATCACACTGCGGCGCCGCACTGAGCAGGGAGTTGAGAAGTGCGAGAGCGCGCGGCACGGGCGCCTGCTGCTGGCCCGTTGTGCGCGCCGCCGGCACGTGCAGCAGGCGCGGCGCGCGCAACCGTCCGCGCGCCTCCGGCACCCACAGTTGCACTACCTCGCCCACTAGACTAACACAGTCAATTCTATTGTGTACTATGCCCAACACAAACTTTATTAGGCTTAAAGATCTTCTTATTTCAAGAGAGTCGTATTCTAGTTGCCCCTGCAAGAAACGCGTAGGGTACAAAAAAGGGTAATACCCATATTGTTTCTTGTAGAGGTTTCTTAAGAACTTTTTTTGTATTTTTTCAATTAACAATATATATTTCTTTTCGTGCGGGCTCCAAACTATCGAGTTAGTTTCCAGTATACTCCGAACTAGAGCTGCGTATAGAGCTCGCAGTGCTATAGGCGTGAAGGATTGGGAGTTCCTCAGAACAAATCCTAGTTTCTGAAAGGCACTTTTCGCGAGTTCTTTGGCGTGGTCACGAAACGTCAGTCGTGGATCAAACATGACGCCGAGGTCCCGTACCTGGAACACGCGCGGCACGGGCTGCCCGCCCAGCAGGTATGCCCGCCGTTCACCCACCCCCGTTTTGCGCTGCACTAAGTTGGGAGAATGAGTAAAGCTTATCATCTCACACTTTTTGATATTAAAACATAACTTGTTCTCTAAACTCCAGCCGTAGACTGCATTCAGATCCATTTGTAAAGCTTCACAATCGGTTTCGTCGTTTATTTTTTTGAATAGTTTAACGTCATCTGCAAAAAGAAGCACTTGACAGTTCTGAACTACGTTAGGTAGACTATTAATTAATATATTAAATAATAACGGCCCCAAGTTTGACCCCTGACTTATACCCGAGCAAGTTTGGTAGGCTTCAGACTGAAATTGACCATACTTGACAAACTGTGTTCTGTTGCCAAGGTAGCTAGAAAACAAATTCAGGAGTCTTGGGGAAAACCCTATTAGTCCCAGTTTTAGGAGTAGTATATCGTTGTCTACTCTATCAAATGCTTTTTGGAAGTCCAGATAAATAACATCTACCTGATTCCTACTATCAAGTTCTTGTGACACAAAATTTACGAGCGTCATCAGATTGGTGGCAACGGACCGTTTAGGCAGAAATGCATGTTGTGCGGCATTGATATGAGGCAAGATCTGAGGCAAAACACTGGCATGTAAGCCAGCCATCCAAGCGGTGAAGATAAAGCATCTTCCGGCGCCATGGCTCACAAAATCACAGGCCAAATCTAAAAATATTTATTAACAAATGAATTATGTTACATGCATGTGGATAAGAGACAATATTTTAAGACATAAAAGATCTTTAATATTGATATGGTCACTTTAAGATGTTGTTAGGTTAGCTAATTACGTAATAACTTAAGACAGAAGCACCCTTAAGTAGGGACTGAATAAATTAACCGTCACAACTTTTTACGGTAGAAGAACTGAGTTGCGAGACTTGTTTTTTTTATAAGTTATGTTTTTAATGGCATCTCATTTGTTTTTGTAAATAGTCTTACTTTTTTCCTTGACCATTTTACAAGATATAATATCTGCACCTATTATTCCATTATATTATACATCAGGTACACTGATTCATTCACTGCAAATGTAACTTTGTAATCCTATATATTTATTATGGGAGTTGGTGTATCTAGAAAACTGGACCAAACTTGCAAAATATTTAAGTTTTTCCTTGATTTATACACTAAACGATAATTGTATTCTAGAAGCTGCCATGCCTGCTAGAAGTGTCTTAGAGTTTTGATGATCGGTCAGTCAGTCGGTCATTTGACTAGTTATCATTCTTAAACTACTGCTTCAAATTCAATCAAATTTGAAATATAACGTTTTTATACAATGCCTGCTTGGTTACTAAAAATTCAGGCTTCTAGTTTTATCCACGACGAAGTTATAGGGGGTTGAAAATGGCCTGAACTGCTTCGAGAAAAGGATGGTATGACCGTGCCGCTTTTTTGCTCGACTTGGCGGGAGCACTGCCGTGCCCCCGGATTAGTCGGATTAAGCTAACTGAACTGAGAGGATGATATAGGTTCTCTGCCTAAAAAATATTATGTCGCAGGTACTACAGCGTCTAAGCGGCCACTTCACCTTCTACACCTTCTTCACCTCACTAGACGCTGAAAACTTGTCGGAGTAGTTCAAGTTTTATTATTATTAATATGTTTATTGCACATAAGTAAAAAATACAATGGCAATGTGGCGGACTTAATGCTATAACAACCACAGGTGGTGCAATAAATGTATCTTTGAGAAATGTATCTTCACAAGAGGTGTATCTTTTAACGTATAAATATTCATTATTATTAATATTCAATCTTTAATTACTTTCTAACAACTCGGTCTTGAAGAAATGCTCTCTATGATATATAATGTGACATTTCACTTAGCCTTGAAGATACACATATTTTTGACCAAAAACTCACTCGATTGCCTACTTAACCGTGCTTAAGAGCAATCGCTCCATCTAAGAGAGCGTACTAGAACCATTTAATCTTAGAAACAAAAGACTAGTTGGAGTAGCTTAAGGGTGGCGATACATTGATGTGCCTTGTAATTGTAGCACCATGTGAAAGAGACATTCAATGGAGAATAATCGAGCGACAATAGTCGTTAATAGTCGACAATAGTGTCAGATTTTTAGGATTTTAGACTTGTTTTTGTACTTGACATTTCCGACTTCCCAATGTCAATTCTTATCCTTTTTATAATATTATAAAGGCGAATGTTTGCATGGATTCATGTTTGTTACTCTTTCACGCGAAAACAGCTGAACGGATCCGGATGAAATTTTGCACAGAGATAGATTATAGTCTGGTTAAGTACATATGCTATTTTTTATCTCGGAAAAATACACATCAAAATTACCACGCGAACGAAGTCGCGGGCAACAGCTACTACTTAAATTATAACTGTGAAGTAAGACTACTTATACATGTTGCCGTAGAGCGGGTTGATTAGAAACTGGAGTATGAATTCAGTTTCTAATCACCCCGGTCTACGGCACGTATTCATCATCATCATCAGCCATTTGACGTCCACTGCAGGACATAGGCCTCCCTCATGGTTTTCCAAGCTTCACAGTCTGGTGCCGCCCGCATCCAGCGACTCCCCGCCACCGTAACCAGGTCGTCAGACCATCTGGAGTGGAGGGGGGACGACGACAAAAGTTCAAGTAAATGAATCTTACGTAAATAAGATCTACTATTATTAAGAATATGCATCAAGATGCGTTTTCCTTGCATTGAAGATGTAGGATATACACCTGTGTAAAAAAACGCCGCGGGTCTCCTGCTGGTGTATTTCCTAAAACAATATTACGTGCACCAAATTCCGAACGATTCCAATCGCCTGTCAAATTCCATACAAATTGCTTTCGCAAACGTCAGGATTCTGAGAGGATTTGGTGCGCATAAATATCAGGCCACTGTGCTCAATGCTTCTCCAAACAACAAAAATATGTTGATATGCTTTTAGCAGGAGGTGCGTCTGCAGTCCGTACTCCTCTCGAAG
This sequence comes from Yponomeuta malinellus, assembly GCA_947308005.1. Lineage (NCBI taxonomy): Eukaryota > Metazoa > Arthropoda > Insecta > Lepidoptera > Yponomeutidae > Yponomeuta > Yponomeuta malinellus. The sequence goes on from OX371019.1 coordinate 7,223,968, forward strand.
AACTTTTTACCTCTTCGGCCATTCGGTCATTGGTTCTTTACCGACCATTAGCTCGAAGACTCTCGATACGAGACGTAACCGGACAAGTCTGCCGTCACCCCAAGACTGGCAGCAGACCTAACCTAATCTAATAAAGTGGCCAATTCGTCTGCTTGAACAAGCAATACATGTTGGCCGCGAGAATGGGAGATACAGATAGATAGCCTACTTTGGGTACCTCACCGCCAAGAACGTTTCACCGCCCTTTAATGCAATCACTTTTACATACAGAGAAAATCTATCGATGGTGCTTCATATTCCACAAATGCTTAAAAAAAATATAGGGTTGTTAGAGTTTTATTAGACGACTGTGATTTAAGACATTGTAATAAAAATATAAATAAACCGGTCAAGTGCGAGTCGGACTCGCGCCCGAAGGGTTCCGTACCATTATCTATACAACATTTAAATATTTCAAGCGTCTACCTGTTGCCATTATTAATATTGAGAAAAAAAACGGCAAAAAAACCACGTTTGTTGTATGGGAGCCCCCCTTAAATATTTACTTTATTCTGTTTTTAATATTTGTTGTTATAGCGGCATCAGAAATAGATCATCTGTGAAAATTTCAAATGTCTAACTATCACGCTAGTAAACGTAGTGAACAAACGGCCGGTTCTCTGTGGTTTGGTTTACGATTGAATCCTTAATTAATCTTTCTTACATGTAATTTATCTTAAATCCTTACTGAAAATAACACGGATCGTGGAACGAGGGTTTACTAAGGCAACCAGTGCTAATTTGCCTGAAATCGATATGTTGATGTTGGGAGAATTTTTAGCACCAAGTATAAAGACGTTTGTTCAGCAGAATTTAGAAATGTAAAAAAAACCTTCGTGTAAATTGGTATATAAATAATACTACCACATATTTCATAAATAGTATATAACATAATAATTTCAGTAATAAAACAAACTAAATGTAAACCATGTTAATATTAAAGGCTATGTCTTTGAAATGTACTTTTGAAACATTATGATAATAAAATTCTGCCTATATACGTCCCACTGCAGGGCACAGGCCTTCTCTCAGAGAGATAGTATGGGCTTAATTACCGCGCGTGCCCACCGCGGATTGGCGATTTCAAGCGCTGAGGTGTGTAAACACCTGAGACATTCAGGTTTCCTCTCGATGATTTCTTTCACCGTTAGCGAGAGGTGCTATTGCTACTATAACATCACAAATGTACGTAACTTAGAAAACAAAGTCAGGTACATGGCTTCGAACCCACCACCTCCCGAATGAGAAGCCGGCATTCCACCGCTCCGCTACTACCGCTCTTTAACTTGAAATTTTATTATTTGAAATTTTATATGTTAAATTTAGATCTCAAACAAGATATACAATTTGAGAATAATAAATGGGTACTCACCTCGAAATGATCTTCACAAAAATGAAGTTGAGTATTGGGCATTATCCCTGTTGTCGCCTTGCATGTATTTTTTTTGTTTTGGAACGAACACAAATAACTTATTTGGTAACTGATGTGTACACGGACCGCACACCACCTGTACACTTTCGAATTAATATTCATAATCGCTAATTATTAAATGGTTCCCCCAGTTTCTCGTACACTAACACGCTGTTAATCTTCTGTTAACAGCTGTCAATTGACCAAAGTGCATACAAAAAAAACCACCGACAGCTGTTAACAGTAGATTAACAGCTTGTTAGTGTACGAGAAACTGGGGGTTAATATGCGTATACGAAACCACTAGCTTTGCTGTTTTGACAATTTAACTGTGACGTCACTAGCGACGCTATAGGTAACACTAGCGAGCGTTTCGGTGGGAATTTTAAATCTAAAAACTAAAATGACTTTTTTACTACTAAACCTTAACTGTGAACAAAAATATGAAATTGGTTGTAAATATTTTACGTTTTGGAACATTCTATGACAATTTTAAAAACCTATTTAGAGGCTAAAAATTCCACCCATGTCGGGAATTGAACCCGTGACCTCTGGCTAACCGTGCCAGCGCTCTCCCAACTGAGCTAATGAGCAAGTGCAGGCAGGCAGCGGCATGTGGCTGAACCAATTTACATCACTTGCAGCCCCGAGCAAGGGGCCTGTCGCTGCCTGTACGTAATACAGAGAAGTTTGTAAAGAGGTTCGAAATTTCGCCGATGCCTGCACTTGCCACGGTTAGCCAGAGGTCGCGGGTTCAAGTCCCAGCATGAGTGGAATTTTTAGCCTCAAAATAGGTTTTTAAATTTGTCCTCAGCACGGGTTAGTGCAACAAAAAGAACATAATACGGCATATATGCCAATCCTACAGAGTCTGAAGACGAAAGTCTTCAATCAGTGTGTCCTATCCGTCATGACATACGGTGCCGAAACGTGGACACTCACGATGGGGGTGGACCACAAATTTAAATTCGCTCAGCGTGCTATGGAAAGGGCTATGCTCGGGGTTTCTCTGAAAGATCGAATTCGTAACGACGTGTTCGGACAGAGAACCAAAGTTACCGACATAGCCCACCGAATTAGCATGCTGAAATGGCAGTGGGCCGGCCATGTCACCCGAAGAACTGATAACCGATGGGGTAGACGAGTTCTAGAGTGGAGACCGCGGATCCGTAAACGTAGTGTAGGACGATCCCAGACTCGGTGGAGCGATGATCTTCGCAGGGCGGCTGGCAAGAGCTGGATGAGTAGCCGAGGACCGTGCTCAGTTGCGTGCAATAGGAGAGGCCTATGTCCAGCAGTGGACAAGCGTAGGTCGATGATGATGATGATGATGATATATGCCTGGCATTATAGCGGTGTTAGCACAGCGGTAGAACACCGGCCTCACGGCGTGTACCAATGACTTTGTTTTCTAAGGTTTTCGGAACTGTGAAGTAAAACATCGTGAGGAAACCCTAGTGTCGGAGGTATTTACATACTTTAGCGCTTGCTACGTACAATAGCTCAACTGTGAGGTTACGAGTAAGTGCGGAAATCTCACTTCTAACTAGAACTAACTTGGCCATTTCCACTTCGTACTAGCGATCACCTTGGCTGCGTCGGTCAGTTTCGTTCTCTCCTGGAATTTGGCATGGTTAGCGTGAGCTGTAAAATCTAGCTGTAAATTTAAAAATCCAACTGCCTTCATCGGAAACGGAGTCTGGAGCCTGTGGAGTAAGTCCAGTGACACAGTGTCGCAATAAAAGTGGTGGGGTCGCCTCCCGTACGGGCCGGTGTTTGTTCCTGATTTACCGCACCGATTCCAGAGTGATTGCGATGGCGGGCTCTTCCTGAACGTCTCAAAGGTAAACTTATACCTATGTTTTTAATTTGTTGTTCATCATGAGTTAGGACTCATTGGTAGGGTTAGGGGCTCAATTTGATAATAAACATAGCATAGAAAAAACATATTCGGACTGATGCTGAAATCGAACCCGTGCCTTTGACACGGTATGGTAGAGGTGCGTTTTCGAATCCCGCTTCGGCAGGAAAATTGCCTGGTCACACTAGGGCCAAGGACTAGGACCTACTTAAAATTCAATGCTAGGACTGAATAGATTTCCACCAAAATCGGCCGTTATGTTCTAGGTTTTTGTCCTTATATTCTTGTGCTACTTTAAAAAAAAAAAAAAAATTAATACAGCATAATGTACAGCATGTTGAAGACAAATAGTTTTTTTCTATTTCAATTTCTTTCTAATGGAAAAATAGTGCAAAAATAAAGCCCTTGCTTTTTTGAGAAGAAAACAGAAAAATAGGGGACACGTACCTTTTCATTTCTTGTATTTATTTGGAAATAATAGTTATTTTTAAGTTTTAAAGTTGACTTTTTAGGGCCGGAAGTGACGTAGGCTAGAAGGCAACGAAAACATAATCTATGCCTCTACCTTTGCCTTTACTTGAAAAAAAAAGTGTCACTTGTCAATGTCACGTCATGCAAGATAATAATCTGTGTTGTTTGTTTGTTGTTTCGAATCAATAGATCGTACTAGCTAACATTTTTTCTTTCACAGATGAAAATCCGTTTCGATGTACCACAGACTATAAAAACATTCTTGACATTCGACTTTTTTTGGGTGATAAAGGCAAAGGCGTAGGTACCACGTTGGAGAGCTGCTGTGCTGGCTTTTTTTAATTTTGCAATTTTTCAATAATTATCTCTGAAACAAAACTACAGAAATCTTTGAGTATTTTTATTTTTCTTGTATTCCGTGAAGCTTAATTTCCAAACGGTTTTTTATTTCAGCCTATTTTTTTTTTCGAATTATTGTCCATTGGAGATTTTTGTAAAAATCTTTTGTTAGCGTTAGTGAACCTTGTGGAGCCCCATGGCGCTGTTAATATTTTGGGGCATAGTGGAAGAACCCGCACAAAGGTGCAGTCGGAGCGGATGCCGGGCTGAATGGTTTAGTTGTGGAAAGAGTGAAATATTTCATATTGTCCTTCCCAGTTCGTGGAAATCGACCATTGTGCGCGTCTGTCTTTGAATCGATTGAATGTCTCTCGCATCACAATAAAACGAATCATATTCGTAAGTTTTTTGCAAAATTAATATTGATTGATTTTTTTCTTATGTACATCTAATGGGTTAAACTAAATAAAGCATAGATGATGATTAAATAAGAAGAAGAGTATACGACTCACCACTTCAGTCTACCCGTGACCACAGTAATGCAACGTTGCCGAAACGTCGGAAATTAATACAATTAAGTTTATTTAGTTTTATTGCACATATATTACTTATACTACCTGGAGAATAATTAATGTAAACTATGTATAAGCAATGCGAGCCTTTAAAAAAATAATTTTCTCAAACATGCTTGGAAATTTAAGCATTATTTTGGCATCGTTCTTAGAAATAAATCGAAATGGCTGTACTGGCCACATACATGGGAGCAGCGGCCGGCAAAAGTTGTATGAAAATCCATATCTGTCGTGTTTTAGCGGCTAAATAAATTACACAGTAAACTCCGTAATAGTAGTTTTTTCGGGCGTTTTACGGGTTACTTTTACCCAAGTGTGTAAATGTGTCTTTTGGTGTGTAAATAAAACATTATCTTATCTTATCTTAATAATCTGTCGTGTAATTTAAAAATAGAACGATCTTTTACTTCGAAATGTGGCAACCAAGGAGGTAACTTATCAAAGGTTTTATTTAAATTTCGAACTGGCTTGCAAATACATACATACATAAACTCACGCCTGTATCCCAGAGGGGTAGGCAGAGACCAGAGACACCAAAAATAACAAATGACTACATTAACGCGGGAAATTAAATTATTGCTTTTCGTTGTTCATCATTGATTTTGAAAAGCAAAAATTGTGTTTTCAAATAAACAGTTCTGCCTAGTTAATTCTTAGTTTTAATTTCCGCGCATTATTTGAGATAAGTAGTGATTCCTTTTTTTTCCTAATTCCGTTTACCTCCTGCGGTTGACTGGTAGAAAATGCGTGGCACTAAGTGCGCCGTATTGTACGACTTTTATTAAATGCAATAAAAGTATCAATAAATAAATAAATAAATAACTAAAACTGGACTTACTTACGTTCCTCCATTAATGCCTCTTTTGCTGGCCGCTGCAGTAATAGAAGATAAAGATATATTGCACAAGGAAATAATTTGCATAACGACGAGATTAATAAGGTGTCTATCTATCTATCCAGCTCATCTATAAAGCCCATTGCTGGTCATAGGCATCTTCCCTGTCACGCCAACCCTTTTGCCCCCTGCCAATGAGGTAGGTACTAATGAGTATTATAAAATATGATCTCCGCTTACCCCTCCGGAGGATTGGAATGTGTACTTAAAACCCTGAATAATCATCATCATCATCATCATCCTCAGCCATTTTACGCCCACTGCAGGACATAGGCCTCCTTCGTGGTTTTCATAACCATGAGGGGTTTTGCCATAATCGCCACGCTTGACAGGCGGGTTGGCGATCGCAGTATGCGGTTGGAATCTCAGGAGGACGCTGCTGCCCGTCTTCTGGTAATTGATTTCCTTAGTCACCTTCTACGACATCCACGGAAGGAAATGGAGTGATGCTGACTTCTTAATTCGGCGCCACACGGAACCCTGAATAATAATAGTAATAATAAATTCCACCCAACATAATCAGTTGTCCCAGTCCCAAACTAGGATACTTTGTGCTATGGTGATCAGGCAATGACATTACAAACATAGCAATACACCCAGATTGAGGGCAATAAGTGTTCCTCATCTCATCACAAGCTCATAAAAGAAGTGTCAGCCAAATACCTCTCCTGCGATAACACATTTTTTTCATTTCACTCAAAGCCCACACCGATCGGAAAAAGGCGTCCCAAAGCGCCAATTTAATATCTTAACACTCTTTCGCACATAAAGGAGAGCTCTCTGAAGAGAGTGCGAAGTGCAGCACACTAACGTTGATTTACGTATGTCCATTCACGAGGTAATTGCACAGTGGTCCGGCCGAAGTCCCGACTGGGGACCGAAACGCGAGAGCGTTGGCTTCAGAAGGAGGAAGAAGAAGAAAAACGTTTATTTAACGCCACATATATAGGCAGATATAGGAGAAAAATAGAAGAAATGTGTGACTAAGAGTGAGAAAAACAAGGAAAGAAAAATAATATATATATATATATATATATATATATATATATATATAGATAGATAGGCAGATATAGGAGAAAAATAGAAGAAATGTGTGACTAAGAGTGAGAAAAACAAAGGCTAACGGTACTGTGGATATACTCTGTATGTCGATGTAGCGGAAGAAGGGCCTCATGCTCAGTATTAGCTGAGGGTTTGCACCCACAACACTGATTTTCAGCTAGGGCCTTCTGGTGACTCACGGAGCATCAAAACGGAACAAACACGCACTCATACTCATAGATACAGCCATACTTACGCACACAAGCACACTCATGCTTCAGATGAAGGTCTTCGATCCAGCTGGTCGAACTGACATACATACCTAAACTCACCCTTGTGTGTTGGAGGGGCAGAAACCAGTATTTACCACTTGCCACAATACTGAAAAACCTCATGGAGATATTGTATAATGTTACGAGTAATTGGTACCTGCCTTATTTATAAATCGTGTCTTTGACATTTTATTTATCATAGCGCAGAAACAGTGACTTAATGAATATATAAAATTAAACACAGCTGTCCACTTGGAGGAAGATCTATATAGTTATGGAGAAAGGGCAAAAATACTACAGAGTTAACATTCCTGTTTTAAACCTACAATTCGTGTACTGAACCAGTTTAAATGTCAGACACCTTTGTTATTTAAATAATCTTTAATATTACATTAGCCATTTTTGTACATGCTTTTTGTACCTTTTGTAGAACCGTATACAATGCCCCATAAATGATGTATTAACCTTTGCCAGGCTAAAGCTTGGGAACAAGAGCTTATTCTTATTACTGGTATTTTGAAACTGCAGACAGCCACTACAGTTTCAAAGATTAGATTTTTCCTAACATACACCATCGTCAACGGCAACGAGCTATGGAAAGGGCTATGCTCGGAATTTCTCTGCGAGATCGAATCAGGAATGATGAGATCCGTAGACGATCAAAAGTCGTCGACATAGCCCAGCGGATTAGTAAGTTGAAGTGGCAGTGGGCGGGGCACATAGCACACAGAACTGATGGCCGATGGGGCCGAAAAGTTATCGAATGGAGACTGTGGCGACGCTGCTCCCACGCAAATATGTATCTACTTACGTACCTACAGTCAGCCTTTCCCCACTGCGCCTCTCGATCGGACGAGCGCACCTAAAACCTAACAAATTGTAACATCGGCCTTTCGTTTGAATAAATAAATAAATGTTATATTTCTCAAGACTTTTAATCAGTATCCGATAGAAACATTGGCTAGTGAAACGCACCTATGTAATCAGTAATAGAGAGACACAAGTAAAATATCAATTAGCCAAAGGATAGCCAAAATCAGCCAAAAGACCACATATCGTCAAGCGCAGCGTAGGACGACCAGCCACAAGTTGGACAGATGACCTCATCCAAGTGGCAGGAAGACGCTGGATGCAAGCCGCTTCCAACCGGTCCTTTTGGAAATCTATGGAGGAGGCCTATGTCCAGCAGTGGACTTCTTGTGGCTGAATGATGATGATGACATCATCGTCATCATCATTATCAAGGGCCTTTGCATCTATTGCAGATGATTTGTGCAGCGTTTTTTGAGCATTTAGGCTCGTGACTAAAATGTCCTATTCGGGACAGGACTCCTCGTCCGCATACTCGGCATGTGTTGGCGGCAGGCCCCTGCTGGTCGAGGTTTAAAGGCCTCTATATACAATATGCTCATAAATATATTAACTAACAACTGTCAGGATGATAGTTCCTTTAAAATTTCTTTAATGCCAATCAGAACCTCTACCAGGCTCTATCTCTGGAGCAAAATTGCTCGCTTTCAGAAGACGAATGGAGAGACAGCGTCCGATCGGAATCCCTTTACACAACTCACTATTGGCGCGTCCATTTGATGCATTGTGGTGAAAATCATCGGTGCTGTAACATAATTTTTAGCACTCCAATACGAAAGTACCCCGTATTGATGGGGATTGAAGCTACTCGTACACTGTATTCAGTTGGCGTCTTTATTAGTGGGGTCTTTGGTTTCCTAATTTGCGTATTGGAAGATTTCATTAGTTCCTGTCACCCCAGTTCCTCCAGGAATGCCAGCAGCTTTTAAATGGCAGGCTTTTGAAGTGTCCTCGGATTTTCGAGCAGAGTTGCTCATTGTCTTGCTACCTTTGCGCACTTAGCCATCACCTGGGCGGTTGTTTCTTCCACGTCCATGTAAACTTAGCATAACGGGCTGTCTGTCACACCCATACTGACCGGGACCTGTGAGAGCACCTGTTATTAGGCGTAAGTGTACCTTAGCAATGCGCAGGAGCAAGGGCTCTCGGGCGGTGCTAGCCTAGTAGAACATTGGACTCGGAAGCGAGAGACCCAGGTTCGATTCCCAGTGCGGCGTGTACCTACGACTTCGTTTTCTAAGTGATGTACATTTGTGAAGTTATACTAGCAATACCACTTGCTAACGTTGAAGGAAAACGTCGTCATCTATCTAAGACCTTTAATATATAATAATAATATATATTATTATATATTAAAGGTCTTAGATAGATAGATAAACACCTGTATTGTAGTTCTGTAAATTAGAGCCCAGGCCCGGGTCTTGGTCTTACTGCTACAAATGGTATCGTGTCCTTACTATTCACAGACGTACAGTCGAAAATACCTCTACATCTATGCACTCTACACAGTTAAGTTGCGGTCGACTTTACAATTACTTAAATCGAAACGCCAATGTAGTGTGTAGTGTGGTGTAAACTTACTATAAATTTTTCATTCACTTGCACATGTCTGCCACTTAGTTACTATATGCGGAAACTTATTCTTAGCTTATGTGTAGTTATTCTAAGTCGCTGTCGATTTATTATGTAAGCTGCAAGTTTCCCAAATAAATAATAATGATAATTACCAGACTATACAAAGTTTTTACTTCAAATTAAAACACACTACACAAAGATTTAAAACCGACAAAACGGTAATGGTACGCACAGCGCTGATTTTCAGTTTCTCCCCAGCGCAATGTTAAGCAAACACTTGTGATTTGTAGTAAGGATAGTTAAACGACTTAAGTAATTTAAATAAGCAACGTAATAAACGTTCGTGTATTTATATACATGAATTTATTTAAATTAAATTACTTAACATCAATAAATAATGTACAATTTTCATTTTTATTACTATTTTTCACAATTTATGTAATTACCATAACTGACATTTCGCTAATAATATCCAGTTTTATTTATCTTTTCACAATTCATGCAATTAATTCAACTGACATTCCGCTAACATTAATTCAGCAGTCAGCAGTCTACTTCATTAACCCGAAGTTGACTCGCGCGATACTACTTATCGTAGTTAACTCACTATCACATATTTTATTTATTTAATCTTATTTACGATTTTGAACTGATTCGTACTATCTCTCCGAGCCCTGCACGCCGCGTTACGGATACTGACGGAAGACCAGCGCTGGGGTACCATCATATCTCCAGCTTATGTTGAGTCAGAGTCCCTTTGCATTTGCCACACAGACAGTACCTACTCGCACTGGATAAGGCATTGCTGTGTGTTTAATTTCTTAATATTTTTTTGCAATAATGTTTCATTGTGCTTTGTATGGTCTCTTACTACTATTATATTATTTTTTTTATTGTGTGTGTGTGTGTGTGTGTGTGTGTGTGTGTGTGTGTGTGTGTGTGTGTGTGTGTGTGTGTGTGTGTGTGTGTGTGTGTGTGTGTGTGTGTGTGTGTGTGTGTGTGTGTGTGTGTGTGTGTGTGTGTGTGTGTGTGTGTGTGTGTGTGTGTGTGTGTGTGTGTGTGTGTGTGTGTGTGTGTGTAAATGCAAATAAATAAATATATCTACCATCTAATAGTAAGTATTAGATGTTATAAAATGTCAAGGTTGTTGTACTGTCGACTGTACCAACAAAATATTAAATCGACGCCCATAATAACATTTATGAAAATCCATCAAGCCAGATAAGATGGCAGGCGTCATACATCGCAAATATAGCGTCGAGACGAGCCGTCGTAAATATATTCAATTTGGTCCTCCCGCTGCATAGATGAGTGGATCCAATCAGACCAGTCTGGAAGGGGTAGGCAGGGGGAAGGAAATTACTGCCGCCGCTTTAATCAGGGTGGCTAGATTCTGCGGGAGTTATTTCTGGACCTTTTTATTTTTTAAACGGATATTTTGCAATCCAGGTAAAGAAAAGGTAGAAAAATGCAACCGCAAATTAGAAAAGACGGGTAGTCTGTGAAAAACCAACCGATGGCGAGTCGAACGTAACACCATAAATAATACATAACATAACATAAACTCACGCCTGTATCCCTGAGGGGTAGGCAGAGACCAGGGACTGCCACTTGCTACGATCCTGACAGATCACTTTCGCTTCCTCAACATTCATTAGTCGTTGCATGCACGCACGCCGGTTTCGGGTACAAATACCATAAATAATATTGCGTCATAAAATTGTGTTTCTTTTAATTTATATTCTTTTTGTTGCACTAACCCGTGCTGAGGACAATTAAAAAAAACCTATTTAGAGGCTAAAAATTCCACCCATGCCAGGACTTGAACCCACGACCTCTGGCTCATCGTGCCAGCGCTCTCCCAACTGAGCTAATGGGCAAGTGCAAGCATCGATGAATTTTCGAGCCTCTGTACAAACTTCTCTGTATTCTTTTAATTTGTTAAGTTAATTCCGGATTCACTTACTTGCTTTTTTGTCGGATGAGACCGACCAGGTTTCGCTCTGATTCGCAGAGCGTAATCATGGTGAGTCTTTTAATTTAGTTCGGAACCTGTAGCGAGAATCTTCCTCACATTTGACTGCTTCGTTGGTCTAGCCGTTAAGGCGCTTAGCTACCAAAACAGAGGTCGTGGGTTCGATTCCCACTGGGGGGCCGCCGTACATTTGAACAAATGGCCTCAGTCCGGGTGTATTTTCATGGTTGTGACGTCCTTGCCTGGTTTCCATAGCTGAGAGTATCCTAGTTTGGGACCAGGTCAAGCGATTGTATTTGTGTGGAAGTTATTATTATTATTACCTGTGGTCGTTTTTTTGGCTCCTTTTAGAAAACTAGGTATATCAACTTTATTTTTATTTTATTTTACGTATTTATAGCACTCAGAGCTGATGGCCGATGGAGCCGATAAGTTCTCGAATGGAGACCACATATCGGCAAGCGCAGCGTAGGACGACTACCCACAAGGTGGACAGATGACCTCATCCAAGTGGCAGGAAGACGCTGGATGCAAGCCGCTTCCAACCGGTCTTTTTGGAAATCCATTGAGGAGGCCTATGTCCAGCAATGGACTTCTTGTGGCCGAATGTTAAATAGTCTGAGTAAATTGCATTTTTAATTACTAAATTTACATAAACGCGGCTTTCGCACTACCGCATTTCACATTCGCATTTCAGCGTGTATATGGGGATATTGATACACTCTGTGCAGAGTTACGCACGTAATGCTTTGACAGATAAAATATCTAATTACGCGGGATACAAATTATTAACGATGGAGCGCGTGATGTAATCTGTCTAAACGCTCGCTAATTAAATTAATGATCGCTGAATAAGCTACGATTATATTAATCCTCATTGACTGCCTCGTTGGTCTAGCGGTATGTCTGTCAGTGCTGGAGGTCGTCGGTTCGATTCCCACGGGGGCCGCCGTACATTTGTACAAATGGCCTCAGTCTGGGTGTATGTCCATGTTTGTGATGTCCTTGCCTGGTTGCCATAGCACAGGGTATTCTAGTTGGGGATCGGGTGTTGTGTGGAAGTTATTATTATTATAAGATTGTTTTTTTTTTGGTACAATATTGCAATAGACAATCATGTATACTTTTACTACTATCATGTGATCATAAGCACACACCCGTTTTTAACCGTCTTCAAAAAATGGAGGAGATGCTCAGTTCGTCTACATATATATTTTTATGTATGTACACCGATAATTCCACGTTATCCGATGGCATTGTTTTTTTTCTGTTAGAAAAGAGGTGCTTTAGAAGAGCATTTATATAAATTTGAAATCATCCAACTCTTCAATTTGCCAAGGCATCTTCACGGCATTATGAACACAATCACACCGCGATATAGAATACTGCCAGCGCCATCTAGTGCTAAAATTAGCAAACTACTGTTTCTCTGAAATGCGTATTTAATTTTCATACGCGGTTTTTGGTCTTTCGACTTGTCTACTTACAACAGTCAACTTATTAACGTGACTGCACTGCACCTCCGCTAGCCCCCCTCGGTCTGGCTCGCTAGCCATTTGCACATAAAGTCCGAAGGACTAGCGAGCTATGCGCGACATGCAGTGAATGAAGCAAAAAGCACCACACATGCGGCCATCTTGATGGACGGGGATACGCCACACAGATTGATGTTGTATGTCCAATGTCCACGGTCTATCAAAGATGATAATGAAAGTGTATTGATATTTGTGGCGCATTTGCCGACGGTTATAATACATTGCAAATAGTACTAAACCAGTGCTAAGTATTCTACGATCAATCAATCGTATTTATCCACTTCTGGACATGTGCCTCCTCTAAGGCACGTAGGTAAATTTTTCTGTCGTCGGCCATAGTCATGCAGCCGCTGCCAGCAATCTGCCTCAGATCGTCGGTCCAGTGTGCTGGTGGGCATCCTACGCCGCGTTTGCTAGTTTGTGATCTCCACTCAAGAACCTTTGCACCCCATCGACCATCTGTTCTGGGGATAGTGACTACTTGACCAGTCCACTGCCATTTTAACTTGCTTATCTTATTACCAGTGGCGTTATTTCTTATGTGATCCATCAAATAGACTCCGTACATTGCTCGTTCTATAGCACGTTGAGCTACTGCTGATTTACTCTTGCATCAAAAGTGTACAATACACCACTGTAGTGGAGACTATGGGCTCTGTGCTGGAGTGGGCAATGTCTTTCATCGATTCTTCCGTCGAGCGAGCGCTGTGTTACTTCCGAACAATAGACATCTTCGGCCGGGAGCTATTGCCAGTTCTATACTACTGACACTGTGATGTAACATAGCACTTTACATACGTTATCTTCAGTGTACACTTAGTGACGTGTGAGGAAGAATGTCATGTCATTTTATCTCTGTTTTGTTGACGTTTGTGTCTTTTGTTTGTGTACCTTTTGTTTACTTTGTGTTTCTGTGACAATTTAAATAAATATCCTCTTTCTTTCTTTCTTTCTTTCTTTCATATCCGAAAATAATCTTTATTAGAATAATAGTTTACTGCAAAGGCAGCATCTGCATCAGCGTTTTTCCGACGATATAGTTAAAATGGCAGAATCGATGCACGGCCTCAGTGGGATCCTCAGTGACTTTAGGAGTGCCTTCAGTATTGTGGGCCTCATCATAACTAAGGCCTAAGGCCATGGTCCACGATAGAATCGTGCCGAAGTCGGATTTGGTCAGTAAGGTGTCCCTTGAAGTAGTCCGTACTCGTTCTGCTGGAACTCAAGGAACGCTATTATTTTCTGTTTCCGGCCATCCTTATCCAGCCGCTGCCAGTAATCTGCCTCTCTTCGTTGGTCAAGCGAGCTGATGAGCGTCCTGCGCTGCTATCGCCAGTTCATGGCCTTCAGTCGAAAACCTATTGTTGGTTTAAAAGAAAAAAAATATCTTGTAGGCTGTGTCAATCACCTTAGTCCTTTCGCAAATTGTCTCCGTTCTGATGTGATCCATTAAAGAATTTCCGAGCGTAGCCCGTTCCACGACACGCTTACTCAGCGTCGCTGGGTGATATCGAGTGGACTAGTTCTACCGTCAGTGACCGCCTTTAATAACAGTAAATTTCGTTTTTTGGAATCTGTACTAAACCGTTTTTAAATATTGTGTTGTTTCAATTTCACGTTTTAGGTTTTTGCATAAGTATCGCCTTTACCATAGAATATTAGCTCCATGTCCCCATCATAAAACTGGAAAGCGAAATGTATGTGTTTTACTGCCCCCGTAGGAACGTTCTCCAGTTCCGAGGGCACAATGTAAATCAATAGTAGCCCATAATAAGCCTCCGTGCTTTACAGGCTTTTGTAGGAACGCTGAATTCGCCATTTAGCCCGCTGAGAAGCTCTTTCTTTAATTGAAGCTAGTGTTAAGGCGATTGAACCCTTAGACTGCTAAGGTTTGTGTTACGAGGCAGCCCGGTGCAACTAGAAACACGCTACCAATGGAAAAGAAAACATGGCTTTCAGTTTCCAAAAATATATTTTTGGGTAGATATTTATCATAAGCAGCCTATATACGTCGCACTGTAGGGCACAGGCCTTCTATCAGAGAGAGAGTATGGGCTTAATTACCACGCGTGCCCACCGCGGATTGGCGATTTTAAGTGCTGAGGTATTGAGATATTTATGTGAGTATTATTTTGTTATCTGCGTAAATGTTTATGTAGTGTATGTTGTGGACGAGCATAGACCAGTTTCACACTTCTACTCCGACTCCCTAAGGTTTGCTGGAATAAATCTCTCACAAAGATAAGCTCGCCTTTGCACGCGTAATTTTTATGTCATATTTCCTGTACTGTGTTTCGTGTGCAATAAAGCTTAATAATAATAGGTATCACCATTATTACGATTTAAAATATTCTTACTTTTTATTACTAGTTCTTAGTTGTTCTACTTTTTGAAAAAACAGCTTCAACAATGGTAGTACCTATTTTTAGATCAATTATTCTAGTTTGGGACCATGCTCTTTCTTTCTTTATCACTTCCTTGATCTGCAGAATAGGCAGTAAACGATCACCAGTTATTTTATTTTATTGCTTATTGGTATGTAAGTCGTGTTTAGTAGTAGTAATTATCTTCAATATGTATGTACGTATTTTTGTTGTTATTTATTTATTCATATTTATTTATGTACTATCATTTATGTAGGTTTATAATAATTTCTATTATCCCCCCCCCCCCACTAAGTCTAAGTTAATGTATTTCCCTAGGTTTACGTAAGTTTATTATTGTATTTAATCTTCTTCTTGCACTACCCGTCGCCAGTCTCTTCAAAACCAAAGGTTTGCTGGAAGAGAATGCTTCTTGCATTAAGCACGCCCTTGTACACTTACAATGTAATTAGTGCAATAAAGAATTAAAATAAATAAAATAAATGCTCTAATACACACACAGTTTTTCAATAGAATGACCATAGCTCTTATTTGTGGATGTAATATCTAGTTCTAATATTAATTGTGAAATAGCGGAAAGTCTTACACTTTTAGCCAAATTTATTTGCAAATAGTCACTAAATCTAAGCTTTTCAAGGGAAATAGAAGCGGAGACCTATCAGGGATTCTGTGTCTTTAATGTTTGTAGCGTGTGGCACCGGATTAAGAATAGCGTCACTCCATTTCCTTCCGTGGATGTCGTAGAAGGCGACTAAGGAAGTCAATTACCAGGAGATGGGCAGCAGCGTCTTCCTGAGATTCCAACCGCATACTGCGATCGCCAACACGCCTGCCAAGCGTGGCGATTATGGCAAAACCCCTCATGGTTATGAAAACCACGAAGGAGGCCTATGTCCTGCAGTGGGCGTCAAATGGCTGATGATGATGACAAATGTTTGTAGGGTTAGAAAACCTATTTTTTATGTTAACTTCTTCGAAGGTAGTTTCGCGAAAGTATTTGAGACAGTAGGACATTTGAGTTAAGCCTGTCGGCAGAATGCTTATGACTATTACCTATTGTAAGGAGATTCTATCACTGCAGGGAAACTACAGGTGATATTTATTCGTTAACAAATCATTAAGGGGGATTCTGACTTTTAGTTATTAGAACTGCGTTTGTTTATACGGACTTTTTACTCCCTGTCAGCTATCGGCGTATAGTCGCAAAGGAGACACAACTCGGTGATAAAAAAGTTATAACAATAGAGAAAACGTTGGCTACACAGGCTCCCGGTCTATCGCCTGGCGATATTATCAGGAGAAAGAGAAGACTCAAACATCGCTTTATGTCCATTAATGTCTGGCTGCCCCACAATGACACAGGCGTCATGAGACATGCAATAATGGGGCAGGCGCGAGGCAAGGGAGATTAGCGTTTTTGATGTAAAAAATCTATGATAAAATTCATAGTGCGATGGTAGCGAAGCAGTTGAACGCGGCTTCTCGTTCGGGGGGTCGTGGGTTCGAATCCCGACATAATGTAGGTACCAATGACTTTGTTTTCTAAGTAACGTACATTTGGGAAATTATAATAGCAATACCACTCGCGAACAGTGAAGGAAAACATCGTGAGGAAATTTGGATGTCTGAGGTGTTCATATACCTCGGCGCTTGAAATTGCCCGCGGTGGGCACGCGTGGTGATCAAGCCCGTACTCTCTCTCTCTCTCCCTCTCTCTCTAAGAGGAGGAATGTAACCTACAATGGGACCTGCAAAGGTGTGGATTATCAAGACTGTAGGCTCTAAAAATAGTTAATACCATAGATTTATGATGTTCACTTTTTGCAAAAATCTGTTGTAAAAGTTTAAATCCTCTCCGACTCCAACTTATTTTATTTAGTTCCGGTCAGCCTCTTGAGGCGGTTGAAGACTGCTAAAGACGAGTGTTGAAAGAGAGACAGGAACATTTATGCAAGGTAAATTGACAGGAAACAGGAGATATAATTGTTTTCATTTTATGTTGACTATCTGTTTATGTTTTAGTTTGTTTTTGTGATGAGTCGTATTGTAACAATAATTTTCTTTCTTTCTTTTTATTTGTTTCAAAGCCTGCTTCTGCCTAAGAGTCATCGCTCAGCGACTTCTGAACGCGATTCACGCGCGCATATGCATGGCTTCCGTATAAATAGAAGCCAAACTATTATGCTATGCTGCAGCGCGTTTGCATGACTTCTCAAAAATGTCACAAAACGCGAATCAGAAGAGCGTATAGAAGTCGACGTGGGCGATGGCTCTAAAACATAAGTGAGGGAACTTTACGCGCGTGATTTATTTCAAATCGCTCGAGCACTTGCAATGCGATTTTTTCATTCTATTCGCTTGCACCCGCAACCGCAAGTACCGATCAGTCCCTTAAATTAGACAGCGGGCGTCAGAGCCTTGAGCTAGATTTCTTTTTTTGTTAATTAGTTTCTTTATTTAAGAAATAATTTATTTGGTTTGTTTAAGAAAAAAGTTTTTTTTTTCCACTAATTTCAATTGGCATTTCCGTGCCGTCTTGCATGCACGCGCCAAGTTAATTTCATTGGACGCTTCAAGTTTACGCGCGTTCATCAAACCTTCTAACGTCTCAATGGTACGAAAAAACACATCACGTGACCCGACCGTGTAACTGTCATTGTTCTTTGATGCACTAACAGACTCCAGGCCCTTGGCTAGCTTTACACTTGCACCCCAAGGAGTATCAGTAAATTGTCTGTCGTCTGCAGGAGGGTAGATAGATATTTTTGAAGGAGATTAAACGCATTGTCTCTGCCCCCGCCCGGATTATAATAACAAAACACAGGCTAGCGTGATTGCGGATTTAATTGGCATTTATTGGAGGGGCTGCCTGCTTCGCGAGATGAGTATTCACCGGACTTTTACACGTGTTACTGTCATACACCTTTCCTTGCTATACGCCCATAAACCTTTACACGCGTACACATTTCTCAGTTACTTCACGGGCGACTCAGTTACCAATATGTAAAGGTGGATATGCTGTCTACTGTACCTAGGTAACACGTGTAGAAGCTCGGTGAATACTCGTCTCTTGAAGCAGGAAGCCCCTCCAATAAATTAATGATTCACATTTTTCACAGGGTTCCGTATCCAAAGATTACACAATACTAAATTGACTACAAAAAAATATTTTCTATAGAACTAGGCCTAACAAATTAATCTTTTATTTGAAACGTCTTTTGCAAAAAAGACGTCACTAAGTTAGTAAAAGATCAAATCGCCATGGTCGTGGTCGCCCACTGCAGGACATAGGCCTCCTTCGTGGTTTTTATAACCATGAGGGTTTTTGCCATAATCGCCACGCTTGGCAGGCGGGTTGGCGATCGCAGTATGCGGTTGGAATCTCAGGAAGACGCTGCTGCCCGTCTCCTGGTAATTTATTTCTTTAGTCGCCTTCTACGACATCCATGGAAGGAAATGGAGTGACGCTATTCTTAATCCGGCTATGCATGAAAGTTTGAATTTATATTGAAGTGTTGTAGTTTTGTAACCCACAAAAAGTTCAATAGATTATGATTAACAACTTAAGATTTTTTTAAAAGGGGCAATAGTTTATTTATATTTCCGCGCGAATACGCAACATTATTCCATTGTTTGCTATGAAATAATAACGTCTTTAAGGATGGCTCGGAATAAAGGACAACCTCCTTCTCTGAGACTGTGCTGTAGGTAGGTCAGATAAAGGTACTTTATTAAGGTACATGAATGAGCTATAATGAAGTAATTATCGTCGTTTAATTACGTTTCTTGGAAGTCCCATTATTACGAGAAAAATATTTTTCTATATCGTAAACATTTTGAAAATTCTCAGGCCAAGCAAAGTACTCACTTATCAAAGTAACGCACATTTGTGAACTTAAAGTAGCAACACCTCCCGCTAACCGTGAAGGAAATCACCGTGAGGAAAGCTCAGTGTTTGAGTTTTCTAACGTCTAATAATTTTCGAACTAAAATTGTCGAAAGGATAGTTTGTATACTTTAGCAAGAGTAGATAAGATATACTTTTGACAGATGTAGTCTTTTGACTTTGCTGAAAGTATGATTTTTTTTTCTTTTCAATGAGCTAAGTCTCTAAAACTTTCAAAATCCGAAAATGGGGGGGGGGCGGTTCTACTCGTCACCAGGAACAAGTTTCACTGTGGGAAAAACGTCGAAAAAATACCTCCTGTTCCATACATTTTAATGCGGCAGGCAGGTTGTAAAATTAGTATAGAATAACTGATATTTTTTTTGCGTTTACAGCAAAGTCGACCGAGATAACTTAATTAATAAAACCTACGTTTATTATAAGGCCGCACTAGCAGTTTGTGACGTCAGAGTCTGCGGCCAATTTGTATGGAGGGTTTTGATACAATTACCTTTCGACACCTAAAGAATTACATAGTTTTTGCGTAAACTATCTATCATGATTATTATCTTATATATGGTAATTATTATCGTAATATCAAGTCTTAGTGTGTATTGTATTAAATCATTGCTGAAATATTCATTTTTATATGTGTATTTTTAGGTACTTATAAATATTTTTATCTCTTTCTTTTTTGTACGCCTACCTCAATTTTTGCCTCTCGTGTACCTCCCGCAGGTTGACTGGTAGAAAATGCCATTGGCATTAAGTCCACCTTTTGTACACTGTCTTTGTGCAATAAAGAATTAATGATAATAATAATATTATCTTTTAGCATGGCCTTAGTTATGACAACAAAATCCTTGAGAAATCAAACTCATCTTTTTCATCGGACTCTTCTTTTTACCCGACTGCGGCGGAGCCTCTAAAAGAAGTGTATGTATGTCCGATTTTTTATTCCCTCATAACCCCTTAATCAATCGTTATATTTTGACAACTTGTCTAAAGCATTGCTCTATTGTGTAACCTGTAATTTGCAATGCAAATGCAACGGCAAGTCAGTTCTAAGCACTAAATTGTAATGAACACCAACCTTTACATTTGGTTACAAAAAGAAATTGATTGATTGATTGCTGCTGTTACTAATATAAAAAAAAACATTAATAGGACAAAATAAAAAACTAAATTAAAAAATAACAAAAGTCCCAACTGCTGAGTATTAACGTCTAACCAGGTGGAACGAAACCCAAATTCAACATTAGGATTGACTTAAACCTACTTTGGTCCCGTTTGCTTCGTGGTTAATACTCAGCAATCGGGATTCTGTTATTTTTTAACTCGGTTTTTAGGGTTCGGTACCTGAAGGGTGCCAAACGGGACCCTATTACTAAGACTTCACTGTCCCTCTGTCTATCTGTATGTCTGTCTGTCTGTCACCAGGCTGTATCTCGTGAACCGTGATAGCTAGACCGTTGAAATTTTCACAGATAATTTATGTTGCCGCTATAGCAACAAATACTGAAAACAGAATTAAATTAATATTTAAGGGGACATGCGACAAACGTCATTTTTGCCGTTTTTTGCTTGTTATTAATAACGGCAACAAGAAGACGCTTGAAGTATTCACAGAATATTAAGTTCTATATTCGCTTCAAAAATAAATAATAAAATAAAATAATGAAAGAAGTGTTTTTATTGCCGTTTTTCTCTGTGTCTAATGTTGTATAGATAATCGTACGGAACCCTTCGTGCGCGAGTCCGACTACTTCTATCGCATTCATAAGTAATGTTATTATCCTTGACGTAAGTCGGAAGTCAACGATCCCAAACAGAGGAACAGTAATAATAAGTTAATGACCTAATTCAACCACAAATATGAATATTATTACAGTAAATAAGAGACGTTGCGTGATTCCGAATTCTCAGCGTTATGAATAAGAAATAATTATTTGTTGAAAATATGACGTCGATACAAGTTTTGTTTTGTATTTTATGCTCCGTCTACGCTTTTGCTGATCCTACCTATGGTCTGTACCTGCCATTCATAGGACAACAATGCATTATTTACTATGACAATTCGATGTACATAGCACAGCCGATAACCCAATGTGCATCGAATGGTCATAATAAACCAGGAATTTAAGTTTTGCAAAAATCGGGTTTTAATGTTAATGCTCAACTAAGTTGTTTCGATTGATAACTTAAACTAATGGATAGTAAGGTTTACCTAGATAAACAATCTAAATTGAACCGGTTAAATGTATAATTGCGGCAAAGCTTGGTCTTTGCCTACCCCTCCGGGGTGCAGGCGTGAGTTTATGTAATGTTAATGCTTTAACTATACATATAATTTTCATTGTAACTTTCATATTTTATGTCTCGCTTCTTGTGTGCAATAAAGAATATTCTTACCTTATCTTATCTTATAATTATATGTTGAGTATAGGTAGGATCAGACTTAGCATGCATGGTTGAATTTAATAACTTTAATTCATAATGAAGGGTTCTTAAGTTTACTTAATCAACGATTTCGATTAGACCCGTCAAATAATGCAGCCTATTACGTCCCACTGTAGGGCAAAGGCCTTCTCTCAGTCAAGCGCTGAGGTATATAAATATTTTCCTTCTACAATAAAGAATATTCTTATCTTATCTTATGTAAATACCTCAGAGACTCATTTTTCCTCGTGATGTATTCATTCACAGTTAGCTAGTGGTATTGCTACTTACTATAACTTCACAAATGTACGTAACTTAGGTTACAAAGTCATTGGTAGGTACATGCCAGGATTCAAACCCACGACCAAACAGTCAAACATTACAGTCCCCAGTCAAACCGGAGCCTTGTTATAACAAATGTAGCATGTTCTTTTTATATTATTAAATACATAGATATATACTCCCGAATGAGAAGCCGGCGTTCTACCATAGAATTGTCTAACTAATCCCCAATTTCTCGTACACAAACAGTATCTTAATTTGCTGTCAGCTGCTGTCAGTCAGGCAAAGTACATGCAAAAAAATAACCTTAACAGATTGTTCGAGAAACCGGGGAAGAGTCATTGTTAACTTAAATATTTGCGGTCTTACTTATAAAAAAACGAGTCCGTTAAAACAGCCCTTAGTGACGCTTATGTCGGTCTTAAGACAGATCTTAACTAAATTATGATTTATATAGTGAAGTCTCCACATTAGTTAAGCTTTAAGCCCTTCGCAAATAAAGTCTCGTTAAATGTCCTAAGCAGTGTCTTTAGTTTGTGGTGTGCAATGTGCACCACATGAGTGAATGAATGTCAAACACAAACAGCTGTTTCTATCAGTGTTGCCAGATGAGGCGAGAATGGTGGCCATAAATTGCAAATGCACCTAGTTTTCTTCATCGTAGGAGGTACATTTTCTATATTTTCCATCGTGTTCGGCCATTTACAACCACAAAGAATAGAATAGAATAGAATTTATTTGCCTATTACAACAATAAAAATGTACAACATTTTTTGGAGACATGTTCACTGCACTATTTTAAACTTATTTGTACTTTGTAAGATAGCTTGAGATCTCCACACTAGGCATAGCCTGTAACGTGGAGATCGCAGGACAATTTGCTACACGAAATTGTGCGGATTTTATTGTATGTACAGTGTCCAACTGGGTATTGGAGAAGTATAATAATTGTTGGAATTAAAATACAAGTACAGCGTTTCTGGCAAAACCACAGACTACATGAGAATGAACGAAATGCGTAATATGACATTAAAAAAACCAACAGCGTTTTTTATAAATCATAAAAAGTTAAAACGCCCACTAAAGTTAAACAGTGTCGTACTTAAAGACGCTCTAAGAGAGGCATTACTTCATTTTTTATAAACAAGACCCTTAATCGATACTATCGCGTTTCCAAATAGCTAGCGGCCCTTTTCTCACACTAATAATTCACTCGATAAGTCGTCAAAGATACTACACATCGATATTCGAATTCGATATTTGAAGTTTTGCTTTTAACAAAACTAAAATAGCCAGTATGATATTTACTGTACGAGTGAAAGTATGCTTGCTCTGCTAAGATAAAATTAACCTGGAAAAGAAAGGCAAACTCAGATGGTAAATTTTTCTTTCTTTCGTTTATGCGCAGTTTTGAGGTGAAAATTAATTTTACAAGAAATCGAGTCGCTCCGTGTGGCGCCGGATTAAGAATAAATGGAGTGATCCATTTCCTTCCGTGGATGTCGTAGAAGGCGACTAAGGAAATCGATTACCAGGAGACGGGCAGCAGCGTCTTCCTGAGATTCCAACCGCATACTGCGATCGCCAACCCGCCTGCCAAGCGTGGCGATTATGGCAAAACCCCTCATGGTTATGAAAACCACGAAGGAGGTTCATAAATATAAATAGTTCAGGAATCGAGTCTCGCAGTTTCTTCCGAGCTTTCCCAAACTTCAAAGACAATTTTTTTATGATTTAATTACAAATTTATAGTTTTTAGTTTTTCCTTGTACTTGTAGTATAAGACAATATTACTTGCCAAATTTCATAGTTCTAGGTCAACGGAAAGTACCCTACAAATTTTTATTCCCGTAAGTGTCGAAATATAACGTTTTTGCGGCATAAACTTCCGTATCTTTTTTACGTTAACTTAGAATTTTGTTTTTCACACAGCTTCAAGAGACCGTAGACTTAAATATATGGTTTTAATTTCAACTCGATAACAAGCGGTGGTAGCCTAGTGGGTTCGATTCCCGGTGCGGACATTTGGGAAGTTATAGTAGCAATACCACTCGCTAACTGTGAAGGAAAACATCGTGAGGAAACCTGGGTGTCTGAGCTATTCACATACCTCAGCGCTTGAAATCGCCAATCCGCGGTGGGCACGCGTGATGATTAAGCCCATACTCTCTCCCTGAGAGAAGGCCTGTGCAATACAGTGGGACGTATATAGGCTGCTTATTATACCTCCACGCGTTCCCGAGATTGCTTGACATACAGACGGACGGACGGACGGATAACAAAGTCATCCTGTAAGGGTTCCGTCTTTTTCTTTTTGAGGTACGGAACCCTAAAAATTTAATTTATTATTATTATTATTCATACGTTTATTACACATAAGTAAATATTACAATGGCAATGCGGCGGACTTAATGTAAGCTGAATTTTATGAATATTTATAAGCATCATCACTCGAATTCGATTTTAAAATTTTATTTTTAAACAAATCAACCAGCATTGTGACATTGCAGAGTAAACCACGGCGCGGCGGGAAAGTGAAAACTCGAAACTTAATCCAAGAATTGAAATTACACAACGACGCGGGAAGTAAGTAAATTGAGGAAAGTTTGCGAATTTTATGCGTAAATCTCTTGTTTTGTTTGCGCGCTCGGAAGTTCCGTTTTGTTCCGCTGCTATGTTTAGGCTGGGCGTTCATTGGGATGCGAAGCGTGGTTCGTCCGGAAGGAACAGGGTCTTTTTTCTTACAACTACAATTCATGGTTTACTATGAAATTCAATACACAGCATACTCACAGGTTCACAAGTATAAAGACAAATTTGTACTAATTCGCTATGGATTGTCTTAATGGAATATGCATTGTACGTATAGTTTTATGAAACGCGGTGCAGGACGAGCCTACTAAATGCAAAAACAAACATAAGATAATATTGCTCTTTAGGTACACAATGACAAAAATACAGAAATAAAAGTTGCAATAGGCGGCCTTATTGCTGATAGAAACTTCTTCCAGACAAACATGGATTGGAAAGATTAGCGAAGGAGAAATAGAGACATGCAAAGTCGGTGCAAACATAATAAGGTGCATGCTTAAGAATATTACATAGCCTTGTCATTCTTCTTACATACATACACTAACGACTGTATCCCAGAGGGGTAGGCAGAGACCAGGGACTGCCACTTGCCCCGATCCTGACAGATCTCTTTCGCTTCCTCAACATTTATTAGTCGTTGCATGCACGCTTGCTGGTTTCGGGTACTTTTTATCTTGCCCTTGGCTAAAACATCCCCCCTATTTGATCGATGTATGTCCGCCTGGGGCCGCCTTACCGGCCCTTCCACCCACATTCGCTCGATATATTTGTTTCGTCAATGTTTGGACTGTGACAAGGGCTTTCCATTTATCTCTCTTCATGGCTAGGGAGGGTAGCTCTGGCCAAGTTACTCCCTCCTCTATCGTCTCCGAGTTTTTTTACAATATGGATCCATTGGCAAGAAAAAGTTGAGAAAGCAAGAAAAATTTTGAAAGAAGAAAGAAAGAAAGTGGATATTTATTTAAATTGTCACAGAAACACAAAGTAAACATAAAGGTACACAAACAAAAGACACGAACGTCAACAAAACAGAGATAAAACAAAACAATCAAAACAATCGTGAAGAGAACATGCGAGGCATATAGAGTCAAAGGCAGCCGGGTGCCATACAGTAATGTATGGCGCCCAGCCACCTCGGACCTCAAACGCCTCAGGTGCCTCCGTGACAACCAAAAAAGGGGCTCCAACTCAGCATACTTTACTGGTGTATGCTGTGGTTAGCATAACACCAGCAAAACGGATTTTCAGTTGGGACCATACAATTTCTCCTTTGGCACCCGGAACGTGGTACACACATACACATGTCACTATAGAAATACAAATAATAATAAGTACCTACTTATATTTTTTTTATTTTATTTTATTTGGTGTACAAAACAGATCACAACCATTACACGATATAAAAATAATAAAATGACATGAGTACTAAGTTGTGGTCTAAAGCATGCACATATGAAAATTTGGTTATTCCACGACGTTATTTTCACGATCATAGTTCACTCGGACCGAGTGATCGATTTTAGCTGATCTGAAGCTGCTCGTACCGTACCTATATACTCGTGTATACTCGTACGGCGATCATAGTACAAAAAACCGGTCAAGTGCGCGTCGGGCCACGCGCAGTGTAGGGTTCCGCAGAAAGAGGAGGTTTTTTTTCTGCTTTACAGAACTGACAACTTCATCAACGTAATTTTCAACGGATTTTATACGAAGTTTTCCTTTTATGAGTTGGTCGCGTATTATTCGTTAACTTGTAAAGCCTACTTAGCCATGATAGTTTTCCTTTTAAGTTCATTATAATATTTGCTACTAACCTGAATTTTTCAAGTTTCTACAATCACCCGTTTAGCCAGAGAATGGGGGGGACGCCCTACTCGGACAAAAATTTTCGCTTTAACCACTCGTCTGCCGCGACACAGATCTGTGTACAACTTAGTATGGGCCACCTATACGTTGCGTTCCGCGAGGGCAGTTCAGGAGTTAAAGCTTAATATTTTGCAAACGGAACCCTAAATAAAAAATATATATATATTCCTACACCCACTATGGTGTTGGCGAGAAAAAATAATGCATCCCTGATTTAGGTGTGTTACCCGATTTTTTTTTTAACATTTTTCTACCGTTTTGTCGGCGTGATCAATATGTATATCTTTGCCAAATTTCAGCTTTCTCGTACTAATCGTCGAGCTAGGCGGCGGACAGACAGACGGACAGACGGACAAACAGACAGACAGACAGACGAATATGACGAAACTATATGGGTTCCTTGTCGACTACGGAATACTAAAATGCCTGTTTTCTTCAGTGCGTACTAAGATTTATGTCGGTACACACGACACGAGTACATCTTGGTTGTCTCGAAGAAATTGTCGGCTTTAAATCGCCTTCTAAATCCCCATCAGTGGGGAAACGTAGATTTTTTTAAATTTTTCGTCATGGCTTTAAAACACCCGAGATCGGGAATCGCAGTTTCTCTCGAGTGATACATAGTGCTTTATACTACACCTACAAGGAAAATAAAAAACGAAATCTTTACTAATTGAAATTTATATTGAAATTGTTGCAGTTAGCCGCAGGGTCGCACTGCCAGCCCGACACCAACCAACACACAGCTGGCCAGTGTCATTTTGCGAACTTGGAGATAAAAACTCACTGTAAAAACTTTTTGGCTTTTGATATTTAGGTTACCGGCGCATAGTCTTACCCAAAATTAAAAAAGAAAAACTACGTAAGAAATGGATTTTCATACACTTTTCTCTCCCGCTCAGATGCGTTTTTTCCCCGTATATTTGTTCGATATGCAATGACGTACTTTCTACCGTAAGTTTGATAAAGTATCAAGGTACTTTCCAAGCAGGTGTAGTATAAAAATATGTCCAATTTTGTCGTCGTTAGTGACACGCCTACACGAGCCTTTTTAAGGCCTTTTTACTTTTCATATCAAGTTTCACCTGTCATTTATAATGAACCGTTTACTTTGAAACTCTCATTAGATTAATTATATTGATGTGTAGTACAGGCAGGAATACCAGTGAACACACGACCTTACCCACCTGTGCGGCCATTTTGAAGTTTCGGACCCTCTGATCCGTTCGCGGAATTCTAAACAGCCTGAAAAACTTTCTGTTGCCGAGTCCTTTTCCTGAGGCCTTGTGTTGATAAAAAAACCGGCCAAGTGCGCGTCGGGCGACGCGCAGTGTAGAGTTCCGCAGAAAGAGGGGGTTTTATCTGATTTACAGAAGTAACACTTCACCACAGCAATTTTCAATGGATTTTGTACAAAGTGTTCCTTTTATAAGTTGGTCGCCTATTACTAGTTACCTTGTAAAACGGTGATAGTTTTCCTTTAAGTTCATTATATGTGCCCTGAATTGTTTCACGTTTCTACAATTAACCGTTTAGCCAGGACGGTTACGCCCTACACGAAAAAAAAATCGTTTTAAAGCGTTATATTTTGCAAACGGAACCCTAAATCGAAACATAATTTAAAAGAATATTTTTAAACAACCAGTCCAACGATATCCCACAATATGGTGCAGGAGACAAAAAATATTCCCTAATTTAGGTGCAAACATTTATTTTTTCAGATTTTATTCTAACGTTTTAGAGGCGTGATTAATAAGTATGTCTATGCCTAATTTCACTTTTCTTGTACTAATAGTCTCTGCGCTAGGCCGCGGACACACAGACGGACAGACAGACACACCAGACAGACACACGGACGGACATGGCGAAACTATAAGAGTTCCTTGTCGACTACGGAACCCTAAAAAGACACGCGTAAACAATATAGCACCATTCGTTTGCGTTCCCGTTCCAGAGCGCCTTTCTCTTTTTGGTAATTAAAATTCAATTTAAGAGGTCGCGCGTTAGCGCAATTTTTGTCCAGGTGGGGGGGGTGGCTTTTGACACTTCTCAGACGGGATTTCTCAGACGATGGGCTACCTTTAACGTGCCCTAACACCATCACTCATCATCATCATCAGCCCCTTGACGCCCACTGCAGGACACAGGCCTCCCTCGTGGTTTTCATAACCATGAGGGGTCTTGCCATAATCGCCACGCTTGGCAGGCGGGTTGGCGATCGCAGTATGCAGTTGGAATCTCCCGAAGACGCTGCTGCCCGTCTCCTGGTAATTGATTTCCTTAGTCGCCTTCTACGACATCCACGGGAGGAAATGGAGTGACGCTATTCTTAATCCGGCGCCACGCGGATCGGCGCCACACACCAACACACCATCACTCAGGAGGACCTAATGATTGTAACTGATAACACAGTTAGCGTCGCGAAGTTCTGGGCCGCAAACCGCAACTGTTTAATAAAGATTTTTAATAAAGTTTGTTCTGCCATTAACACGCGAAGAAGAAGCGCTATTTTTCAAGTGGAGACTACGCACTGGCAAACGCAGCGTAGGACTAGCTCGTTGGACCATTGGTCTGAGACAGATTTCAGGGGCTGGATGAGGATGGCCAAGAAATAGAAAATAGAAAATGTTTGTTTGTCTTCAATATAGTAAGGCACAATAATCACTTATAATATAAAGCAAGGAACTGAAGAACGTGGCGTGCCTTGGGGGAGGCCTATCTCCAGCAGTGGACGATTACGGGCTGATTGATTGATTAGTAGCTCTATTTAAAAACCTATTTAGAGGCTAAAAAAATCCACCCATGCCGGGAGTTGAACCCGCGACCTCTGGCTAACCGTGCCAGCGCTCTCCTAACTGAGCTAATGAGCAAGTGCAAGCATCGGCGAAATTTCGAGCCTCTTTACAAACTTCTACTTGAATTTCCACTTAAAATTCTATGGTATTACGTACAGGCAGCGACATCTGGCCGAAGCAATTTACATCACTTGTAGCCCCGAGTAACCCGCTAGCTCTATTTAGCACCTTTTTTAACCGACTTGAACAAAAAGGAGAAGGAGGTAATTCTTTATCACGTTATCCGATTTGATTAATTGTTCTTTTTCTTTTTTTTTTGTTAGGGTAGAACATTGGACTCGGAAGCAAAAGACCCAGGCTCGATTCCTAGTGTACCTACCTATGACTTTGTTATCTAAGTTATGTATATTTGTGAAGTTACAGTAGCAATACCACTCGCTAACTGTGAAGGAAAAGATCGTGAGGAAACCTAAGTGTCTGAGCTATTATTGATAATAAATCACTAGCCACACTAGTCCCCTTAAATAAATCATCGATTAGTGACCTATATCGACCCGTTATGGGCTGTCTTTCTTAAGGATAGCCGAATGTATAAGGAACCGTGTTTAGTTCATCTTATACCTCAGCGCTTGAAATCGCCAATGCGCGGTGGGCACGCGTGGTGATTAAGCCCACACTCTCTCTCCGAGAGAAGGCCTGTGCCCTACAGTGGGACGTATATAGGCTGCTTATGTAAGGGTGATGATAAATAAGGCCTCAAGGGACCTCAAGGGTGGTCTGATATAAATTTGGTCGATATCTGTTGGACCCTTCAGAAATTCATCGAACTCTTCGTTTCGTGCGTATTTTTCTTGAAGTCGGCATTTTTTTAGTAAAAAAGTTCTTTAGGTGTGTTTGTGTCCAATTGCTGGGTAAAAGCCCCCATTTTGTACTCCTCCCTGTCTTGGGCCATCCTCTGCACTCCGGACAAAAAGATTGAAAGGTCCCTCCTCCTGGGTCGACCGCGTCTGCGGTATCTGTCGCTTGGAACCCATTCAGTGGCATTTATCTGTGCCCATATGACTTAGGCACAAGCCACGCAGGATCTGGTGAGGGCGCGGATATGACCCGGTCATAGTACGGACATGTCGCGGGCGTGGCAAGGACATGTCGCTGAAATTACCTAACGCAAGAGCGAATAGAGCATTATAGTCACAGTCTGTTGTCAGTATATCATTCGCAGAAGACGAAAACGGCTCGGTCTCCGACGTGGCTCGGTCGACGTCCGCGCCGTGCCGTTCGATGAATTCAAATTTCGACTTTCTTTCTTTTAAAACGCCTATGTCATGCCAGATCCCAGACGCCTTACGTGGCTTGCTTAAACTTCGGCACCTAACGAGCCAAAATCTGTAAGATATTGAAACTTACCGTAATTTTCATTCCATTGACGTTTAAAAGGTTTGATACGTATGCGCGTAGACTTGAAGTCTCAATGAAATTAAATCGACGCGATCATGCAATTATTGGACTGCATTCGATGCAAAATTCGATATAATAAGTACTTACATATCCTCTTTGAGTCTTATCCGGTTTTCTTAATAATAATGCAGCCTATGTACTATGTCCCACTGTTGGACATAACAGTCGATTCTACTAAAACACTCTTAAGACGGATATATAAACACTACGTGATTCCCCATTTTTCTTCCCCAAATTAAAAACAGTAGACAACTAAACAGTAGTTGTTCCATCTTCATCCCCTTTCCTATCGGGGGTATTATTAAAAGCAAATGACGTACATCAGTCACAAATCTACGGCTACCCGCGACGAGGTCGAAATCAGCTTGGCGTTCTGGTGAGATGCATTTCGGTACTATTGAGTTTGACGTACAGGTAACCAGAGCTGTCATCGTTCGACATGACTACTATGAGACGAATGGGACAAAGCGTGAGCACTTTGCCATATTGCTACCTAAAGGATGATGCAAAAGTCATGAAGAAATCTGATACTGTAAATTTTAAAGATACCGCAAGAGCACGCTGTTGGT
Organism: Yponomeuta malinellus; assembly: GCA_947308005.1. Taxonomy (NCBI): domain Eukaryota; kingdom Metazoa; phylum Arthropoda; class Insecta; order Lepidoptera; family Yponomeutidae; genus Yponomeuta; species Yponomeuta malinellus. The sequence continues at coordinate 7,255,095 of OX371019.1, forward strand.
CAGGCGGCGTACTCTAGAACTGACCATGCTCAGGGTCTCTTTCATGAATTCTCCGAAGCACGAAGGTGATTTGTCACATCTACTGATGTGTCGTTTCCAGGAATTTGGGAATATTCTATAGTTTCTTAAACTTATTTTTTGTTAAACTTAGTTTATTGATCTTAAAAAATTGTTAATTTCATAGGCTGCCATGAGTATACAGAGTATAGTAAAAATAAAGTAGGTAATAATGTGATTTTCGTACTGTTATTTTTAAATCGGGTGAACAAGACTTATTACTATGTAGAGGAGCTTACAAGATGATATACAGGGATGCTAAAGGTTTTACAACTTCGACTTCATAGAAGTATGTAGAGGGTCCAGCTGAATATATAAATATATATATATATATATATATATGATGTTACAAATAGTATGGCCTATGCCTTCTCAGGGAAGAGACCCGTGCCCCTCGGTGGGGACATAATGGGTTGATGATGATGATGATACTTTATTGCACACAAAACATTAAACAGGACATTACATAAGAAATAGCATGTACAAACCATGCATGCAGTGTACTTTCGTTCCTTTTAACGATCTATCTCTCCAACCACTTGACAAAGAGTGTGACGTGTGATAAGATTTTCTCGACAGTGGCACATCCCTAGTGACCCCCGCGCAGCTCCGTTGACACCTAAAATTTGTTATTGCGCAGAAATTGACGAACTTTACTCAACCTCCAAAAAGATTTACGCGGGTTATACAGTGTTTATCACTAGTTCAGAAGTCAACGTCAATAGCACCAATGTTACACCTTTTAACCGCAATTAATAAAAAATACTGTGCTACTAGTACTGTGTTTTACTCATTCATGATCTTCTCTTATCTATCTTATCTTATCATTGTATGATGTCAGAAGCTGTAAAGAACCAAAATAGCCCCCTGTATAAGGGCGGGCGCTCGCCGGCTCGATGGCTGCCTTGCGGCTTTGTTGTGCTTTTAGAAAAAAAAGTCAACGTGGAAACAAAGGCAAGTATGTGTGCGTGCAGACTGAGATGGCACTTGGCTTGCTCCCGTCTCGCCCAAACATCAGTCAATTAATCAATCAGCCCATATTAATTATTAACTTAAATCCGGATTCACTTACTTGAAACGCTATGACTCGCAGAACTTAACCATGGTGAGTAGAGATCGAGCACACGTCGTCGGTAACTCGTCTCAGGTGGTATTCGACCACAGGACACAGTCTTCCTTCAAGGCCACTTCCGCCTGTACTCGGCCATCCTAATCCAGCCGCTGCCAGCAATCTGCCTCATAGCGGGGGCGTCCTATGCAGCGTTTGCCATTTTCTTCGCCAGCTATCTTTTAAAGAACATTTAAACACCTGCATTACATAAAGCCTTGTTCATACGAAGCCATCGCTGGCTGCCAGTATCACTGGTAGCCAGCATTGGCTTGGTGTTGGCCTTGTATAAACAGTTTTTCACATCAAGCTGGCGCTGGCGAGACTTGAGCACCCGTCTATTTTTCAACGAAGTGACCTCCCCCCGCTAACCTCTCAATCCCCGCGCCAGCCATATGCGTTTGTTTTTGTTTAGAATTTGTACGACAAGATGCAGGCTGACTGGCATCATCTAAACAAGACGAGCCAAGCCAGCGGTGGATTGTATGAAAAACTGGCGCCAGCGCATCATCCCGCCAGCTTCCCGGAGAGGTAGGCGAGACCAGGGTTTGCCACTTGCCATGATCTTAACAGACCTCTTCCGCTGCATCAAGATTTAAATATACTAATTTTATATTTAGTGTCACTTACCTGATACTGCTCTAGAGTAGATCAATATTTTAATAGATGTACAGATAGAGATAAAATCTACTGTTAACAGCCGCCAGTTACTTTTTCCTTGCACACTTTGGCCAACTAACAGTTGTTAACCGCAGATTTAAAAATTGTTAGTTTACTACCACCAAGAGTATGAGTCCAGACTCGTTAATACTTGCGTGATAAAAAGAAACTGGCCAAGTGCGTGTCGGACTTGCGCACGAAGGGTTCCGTACCATTACTTATACAACATTAGAAACAAAGATCGGGAACAAACGGCAAAAAATCACGTTTGTTGTATGGGAGCCCGCCTTAAGTATTTATTTTAATTTAATATTTATTTTTGAAGCTAATATAGAACTAAATATTGTTTGAATATTTCAAGCGTCTACCTGTTGCCTTTATGTATATCATGCAAAAAAAATAAATATTTAAGGGAGCCCCCCTTAAATATTTATTTTATTCTGATTTATTTTATAGTATTTTTTGTTATAGGGGCAACAGAAATACATCATCTGTGAAAATTTCAACTGCCTAGCTATCACAGTTCATGAGATACAGCCTGGTGACAGACATACAGACGGACAATGAAGTCTTAGTAATACGGTCCCGTTTGGCACCCTTCGGGTACGGAACCATAAAAACCAGTGGTAAGGAAACTATATTTATTACGTACATACATGATAAGAAAAACTCCATTGGTAAAAAGATCCATATTTATGGTACCAACATAAAAAAGGATCAGTCGAGATCACGCCGTTGTGAATGAGACTGAACAATCACGGATTATGAGAGAGGTTCCAAGGCTTCAGAAGTCAGCAGGAGGGATTACCGGTGTGGTATCGGCGTCTAGGCACTAAAGTAGACAGGGCTAAACTATAGGTATACAGGGTGTAACAAAATATCCGTAGACATCCAAAATAGGGAGTTCCACTCGTCAAAAAATGTGTAAAGCACACGTTGTGCCAAAAGGGCTACTGTTAAACATCATTACATGAGTGGTAGGTTTTAGAATAATATGATAATTCTTTTAATTAAGAACTAAATTTGAAAAGACTATTATAAGTTTGGAGATTTTTGGCCATTTTTTCGCCAATATGATCTAGATTTGAAATGGAAACCTAATAGTTTTACTTAAAACGTTCATTAAGTCGTTTCATAAGTTTCTGCGAATAAAAATATTTTGATTTCAACGCAAACAACTTTCACTATAGTGAGAACGTAGAGACTGAAAAAAAATTTTAGCTCTTTCATATTATAAACAGCTGTTTTCTTCGCGATCTCGACATTTTCGCCATTAAAATTTTTATTCTTCATTTCCGTTGGCTCAATCACTTAGAATTAGAAAGGATGGGGGGGGGGGGATCCGACCGTAAAGAGGGCATGAAAATAAATTGTCACAGAAACACAAAGTAAACATAAAGGTACACAAACAAAAGACACGAACGTCAACAAAACATATGGGGACTTAAGACGGCCCCGTTTGCAACCTTCGGGTACGTACCTAAAAATTGTACCAGATTTTATACCAGATGACTTAACGGAAATGTTCTACTCAAGTGTGAAACAGCACTAGTCCGGATGACGCAAATAATATTTTGACAAATGCCAGCCACCATAACGGAGCTCCAACGCAATCTAATTTGTGTCACGATGTGACATCGCTGTAAGATGTAGGATTTGAGTGACAAATCATCAACTGGCGAAATTTTTAGTATTAGTTTGGCGAATTAATCATTGTTTAATAAGTCAGTACTTTCCGTACATTACCACGAACAATTTTTTATGGTAGCAAGAGAAATAGTACATATAATTAGTTTTGACAAATCTGAATGAGCCAATACTAGAGATTAATACATATTACAGATATTTAAGGCATATTTTTGTCATCCAATGCCTAATTGACACTGAAAATTAAAAAGAAAGCAATGTGAACGGCAACTTCGATATCGCGAAAAATATCAGCAATTCTATACCTGCGTTAAATAAAATTGTATGAAAAAACTAATATTAATCATAAGCATTTCCTTCCGTGGATGTCGTAGAAGGCGACTTAGGAAATAAATTACCAGGAGACGGGCAGCAGCGTGTTCCTGAGATTCCAACCGCTTACTGCGATCGCCAACCCGCCTGCCAAGCGTGGCGATTATGGCAAAACCCTTAATGGTTAAGAACCATGATGGAAGCCTATGTCCTGCAGTGGGCGTCGAATGGCTGATGATGATGATGAATCATAAGCAGCCTATATACGTCCCACTGTAGGGCACAGGCTTTCTCTCAGAGAGAGAGAGAGAGTATGGGCTTAATCACCACGCGTGCCCACCGCGGATTGGCGATTTCAAGCGTTGAGGTATGTAAATAACTCAGACACTCAGGTTTCCTCACGATGTTTTCCTTCACCGTTAGCGAGTGGTATTGCTACTATAACTTCACAAATCTACATAACTTAGAAAACAAAGTCATAGGTACACTAGGAATCGAACCTGGGTCTCCCGCTTCCGATTCCAATGTTTGGACATGTGGAGAGGATGAAGGAGAAAGATTGACGAAAAAAATATATCGAGCGAATGTGGGCGGAAGGGCCGGTAAGGGATGTCCCAGGCGGACATACTTCGACCAAATAGGGGATGTATTAGCAAAGGGTAAGATAAAAAGTACCCGAAACCACGACTAATGTTGAGAAAGCGAAAGTGATCTGTCAGGATTGCGGCAAGTGGCAGTCCCTGGTCTTTGCTCTATGTAGGTATGTAATATATTTTTCCCATGGTAAAAGTTGTTCGTGAAGCTGAAGTGGCAGAGGGATGGTCACAAATGCCGAATAATCGATGGTCGATGAGGTGCAAAGGTTCTCGAGTGGGGACCGCGAATTGGCAAACGCAGCGTAGGACGCCCACCAGCTCTCTGGATTGACGATCTGAGACTGATCGCCGGCAGCGGCTGGATGACGATGGCTGAGGATAGCAGGCAGTGGCGTGCCTTGGGAGCCTATGTCCAGCGGTGGACAAGTAGGTGCTGATTGATTGATTGACTGCCTGACTGAATTGTCAAAATATGTATGTGTCGGACAGCTGGGGTGGCTTGAAAAAATGAAAAATCGGGGTCATTCAAGTGAAGACTTACATAATAGAGGCGCTGGGAGTCCTCGTTCCTGACAATTCTCGGTCCCTTGCTTCTCAACCCTATCATTGCCAACACATGGCTTAAATCCCGAAATCCCGTCACCGTATAGTCTGGGGTCAACCAACCATTATGCTACGGGGAGGACCGAAGCATGAAACATAAACAGAAGTACGAACTAAAGCATAAACATAAAAAAGAAGTACAGATCGAAGCATGGGGCATAAAAAGACGTAGTGGTGGGTACAGTCGACTATAGCAAATCAACCTTATGCACTTTATCCAGTTGCAAAAATTTTACTTGCAAAGTCGCCCGTGAGACTTTGCAAGTAAAATCTAAAGGTTGATGTACTGTTGACAGTTGTACATAAATCTTTACATTTTAGTTGCAAACCCGTGGCGTGGGCTTATTAGTGGTTCATACGGAAAAAAATAAGACTTGATAGATCCGATCGCCATGCGTGCCCATCCTAGATTGACGAATTCAAGCGCTGAGGTTAGTGCACCCCACAGACACTCAGGTTTCCTCAGTTTGTTTTCCTTCAAATTTTTACAATTTTCATGGGGTCTCAGTTAGTTGGGGTCTTAGTTTTTTTTTTCACTATACATGGAAAAACACACATCTTGAGACATCTTGTACAATAAAAATTCCGTGAGCCCCAGGCAAAAATCAAACCCCAGACTCCTAGGACAGCGAAGCGGGTGACATAAAGAAATTAATGTGTATTGGGAAGATTCCCATAGGTAAATATTCTGTAATCATACTCTGTGGCGATTCAATCTCGGCGATTCATGAAAGCGAAGCTTCTGTTCTAATCTAATCAATGGCTGGGCATTTCTCCACGGGGTCCGAACTTGACGGCCCGGCGCATAACATGTCCAGATTATCAAAATATACCCCTACAAAAAATACTACAGTATCCTCTAGGTCCTCGTCTACCTGGAGAACATGCAAACTTTGCTGAAAACCGTTTGCAACTCACAGAAAATAAATCTGAAATGGCTGAAAATGACCTTCGGTGGCTTGTCCCCAACCCAAAACTTGACAATTTATAATTATTTTTGTAAAACTCAGACTGTTTTCGGGGAATGTATTTATGTTCACATATTCTCAGATAGTTAAAGTACCTCTCATTTAAATACCATAAGAATCTAAACAATAGCTCGCCTACAATAGCAAGATGTTTGAGTGTCCCTTGCTTCTGCCTGAATCCGGTGGCACTTATGAACCAAGCGTTTCTTCGGTCGTTGATTACTCTAGGAAGTCGCGGTGTGGATGAGCCATTTTGTCAGTCAAGCCGTAGCGCCCGAGGTCAACGAACGGGTGATTGAATGAAAGTCTTGGGAAATATTAGGGTAAGTAATTGATTCTTGAGATTTGGTCCAGGGCACACTTTGACTTCGGTGGAGGTGTTATTGGAAAGAATACTTGTCGACTGTAAAATCTAGTGCTTACTGTATAATTTATCTCAGTGACTAATTTCTAGTGCCTTGAGCTGGGGTTGATACATGTTGTTATTTAAGAGTGAACTTGAAAAAACGTATCTTTTCTGAATTCGGTGTGCCTGATTTCGGTGGCTTTTTGAGCACCGACGTCAGAAAAACTTCCACCGAAGTCAAATTTGCCTGATTTCAGTGTATTTCGTTCGACTTTAGAGAACCGAGGTCAGATTCCTTACATGTAAGTTTCAAGTAGGATATGCGCATTTGTTTTTTTTTCAAAACTAATCGCTAACTGTGAAAGAAAACATCATGTGGAAACCTATGAATAGTTTTACACGTGTAGATATTTTCTTTACTGTTAATAATAACGACAAAAATACATATGTTGTTTCTGTCATAATTGATTTCAGTTAGATTGTTAGTTAACTTGAAAATGTGAAACATGTATAGGTACCTATTCGTGTGTACATTTTTTCATGTGTATGTGTGTGCTTATTATGTCTGTATTTGTGAATTATGTGAATGTGTCAACAATGGCAAGTTTAAAGTACCTACAAGAAAGAAAGTGGGTGTACATTTCTTTAACATAGTTTTCTTATAGTTTGTGGTCAGTCGGTGTGTACGTTTATGTAGGTATGTACAGTAGGCTCTACATTAACCTACTCTACCTACCACTCTATTCTATTTCAGCTGACCATGGAGCAAATAAAGCAAAAACAAGCTGCGAAAAAAAAACAGGAACAAAAAGAAAGAAAGAGATTGAAGGAGCGTGCTAGGAAAGTAAAAATCAAGAGTGATCCAGTCCTTTATGAACGACTTAAGGTAAAAGACATACAGCTTTACTTAAAAAGGAAGATGGAAGGGAAGATTGTAAAGCTATCTTTACCTGTACTTTGTATTACCTCATAAATTAAGTACGACAATATTTTTAAGAAAGATATATTTTTCTTAGTAAGTTTTATCTTTATGTTAAATAAATATTTTCCGAAGACTGATTTAAGTCTGAAAAATTTTTATGGAAAGTTATGTTTGTCGATTTTTTAATTATCTCAATTACTATTATTGACAAGTACAAACCGTAGCATAAAAAATAATAATAAAAACATATCTTTGAATGTTTACACAACATTTTGTGTTGAATAAGTCCAAAAGACTATTTTGCTAAGTAAATTTTATAATAAGGTTATCGACATTGTTAAACAAATATGTTCATAAGACTGATTTAAGTTTAAGGAAAGTTTTGTTTGTAGAATTTTTATTTGATTATTATTAAAACCTACGTAGATTATTTTATTCCATTTTATGGCATTTGAAGTTGAGTAATGTTAAATTCGCTTTTCATGAAAAAAAAAACGTTGAAATGGAATAAAATAAAGTCCAGAAGTAAAATACACATAGGTAGTGTAATTTTGTTGAAATCATTTATCTCTTTCATAACTAATTATGCCATGTTAAAACCAAATAAAGGGTGTCTCTAAATGCTTTTTGTTTTTGGTGTAGTCACTTTATAAAAACAAGGCTATACTGAGACAAAAATGTATAGTTTAACTTTATTGCGAGTTTTGATAAAACTTTGCCACTTTTTTTTTGGAAGGATTATTATTTTTCGTTCTAGAATAGTTAGCCAGAAATAGTTATCTACTCACGCAATTCGTGTTAGATTTTTAGCGCTTACATGACGAGCTGACAGACTGACAGATGAGAAAAACTGACTGAAAAAATGTGATTTTAGGTAAAAGAATTAGGTACTTTAGAGCTTAATAATGTATGAGAATTACAATAAACAATTTGATTGATTATATCTGCCCGGTTTTTATTTATTATATCCTCTTCTAATTACTAGACAATGCCTAACATTACTGGTATCAAATTGTGACTTTGGCACGTTAAATGATTCTCTGGTCATTTTCTGATTCCAGTGAATTATTTCCTGATGTCGATGCTTACAATCTGATTTCGGTGCAGGTAGTCAGATTTCGGTGTTAGTTTTTCTGCTTTCGGTGCTGGTAGTCTGATTCCGGTGTACAGTTTTCTGATTTCGGTGTAGTCTGATTTCGGTGATTTAAATATTTCGTTTTATAACCGAAAATCTGGCTACCCAAAATATATCATGATTTATAGTTTTTAGCCCTTTATCCAAAACAATCGATAAAATTCCCGAAAGACGAAAAAAAAAAACGACCACCGAAGTCAGCCATTTTTGCCTCTTCTGGAGAAATACCCGGCTGCACCAGCCCCCATGAGCAAGATACGTGAAACAAAAGCGCCCCGTGAGGTCCGCCTTTTGTTTTCTCTGTAGGGAAAACTGGCCAGGAGCCCGTGCCTTGATTGGTTGTACGTTTGATTTTTTTGAATTACGAATTTTAAATATCTTTTCCGTGTTTTCTTTTTCTTTTGTGTCTAGTCACCAGCCGTTAGTGAAGTTGTTTTACTTTTAAGATAAATAAAGAGTGTCTTCTTTTGTGTTGTTATAAAAAGACTGTTTTAAGTGCAGCGCGGCCTTCGATTTTTTTACTTAAAAAATCACATATTTTACCTTTTTTATATGACATAAAGTGTTCTATCTCCATTAGCTACCTGTGTAATAGATTTTCAGTTAGTTCCGTTTGAAAAAAAATGGACATCAAGGATGAATTTAACTACTTCATTCTATCTTACTGTAAAAGTTTTTAACCGTCAAATAATACTATACCTAGCTGTAATAGTCAAATACTGTAGTGAAGTCTAGTGCCTATTTACGCGAATTAAGTAACGACTAAATCGTTAACTTGCTACTAAAGAGTTCTCTATTAACTGTTTGAGACAAGTACATTTTAATTTAATAAAACGTTTTTAATCCTTGAGGACATAGCAGGAGTAAACTAGCGGCAATAGTAACACCACCTTTACATTTTTACTGCAAAGACGCCATAACGTAACTGAGTAGTGTGCACGCGTACAAAGTTAGATATAATAGGCTATTTGAAAGTGTGAATACATAAGCATATCTACATAAGCAGGTTATATACGTCCCACTGTAGGGCACAGGCCTTCTCTCAGGGAGAGAGTGTGGGCCTAATCACCACGCGTGCCCACCACGGATTGGCGATTGATTGGCGAGTGACAGTGTGAATAAAAAGTATTAACTAATATATATTCGTATAAATTATTAGTTTTAACACCGAGTCAAGGCGTTTTATCTAAAAAAAATGGATAATTTATTAAAAAAAACCAGGATAAAGCTTTATAATTTAGTATCTGTAGCCATTTTATCGAAAACGGCCTGGATTGGCCGAATCTATGATGACGTCAGAGGTCAGTAAATATAGCCACTATCAAGTAGTAGTACACCTATTTGCTTTTCCGCGGCCTAATATTTAAAAGTTCCCTCTCTGGGGCACACACTAGATGGCGTTACAGTCAATTTTAGTACCACTTTTTCTATGGAGTCGACATCCTTCCTATTAGTAATTGTTCTGTGGAGTTCACGTTTGTTTGCTTACTGACCAGTGACGTCACTGATTCCTGTGCGACGCCATATTGCCCAAGATGGCGTTTTGGCGGCTTATTGTAAAAGTTAATTTTTATTTGCTTTTTTTTTAGAAGAAATACATACACGAAAAAATGTAATATTACGACTTTCTGAGCAGTCAATGAACACCAACAAAAAGACAGATGGTTTTCAGAAACCTGTCAAATAGGTTATTTTGACTGTACAGTCGGAAGCTCATGAAACTCGCCACTAGGGTTTCCTTGCGGTGTTTTCCTTCACGTTAGCGAGTGCTATTGCTACTACAATTTCACAAAAGTACGTAACTTTAAAACAAAGTCATTGGTTTATGCCTGGATTCGAGTCCACGACCTCTTAAATGTGAGGACGGCGTTCTACTGCTGCGCTACGACTGCTCTTTCTACGTGCGCTCTGTGGCCTAATTACGCTCACCAAATCCTGAGCGATTCCAATCGTGTAACTGTCAAATTCCATACTAATTTGACAGTTAAACGATTGGAATCGCTCTGGATTTGGTGAGCGTAATATAGGGGCAGATCAGTTCCGTTAAGGATGACTTTGCAACAAAAAATGTAAATGTTAACTTGCTGTCGACTGTGCTCAAAGCAGGAGTCATGTTCGACGCAGACGTTAAAGAGTGTGACGGCCAGACCCGGCTTCGTTTCAACTCTGCCTGATGAGTTTTAAGGGTTTGTGACGCTTTGTCCTTGACTCAGGGCGCCGCGCCCCGGACGAAACAGTTGCGATTGTAACCATTCAGAAATCAGAAATGAATAATTTATTTCAACGTCAACAATTTACATTTTGTTTGTGGATTGTCAATGTACAATGTTAGTCACTGCCTGCGGGTCGAATTTGAAGTAGAGAAAAATGCAGTGAAAAAGAAATCCACGCTCAATATCTCGGCTGCCCAAAAAATAAACACAGTAAGGGACATTTTTTTTAAAAACCGAGATATTTCCACTTATGGTTACTAGTTGGTTCCAGTAACTAATAGTGGTAATATCTTGGTTTTGACGAAAATGTCCCTTACTGTGTTTATTTTTGGTACAGCTCATCTTTTCTCTAATCATCTTACATCACACATCAGTTGTTACCCACATGAAAATATTCTATGTTTTCCATATATTTATATTCCAAATTACTTTGAATATCAATACATTAGTTACTTTCCTTACAAAAGTAAGTATTTGTACAAATGTACAGAAGCCTGGGCGAAGCCTGATTCAATGGGATTCGAACCCACGAACTCCGGCATGGTAATCAGACGTGATACTGTTAGACCAAGAGGCAGTCAGATTACGTGTGCAAAATCGGTTGCCGCGGTCACGTCACGTTTTGTCAAGGAACTGTCGTAACAGAACTAACCCTGCGACTCACGATAGCCGTTAATTTTCCATGAGGCACCGTCTCCGCTAAAGTACGTCGCTCAATTATACACCACCAGACCCTACAATTGTTTCCTAAGAGCCTGTCACTGTAATGTAACCGTCACATAGTAATTTTTCAGACGTGTGTGGCTTTTGTAGTGTCTGGTGTAAAATTGTGACAGCCAATCAAACGAAGTGATGTTAGTGAAATAACGGTAGGTATTTACCCTGAAAATGGTTTGTTAAGTATGGATAGTTAAATAACTTCCATTAGGCAAAAACTTATTTTTCATACAAATTGATCGCGTCAAGCTTCGGTTGTACAAAACTAATAACATATTAAAACAAATACCATAAAGAAAACCCATCATACATTTTAGCTGAATTGATAAGTTATAAATTTAAAAATAATATAACATACAAAACATGGCAAAATCCCTCATGGTTATGAAAACCACGAAGGAGTCCTATGTCCTGCAGTGGGCGTCGAATGGCTGAAGATGATGATGATGATGATAACATACAAATTATCTCAGCTGAAAATTACTATCACGTAAAAAAAGTCTATCTGTCACAAAAAGGTAAATCCTGGTCTCTACCTACCCCTTTGGGATGCAGGCGTGAGTTTATGTATGTAGGCATGTCTTACAAAATACATTATGCATTTAGTGCTACTAGCCACCTTTTAGAAAAAATAATATACAATAGGACAGACCACACTTAGTTCGGTCAAGAGATGTGTTTTATAACTAGTCCGAGTTACGTATGATTGCCTTCCAGTGGAAAATTACAAGCAAAAGAAAAATAACGAGACTTACGGATGCGAGTAAAAATTCAAAAAAGAAACAAACTCGGAACTAGCAAGCAGCTATTTTATTTAAATGGGAGTCCACGTCCTAACGAAAAGGCACCGAAGGTATACTTTTATTATTTATGTAAGTTAGTGATAACTCAACAAATTTGGCTTCAGACGCTGTTTTCACTTCTCCATTCACTAGTATTCTGTCATCATCATCATAAGCAGCCTATATACGTCCCACTGTAGGGCACAGGCCTTCTCTCAGAGAGAGAGAGTATAGGCTTAATCACCACGCGTGCCCAACGCGGATTGGCGATTTCAAGCGCTGAGGTATGTGAATAGCTCAGACACCCAGGTTTTCTCACGATATTTTTTCTTTCACCGTTAGCGAGTGGTATTGCTACTATAACTTCACAAATGTATATAACTTAGAAAAAAAAGTCATAGGTACATGCCCGCACTGGGAATCGAACCTGGGTCTCCCGCTTCCGAATCCAATGTTCTACCCACTAGGCTACCACCGCTTCTTCGTATTCTGTACAACCTCTACAAAATATGATGTCTGACTGTCAGAGTCGGCTTGAGCACAATTTATTCAGTTAGATATTTTTAAATGAATATACGCATGCCATCAAAATAAAAATAAGAGAGGAAGATTGCAGCGTAACGATATTTAATGCATTTTATATTATAAAAACACTGTCTATGGTATGACTCATCGCCACTCCAATTTCGAACAAATAGATCCTCGTGCATTACCTCGTCATTATCCGTGTGGTGCCGGATTAAGAATAGCGTCACTCCATTCCATTCCGTGGATGTCGTAGAAGGCGACTAAGGAAATAAATTACCAGGAGACGGGCAGCAGCGTCTTCTTAAGATTCCAACAGTATACTGCGATCGCTAACCCGCATGTCAAGCGTGGCGATTATGGCAAACCCCTTTATGGTTAGGGAAAACCATGAGGGAGGCCTATGTCCTGCAGTGGGCGTAAAAATGGCTGATGATGATGATGAGATCCTCATGCATCGGCGTTCTAATCGTCACAGATGCGTGCCACACACTGGAACCACTCTCGGCTTATGCATGGAACAGCGTTGCGACATCTCCTCTGCCGTCCATAAGCTATAACGTCGTTATCTCCAAAAATCTACTTTCGAGTTATGCGCAAAAACCTGGTCAGTAATAAAAATATACACTACTTGATAACTGTACATAATTTGACTACATCTGAGGTATCAAAAGATAGATCTTATTTTTTTGAGTACTTAAAATAGATACCTTTAATTAGTAACGATAAATTCAGTTTAAAAAAAATATATTTTTGGCGTCGTTAAACACAATTTATTATTGAATTATTTAATAATTAAACTAACATAACGTCATTTTTCAGCCTTTTTAAATCTGGGAGTATAGAAGCGAGGAAAAATTGGGTTGGAGGGATAAAATAGATAGTAAATAGATACCTTTAATTAGTAACGATAAATTTAGCTTAAAAAAATATATTTTTGGCGTCGTTAAACACAATTTATTATTCAATAATTAAACTAACATAATGTCGTTTTTCATCTTTTTAAATTCTGGGAGTATAAAAGCTAGGAAAAATTGGGTTGGAGGGATCGATGGAGATTTTTTTCCGATTAAGATGTCATGAAAAAGTCAAAATAGACTGGATCTGGTCGATAACGGCATTTTATCTTGTGGACGGCAGCCCTGCCCTTTCACACGACGATCTGGCCAAGCAGGTAGGACGTTGTGAGGGACTTGTGGGGTACGTGACGTATCCTAAAGTGTGTTTTTAAACGACTTCAAAAAAGGAAGAGATAACAATTTGTCGGATTTTTTTTTCATGTAGGTTTCCAGATTACTCGAAGATGCGTGAACCAATTTGGGAAATTACTTTTTTTGCTGGACAGGTGTTTCCATAGTCATCAAGTCAGGATCTGTGATGGTATCCTGAACAAATCGAGGGAACTCTTCAGATTTTAAAGGCGCTCTTGAAGCGAATTGGATGTTTTTCATTGTGACTTGTGCATTTGTTACAAAACACAACTTAACGGAGTCGCAGTGATATTCACAAAAATTGTGAATAAACATTTTTGCATAAAAAATTAAAACCGACTTCAAAACTCTACAGCCGGTCCTAACTATACTTCTACAAGACCTACATAGAATTGAGAGGTCATATTCGTATAAACTATTTCTCTGTTTTTAGTGCTGTAAACAAATTCAAAAGCCACACTAAATTCAAGAACCACACTGACACGTTGCGTACGTGGCGTACTTAGGCTCAGTGTGGTTTTAACCAGATCAGCTATCCCAAAAGTATACACAGTAAGGAACATTTTTTTTTCAAAACCGAGATATTTCCACTATTCGTTACAAGTTGGTTCCAGTAACCAATAGTGGTAACATCTCAGTTTTGAAAAAAAAAAACGTCCCTTACTGTGTTTATTTTTAGGACAGCCGAGATGTTACGTGCCATCGCGTACGTAGAGTACGTGGGATCAGTGTGGTTCTTCCTTTCTAATAGTTGTTGGTTTGGGACTCCCTTTACCGGCCTTCTATCTCTTTCATCTATGTGAAAGGGTGCATTGAATAACCTACAACTGTCTCGTATTAAAAATGTAAGGTCGCTTCGATCGGCATTCGAGGAAACAAGTCAATTGGTAGTGCTAGGCGAGTGAAGTAGGGTGCAGGCGCCTGTTGTTGACATTCTTAATGGTGTGCTTGGGTGTTGGCATCGACCGTGGAGAAATTTTTAATGTTAGCTTAGGAAAAGAGGAACTTTTCTCTCTTGTAAGGTCCGATCGAGATTTCAGCCGAGAATCTCGCCTGTTTTGTATACCTACGCTTATTAAATTTACTTATTTTGATACGATTTCTGATATTGAAACAATCGAGAATTGGTTGATCTTATTTGTAAAAAACTCTATATTTTTGGGAAAGACTTAGGTATTTTGTAGTAAGTATTTCGTCAAGCTCATTCTCGGACTTGGCACGTCAGGAACAAAATTCACAGACGTCGTAACATACTGTCTGTTAAGTACTAAGTATTATTTATTTACTAATATTTGTGTGCATTCCGGAGGTACAGGCAGATACCAGGATTGCCATTTACCACGGTCCTGACAGACCTCTTCATCAACATTTATTAGCTGCATTACGCTGTTCATTACGCAGTACGCACTCCGGTTAATATTGTGACAAATTAACCCTCAGTAATAGTTCAAACGGCGATAGCGCAGCTAGGAGAAGGCTAGCTCACATTTGTGGCCCTCGTAGGTTCGAATCCCGGCATCTACCGAAATATTCTAAGTAATGTACATTTGTGAACTTATAGTAGCAATACCACTCGCTAACGGTGAAGGAAAAAATCATAAGGAAACCTGAGTGTTTGAGGTGTTCACATACCTAAGCGCTTGAAATTGCCAATCCGAGGTGGGCACGCGTGGTAATTAAGCCCATATTCTCTCTCTCTAAGAGAAGGCCTGTGCCCTGCAATGGGAAGTATATATGCTCCGTTATTATAATATAATAGCTCAAGGGCCGTGACAGCCCCCCTGTCCCTACATCGCGTGCCGCAGCGCCGCCGCTAGATGGCGTGACCCGGCTTAATAGTTTGACACCGCTGCGTTTCTCTTGCATTTTGATTGCACTTTTACATTGGACTTTAACATGGAATCGGGAAATGGCTTGGCGGTCTAATTGGGGCTCTTTACCTCGGATTAACGTCTGTTTGTGAGTAATATAAATAAATGAAATGTCTACTTGCATAGGTACTTATACAGGGAGTAATAAAATCCCCAAATAGTGAGATCATTAGATAGAGAAAAAAAACTTTATTCCACGTAAAAAAGGAATTACACATGTATATCGATACAACGTTAAATACAACATGTTTTTTTAAAAAAACCCAAAATCTGAAAACAGATTCTTCTGGATCGATAATAATAATTAAACAACTTCCAATAAGTAGTTTAATTTTCTCAATACAATTTTTCGTTCAAATCTTGACGTGGCCTACTTGCATGAAAAATAAATTCAATCACACGAACAAACAAACGGAAGAAAAAAAATTGTTTTATTGTGCTATTCAAAATTTACAAATGTTAAATAAATCTAACCGTGAATCTACAAAAGTTAGATTTGTGCTAAAACAGCAAAGTACCTAAAACTGGTGGTTTGTATGTATGAGTAGAGCCTCCTTTTTTGACAGAAAAATATTATAGTATGTCAGCACAAATCTGTGTTTTTCCTGGTACAATAAAGAGTATTCTTATCTTATCTTTTTGGTGGTAACGTGAACATAGTCACAGATCTGATCAAGACAGATCTATGTCAATTACTCACCCATACACTGTCTTTACAGTGTATGGGTAAGTAATTGACATAGTGTGATGCGTAGTAAATTACTATTAGTCAATTACTACCCTGCAAAGACAGTAAGCGATGTGAAAACGATCTGTGACTATGTTCACGGACTATGTTTACGTTACCGCCAATAAGATTTGTGCGGACTATACACTCATGTCGTAATCAATATCTTAATAGCGGTCTCGTTGCCACTTGGGGCGACGGGCGAGGCTTAAGTTTGAATGTAGAGTCGTTTTTACGACATTACTTGTGTTATTTTGATACGATTTTACTGTTAGTTCAACGCCGGAAAAAAGGTTTGCGTTACCTAATCAAAGTCAGACATGAAGTTTGATTAGGTACCGCATTAATATAACATTTCTTATAGCTGCCATAATAAAATGATTTATCTGTGATTTATATTGATTGTAGAGGACGTAATGGGCATTGCACTAAATGTTGACAATAGTTACAATTTATAGTTAGTTTTAAAGGTAGAGTAAATATGCAGTAATTGTAAATTAATAATGATCACTGATTTCTAGTACATACATATATACATAAACTCACGCTTTTATCCAAGAAGGGGAGGCGCTCTCCCAACTGAGCTAATGGGCATTTCGCTGATGCCTGCACTTGCCCATTAGCTCAGTTGGAAGAGCGCTGGCACGGTCGGCCAGAGGTCGCGGGATCAAGTCCCGGCATGGGTGGAATTTTTAGCCTCTAAATAGGTTTTTAGGAATTTATTTTTTTAGGACAATGTCCACAAAATATATCACACATAAGGGGTTAAAATTAGATGCCGTGGCGATTGTGGGTGTTTGTGCTGAAATTTCGTACCAAGGTTGCCGAAGGTACCGATCAAAATTTTTGATAGATACCTATCTATCTATCAAAAATTTTGATCGGTAGATAGATAAATACATAGAGAACACTTTATTGCACAACCAGAAGAAATAATTACAGATGGTTACTTATACCTAAGTAATGGTATACAATTGGCGGTCTTATCGCTTAGAACTATCTTTTCCAGACAAGCTATAACGGTGTAAACATATTTTTTTTATATTTCTTTCATTCTGTCTATCATTTTTAAATCGAAAGTTAAAATTACGTCACCCACTCTAGATTTCTCTTGGATTTTCATTGCTACTTTACCTTTTGACAAGTTATCGCTGACAACTATTTTACTTGTGTAATTATCCATTCTGTTTTTAATGGAAGTTTCCTATTATCATCGAAATAAATTCTTTGAAGTAGTGTGTACATTTTTATTAGTCTACATGAAGAACCCCCCATAAACCTTTGGATGGTGTGGATTATAATGTAACTAATAAAGAAAACCCGGCCAAGTGCGAGTCAGACTCTGGCATCGAGGGTTACGTATTACATATTATGTAATTTACATATGTATTTCTTATTTAGCGAAAATGGGTTTTCTTCCATTCAGTTCGGGACAGTTAGCGGGAGTCCAACTCGCACTTAGCCGGTTTTTATTATTTGTCGTCGTACTTTAGAGCACATTTCTATTCATAAAGTTTTAGCAAGAGAACAAAAACAAAACTGGCCAAGTGCTAGTTGGACTCGCGCACGACGCGAACTTTTGTCTATACAACATTTGAATACTTGAAGCGTTCACCTGTTGCCGTTATTAACATCGAGCAAAAAACGACAAAAAAATCACGTTCGTTGTATGGCAGCCCCACTTAAATACTAATTTTATTCTGTTTTTAGTATTTGTACAGAAATACATCATCTGTGAAAATTTCAACTGTCTAGCTATCACGGTTCATGAGGTAATAGCCTGGTCACAAATAGATAGACAAACGGAAAGTGAAGTGTTAGTAATAGGGTCCCTTACCCTATGGGTACGGAAACCTAAAAGCTGAAAAATCACGTTTATATATTTCCATGTATGTGAAGTCCTTGCCTGCTTCTCATAGGACAGGGCTGGAGCCCGCCAATTCACTCGAATCTAGCAACAAATACGGTTCTTTTTTGCATAGTTTAGTTGAGTTAATAGCTGTTTTAATCGAAACTATTCAAAAAAAGAACCGTATTTGTCGCTAGATTCGAGTGAATTGTCGGGCTCAGCGCGATGTTGCGACCCTTCCGAACATATCGCTGCTTCATAATAAGGGCTCTGGGTGTAATAGTTAAAGATTATCTAATTTATAAAATCTCGTATCACAGTCTTTGTTATCGAACTCCCCCGAAACGGAGTTCATTTTGAATTTTTTGAATTGTTGGAGAATTTGTTTGTGTATATTTAGGAGATCTGAGAATAGGTCGTAGGCTAATGAATGTGGCAAAACAACGTTTGCCAGGTCAGCCAGTATAAGATAAGACATGAATATTCTTTATTGTACAAAGTCAAAGTCAAAAAATTTATTCGCTATAAAAACAAAATTTTTACTTAGTGAACGTCAAAGCTGTTAGTTTCACATTAATAGATTATGCGGAGAAGAAGCTAACAAAGAAACTCCACATTTACACCTGAAAAAACTAACACAAAGTATTTACAAAGGTACACAGTACAATTGGTGGCTCTCGTTTTGTACCGTCAAGCGATTGTGTTGTGTGGAACTTATTTATTTGTATGTCTATCTATACGTTTAGTAGACTCGTCTCTCTGGTCATAAATTTGGAATTTTATTAGCTTTTATCTTTATTATTACAAGGTGGTGGGTACCTTAGTATATAATTCTCATCTAAACATTAATTTACCACACGTATACGTTGCGACTCTATTTATGAACATCAAAATGTTCTCTGAGTTCATAAGTGGAACCTTACAATTTCTTTCATGTTTCTTGCAAGCCAAATTTATTGCGGTTAACATCAAAGGATTTTTATGATTTTCATTACTTTGCTGTGTGTATCGGTAGGGCAAAAAGTTAATAGAGAAAAGAGCGTAAACTATTAAAAATATAGTAATCAATATTTCTTTGATCAGGATTTTTAATACTTACGCTCGAAAATTATCCACCAAGAAAATCGTTCAACTTAAAACTCTAAAAGTGGGTAATGGTTTTGAGCAATCATTTTCGATTATTAGTACAACTTTTATTTATCATCAGCCATTTGACACCCACTGCAGGACATAGGCCTCCCTTATGGTTTTCCTAACCATGAAGGGTTTTGCCATAATCGCCACGCAGGCAGGCAGGTTCGCGATCGCAGTATGCAGTTGGAATCTCACGAAGACGCTGCTGCCCGTCTCCTGGTAATGTATTTCCGTAGTCGCCTTCTACGACATCCACGGAAGGAAATGGAGTGACGCTATTCTTAATCCGGCGTCACACGGAAACTTTTATTATTGAGTATAATTACTGTTCGTTTTACTTGTTTTTTTAAAGTTACCCTAATAAATTATTGTTAAATTTTCAGAAAAA
The DNA here is from genome assembly GCA_947308005.1 of Yponomeuta malinellus. Taxonomy (NCBI): domain Eukaryota; kingdom Metazoa; phylum Arthropoda; class Insecta; order Lepidoptera; family Yponomeutidae; genus Yponomeuta; species Yponomeuta malinellus. Next base: position 7,274,866 of record OX371019.1, read on the forward strand.
AACACGAAAGAGAAAATATTAATATTAAATCATTTATTTCGACCAACAAGGATCATACAAATTATAAAACAGACAATACAAGTAGTGACAATACAGACACGTTCGTGTCTTTTGTTTGTGTACTTTTGTGTTTACTTTTTGTTTCTGTGACAATTATCCTATATCCTATTAATTAAATATCCTCTTTCTTTCTTTCAAATATTCTTAAAAATGTTGTATGTTGTAATACAAACACATACTTATATTGTGCAGTATATGATGCACCATTGAGCAGTGGTTCATATGGTCCAAATCGAACCTGCTCGCGAACACATTCAGTATGCCATTGCCGCTGGCATGTTGAACTTGACGATATTTTCATAGATCAAAGTACTACCTACACCATTCCTCGTACAGTCGACATCACATCAACTTTTGCACTTTATTCAGTTGAGTTACGGGTGACTTTGCAACTAAAAGGTAAATATCGAGCTGCTGTCGACTGTACCTTAAAGGCAATACTATACTGCTATGGCTTAGAGCTTGGGGTAATGGAGACCTTGCAAAAACAAATAAGTAATTTGATCTCATTGGAGAGGCAATGATCGTCGTGATGAAAATTTATAATAAGATTTTACTTTATAACTAATACTTTTCGTAATATAAACAGTCTGAAGGTATTTCTAGTCATGTGGCACAATAAGGGTGAACACCGGCTTCAAACTTCAAACTGTGAGGTCTTAAGTTGCTAGTGAATTACGCCTTCTAATATATGAATAATTTATTCATATTTGAGTTATATTGTGATTATTTTTTATCTGACTACACGCTCATTAAAAAAAATTTAATATTCTATAAAAAGAACTAAATGCAAGAAGTTTTTTTAATACTCATTTTTTGCATGTTATAAAACTATATTTTTAAAACAACTATATGTAAATTTTTCGTTGTCCTTTATGGTATTAATACAATCTCACTACAATTAAATTTTGAGACAAGATCCCCATTCCACTGAGTTTTGAACACTTAATTTCTTCATTACAAAATGTATTTTTGTTTTTACAGCAGATGAAAAAGAAAACTGTCCTTTGATTTTGTTTTGTCGCTGTCAGTGACTCTGAGATTCTTTTAGGAGGAAAAATTCAAAGTTTGCGTCTACGTTGTCTAGTTTTTGGTCACGTATGTATATATAGCATTAAGTCCGCTGCGTTGCGGTCACCATCCATGATTTTAAGGAAAAAAATGCATTTTTAATTAAAAACGCGAAATGGGGTGGAGTGTAAAAGGAGGAAAAATTAAAAGTTTGCGTCTATGTTTTCTAGCTTTTGGTCACGTATGTATATATAGCATTAAGTCCGCCGCGTTGCTGTCACCGTCCATGATTTTAAGGAAAAAAATGCATTTTTAATTAAAAACGCGAAATGGGGTGGAGTGCAAAAGGTCTAGACACACCACGAACTGGCAAACGAGGCGTGGGACGCCCACCAGCTCGCTGGACCGACGATCTGAGGCAGATTGCTGGCAGCGGTTTGATGATGATGGCCGAGGACAAAAGGAAGTGGCGTGCCTTGGGGGAGGCCCACGGGGAGGCCTATGTCCAGCAGTGAACGAGCACGGGCTGATTGATTGAAAAATACGACATTATAATAAAATGTCAGAATGAAGAGAAATCGCGCGCGTCATTCTCGTTTCTTTTTTTTTTAAACCAAAGACTATATAGATATACAGACGATGACGTCAAGAATGCTTTTAGAATTAAGTTCACCTTTGTACTTTTATTTTTATAAGTGGAATTAAGAATTTTAATAATATCACTATACAAAAGCTTGTATTTCAATCACGCGTCGTATTTTCAGCTATTTTTTGCTTACCTGGCGATGGTCATATTTAAAGCACAGAATAGATAGAGACAACTAGAAGGCGCAATGGCAATTAACGTCACTGTACGTATGCATCCATTGATCTGCAACGACAGCAAATAAACTAATGATTAAATTAGGGATCGAATATAAGAAATGTATGGGATTGAGAATGCAACTGATGGCTATTTTCATAGTCCACTCTACGACGCAAAACTTTTAACGGAGTTGAAAAATGCAGGAAGTTTAAGGGGTATGACAGCAAAAATAATATAGGTAGTGTGAAATTTAATGTGTAATAAAAATTGATTTTAAAGTTTTGTTACAATATTATTTGCTTCAGTGGTGACAGTAAGAGTGTTTCTAGGTAATTCCATATAAAAATTATAAAAAATATGATGAGAAGGTAATATTCTTCTTTTTGTAAGGTAAAACAGCTTGAACAGAAAGACTTCTGTAAGTACGTTTAAACTATTCTTTAACTACGTACTTTGACCTAACATCTCTGAAGCCTAAGTACAGTAAATATAGCTTAAGACTTTCTTGGCACTAACATGAAAATGTATGGGATCCATAGTTCATCATCAACCCATTATGTCCCCACCGAGGGGCACGGGTCTCTTCCCTGAGGAAGGTATAGGCCATACTCCACCACGGGGGCCAAGTCCGGATTGGTGGAGGCTTGTAGACTAGTGGCTCGTCTACTGTCAGAAGTTGTCAAGCCGCCCTAAGGCCTCTGACTTGGCTTAACGACTGCCATCTATCGACGGCAGCCGGCACCAACAGCTTAACGTGCCTTGCGAAGCACGGAACCGCTCGGAAAAATGCCACTAGCGTTAGGCATAGACGGCGACCCATCCATGCACTGAACGCGCCCTGTGTTGCTTATCCTTCGTGATCGTTTAAGATCACTCAGGCAGCTAAAAATATGTACAAGGATCCATAGTACTTGTACATATTTTTATAGTCATGTAACGTAACCATGGTAAAATAAGCCTTATGACGCAAGCCTTTACCGGAGTGGAAAAATGCACAAAGAATGACTATGACAGTTTACGTCATTCGAATAAAGCCTTCTGTTTGTCTAGCTAGTCTGTGGCCACTTTGACAGGCTATCAGTGGGCGTGACGTCACAGGACGTGGACTCTGACAGGTCGTATATTGAGAGGCTTTAGCAACCGGCGGGCTATTATTATTATGTTTTACTTCAGCGTGTATTTTATTGTATTTCAATGTAATGTACATCATTCGTAGCGCCGACCAATGTTGTTCGGAGAAGCAGTGAATTAATGGAAAGCTGTCAGTCAGTATACTGATTTGCCATGCCAGGCGCGGAAAATGTTTATTTATAATTCCACCTTCGAATATGATTTTAAAATGTAACAGGAACAAAAACTTGTCACCGCTGCCAGTTTTTTTTTGTGTGCAGACCATCTGACAGCTGCTACATGCCCCTCCTTTTCGTGTTCAAAGATTTTAAGTGTTTTTTTTTTTTAATAGCCTGTATATGGGCGGCTCAAGGATTTAAAAAAAAATTGAAAAGCAACAGGTTTGACTGATGTTATTAGAAAGGTGAGACAACTTAAGTGGCGACGGACGGGACACTTGATGAGAGAAACTGCAGGAAAACGGACCAAACACATAGTAGAGTGGTACCGGAGAGGAGACAAAAGAAAAAGAGGCAGACGAGCCACCAGATGGGAGGACGACCTACCCAAAGGATGGAGGAGGCTTATGTCGAAGGACAGCCTGACGATGACACAGTGGTGGCCGATGTCGGCAAAAATCTTAAACGCATGATGCATGTTAAGATAATAGCAACAAAATTCTTATTAAAATTTAAATTCAGTCCAAATAAATTCTAAATTAAATTCAACCAATAATATAAAAAATGAAAAAAATTTAATATAATAACTTAAAAATGTAATTCGACTTGTAATTTAGATGTCAATTCAGAGAAATAAAGGCTATTTTTATTTTATTTTTATTTATTTATATATGACCCACTACAGAGTACAAGCCTTTCAGAGAGAGACTGTGGGCTTAATCACCACTTTGGCTTTGCTTCATAAATTTCAGCATAGCTCTTGTCAACAAAAATATAGTGAAATAAACCTTGTCGTAAAAATATGTAAAAAGACATTTCTTGCCACCAACATCACAAATAAGGTCTCAGTAACTGCTTCGATGGTCTAGCTGTTTCACGTTTGATTACCATGCCGGTGGTCGTGGGTTCGATTCCCACTGGGGGCTGTACATTTGTACAAATCGCCTCACCCAAGGCGTATTTCCATGTTTGTGATGTCCTTGCCCGGTTGCCATAGCACATGGTATCCTAGTTTGGGACGAGGACAAGTGATTGTGTTGTGTGGAAGTTGTTATTAGTACTATTAATCGTAAAACTTTTAGGGCAAAAGTGCGTTCTTACGAAACTAAACTGCCATTTCAGCGTTCATCTTACGCGCACCATATCCCGATCGTTCCAATCGTGTTACTGTCAAATTCCCTATTAATAGCTATGGCTAACGTCAGCATTCCAACAGGATTTGGTGCTCATAATTAGGCCTCCGGTAAGCTTTGCCACGTATCCTGGCCTACCGAGCCTCATTACAATCACCCAGGCAAAACGGCCGCGGTCCGGAAAAGGCGCTCCTTAATTACCTTTATCCCTTAGTATCTCTGGAAATCCCAAAACAATTACGGGCCTGCCTGCTGAAGTGTGTTTTTCACGTTTTTTATTGGAGGTACATTTTTAATCTCGTTAAGTGAGAATATTTTATGTTTGGACGCTTAGGCTTTTTTGCCTTTTTCAAAAAATTATCTGGTATTTTTTTTTATGTATCCTATACACGTCCCACTGCCGGGCACAGGGCTTCGGTCAAGGAGCGAGTTACCACGCGTGCCCACCGCGGATCGGCAATTTCAAGCGCTGAGGTATGTGAACCCCTCCGACACTCAGGTTTCCACTCAGCTTCCTCACGATGTTTTCCTTGACAGTTAGTAAGTCTTGTTAATTTTATTTTTTATGTATTCTAAATACGTCCCACCGCAGAGCACAGGCCTGCTCCCAGAGAGAGAGATTTCAAGCGCTGAGGTGTGTGAACACCTCAGACACTCAGGTTTCCTCACGATGTTTTCTTATACAGTTAGCGAATGGTATTGCTACTATAACTTCACAAATATACGTAACTTAGAAAACTAAGTCATTGGTATATGCCGGGATTCGAACCCACGACCTCCCGAATGAGAAGCCGGCATTCTACCGCTCCGCTAACACTGCTTAAGGCTGTTCTTACGTAAGTTCCCGCCCTGCAGTGGGACGTATATGGGCTACATAAGAAAAAAATGGCAGAAGAGGCAAGCCGACATCCCAGTCCATCGTGTGGCTGCTGCATGACACTCTATCTGAAAGGTTTTCACGTTTTCAATTAGTCAGGCCGGTTTCGCATGACCCTGCAAGCTGCATTAGGATTATAACTATACTAGTGCGAATGGGGCTTTTACGCATACACAATTTGACAGCAGACCAGCTGTACATGATGAAATCGGTTACGTAATTGGTAATAAAAAAACAGGAAAGTGCGTGTCGTGCCACGCGCAGTGCAGGGTTCCGTAGAAAGAGGGGTTTTGAACTGCTTTACAGAACTAACAACGTCATCAAAGTAATTTTTAACGGATTTTGTACGAAGATAAGATAAGATAAGAATAATCTTTATTGTATACCCGAAAAAATGTTACAGAAACAGCAATGACAAAAGAAAAGATACAATTGGCGGCCTTATTGCTAATAGCAAGTTTTCCTTTTATATGTTGGTCGCCTATTACTCGTTAACTTGTAAAGCCTACTTAGCCGTTTTCCTTTTAAGTTCATTATATGTGCTACTGCCCTGAATTTTTACGATTCTATAATAAACCGTTTACTTTAGCCGGGAGAGAGCGTGGACGCCCTACTCTGACAAAAAATTGCGCTTTAAAGCTTAAAATTTCGTGAACGGAACCCGAAATTGAAAAGAGGTCTCGTTACTCACAATATTTTTAAACAAACAATCCAACGATGCCCCACACTATGGCGTAGACGAGAAAAAAAATTGCATCCCTAATTTAGGTGTAGCCGAGGTAACCGCTCGGGCTGGCTAGGAATGGTTCTCATAGATTCGAGTTTATGTCGATATATTTTTGCAAAGTGCATTAAAAAACGAATTAGCTAAGGACAAGGACAAGATAAGAAATAAGAAAAAATAAATTTATTCCAACGTAAAAAAAAACTGTTTGTGGAATGTCCAGTACAGTGTTAGCCTTCGGGTGGAGTTTGTGGTGAATAAAAATAATAAGGGCAGTGAAATAAAATAAAAAAACCGACCAAGTGCGAAGTCGAACTCGTGCACGAAGGGTTCTGTACTATTATTATCTATACAACCTTTGAATATTTCAAGCGTCTGCCTGTTGCCGTTATTAATATCGAGCAAAAGAAGGCATAAAATCACGTTTGTTGCGTGGGTGCCCCTCTTAAATATTTATTTTATTCTGTTTTTAGTATTTGTTACAATACATCATTGACTTTTTAGGGGATAAAACAACTTAATGTCTAACTTAATTTAAATTTTGACATTTAATCACAACAATTTTATAATTTTAATTTCAAATACATAAATATTGCATGCTTGCACGAATATTCATACGCCCAGGCGGGCAGCACATGGAATGCACTGAAACTCTGTATATGAAGATCTATCTTATTTACCCATGTACATGAATAAACGATACTTTACGTTACTTTACATCATCTGTGAAAAATTCAACTGTCTCACTATCACGATTCATGGGATAGAGCCTGGTGACAGACGGACGGATGGACGGACGGACAGCGGAGTCTTAGTAATAGGGTCCCTTACCTTTGGGTACGGAACTCTAAAAATAAAAAGGCAGCGACAAAACTCCACTCCGACCAATTATGTTGTTAGATAATAGTTTCGCCCCTTCTTATGTTCGCACCGTTATTGAGGAGATACCAATATATGTTTGAATGTCTAAAAACAACGTAGAATTTTCAACTACACAGTAGCCCCGACAAGAGTCGGTCGGACGCTTCCGGCTAAAACTACAAGTGTATCAGAAATAACAAGCAATTATTTAAGTACAAAGTCTAAGGGTTCGTAATTAATAAAATACTCTTAGAGGGCTACGGTACAGTCACGGTAAGATTGATTTACCGTGACGAGGTGCTGTTTTAAACAAAACAGATTCAAGATAACGGAGCAGAATACACTAAGCTGGCTTTGTTGTCTTATATAAGAGATGTCGAAAGCTATAAGAGAGTGTTGGCAGCGCGGTCGGTAGTACGCTTGCAATTCTTGTACGCTTGCTCACCTGACGACCTCGTGGCGCAGCGGTAGTCCATCTGCATACCATCCGAGAGGTCCCGGGTTCAAATCCTGGCTGGGGGAAAAAAAACTCCAGGTCTTGGATGTTTACATGTTTGTGATGTCGTTGTTTCTGGTTCCCACGACACAGGGTATCCTAGTGTCGGGCCAGAAGCAATGTATGGGCCCTGTATGTAAATGTTTTTTGTAAATGTTTATGTAAATGTTTATATTTATGTTTACATTCAGGAGGTCGTGGGTTCGCATCCCGGCGTACCAATGACTTTGTTTTCTATGTTACGCACATTTGTGAAATTTTAGTAGCAATACCACTCGCTAACGGTGATGGAAAACATCATAAGGAAACCTGAGTGTCGGAGGTTTTCCCAAACCTCAACGCTTGGAACTATCTATCCTTCTCTCTGGGAGAAGGCCGGTGCCCTACGGTGGGAAGTATAGGCTGTAGTAGGTATTATTATAATTATATTATTGAAGCTATCACGGAATAAAACTGAATAAGCGAGGTCCGTGCCATTCAGAGAAAATACATGTATGCAATGGGCAAATGCCCTATATTGGAGTGGACAGTTTTTTTCATGGATCTATTTTTCATTTCAACAGATGGAAAGTTTATTTTGTAATGAAAACCGATATTTAGGTACTTAGCTACAAATAGGACATCCATTTTCGTTGCAATTTTTTGCATTTGGTTCTATGCTATTTTGTACTTTTATCGTCAAATAAATCAATGGGCTCAAACGTACCAAAAGTATGTTCTGTCTCATTTATATAAAAACAGGATTCCTCAGAGGCAGTTATTTGATCTGTGGTTCTTTATAAAAAAAAACCGTAATCTTGTGATTTTGTAGAAAACGTTGATACGCCAAAAAATCGTAGCATGAAGTGAGAAACACTATTAATGTGAACTTACTTTTAACATCATCATAGGCCATTTTACGCCCACTGCAGGACATAGGCCTCCCTCATGGTTTTCCCTAACCATGAAGGGTTTTACCATAACCGCCACGCTTGGCAGTTTTCTCTGAAATTAAAATAAACTTCAGCGTGCAATTCATCTCAACAAGATGTTTCATTTATCATTTTAAATATTTTTTAATACCAGTTAATTACGCTTTCATCTGACCTGGTTCGTAAGTCACAAATTATTCAATATCAGAAGGCAAACTAAGTCTTAATGAACTTATTTTAAGGTGGAAATTAATTACAACACAGATAATATGACACGACTCGACACGATTAGCTTGTATTCGTCTACGGCTGGATATAGGCCTCCCCTAAGGACTACCACTTCTTCCTGTCTTCGGCCATCTGCATCAAGCAGCAGCTGGTGTGTCCTAGTTCTTCCTAAGCTGCGTTTGCCATTTCGTGGTCTCCACTCGGGAATCTTTGTACCCCATCGGCTATCAGTTCTTTGACAGAGGTGTCCAGCCCACTGCTATTCAACTGGCTCATTTTGTAGGATATATCAATCACCTTAGTTCTTCCTAAGCTGCGTTTGCCATTTCGTGGTCTCCACTAGGGAATCTTTGTACCCCATCGGCTATCAGCTCTTCAACAGATGTGATCAGCCCACTGCTATTCAACTGGCTCATTTTGTAGGTATATCAATCACCTTAGTTCTTCCGAAGCTGCGTTTGCCAGTTCGTGGTCTCCACTCGAAAACCTTTGTACCCCATCAAGTATCAGTTCTTTGACAGACGTGACCAGCCCACTGCTACTTCAACTTGCTCGATAGGTTATATTAAAATTCTTTATTGCACTTAATAAAATATAAAAGTACCTATAAAGGCGAATTTAATGTTATAATATTTTTTTTTTAGTTAGCCGTGTTTATGTCTCACTGCTGGGCAAAGGCCATGGTCTTCCACTCCTCCCTGTATTGAGCTGTCATCTCCCACCCGGGCAAGAAGGTTTAGAGATCGTCCCGCCAACTCCGCCTTTGCCGACCACGTAAAGTAAAGTAAAAAGATGTGGCTTAATAATTATTCATCTTAGTTTCAATTTAAAACATAATTAACAATAATATTTAAATAACATTAGGTAGTGGTGGCCGTGTCTCCGTGTGTATGGGGACGTGTGGCCGTGTCTACTACTAGGCTGAGCCTGTATCGTGGGCACGACATTTCACATAAAATAGAATTGTCATTTAGACGTGCAGTGCTGATATTGGCCGATTTACGTCTGCGATATCCGTCGCGTGGAACCCATTCAGTGGCAATTTTAGCCCATCTGTCTGGAGCCATATGACTGACGTGGCTTGCCCATTATCTGCATTCTCATAATCCCATGCAGCATTGTCTTCCAGTTAACCTTGGCTTCTTGGGTGAGTTTCCTCATGTCGATAAGACAATTGTCTCATTTTAAGGTGATATAATAATATATGCACAAGCACTTCGTGCACAATAACTATTATTAAAAGTTTTTTATTTCAGGCATAAGCACCCATATACAAATACAAAATACAACAATTATGTTTTTTCTTTTTACAGATAACTGAAAAGCAAACTAAATAAATAACAAATTTGAGTAGGTACAAAAAAATAATAATAACCTATGTCGGCAAATTACACATACCTACTTATGCATGCTGAAGGGCGTCAAACGATAAATAAGTATACTCTAATAACGTTAGACAATGGAGAACTTGCGTTAAACTTATATTGAAGTGGCATTGCTTTTATACTATAGGAGACATAGGAAAACTCATTAATATTAAAAAAAATAAACGATAGAAACTTTTTTTTCGGGGTTTTCGCACTCCGCTGGCGTCTTGTCCCCAACTCCCGCCCGTCCGTCTGTGTCCGAATGGTGCTCGTGGTGTGGTTAGTGACGTAGCTACGTCACAATTAAAACACTTTTATGTGCAAGTCAAATCAAGTCAATTTACATAGTATCAGTCTGTCAAAAGCCATATCATTAAGGGACTGTGGGTTGCTAAAAATACCATCAAAAGGTAGCTCTGAAATGGTTATGACTAGTTACAATTGGTCAGAATTGGTCACGCTATCTATTCCGAGTTATAATGAGCTTAAAACTACGATTTTAAACCCGCCATAACCCGCCACGTCAGAATTGGACCCGTTCAAACGTTTTGCAGCAGAGTCACAATCTATTAATGCCGGCAGCTTAAACAAAATTGTTTACGTCTCTATTTTAAGTTTAGACCTTGTGGATGTAGCCGTTGAGGAGTTATCATCAAAATACTGTTTTTGTGACGTCACTTCAAGAACGAGACAAAGGGCCGGTTTCTAAATTGAGAATTTCACTAAGTAAATACTTAAGTAACGTTCTGTTACGCTCTTTTCTGAGAAATTTGAAGAGACAGCCACTACAGTTAACTATTTGACCTAACCTAACCTAGCTTATAGTGGGTCCAACCGTTTATTTAACTTTTAACAGTTCAATTTAGTGATGTTCTATGAAGTGACCGATTCGATTTCTTACGACAATAGATTTAAATTAGGTTGAGGTTTTAATCGATTGATTGCATTGCTATTTAATTTTTATATCTTTGTAGTTTGTCTGTCAGCGTGATGAACTGAACTACCCAATTTGTTAATTTGTTACTGATAATATATAAACCTAATTTCTTGTAGTATAGATCTTTGTAATAAGATATGTTAATATTTTTTTATAGAAAGTCAACTTGAATAGTCTTCGCTACATAATCTACTCGTTACAATATTGTGAAAAAATTGAGGTGTCCATGAAGTGCTGCATTTTTCACCTGTGGTTTCGTGTCAAATAAATAAGGAACTTCATGGGTGTGCATCTGTCAAAAGTTAAATAAACCATTGGACCTACTAGGTTAAGTTAGGTTAGGTTGAATAGTTAACTGTAGTGCTGTCTCTTCAAATTTCTGGACGGATAATAAGTATTTACTACGTTAAGTCCTCAGTTCAGCAACCACCGGCTGCCTGACGTTCTGGGAAGCACATATTTACAATAAATAATTCAATCGACGAGAAAATGAATCATGCGCCCATTGGCGTGGATAACTCGCTCGCGATTACAGCGATAATTCTGAACCGACAGAAGAGCGCGACTGTTCACTGAATAAACACTACAGGGTGATTACGAATTCGTTCAACAAATTTTAAGGGGACATTCTAACTATGATTTAGATATATATGGCGCTAGTTTTGGAAAAAACCGGCCAATTGCGAGTCGGACTCGCGCACGAAGGGTTCCGTAGCTATTCAAATGCTACAACTCTACTTGTTGCCGTTATTAATATCGAGCAAAAAACGGAAAAAATCACGTTTGTTGTATGGGAGCCCCCCTGAAATATTTATTTTATTCTCCTTTTAGTATTTTTTGTGCGGTAACAGAAATACATCATATGTGAAAAATTCAAATGTCTAACTATCACGGTTCATGAGATACGGCCTGGTGACAGACGGACGGACGGAGGGACGGACAGACAGACAGACAGACGGACAGTGAAGTCTTAGTAACGCACTTGGCCGGTTTTGGTTGCAGTCATCCTTAACGTAGGAAACTGATTAGAGTGCAAGTACGTAAAGGTTGATATGTTTACCGCACTATTTGAATGAGCTATGTTGCTTCGATGAATTATTTCAAGACTAAGACTGTGCATTGGCGTTTTCTGCTTAGGTGAAATGAAACGTAGCACCGAACCTGGAGAGTCGTAAAATCAAACACTGGATAAATCAAAATATCGTCCAACCAAAATGTCGATGAGCCGTCATAGATGTAATTTAGTTAGCGTAGTGGACACCATAGCAAAGCCGATGAACCCACAGGCTAAGAGATAGGAAGACACGACTACGTAACCTAAATAAACTATGCATTGTAGTTGTATGACACAATGGTACAAGTATAACTGCCTCGTTGGTGTAACCGTTAAGGCGCTTAGGTACCAAAGCAGAGGTTGTGGGTTCGATTCCCACTGGGGACCGCCGTACATTTGTACAAATGACCTCAGCCTGGATGTATTTTCACGTTTGTAACGTCCTTGCCTGGTTGCCCTAGCACAGGGTATCGTAGTTTGGGACCAGGTCAAGTGATTGTACTGTGTGGAAGTTATTAGTTAAGTATAAATAGTTTTTAGTGCAGCACGAAATTTCCCAATCCAATTCAATAATCGTTCCTTCCATAACTTCTTCATCTGCCATTCTATAGTAATTACGGAGCCGAAATAAAATCATTAGCGGGTAGCCGGATTAACTGAGTGCGTATTTCTATTGAGCCCATCTGCTACTCACCTCGGTATTAAGTATTCGGTACTTTTTATTTATTTATTTGTACAAGTTTACATCTATCATTACAGGCTTAAACCTAATGCGATAGAAGAAAACAACAATTTCAAAGTATTTTCATAAATGTAGCGTAAAACTTAACATCTGGGGCCTCATTATGCGCACCCAATCCTGAGCGATTCCAGTCGTCTAACTGTCATATTCCATACTAATTTGACAGTTATACGATTGGAATCGCTGAGGATTTGGTGCGCGTAATATAGGGGCTGATCTTTTATCATAATACTATCATAACAACATGGCAGAGGTAGACCACAGTCCCTTGACTTTCTAAGCGAGATGGTATGCTAAATTTCTGTGGGGTAGAAAGATAAACCAGGCCATTAAGGCAGACAAGAGCCGAGTCCACCCCTGTGATGCTTGCCCGTCTGGTGTACAGTCGACTCACATACTTCATCGACCACCTACTGATAATTTATCTTGCTGATAATTCCACATAATTTTGTTATTTGAACGTATTGGAAAACCATAAGGCAGGCCATTGACCTGCAGTGGGCGTCAAATGGCTGATGATGACGATGATGATGAACGTATTTAACAGAAATACAGTACTAAATGTCTAATTGACTTTTAGGGTTCCGTACCCAAAGGGTACTATTACCCTATTACCAAGACTCCGCTGTCCGTCCGTCCGTCCGTCTGTCACCAGGCTGTATCGCATGATCCGTGATAGTTAGACAGTTGAAATTTCCACAGATGATGTATGTCTATAATTGATCTATAGGTATAAATTTCTATAACAGACAGAATTTCTATATTTTTTTAATTGGCACATACGTATCTATTTATTTATTTTTTAATAGTATTTTAAGTTTTTTTTTGCTGTAAGACCTACCTGCTGACACGTTTTCTTCATTTGGCGTGGAGGTGCTATCTGAAAACCAGCGATGTTTCAAATAGAAACAGCTAATGCTGAAATAGTATCATTTTCACACGCACACTTCTTTATTTTCTATTATTCTATGTAAGCATGTCTTGCGACAATAAGTCATTCATCATCATCGTCATCATTCTGTTGCCGCTATAACAACAAATACAAAAAACAGAATAAAATAAATATTTAAGGGGGGCTCCCATAAAACAAACTTTGGCGATTTTTGTTCGATATTAGTAACGGCAACAGGTAGACGCTTGAAATATTCAAATGTTGTACCTGTAGATAATGGTATAGAACCCTTCGTGCGCGAGTTCGACTCGCACTTGACACTCAGACACTCAGACACTCAGGTTTTCTCAGGATGATGCACTTCACGGTTAGCGAGTGGTATTTCTACTGTAACTTCACAATTGTACGTAAGTTAGAAAATAAAGTACATGCCGGGATTCGAACCCATGACCTCCCGAATGTGAGGCCGGCGTGGTAGAACGCCAAGTCAAATTATTTATTTAAAACATAAAATATTTTAATTAATGCTGATATGGTCATAACATGTTGTTAGGTTAGCTAATTACGTAATAACTTAAGACAGAAGGACTCTTAGGCCAATATTCAGAAACACAGCGTTGAGCTACACTTAACGAGCACTAAGCTGAGCATCGGCTGAGCAATCTCAACAAAGACTCAATAATTTTGTATTCACAGTCAATATCTCGACTCGAACTCAGCTAAGCCACAGCTCAAGCTAAACTTACGTGAGCGTGTAATCTGTGGTACAGTTTTTGACGTTACCGGTTTATATTATCTGTTAAAGCTACATGAAAGGCATACAATAATCCACAGGAGTGAATGAGATGGCAACAAATGTCGAAACTTTTTACGCGCGGTTATACTTTATTTTGACTTCTCATTACTCTAAAAACACAATTTAACTTTTCGAAGGAAAATGAGCATGCAAAATGTCAAATTGTGAATAAAAAAAAGGTTACTTCACCACAGCCACAGGTTATTTAGAGTTCTCGAATTGCCTACAGGTGTCGCTACTTTCTTCGTCATTGCCACCTTGAGTCTGAGCTAAGTCGCCGAAATCCACTACTCAGTCTCAGCTTAGCTTGCGCTCAATTTTTGTTATCTCAAACTCAACTGTGAATACAAAATATCCCTGAGACTTTCATTTTGACAGTTGGAAGACCCGGACTCACATTGAGCTCACGCTCAAAGTCGTTTCTGAATATCGGCCTTAGGCCTGTGGGCAATTCGAGAATTCTAACTAACCTTTTTTTTATTCACAATTTGACATTTTGCATGCTCATTTTCCTTCAAAAAGTTAAATTGTGTTTTTAGAGTAATGAGAAGTCAAAATAAACTATAACCGCGCGTAAAAAGTTTCGACATTTGTTGCCTGTGGATTATTGTATGCCTTTCATGTAGCGTTAACAGATAATATAATCCGGTAAAGTCAAAAACTGTACCACAGATTACACACTCGAGTAAGTTTAGCTTGAGCTGTTAGCTGAGTTCGAGTCGAGATATTGACTGTGAATACACAATTCTTGAGTCTTTGTTGAGATTGCTCAACCGATGCTCAGCTTAGTGCACGTTAAGTGTAGCTCAACGCTGTGTTTCTGAATACCGGCCTTAGGTAGGCACTGAATAAATTAACCCACTTCGTATTACATGGATCTCACAACTGAGCCTGAAGAACTGAGTTGCGAGACTTGGTTTTTTTACGAGTTATATTTTTAATGGCATTTCTTTTCTTTTTGTAGATAGTCCTACTTTTTTACCTTGAACGTGAACGAACTTGTAGTTATCTTTGAACATATTTATATGTATGTACCTATCTACACCTATTATTGCGTTATATTAAACATATACAGGTACACTGATTCATTCACTGCAAATGTACCTTTGTAATCCTGCACATTTATATGGGATTACAAAGTTATTTATGCAGTTGGTGTATCTTGAAAACTGGACCGAAATTGCAAAATATTTTTCCTTGATTATTAATCAGTATAACACTAAACACTAATGGTGTTCTAAATTTGAAGCTTCTATGTCTGCTAGAAGTGTCTTAGAGCTTTGATGATCGGTCAGTCAGTGAGTGAGTGACAAAATTAAGAAACCTTGACTAGTTATAATTCTTATATTCTTTTTGTTGCACTAACCCGTGCTGAGGACTAGGAATAGGTTTTTAGTTATAATTCTTAAACTACTCGTTCAAATTGAATCAAATTTGAAATATACCGTGAATATACAATGCCTGCTTAGTTACTGAAAATTTAGGTTTTTTTTTTTTTAGCCCTAAAAAGGGCACCCTCCGGAGGACACGGGGGAGGGAGGTGGTGAATGCTCATGCATAACAGCACGGGCCCGGCCGTGCTGCCAATGTGGGACTCACAGGAAGTGCGCCTACGCACTAAACACCACCTGGGGGCTGGTTTGGTCCTAAGGACCCCTAAACCGACATCATGAGCGACCCACCTCGATGCCGAGGAGGGCTTCTAGTTTTATCCACAGAAGTTATGGGGGGGTCGAAAGTGGTCTGAATTACTTTGAGAAAAGGATGCTACGGCCGTGCCGTTTTTTTGCTCGATTTGGCGGGGCCACTGCCGTGCCCCCAGACATGTACAAAGGCAATGGTACAGGTCTTAGCCAGCGACCATGTGGTAGAAGGGACGTGAGGCGGGGGCGCGGAAAAGACGCGACGCGTTGTTTATAATACGCGCCCACGCCCCGTCTCTTCTGTGTGGCCGCTGTGTCCACTTCCTTCAGTACATTTTGAATTGGATATTCTGTGTGGCCGCTGGCTTAAAGTGGGAGCAGCAGGAGCCTGCCGGCCGCCTACACATGTAGAGTATGGGGACGGAGAGTTCTTTCCAAACAGGGCTTTTTTGTCGCAAGCATATATACTCAAAAAACGCTGCATAAATCATCTGCAGTAGGTGTAAAGGCCACTGACGACGAAAGCTAGTAACTACACAACCCCGAAAACTTCCTCGTAAACCAATAAACCCCCTACGCCCTCCGCTACGCAGAACCGTTCTTGGAGCCAACTCAGCTATTCCTCGTCTATGCCGCCTCCTAAATCATTATAGTGAGGTGGTAGACATACACAAAGACCCGTTACATAAAATTAAATATGTTTTGAGTCACAGTCCCTAATCAGAGGTCCCCCGCACGTATCGATATTTTTATTTATTCTTCTCTCTTTTTACTCAGTTGCAACTTTTATATCAATAACATGATTTTTGTTTTAAGTGCTTAAGCACGTAAAATTGTCTACATAACTTAGCAACTAATAATGCATGCTGTGTTTCACTATAATTAGTTAAGGTACCTTAATCAATTTTATCATTACCTTGAGTTTGATGTATCTATCAGTACTGTTAACTGTTGTGGCACCAATAAATAAATAAATAAACAACTAAAATTTTAATTAAAATTTATCTAAGCCAATATAAGAAAACAGCGGATGTATTAGCAAAGGGCAAGATAAAAAGTACCCGAAACCGGCGTGCGTGCGTGCAACGACTAATGAATGTTGAGGAAGTGAAGGTGATCGGTCAGGATCGTGGCATGTGGCAGTCCCTGGTCTCTGCCTACCCCTCAGGGATACAGGCGTGAGTTTATCTATGTATGTTTATTAAGAATAACGATAATGGATAGCGGAGCTAGATGTACAATTAACTTTCATATTTTTTTTTACGTTTAAGTTATCTGTTCAAGACACATTGTACTTCTGTTTGTTGTCCCTAATAAATAAAATAAAATGAAATGAAGTGTTTACGCGAGATTGGGCAATGTTATAGGTTATCTTTAGCCACTTTATCGAGGAGTGAAGTCTAGAATTATCGACGTTAGCTAGACATCAGAGAGGTTACGACTCTAAAGATAAACCGTTTCCTGTCAATATTATCGAGTGACTAATTATGGAATAACTAGAAGCATTCAACATTATTTAGATGAATGAATAAAGCCAGTTTAATGCATGAGTTCTTAATTTTAGAATAATTATGTAAACTCTGTTAATTAAGGACTTTGAAAAGACTAAGTTTGGAGTTTTTTTTTTTGTGTGCATTTTTCTCCAAAATGATCTACATTTTGCAATGGACACCTAGTTTAACTCGTAACGTGGATTAAGACGCAGTTTCTATGCTACTTTGAATAAAACACTTTTAAATTTGAATTTAAACATTATTTCGTTTTGAAATACTCTACAGTTGGTGTACCGGTAACACGCTTGACCACCAAAAAAGAGGTTGTAGTTTCGATACCGGCATGTACCCTATAACCTTGTTTTATAAGTTACGTTTTTTGTTTTGTTTTAAGTAAATATTTATTTCCTTGTGTAGAATAAATAATAATAAGTACGTACATTTGTGAATTGGTCGTAGCAATATCACTCGTTAACTTTGAAGGAAAACATCGTGAGGCAACCTGAGTGTCCGAAGTGTTCACACACGTCAGTGTTTGAAATTGCCAATCCACGATGTAAAAATAAAATAGAACAGTTTTCGCTACTCGTTATAATATTGTGACAAAACACGTCGGATGACCTTTTTAAAAAAAAGGTGTCCGTGAAGTGTTAAATTTTTCGCCTACGGTTTTCTGTCAAATAAATAAGGAACTTCATGGGTCTGCATGTGTCAAAAGTTAAACAAACGTTCGGACCGATTTCAGCAGGTATTTTAATGACTGGCGATGCTCATAAAGTGTTCTAATCTAATCTAATCTCACACCCAAAGTTAAGTTTATCTAATAAACTATCGCTATCGAAGAAAACTGTCAAGAAAATAGATTATACCTGAATCGGCCAACGACCCAAACTTAAGCCCTAGAACTTTTTTTTTATGTTGCTTATATACGTCCCACCGTAGGGATCTGTCCTTCCCTCAGGGAAAGAGAGAGAGAGAGAGTACGGGCATAATAACCACGCGCGCCCACCGCGGATGGGCAATTTCAAGCGTTTATATATGTGAACACTTCAGCCACTCAGGTTTCCTCACGATGTTTTCTTTCATCGTTAGCGAGTGGTACTGTTATCTACTACTTCACAAATTTACGTAGCTTAAAAAATAAAGTACTAAAGTAATTGGTACAGTCGGGATACGAACCCATGACCTTCCGAAAGAGAGGCTCTCTCGCTGCGCTCCCACCGCTTCCCCAGAACATAATAGAAAAAAAAACCCTCCTAAACTAAAGACAGGTAGGTAGGACGCCTAGTCTAGTCCATTTTGCATGCCCCGGTCCTTCAGGCATAATCGAATGACCCTCAAGCTGGGGTCCTGAATGGCCCTCCATCTTGCTACAGACTATAAACAGAAAAACTTGTAGAGGACCCTTTATATGATAAAAAGATATCTGCCCATACGTGCCACTGTTGGGCAGAGGCATTCTCTCAGAGAGAGAGAGAGAGAGAGAGAGAGAGAGAGAGAGAGAGAGAGAGAGAGAGAGAGAGAGAGAGAGAGAGTATGGGCTTAATCACCACGCGTGCCCACCGCGGAGTGGCAATTTCAAGCGCTGAGGTATGTGAACACCTCGTACACTCAGATTTCCTTACGGTATTTTCCTTCACGGTTAGCAAGTGGTATTTACACGTTGCTACTACAACCAGCTTCACAAATCAATTGGTAAATGGCGGGATTTGAACCCACGACCTCCCGAATGTGAGGCCGGCGCTCTACCGCTCCGTTACCACCGCTCCGATGTCAATATTCAATGTAATAGTTGTGCTAGTTCTAATAGTTCTAAGTAGCTACAAGTGTGTTCTAAGTTTCCCAGAGTTAGTTGTTTTACTGTTCAGTTTGTTTAGTTTTATGTTTAAAAGTTTAATTTAGTTTTATAACATATATAGTTTTCCCTATTACCTACTTTTTAATGGAAGGTTTTCTTTTTGACTATTAATAAAAAAAAGTAGTTCCATCATAACCAGCCTATATACGTCCCACTGTAGGGCACGGGCCTTCTCTTAGGGAGAGAGTATGGGCTTAATCAATACGCGTGCCCACCACGGATTGCGCGGATTGGCTATTTCAAGCGCTGAGGTATGTGAATAGTTCAGACACTCAGGTTTCCTCACGATGTTTTCCTTCACGGTTAGCGAGTGGTATTGCTATTATAACAAATCACAAATGTACATAACTAAGAAAACAAAGTCATAGGTACATGCCCGCACTGGGAATCGAACCTGGGTCTCTCGCTTCCGAGTCCAATCTTCTACCCACTAGGCTACCACCGCTAAAGTTTCGTTTTATGATCTAAAAATTACATCCAAGTGAAATAATCCGTGTGGCGCCGGATTAAGAATAGCGTCACTCCATTTCCTCCCGTGGATGTCGTAGAGGGCGACTAAGGAAATTAATTACCAGGAGACGGGCAGCAGCGTTTTCCTAAGATTCCAACATACTGTGATCGCCAACCCGCCTGCCAAGCGTGGCGATTATGGCAAAACTCCTCATGGTTATGAAAACCATGAGGGAGGCCTGTGTCCTGCAGTGGGCGTCAAATGGCTGACGATGAAATAATCAAAAAAATAATGTGATGTTCCGTTCCTTGCAGTAACTTACCAAGTTCAGCGCCATCTGTGCAGCGACTAGGGAATAATTAAAAAAAAATGAAAAGGAACTCCCTCATTGATGTACTGTATTTTACTGAACCTTTGATATTAATGAATTCGCGCAAAGATTCAAATGAAACGATACTTCTTTTATATTAAATTATTTTTCTGAATGAAATTGTAAATTACACTTAAGTGACTCATTGTTTTGTACTCATTTTTAGATAGTATTATTCCAGTAACAATCATTTAGGTATTGACAAACTTGATAAGTTGTCAAAATTCAGGTAGGTAACTTGGTATTTTTATTACATCGAGTTATCCTAACGTTAATACGTTTTTTCTAAGATAGGGTTCTCACCAAAATAGTCCTGTATCTATGTATCTATATTAATTTTATTAAAGTTTGTGGTCAAGGAAACCGACATAAATTCATGATTTGAAGTTGCGCGCAATAGCTTTAAACAAAGCCTTAAATTTACTTAAAAAAAAATGGCCAAGTTGCGTGTTGGAGTCGCGCACGAAGGGTCCCGTACCATTATCTACACAACATTA
The DNA here is from genome assembly GCA_947308005.1 of Yponomeuta malinellus. NCBI lineage: Eukaryota > Metazoa > Arthropoda > Insecta > Lepidoptera > Yponomeutidae > Yponomeuta > Yponomeuta malinellus. The sequence continues at coordinate 7,295,361 of OX371019.1, forward strand.
GATAAACACGAATTTAAGAACAGCGCCATCTACCAACAAGAAGCGTTTAACATTGACATTTAAGGACACGACATCGGTGCTGTGAAGGTTACATAGATGGCCGCTAGATGGCGAGCGCTGTCTTTAGACAACGCTTGCTGTATGGGAGCCCCCCTTTAGTATTTTTTTTATTCCGTTTTTAGTATTTGTTGTTATAGCGGCAATAGAAATACATCATCTGTGAAAACAACTGCCTAGCTATCACGGTTCAGGAGATACAGCCTGGTGACAGACAGACAGACAGACAGACCGACAGACACATGGACAGTGGAGTCTTAGTAATAGGGTCCCGTTCGGCACCCTTCGGGTACGGAACACTAAAAAAGAGGCTTCTGTCTCCATCGCAAGTCCAGGATGACCCTTTATAATACTGCAGCGTAGATATTATCTTCAAGGGCTCACTTCGGCAATAAAAGTAATAAAAGTGTCGTTTGAAAATATTGAGTCCCACGCCCGCGACGAGAATGGCTGGAGGAAGCGCTTGAGTTGCGTCATTGTGTGTGTGTCGTCATAGTACAGCCAAAAACGGTTTTGTTAGCAGATGCAGCTTACTGCTGCAGTTTAAAATAGCTGAAAGGGTAGACTGGCCTATCCTATGGAACCGGGCAAGACCCTTGTAAATTTAGATACTTTCTCTGTACGTTTTAAAAAACAAAATGGCTTACGATTAATCATCAGCTCTGCCCAGTAAAGGAACGCATGTGAGGCTACATGAAAAAAGAATTGATACCCTAAAGCCTAAAAATTCTTAAATCAGATGCCGGATGTTAATACATACTCATCTGCTACGAACAGAGTGAAATCAAAAAGAGCGCAGTTTCCGTGAAAATGCAATATTTTACAATAAATTGCAAACATTTTGAGATGTCAGGTTGTAAATTGAATTGTTCAAAGCAGCGCGCTTTGCATGCAGTGGAACACTTAGCGCATGTACTCTGTCCCAAATGAAAGTTATTTGTGTACACAAATCCGTACATACAAACACTATAAGCTTACAAGCCTGTATCTTGGGGGGATGTCTATCCCTGGTTTTGCCAGTTGCTACGATCACGAGACCAGGTTTTGCCAGTTGCCACGATCACGTCGTAACTTAATACGGAAATTTCGGGCCATTCAAGAAAGAAATATTATATTTATGTTTTTCTGTAATCGTACACCAAATAATCGTTTCTATAATTGATTTGATTTATTGGTAATTTCAATCAAAATAATAACTATTCAATTAAACCCATCGTGGTTAGAGAACATTGTGTTGCCATAAGTAGGTTAATGTTTTCTACCTATAACTTTCGTAACGTAGATGTTTTTGACCTATAACTTTCGTAAGGATTCCGGATTCAATTACTTGCTTTTTTGTTGGAAGAGGCCGACCCGTTTTCGCTCTGATTTGCAGAGATTAATCATGGTGAGTAGAGACGGAGCTCGCATCGTCGCATCACTCTTCCAACAAAAAGCAAGTAAGTGAATCCGGAATTAAGTTAACAATAGGTATTCTAAAATTTTGTAATTGTATTTATTCAAAAAAACATCCAAGTGGCAGGAAGATGCTGGGTGCAAGCCGCTTCCAACCGGTCTTTTTGGAAATCCATGGAGGAGGCCTACGTCCAGCAGTGGACTTCTTGTGGCTGAAAGATGATGATGATAATGATTGAAAAAAACGATGAATAAACGTTTTATAATTGAAGTAATAAATTAAGAACAATACTTTATGACCGGCGTGCGTGCACGCAACGCCTAATGAATGTTGATGAAGCGGAAGAGGTCCGTCACTGTCAGGATCGTGGCAAGTGGCAAGCCCTGGTTTCTGCCAACCTCTCCGGGATACAGGCGTGAGGTTATATAATGTAAAGTACTTTATCACTATTCTTTCAAGTACCGGTATTTCTATCAAAGGAGTGTTTAAGTGAGGCAAAGTGTACTGCTTCCAACATGAGGGTGAAATTCGCCAAATCATCGCCTAGCAATAACCAAGAAGGATTTGTGTTTAAAATATTATAGATGTTATTAATTTTGCTCATAGAATATCTTTTAGGATTACAGAAAATAAATTTTTGGCCTATCGAGATGCAAAAATTTGTATGAAAATCCTTATTATTTAATATATTAGTATTAACACTATTATTAATGAAGCTTGCTGTTGATACCCAAAAGACATAAAAATAATAAATAATAATAAAAATAAGTAAAACATATTCACTTAACGAATATGCGAATGTTCTTGTACTTTTACATATCTATGATCTTAGCTTAGTAATTGAATTAATTCATATACTGTTACGGTTTATTTATTTACTACTTAAGACTTACGTGATAATCGAAAAACAATAATAGTTGTAACAATACTGCCTATATAGGTAGCACTGTGCAAGGCACAGGCCTTCTCTCAGAGAGATAATATGGGATTAATCACCACGCGTGTGGATTGAAATCGCTAATCGTAATAAAAATAAAAAAATTAACATAGTATATAACATAGTGATTATTAACTTAACACCGGATAAACCTACTTGGTTTTTTTCGGAAGAGTCCGACCAAATTTTGCTCTGATTCGCAAAGACGCGAGCTCCGTCTCTACTCACCATGATTAAGCTCTGCGAATCAGAGCGAAACCTGGTCGGACTCTTCCGACAAAAGACCAAGTAAGTTTATCCGGTATTAAGTTAATAATGTGTAGTGGTTACGAAAGTTTTAGTTCGAAAATATAGTGATTACACAATACCTTTTACGAACTACAACTTTCATAAGCACTACCTGGTCGGACTCTTCCGACAAAAAACCAAGTAAGTGAATCCGGAATTAAGCTAATAATACCTACCTTATATAATAATTATTCATTAATAATTGTGGCAAGAACCCCGTTTCTTTCACAATCATATTTAACTTAGCACCGCCCGGCCCGGCAAACTTAGCACCGCCTCAGAATAATTTATAGCAGATTCTGCTATTCGGGACGGAGACGAATGGAACACATCAAAGAATACAAAAATCGATCCAGCCGCTCCTAAATTATAAATAGTATTAAATTATAACGCGACTTTTTTACTCTGCCTATATTAATTTATTTACTTCGAATGTATGAGTAATACGCAAGATAAAATACCGTCTCTATCAATACATAGGTAGAGAAGGAATGCAGAGCTAATAAAGCTTGCCAAAAACCAAACAAAGTGCAATGCATCAAACACAACCCACCCCAGACTGAGTCAACCATCGCAATTTAATTCGTTTCAAAGTTGCCAGCCTAATATGTTTACCGGGGTCCATTCGGGAAATTAAATAGATGGGTAATTTGGCAACCCCATTAGTGGAGGGCTGGCCAGAGGGAAGACCTAGGGTGGAAGGGGCCGTTCAGACGATGCTGATTTCTCGCATTATTTCTCTGCCTGTGTTTTCTCCAAACCAAAACAAAACATAACATAAACTCACGCCTGTATCCCAGAGGGGTAGGCAGAGATCAGGGACGGCTACTTGCCACGATCCTGACAGTTCTCTTTCGCTTCAGTAACATTCATTAGATGTTGCATGCTCACATGCCGGTTTCGGGTACTTTTTATCTTGCGATTGCTCCAAACAAATAAATTTAATTAAATAAACACTTTATGAAGCCAGAAGAAAAAATGCAACATGTAATTGATAATAGTGAAATAAGCGTAATAGGCCAGGATTCGTAATATCTATTACGCGCACCAAATCCCTAACAATTCCATACTATTTTAAAAACCTGTTTAGAGGCTAAAAATTCCACCCGTGCCGAGACTCGAACCCGCGACTTCTGGCTAACCGTGCCAGAGGTTGCGGTTAGCCAGAGGTCGCGGGTTCAAGTCCCAGCATGGGTGGAATTTTTTGCCTCTAAATAGGTTTTTAAAATTGACCTCAGCACGGGTTAGTGCAACAAATAGAATATAAATTCCATACTAATTGCTATTGAAAACGTAAGGGTTCCGAGAGGATTTGGTCTTGGTGCGCATAATTCTAAGGCCGGTGGACTAAATAAGTCAAATTGTCGTATAAATATTGTTCTATGCAACGTTAGTAATTGAAATAGCAGTTTGCTTATTTTTGTACGCGTAAAAAAACGCGTAAGTATAATAGAATCGTGTGATTTTAAAACAACACAAGTCACATGTGTTGTTAAAATAACACTTGTCCATTTTTTTGTATTAAATTATTTACACCTACCTATTGATACACATTAGAAAAAAAAATTGTAGTTCATTCATACAGAAATTAACATAATATGCTAAAATATTGCTGTTGTAGATATTAGTATTTGAATAAAACAGTTTTTTCTATATCCTGACCAGTTGTAATGAAAGGACATGTGTTGTTTTAAGATCACACGATTCAGTAATAAATAAATAACTTCCACACAACACAATCACTTGACCTGGTCCCAAACTAGGATACCCTGTGCTATGGTAATCAGGCAAGGACATCACAAACATGGAAATACACCCAGACTGAGGCCATTTGTACAAATGTACGGCGGCCCGCATTGGGAGTCTTGCTAGTTAAATGCCTTAACGGCTAGTCCAACGAGGCAGTCAAGTATATTCAATTCATTGGTTTATGACAGCTCTCCATTAATTTAATAAAGGTAATAAAAATGAAACATAGTGGCAGTCCCTGGTCTCTGCCTACCCCTCTTGGATACAGGCGTGAGTTGATGTATGTATGTACATAGAAATTTTATAATACATAGGTTTTTTTAATGCCTCTAAAATGTGTGTTTTGGACTTATGTGCTTAAGGGCCCGTACACAAAACTGCGATGCGACGTCGCATCGTAAAAATCTGCGAGCTCGCGCGACGCATCGCAAGAACTTGCGAATTCATTCGCATCGGCGTTCATAATAGTAATAAATGGATGAACTCAAAATCTTCTTTGTTTATTTTTCCTGTATCTTCTTAGCAACAACAGAAGTGAGCACTTCTTTTTACGATCCATGTTACGATCTAGTTTACAAAATACAGTCAGTAGTATGTTTATATCACTTGTTATTTTTAGGCTCACTCTGTAACTTACTTAGTAAGAAGCAAATAAATGAATAAAGTATTATTATTATTAGTACCGTATTGACGGCGGTTGAAGGAATGGTTACACGAATCGTGGAAAATGCCTTGCCGCACGAAATCGCATCGCAGTAATTCATGTCGCAGTTCTCTGCGTTGCGAATTCGCATCGCGCCGATTCGCAGTTTTATGTACGGAGCCTATGTCCGCTGACCACCCCAGAATTGGGCTCCATATTTTATCGTTGAGAGGGAGAAAGAGTGAATCATCACCACTTTTCTAACGATGCCTTTCAATATTAGGGAATCGTGCAGGTACTACAAATTCATAATTGTAAAGAACTTAGAAATACAAAGAACTTGAAACAACAATTCATAGTTTACTAGGACAATTCCATGTGGCGCCGGATCAAGAATAGCGTCGCTCTATTTCCTTCCGTGGATGTCATGAAGGCGACTAATGAAATCAAATTACCAGGAGACGGGCAGCAGCGTCTTCCTGAGATTACAACCGCATACTGCGATCGCCAACCCACCTGTTAAGCGTGGCGATTATGGCAAAACCTCTCATGGTTATGAAAACCACGGAGGAGGCCTATGTCCTACAGTGGGCGTCAAATGGCTGATGATGATGAGGATGAAGACAATTCAATCTACAATGGGCAGCCTAATCAGGCAGTTAATCTGTGGGTTAAACGGCTATGCTATTGTTATAGTAGACGTTGCAGTGACTAGAATTGAAAAAGGAATTTTGCGTTTGTTTGGACATGTGGAGAGGACAAAGGAAGAAAAATTGACGAAACAAAAATATCGAGCGAATGTGGGCGGAAGGGCCGGTAAGGGACGTCCTAGGCGGACATACTTCGACCAAATAGGGGATGTATTAGCAAAGGGCAAGATAAAAAGTACCCGAAACCAGCGTGCGTGCAAGCAACGACTAATGAATGTTGAGCAAGCGAAAGTGATCTGTCAGGGTCGTGGCAAGTGGCAGTCCCTGGTCTCTGCCTACCCCTTTGGGCTACAGGCGTGAGTTTATGAGCGTGGGGCGTATGTACGTTTTATAAAATGGGCCCCGGTAACATACTTGTCACGTCTGAAAAGGCTTCCAGACAAAAATAAGGTCCGATTTATGCAAGGAAGGACCCTGAATTTATTTGCAACTCGAGTTGGGCTCTAGCGGATTTTATGCAATGTATTAATTCTAGTCATTTGACTTTTGGAAAGGCCGAATGCCTTAAAATCTGCACTAAAACGAAAGTGTGGTTTATGTATGAACTTAAAAGGAACTTAAATGAAGTTGTTAGTTCTGTAAAGCAGTTAATACGTCCCTTTTTCTACGGAACGCTACACTGAGCGTGGCCCGACACGCACAAGACCGGTTTTTCATACGTACACTGAAGCAAATTTACAAATTTTACATGGAACAGTAGTTTGTATCAATGAGTAGAATAAACCCTCCATATTTCACCAGACTTTTCTGAAACAGCAACTAAAAAACGTTACATTGTCATCTCACTGTCGTAGAATTTAAGTCAGCAAGAAAAATACTGCAGGCAAAATGCATTTACTGACTTACAAAAGGTGCCTTTTCCCTTCCAACCTTTTTACCTCATTAGAATTAAAAACAAAGCTGAAAGTGTCGTACTTTGCATAATCTCAACCCGACGCTATAAGTAGAAAGTTCAAAAGGTAACAGAAGGTCTAGTCAACTTTCTGCATCGCATTGCGTTGTAAATACTAGTGTGCCACTCTGGGAATATACCCACTGCTTTTTTTATATTCGTTTATTCAAGAACTTTCACAAATTACATATTAAATATAAAAATACATAAAATATTACTTTTGTACTTCAGATCCGAGTATGGATCGTCATAACATAACATCACATCCTATCATATTACTATACATCACAATACATCACATCAAATTACATTACATAAACTCACACCAGTATCCCAGAAGGGTAGGAGACCAGGGTTTGCACTTGTGACGATCCCGATAAACGTCTTCCGAATCCTTTTTATATCTAAATATCCTCAATCAAAAATAAGTTGGACTATCTAAAATGGCAGATTTTTATGCGACAATACTGTTTGGACCCGGTTGAAAGTTTTTTATTTTATTTCATGCCATAAGATAAATTACATATTTAAATATCGGGAAGAAAGAAGTAGGAAAAACATCTATAATGCATTCCCGACACGCTTTCCTTTGATGTAAACCAACTATATACTGTTTTAATACTTACATTCAAAGTCAAGAATTAGAAAACAAAGGTTAGTATGTCTTTAATTAATGCTATCAATGAAGGATCCTGGAGAATCAAATTATTAGGTAGACATAAATTCGATTTTCATCAATGACTTTCCCGTTGGTCTCTGCCTACCCCTCTGGGATACAGGCGTGAGTTTATTTGTATATGTATGTAGGTTCCCGCTTTCCCCCGTATTCGTCCACTGCTGGACATGGTCCAGTCTTTTTTAGGATTCCGTACCCCAAGGGTGCCAAACGGGACCCTATTACTTCACTGTCTACCTTCACTGTCTGCCTGTCTGTCTGTCTGTCTGTCTGTCACCAGGCTGTATCTTATGAACCGTGATAGCTAGGCAGTTGAAATTTTGACAAATTATGTATTTCTGCCGCTATAACATCAAATACTAAAAACGGAATAAAATAAATATTAAAGGGGGGGCTTCCATACAAGCGTTGTCTAAAGATAGCGCTCGCCATCTAGCGGCCATCTATGTAACCTTTACAGCGCCGATGGCATGTCCTTAAATGTCAATGTTAAACGTTTCTCAAATTCGATCTTTGTCAAATATTGTATAGATAATGGTCTATACAAGTGCGCGAGTCCGACTCGCACTTGGCCGGTTTTTTCAAACATGGTCTTTTAAGTCAAATTTAACTCAGAGACTCAGGTTTTCTCACGATGTTTTCCTTCACAGTTAGCGAGTGGTATTGCTACTATAACTTCACAAACGTACATAACTTAGAAAACAAAGTCATAGATACATGTCTGCACTGGAAATCGAACCTGGGTCTCTCGCTCCCGAGTCCAATTTTCTACGTAATAGGCTACCACCGCTAATAAATTAATAATAAATTCTAGTATTTGCATAAAATTTACTACCTATGGCAGGTATGACGACCTCGTGGCGCAGCGGTAGTGCATCTGCATACCATGCGAGAGATCCCGGGTTCGAATCTCGGCTGGGGACAAAAAAACCCCAGGTCTTGGACGTTTACATATTTGTGATGTCGTTGTTTCTGGTTCCCACGACACAGGGTATCCTAGTGTGGGGCCAGAAGCAATGTATGTGCCTGTATGTAAATGTTTATGTTTATGTTATGTTTATGGTTTCGAAACTTTATTGTATTGAGTTTTTACAGTTTTGACCTTCTGCCTCCTTCCGTACTAGGAACAAATGTGAAACCGTCCCAACTTGATTCAATTTATACGTGTTTCAAGCAGATTACTTGCAAATCAAATTGTTTTTTGCCTACTCTGCATTCATTGGGCGGCTAATGGTGACAAATAGTTTTTGGCACCATGCCACGAGCCATTGGCATTGAATGAGTCTGTATGACTGTGTTCCTAATGCATTGGATTTTAAGTGAATTGCTTATTTGAAAAATTTTACACAAAAAATAAAAACCGACTTCAAAACACTACAGCACTGAAAAATTAGAATTTTTTTAAAAGAATACCTTTTAATTAGAAGTACTTTTACGCTATTTTACGAAACATGCGGATATTACTAAAGGTTGGGCCCCATTAGGCGTTATTTACTACTGCCCATCGAAGAGTTCCGTTCTCCATATCTGAAAGTCTTCATCAGATCGTCACCAAATTAAAATGGGACCAATTCGCACCAAAAAAGAATTGTCTGAATCGGTTAAGATTTGACAGAGATATGCGGGAACATAGCCAAAAAATGTATATACGCGTCGTATTGATAACCTCCTCCTTTTTTCAAGTCGGTTAATAAAGTAGGCGTGCGCGAATGCAGCTACTAATGAATGTTGATAATGCGAAAGAGGTTTTTCAGGATCGTGGAGAGCGGAAAACCTCGCTCTCTGCCTACATATCTGGGATATAGGCATGAGTTTACATCACCAGTTTACCTTGGCTGGTATAAAACATGAAAATACACCATGAATTTTGGATGGTTTGAAAGCCATAGTAAAATGAACGTGCCTTAACAGTAGCTATCGAATACGCTAGTTTTTTTTTTAAGGCACTTTCCAAAAATATCTCTACACAAATGCGAATCTACTAGAACCATTAAATTTAGCAGCCAGCCAGTGCGGTGCGAGCGTGCCGCGAGTCCGCGGGATGTTGTTCTGGTAGACGGAGAGGCGGTTACTAATTGTTCGCGCATTTTTTTTAAGCAAGATTTCTCATCTCGAAACAAGATTTCCCAACTATTTTTTTTTTAATTACATTTTTACCTAAAAGTCATAGTCTAAAGATGCCGTTTAATTACTAAGTACATAATCGCGGCTTTCAAACCACCCAGATTACAGCGTGTAAACATGTACCCTTATTAGTATCCGCCTGCAAAAGTTTGTTTTTCGCGCGTGTGTATGTGTATAGTTATTATAATCACGCGCATTGTAGGGTTCCGTAGTTGGTCGTCACAATATTGGAGCCTAGAAGGAGTTCTTCTTGATTGACATATGGATTTTATTTTAGTTATATTTAATACCAGCTTTACACAACCAACAACTTCATGAAAGTAATTTTCAATGCAATTTGTACAAAGTTTTTCTTTGGTTGGTATTATTCGTTAACTTGTAAAAACTACTTAACCGTGATAGTTTTTTTTTTAACTTTATTATATGATGTGCTACTATCCTGAATTTTATCATGTTTCTATGTACGCCCTACTCTAAGAATAAAATGCGCTTTAAAGATTAATACTTAGCAAATGAATCCAAAAATCGAAAAACAGTTTTCCTACACCCACAATATTTTTGAACAACCAACTCAACGATACTCCATACTATGAGATAAACGGTAAAAAAATGCATCCCTAATTCAGGTGTCCTAAAAAAGGTACCCTAAATCTGTGTCAAATTTCAGCTTTCTGGTACTATCTGTCCTTGAGCCGCGGACAGACAGACGGACACACAGCAGACAGACGGACATGGCGAAACTATTATAAGGGTTCCTTGTCTTACTACGGAACCCTAAATAATATTGCAATAATCTACTCAGTTTGGTGATGGGGACACACTTGTCGAAAATAATGATTTGTGTAACTCTGTTTGATAGGAAAATGTTGTCAAATAACTCCGCGCCCAGCATTATTTACAATTTTTGTGCACAATACCAATACTGTGTGACTGCCTCGTTGGTCTAGCGGTTGACTACCAAAACATAGGTTGTGGGTTCGATTCCGTGGATTCGTACTTGATTTACACAAATGGCCTCAAACTGACTGGGTTTCCATATCTGTTATTATAATAATGGCGTTTTTTATTAAAGTCAACGCCTACATTTTAAGTTTTCCGTTCTTTGAATCTTTGTTCTTTTTTTTCCCATTTAGTTCAATTTCAAATATTGTTTAAAAAGGTATTCTCGAAAGCAATTCTTCTACATTAGACAGTCGCCCAATAAAAACCTAATTAAACCTAATACGTACATTCCATTTAATAAGATAATTATTTAGCTGCCTGTTTTATTTCTTCTTTATTTGCCAACAAAACTGTAGACCTGAAAAAAAAGTTAAGTAGACCTTTCTAGATAGAACCTTTTTGCCACAAAAGTACTTGATTAATTACTAACAACAAAAATACTTTGATTTTTATTAATAGAGAACTTTTAATTGAATACAATTATTTTTTTCTTGTATACTAATTCAAATATTATAATTGTGAAATTTTATGAAGACGTTTGGATGTTTGTTACTCAATCACGCAATAACGGCTGAACGGATTTACATGAATACAGATAGACAAAGACTGAATTGAGACATAGCATACTTGATATCCCGTGAGATAATGTTTATTTTAAGTTTAAAATAGATGGCGTTGGGCGAGCGAACGTTGTGTTTGAAAAACAGATGGCTTTGTGCAAGAATCGTATGAACGGATTCTGTGGCGGTGCGAAGTTCGCCGGGACAGCTAGTTTATTATAAAAAAACATGAAAAACAACAATGACACTATTTTGCCAAACGGCTAGTCCAGTTTATCGAAAAGCTCTTGGTAACAATTTATTCCCTAGTGTGGTTTTTCAGTGACGCTTACCGTCCGCGCGGGCAAGAGCGGCCACGTTGCCATCAGCGCGGGCCCAGCGTTTTACTATGCAACGATCAAAGACACTGGAAGCTCGTGGCCCGCGACGCTTACCAAGCGCGCTGGCGAAAGCGGCACTGTAAAACCATTGAATGTCTACTTAAAATTCAATGGTAAAACCACACTTATACCTTATGTAAACTTACATAGACTACACAACTAAAAGTATCAATAATAGTCTCCGAGTCTGCAGCATAGGATGGGTTTACAAACTGTAAGTAAGTAAGTAAGTAAATTATTTATTTGATACTCAAATCTTAATATCTATAACAATACAAATTCAGAACACAGTTGGGTTAGATTTGGCACCAAATTGGTCTCCACTCAGCATCATGCCGTGGCCGGTAGCGACCACGACGCTGGTTTTCAGCGGTTACCATTTACGGCACAAACAAAGAAAAAGAAACTTAAATACACTAAAATACAAAGACCGGTCCAAAAAACAACAAGCATACATAAATGCAGCACTACAACTATTCCTCTTGCTAGCACATTCTGAAATTTTTAATAATGAGTATAATCGCTCGTAGCCCCGGCTGCCTGAATGATCTTAAACGATCACGAAGGTTAAGCAACACAGGGCGCGTTCAGTGCATGCATGGGTCGCCGTCTATGCCTAACGCTAGTGGCATTTTTCCGAGCGGTTCCGTGCTTCGCAAGGCACGTTAAGCTGTTGGTGCCGGCTGCCGTCGATAGATGGCAGTCGTTAAGCCAAGTCAGAGGCCTTAGGGCGGCTTGACAACTTCTGACAGTAGACGAGCCACTAGTCTACAAGCCTCCACCAATCCGGACTTGGCCCCCGTGGTGGAGTATGGCCTATACCTTCCTCAGGGAAGAGACCCGTGCCCCTCGGTGGGGACATAATGGGTTGATGATGATGATACAGCCAATGTCCTCCTCCAGACCATTGCGGACAAGGTCGACAGCCCCATCCTGGTGCATTAGGTCAAGCTCCATCTCACTACCTAGAGCCTGGGGGGAGCCTAGGTTATGTCTCTAGTGTAAACAAATACTGTACATATTTTATTACATATTTTAATCAATACAATTTTAATTAAGATTAATTTTTCACTGATTTTATAATTATTGTATTATATTTTATATTAATTAATTCTGCTGTGATTTTAAAAATTTTATTATTATTGCTGTTATTCTTGTCAAATATGGACCCAGGTCTGAAATAAATATTTTCATTCATTACTGGACAGCGGTGGTAGCCTAGTGGGTAGAACATCGGACTCGGAAGCGAGAGACCCAGGTTCGATCCCCAGTGCGGGCATGTACCTATGACTTGGTTTTCTAAGTTATGTACATTTGTGAAACTTCACAAAAGTAGCAATACCACTCCTCGCTAACGCTGAAGGAAAACATCGTGAGGAAACCTGAGTGTCTGAGCTATTCCCATACCTCAGCGCTTGAAATCGCCAATCCGCGGTGGGCACGCGTGGTGATTAAGCCCATACTCTCTCCCTGAGAGAAGGCCTGTGCCCTACCGTGGGACGTACATAGGCTGCTTATGTATGTGTCGTAGCCATATCATAGAATTGACCATATCATGATGTGGTTAGCCATATCACGAAATTTGTCCTTTTCATGAAAAGGCCAAGTCAAACTGGCCGTATCATGAAATGGCTTAGCCAGATCAATGAGCGACCGACGTTTGACGATTTGAATAGCGAAATGCATGACTATTTCATGATGCGGCCAAACGTTAGCGGTCATATCGTAAAATACTTCCATTATCCACCGTTAGAGGCGCTGATGCTAGTTTGTTGTGTATTTCTACCATGGAGGCGACAGAAAATATTTCTAGTAACGGCAATATTCCCGTAAATACTGTGCAAAATGAGGAAAGTAGGGCAGCAATCTCATGTTGTTGTAATCATTGCACCGCATTGTATTTTACGAGTGATAAAATATAAACTTTTGCTTCTTTTATTGGTATTTTATTCAACCTATAAGGTTCAAATGCACCAAAATACTAAATACGAGTACGTTAGGCATCTTCAATCTATTGTTCAGCTCAATGCAGTAAATATGTCAAACTTAAATCAGGTGGGTGCATGGAAAAGTCATGGGTACCCTACATTATGATATGGCAAAACGTAGATTGCCATATCGTCAAACGTCGGCCAGTTTGACTTTGTCTTTTCATAAAAAGGACACATTTCGTGATATGGCGAACCACATCATGATATGGTCAATTCTATGATATGGCTACGACATATACATTTGACAGACGTGGTATGTGGCGGTTGTGATAAAAAAAAAGAACGTACTTGCGCCACTTCTAATTTGGTTTTACAGTTTCAAAATAGTGGTCAGAAATTACGAATGTTAATGAATATGTTATAACAATTACTGTTAAATCGTTAATTATACTGTTTATCGTAATGGGGAATCTGCGTCTAACTTAGATTGGAGTGACTTTACTTTTATACCATAGAGATCATATAAAAACCTAGAAAAATTTAAAATAAAACAGTAAAAATATTTTTTTGGGGGTTTTCGGGGTCACAAAATATGCGAAAAATAAACTTACTCAATAATATAAAACTTATTAGATTTCGTTTTGTCATTGAATTCTGAACGTTTTCTTATAACGGTGTACATGCATAAAAATATTATTTTACGAGATAACTCAAATATTGATAAACGCTTCAAACATTATAAGCGTTACGCTAGGGAGTGACGTCATAGTCTAAGGTCGATTTGTATGGCGCGTTTTAGTACCACATGGCTTTATTGACTTTTCGACTGGTTATATTATAAAAAATATTAGTCGCAAAGAAAAAGAAATACCACATTTATTTATCATTTAACGTGTCCTCTCCTATTCTAGTAAAACATTTTTTAGTGTAAGTTCTCCATTAAAAGAACATTCCCTCGAAATATTATTGCTAATGATTTCAAAAACACGCTGTACCTCATCCCTGTTGCTGCAGCCCTTTTTCAATGACTAACTCGACACCCCATACACGGGTTTAACTTAACGCGTTAACTTAACCGCGCATTTAAACTACTTAGGCAATAATTCGTTAGTGGAAACGGTGTCGAAACTTTCGCGAACTGAAATCAGTTAGCAGTGTTGCCCTCGGGAGATTACTCTGAAAATCTTTTCCATTTAGATAGCGTATAAGGTTATAAGGGCAAGATAAAAAGTATCCGCACCCGGCGTGCGCGCGTACAATGACTAATGAATGTTGAGCGAAAGAAATCTGTCAGGATTTGGCTCGTGGCAGACCTTGGTCTCTGCTTACCCCTCCGGGATGCAGGCGTGAGTTTATGTTCATCATCATCAGCCATTTGACGCCCACTGCAGGACACAGGCCTCCCTCATGGTTTTCATAACCATGCCACACTTGACAGGCGGGTTCGCGATAGCAGTCAAGGTAATTTATTTCCTTAGTCGCCTTCTACGACATTCACGGGAGGAAATGCAGTGACGCTATTCTTAATCCGGCGTCACACGGGCGTCCTGGCAATACCTGGTTAATTGTAATTAAATAATAACAAGCTAAGTGGCAGTCCCTGGTCCCTGCCTACCCGTTAATGAATATGTTATAACAATTACTGTTAAATCGTTAATTATACTGTTTATCGTAATGGGGAACCTGCGTCTAACTTAGATTGGAGTGACTTTACTTTTATACCATAGAGATCATATAAAAACCTAGAAAAATTTAAAATAAAACAGTAAAAATATTTTTTTGGGGGTTTTCGGGGTCACAAAATATGCGAAAAATAAACTTACTCAATAATATAAAACTTATTAGATTTCGTTTTGTCATTGAATTCTGAACGTTTTCTTATAACGGTGTACATGCATAAAAATATTATTTTACGAGATAACTCAAATATTGATAAACGCTTCAAACATTATAAGCGTTACGCTAGGGAGTGACGTCATAGTCTAAGGTCGATTTGTATGGCGCGTTTTAGTACCACATGGCTTTATTGACTTTTCGACTGGTTATATTATAAAAAGTATTAGTCGCAAGGAAAAAGAAATACCACATTTATTTATCATTTAACGTGTCCTCTCCTATTCTAGTAAAACATTTTTTAGTGTAAGTTCTCCATTAAAAGAACATTCCCTCGAAATAATATTGCTAATGATTTCAAAAACACGCTGTAGCTCATCCCTGTTGCTGCAGCCCTTTCTCAATGACTAACTCGACACCCCATACACGGGTTTAACTTAACGCGTTAACTTAACCGCGCATTTAAACTACTTAGGCAATAATTCGTTAGTGGAAACGGTGTCGAAACTTTCGCGAACTGAAATCAGTTAGCAGTGTTGCCCTCGGGAGATTACTCTGAAAATCTTTTCTATTTAGATAGCATATAAGGTTATAAGGGCAAGATAAAAAGTATCCGCACCCGGCGTGCGCGCGTACAATGACTAATGAATGTTGAGCGAAAGAAATCTGTCAGGATTTGGCTCGTGGTAGACCTTGGTGTCTGCTTACCCCTCCGGGATGCAGGCGTGAGTTTATGTTCATCATCATCAGCCATTTGACGCCCACTGCAGGACATAGGCCTCCCTCATGGTTTTCATAACCATGCCACGCTTGACAGGCGGGTTCGCGATAGCAGTCATAGTAGATTGTACAACAAGTGCATAAAACGCACCATTTTACTCGGGACGTTTATCCATCCGAGCGAGCTTGCGAGCGAGGATAGATATAAAGTCGAGTGTAAAATGGGTTTTATGGACGAGTTGTACACTCTACTTTTCACTTCGATTGCGAGGAAATGAAACAGCAACATGTAAATATAGTAAATGCTAATTTAATTAAAATTGAAAGTTACATTAGAGCAATGAGAAATATTTAAAGCTGTTGGTATCTTTGCCTTGGTCTTAGAATACGAACGAAACGAAATAAAATAAAGAGGTTGTTGTATGAAGTTAAAGATGTTCGTGTGGCTGTTGCAGCGATTGCCTTGGTCTTCGACGAAGATTTTACTTTATGCTCTAGAGCATAAAAAGCGACTTTATGTCGCCTACGCACGACATAAAGACGAACTTTTAGAGCATGAGAAGTGAAAAGGTAATTTATTTCCTTAGTCGCCTTCTACGACATTCACGGGAGAAAATGCAGTGACGCTATTCTTAATCCGGCGTCACACGGGCGTCCTGGCAATACCTGGTTAATTGTAATTAAATAATAACAAGCTAAGTGGCAGTCCCTGGTCTCTGCCTACCCGTCTGGGATACAGGCGTGTATGTACAAGCTAACCTTCACTTTATTATAAGGTCACTTCGAAGTCGTTAAAAGGAATCGCTAATATTTTTTTCCCGATTTCGAATTCTCTTCCGTAGTAAAAGGGTTACATCATGACAAGTAAATTATCATCTTGTCGGGAAGTAAATCTTATTTATTTATTTATATTTCATTAAAATTTATTTATAGTTATAATATACTCTGAAACAACGGCCTGTTACAATCCACGACGTAGATTTCCAGAGTGATCACCCCCGAACACTGATTGGGCGTAGAGCAATGACGCCATCAATACACGTCTCTCGACTAACCGCGTTGCAGCTCATTACAGATGGAAGTTTGCTGTAACACCCGGTTTCTCATACAGACATACAGTTGTAGTTTTTATGCACCTGCGCCAAATGACAACTGTTTACAGTAGATTCACAGATTATTCTACCAGAAACTGGGGTTAGGGGGTGAGTTTAGCATTGTTACAAGTTACCCTTCATTTCTTCGATTCGCACTGGGAGCCGTGGGGCCACCGCAGATTTGCATAAAAGCCCAGTCTGGGTGTGTTTTTATGTGGTCCTACTTTGAGCCCAAGTGGTTGTGTTGTGTGGAAGTTATTTATTTATGGGCTGATTAGACACATGACAAAGAGAATGGAATGACACTGATTCGTACAATTTTGGCGTTTCATGAAAAAAAAAACCCTAAAGTAACTCTTTCCTTATTGACTTAAACCAGGATTTACTTTACTTGATTTTTTATTTCAACATTGTGCAACAACGACCTGAATGTAATCTTCTAATATATAAAAATCTCATGACACAGTTTTCGTTATCGAACTCCTTCGATACGGCTTCATCGATTTTTATTAATTTTCTTGTTTATATTTGGTAGGTCTGAGAATAGGTCGTAGGCTAATTAATATGGCAAAACGTTTGTCGAGTCAGCTAGTAATGTATAATAAAGTGCTCCACTTTCCTTCGCCGCTTTCCCTGAAAAAAACGACCCTCGAAATAAGCATAGACGTGATAATTTAATTCTCACTATTAAACATCTCGTCCTACACATAAGCTTAGGTACTGTCCGAGACATAACAATATCTCCAGTCAAGGCCACTTTGTACCCTGTCCCACTGGACTTAACAGTCCACACACTGCCAGAAGTGTTCATGACCTAATAGCCCTTATCACTATTGACGTAAAGGCTGAAGTGCCTCGGAAAGGGTCACGTGAGGCGCACAGTACAGTGGGCGACGCGAACCATATTTCAGAATTAGACGACAGACGCCGACCGCGAGATTCTGCTAGGAAATTGCATGCGCGGAATGTACTTTGGGCTTGGCAATGATGGTGCACTATTTCGGGAGTGTCCAATTGTCCATCTTTATATTGACACTTCATTAGCGATACGTATTAAGTACGTAGCGATGAAAATATCTATCGCTACGTACGATTACGTATTAACGAATCGCTCGTAGCCCCGGCTGCCTGAGTGATCTTAAACGATCACGAAGGTTAAGCAACACAGGGCGCGTTCAGTGCATGGATGGGTCGCCGTCTATGCCTAACGCTAGTGGCATTTTTCCGAACGGTTCCGTGCTTCGCAAGGCACGTTAAGCTGTTGGTGCCGGCTGCCGTCGATAGATGGCAGTCGTTAAGCCAAGTCAGAGGCCTTAGGGCGGCTTGACAACTTCTGACAGTAGACGAGCCACTAGTCTACAAGCCTCCACCAATCCGGACTTGGCCCTCGTGGTGGAGTATGGCCTATACCTTCCTCAGGGAAGAGACCCGTGCCCCTCGGTGGGGACATAATGGGTTGATGATGATGTATCGCTAGAAGTCACCGAGTTTTTTAAAGAAAAAGTAAGAGATCGATAGATAGAATATTGTTTATTGTAAGTACACCAGGAATTACATATGAGAATTAAACAATAATATAGTACAGTACAATTGGCGGCCCTACTAAAAGTAATTTCTTCCAGACAACCAATGTTCGGTTGCCTGAAAATGTTTGCAGGGTCTGCTACACCTATATCTATCATCATCATCATCATCAGCGATTTGACGCCCTCTGCAGGACATAGGCCACCTTCGTGGTTTCCATAACCATGAGGGGTTGTGCCATAAACGCCACGCTTGGCAGGCGGGTTGGCGATCGCAGTATGCGGTTGGAATCTCAGGAAAACGCTGCTGCCCGTCTCCTGGTAATTGATTTCCTTAGTCACCATCTACGACATCCACGGAAGGAAATGGAGTGACGCTATTCTTAATCCGGCGCCACACGGAGGATATCTATCATAAGCAGCCTATCTACGTCCGTTTCCGTAAATATTTTATATTGATTGCAGAAAACGGAAAATGAAGTACAATTAGCATTGAGCTCTGTACTATGAAATCCTGTATCGCAGCCGCTCGACTTTCAGAGAGTCTCTATTGCTAGTTACACTAAAGAAAAATTATATTAAAGGCTGCTTCATCAAAAGTATGCTAATTTTATTACAATCACAAAAAATATATATTTGTGAGCGAGACAGCATGCTCCACGTAAGAACAGTCTTAACGGTAATAATACTTATTTAAAATTTGTGTTACTAAGCGTGCGAATTAGTAACACGAGAATCTTGAGGTAATAAAACAAAAACTCAGCGCTAGGTGTTTGTGTGTGTGCTACATCCCCTTTCGGTCCACGACGTTCTCTAGTCAAACTATTGCGAATCCTGTCATTCAAAGTAACACCAGACATACTTCTCAAGAACCTCATTTCTACTGCATTAATCCTACTTTCTTTAAAGAATCGTGTATTTAAAAATAAGGCTGTATATAGAGATATACAGTATTATTTATAAACACACGATTTCAGTCCACAAATCCCTCTAATCACATTATTACGAAGACTGGAATAGACTGAAATCTCCGTCGTAACTTCTTGTAGAAAATACCCTCTGCGTTATACCCAAGCCCGTTTATGTTTTAGTTTGTGAATTACAGTGGAAATGGGAATGACGCGTTTAGATTGTAACGTATTGTACACTTAACTGTAGTGCCCGTGTGTGAATTTGGTTTGCATGTGGGAATTCCTGCGCATGAGTGAAAAGTTTCATTACAAGGGAAATTATAAGCAGTCGATTGTGTGAAGTAGGCCTTTTAGTGATTTTTTTATTTTTATTTTATTTATTTGGCAGCAATCCACAGTGATACAATTACAGTAAACAATAAGGTTCTTAATAATTTTTACATTTACATTTATTTTAAATTATATTGTACTTATTGCCATCCAAGGGCAGAAAAAAGTGTAGTGCCATAGAGGAGGCCCGTGCTCAGCAGTGAACGAATACGGGCTAATTGATTGATTGAGGAGCAAATAATTTTTTTTTCTGTCGAAGATAAAACCTGTAGTAATATAGTCGTTTGGGGGCACAGCATTCCTCCAATAATAGCCTGAAACGGGAATAAACCGACTTGTCTTGAATCCAATAAATAAATAGGTAGAGAACTACTGCACAGCCAGAAAAAATATTATAAAGTATGATAAATCGTTGAACTGCAATAAAATATAGTTATGGTCTCGGCATGTGGCCGTTAAAATGTGCTGATATTTGGACCGTTTTGATAAAGGATTATCATCATCATCAGCCTATGCTTGTCCACTGCTGGACATAGGCCTCTCCTATAGCACGCCACTGAGCACGGTCCTCGGCTACTCTCATCCAGCTCTTGTCAGCCGCCCTGCGAAGATCATCGCTGATCAGGAATAGCAGGGCGACCGGGAACTGCGGGCCGTGGTCCGTTCTGACTTACCATAGGATGTTTGCTCGTAATTGCCACGCTGAGCAGGCGGGTTGGCAATCGCAGACCGTATACGTGCCAATGTCGCTGCTGCCCGACACCGGTACGACCCGTATGTGCTGGGTAGCAATATGCATGGGTATTCTCTTAGTCGCCTTTTACGACACCCACGAGAAGATATGGGGGAGTGCTATTCTTAAGCCGGCACTCCACGGCACGGGATTATCAGCTGGTTATAAAGCTAGAGATTTAACAAAATATATTTATATTCTATATAAAATATATATATAACATTGTATTATATTGTATTTATTTCATTTTTGGTACATTCCATACACTTAGACAAGTCAATATTTGGAGTAGATAATAATAATTGACTGTCAAATGTTAAATTATACACGGTTTAATCATATCGAGTTGAAACTTTCATAAGCACCGCACGTTATTAACTTAATTCCGGATTCCGGACCAAGTAAGTGAATCCGGAATTAAGTTAATAATATCATATCGAGTTGATTTGTACAGTCGACAGCAGCTTGAGATTTTCATTTTAATTGCAAAGTCACCCGTAATACGATTGAATAAATTCTACGTTACATGCGCGTAGTTTGATGAACTGAGATAAAGAAGATATATTCTCCTGTTAGCTGATAAACTCTACTCAAGTTTAAATTAAATTATAAAGTCTATCTCTCTGATACAACTAAAAAAGCTACGTTCCCAGCGTTTTACTGTCTTCACGCAAATTTTAAACACGAACTAACTTCCATTACAATTCAGTAAATAGTTGTCTTCTTTGCCACTCCATTTTCCACCCTAAGCTCGAGCAAACGAAGCTGAATTTAGCTCGGAGGTTTCCTAACTATTGTCTCAGGCAACAAATTCATCACTCTGTGCAAGGCTTGACTGCCTTAATTAGCTATGTCTGTCCGTCTGTCTGTACGGCAATCTTATTTACTTCGCCTGGAAGTGACCTTTTAAATGTGAATTTAAATAAGTATTTCATTCAACATTGCAGAAACATAAACCGTGAGCTTTACCACAGTGGGGTAGGCAGAGACCAGAGTTTGTCACTTGCCACGATGCTGAGAAACCTCGGCCTGGATTCTGTTAATGCATTGTAGTACAATGAGAACTGCATGAACGTGGCGATTTAATTTCATTTCTGCTTTAAGTCCACCCGCTCACACGTATCAAACCTCCTAGGCGTCAATGAAAGAAAACGGCGGAACAAAAAAATACGTCACATGACCCGATCGTCAATCCGACATTGTACTGTAATGCACTAACAGAATTGAGGCCCTGTTTCGCTTCATCAACATTCAGTCGCTGCAGCAGCTGGTTTCGGGTATTTTTTGTCTTGCCCATCGCAATACATTTGCTATTTGTATTTTAATACTGGACAATACAATTAGCTAAATGCATATATTTCAAATTTTCAACATTATTAATTTCTTAAGAAAACTTGTCCAAATTTCAAAGGAAAAGCAAATAGGCTTTTCCTTGATATTTCTCAAACAAAAATTGTCAAGCGAAACACTGTCTCCGACCGATGTTTAATACGGCGGCTTACAACGGGAATCGAAGCCACGACCTCTTTTTGGCTTATCAAGCTAGGATCACCTCTGATGTGCAATTCCTAAAACTTCAATATGATAAGATACAAATTTTGTCAGTCTGGGTGTATTTCCAAGTTTTTGAGGTCCTGGTCTGGTTACCATGGCACATGGAATCCTAGTTTCAGAACAGGACTGTGTTGTGTGACAGTTACCTTTTTTTGTTATTATTGTACGAATTTTGAAAACTAGTATTCGAATATTTTTTTTCAAAATGTAAATTTATGTAATATCACATAGTTGAAATGACCACTCAGACGCTGTAGTTTTTACGGTGTCTTCTACATATTTTTTGTCGAGACCAGGGCTTCATTAATCATTAATTATTTATTTCATAACAGCATATAACAATGAATAACCAAAACTTAAGACATTTTAGGAATTTAATTGAGCTCTTTGAGCAAAAACACAAAATACCTACAGCTTAGAAACTACCTTAATAATATAATTTATTCAAACCATTGAAGAAGTCTGCACTAAGTTTTACCCTCAAGCTTTGCGCTGATAGATTAAACGTATCAAGATCTTCGTCAGTTTATTGAATTGGTTACAAACCCTCCATAGATATGAGTTTTGCCTATACCTAGATGACACTTTTTCCAGATTAAATGCTGAATTTACTCGCCTTGATCTATTACCAACATGGACATTCAGTTGACTTAGCAGCTGTGGACAGATTATGTAGATACTTCCTCGTTATAGTATGTAAGTAATTACTCTTGCTTCCATTTACCCACCTAAATAAGTTTAGAGAATTTCCCGGGTAAACGAAGCATCAGGTTCATCAATCTACATTATGTCATTACTTAAATTAAGGCTTCAAGACCTTAGTATAGTGCGATGTTCAGTATACATAACAGGGCACCGGATTTCTTTGATAATACACACATACACACACACACACACACACACAGACACACACACACACACACACACAAAAACACACACACACAAAAACACACACACACAAAAAACACACACACACACACACATTTTGCTTTTATTTGTTTATACTACCAAAGCCAGGTCATTCTGTTGCCTGGTTGTAAAATTTCTAAAACTGTGCCTCGTAAATAAAATTAGATTAAAAAAATCATCATCATCATCATCAGCCCCTTGACGCCAACTGCAGGACATAGGCCTCCCTCGTGGTTTTCATCATTAAAAAATATTCGTCCGTAATTGGCCTATGCTTGGTCTACATTAATTACATGTTTGTTATAATTTTGTGCTGTGGACTTTGTAACATTATTAAAATAAATAAATATAATAAATTTTATGATACAGTAGATCTTTCTGAATTATACTGTGGAATATTTAATGGAGAACTAGCAGAAACAAATATTTTAATTTCATTTTTCATCAACATGGCCTCTATGTTAAAAGGCGAAAGAAAAAATTATAGCTTTATTTTGTAGTTTTTTCTTAGTTTTTCTACGTTTTCTAAGGTATATTATGAGGAATGTCACTCCAATCTAAGTTTGATGGAAGTTCCCGTTTCTTTGAATCATCATCATCATTCAGCCACAAGAAGTCCACTGCTGAACATAGGCCTCCTCCATGGATTTCCAAAAAGACCGGTTGGAAGCGGCGTGCATCCAGCGTCTTCCTGCCACTTGGATGAGGTCATCTGTCCATCTTGTGGCTGGTCGTCCTACGCCGCGCTTGCCGATATGTGCTCTCCATTCGAGAACCTTTCTTAGAAACTGGCAACAAACTAAGTCTCATTCTCCACGGCCTTGAAAAAGAGATACATCACAGTATTCAGCCTCAACTGTAGCTACTTTCAAAATATTCGTAGTCTCTTGTCGGATGCCATTACATCCCCGCACATGGGAAAGAAATGATTTTATCTTAGGTTCCTTTGGGAATTTACTTCTAAGAAGGCTACTAACCTATTGCACTTGGTACACTGAAGCTGAGCATTCTTTTGCACGTGTGACATTTACATTTTATGCATGAGGCACATGCTATCAAAGCCACATTAAAATCTATCTAATATTTTGGTGACGAAGAGAAGATGACTTTTTAATGATGTTCCATACGTAAACTTTTTTTATAAAATATAAATTTTTTTTAATTTGAATTTTATAACTGCTGTTTAATGTTATGTATGGGTTTTGGCCTTAGCAGCGTATGCCAGTGTGACACAGGCTCCATGTTAGGTTAGATTAAAATAAAAACAACAAAGATATATTTATAGATAGAATATTATTTATTGTACACAGATATTACACTAACAGAAATTCAATAAATCGCAGTACAATTGTAAATTTTTTTGTTTTCCGTTTCATACTATCTTGAAATTTGACACAGTCAATTAGTACGAAAAATAAAAACAAAAAAAAATTGAAAAATTTTGCCTATTAGAAATCGCCATCGAAAGAGACGAAACTTTTTTTAGGTTTTGCCTTATTTCAGTAACAAGTTGTATATGATAGTGTAATCGAGGTCTTATCTCTTACAAACCCATTTGAAATCAACGTGATCTATCAAATAACTTGTCTATTTATCGGAGGAGAATACTATCTCACACTTCGGCACCGTATTACGCATGTAGATCAAAACAAAATGCTTTCATTTGACGCAAAATATATTTGGCCCATTTTCGGGAGTTTCCGCGGAAAGATCGCCCAACGGGCCGGAAAAATACAAAAAGAGACGGCACTATACCTTAAATTTGTAGACAAAAAGAGACAGCTATATCTTCACCGGTTTCGGCTGCGAAGGTTTAGGTTAAGGGCAGTTTTCCCATTTGGGAGTGTTACATTGATATAGTACACACGCCGTTGTTCTTTTAATATGGATGTAGCAGATGTTGTGCGCTTTTTTATCGTTTTCAAAGGTTTTTATGTCTTGTAAGTTCACACCTTCTCCCTTAAGAGTTAGTTATTATAACAATTTCCTGTACTTACGTATATACACACACGTATGTACAGATGGTTTCAAAGTGGCCAGTCTAAGATGTACTTAGACTAAGTTTTCTTTACTTTAGACCAAGGTTCCTAAGTTTTCTTAAGGCATAGCTGCTCTCCTGTTATCTTAAACGAACTGCTGCCTAGTGTATTATGTGATTTGGAAGTTGATGGCTAAAACATCGTTGGTTAATCCCGAGAGCTAAGACTTATACTGAAAAAGTACTTTCTTAGTCAAACTTAATACTTACTAGAAGATAAAAAGTAGTTGCTTTATAGCGCATAGTCCTCTCAGGTTTTTGTGATTTTGTCTGTAAACAGTTAGTTTTTTTTTTGTAGCCTGTACGTCTCACTGCAGGGCACAGGCCTTCTCTCAGAGAGATAATACGGGCTTAATAACCACGCGTGCCCTGTGCGGATTGGCAAGTTCAAGCGCCGAGGTACACCTCACCTCAGAAACACAGGTTTCCTCACGATATTTTCCTTTCCGTTAGCGAGTGTTATTGCCACTAGATCTTCACAAATGTACGTGATTTACTGTACGAATAATCATTTTCTTGTATTGAATAACTAATATATAAAAATCTCGTGTCACAGTGTTTGTTATCGAATCCCTCCGGAACGGCTTCACCGATTTTTACGAAATTTTTTGTGTACATTTGGTAGGTCTGAGAATAGGTCGTAGGCAAAACAACGTTTGCCAAGTCAGCTACTAAAATATACAAATCTAACTAAACAACATAGGCACACCTACTTCGCGTGCCCGTCATAAGTGCCAGGCACCTATGAGGCCGCGACTTTCAGTCCGCGCTCAGTTTTCATTACACCCAAAACAACGACTAATGAATGTTAATGAAGTGAAAGAGATCTGTGAGGATCGTGGCAAGTGGCAAACTCTGGTCTCTCCCTGCCCCTCCGGGATACAGGCGAGAGATTATGTTGTGTAAGAGGAGACATTTCCTTCCACTTTCCGTCATAGTAAGTGAAACGCATGCACGTAAATATTTAGGAAAACGCGAGTGTAGCTTTTAAGAATCTGTTTTATTTGTCTTTCTCCTTGACATGGTTCCTTTTCAATTTTTAAAATATTAGACATAATAATATAGAAAAAGTATCAAAGAAGTAAAAACATAAAAAAGGTTGGTTGGTCGGTCGGCAACATGGCCCCAAGCGGTGTGGAACACCAATTAACAGCTTAGTGGTACCAGCTTGCGGACCGGCCGACGCAGCACGCCCCCTTTAGTCACAACATTCACTACGCGGACAATATTGTCCTTACCCGGAAACAACTCGGTGACTCGTCCAATAGGCCAGCAGTTTCTCGGCAGATTGCCGTCCGCGACTAGCACCACATCTCCCGATTTCAACTCTTTATGTGGTGTAACTGATTTTCGTGGTATCAAGAGCGGCAAGTATTCTTTAGTCCACCGTTGCCAAAAATGTTCTGCAAGTCTTTGGGCCTTTCGCCAGTCTGCGCGTCGTGATAGATCAGCTTCGTCAAATTCTCGAAGACTCTGGTCATGACTTGAGGTGCCAATCAGGAAGTTGAAGGGCGTCAGTGCTTGTTGGCTGTCCTCGCCCACGGACACGTGGGTCAGTGGTCGGGAATTGACAATGGCTTCTACTTCTGCAAGCAATGTGTTCAGGACCTCTGCTCGGGGTGATCGATCTTTTAGAGTGATTTTGAGTGCTGCTTTCACGCTGCGTATTAGACGCTCCCAACAACCCCCCATAAATGGGGCCGACGGTGGGATAAACTTCCACGCTATTCCTCTATTTGTCGAGAAGTCGTACAGCTCGTGTAGTATATTCGAAGCGCCAACAAAAGTCGTCCCGTTGTCGGAGTAGATGCATGTGGGACAGCCACGTCGTGATATGAATCGTCGTAGAGCCAACAAGGCTGAGTCTGTTGATAGCGATTCCACTACTTCGATGTGGATAGCTCTGACTGTCAGGCAGGTGAATAGTGCTACCCAGTGCTTCATGGATCGTCGGCCTGATGTGACGTTCAACGGGCCAAAATAGTCGACACCGACGAAAGTAAAGGGACGAACGTGATGAGCCATCCTGGCTTCAGGTAAATCTCCGATCGGCGGCACCTGTGGCTTAGCCTTCATGTTCCGGCAGAACTGACAATGTGTCGCCACACTTCTCACAGATGGTCTCACCCCAATGATGTAAAAACGTTGTCGTAATTCGTTAACCACAAGTTCGTTGTTGCCGTGGGCAAATTTGACGTGGTAGGAGCCGATTAGTAGGCGAGTGAGCGGGTGCTTTCCATCCAAAACAGCTGGCCGTGGATCAATGGCAGTGGATGCTCCCGTGCGGCCTGATAACCGTAATAGCCTATCATCTCCTATTATTAACGATAAGTTTTTAAGTCTACTCTCTTTAGAAACGGGGCGTCCAGCGTCAATCGCGAGATATTCGTCATTGAAAGAATCTAATTGTATATGCAAAAAGGCATGGCGTTCTGCCGATAAGATAAAAGCGACATCTAAAACTGCTAAACCGCATTGCGGAAATTTTGACTTTTGAGACAAATGCCGAAATTTCGAGGCATACTGGTGCGCTCGCGCGATAGCTCGAATAAACCGTAGCCACACACTAAAGCGGCTATAGTCAGCAATCACAGGTGATGGTAAGTCACGTGACTGAGTTAATGTCAAACCCACCAAGTCTTTGTTGGTTCTACAATCCTCAGACGTTGGTGTGTTGAGAGTTGTAGGTTCACAGGGCCATTCGGCTGGTGATTGATGCAAAAATGATGGCCCGGTAAACCATCGAGAGTTTATGGTAAATTCATCTTTAAATCTGGTTGCGTCGTCCGCAACATTCAATGATGAAGGCACGTACTTCCAATCGGAAACATTGGTGATCTCGCAAATTTCACAAACTCTATGAGCGACAAAGGTTTTAAACGTGCTTGGGTCAGATCGTAGCCATTTGAGTACCGTTTGAGAGTCTGACCAAAAAAAGACCCTTTCTGGCTTTCGTTTGTGAGATTCAACGATAAATACAGATAAGCGAGCAGCTATAAGAGCTGCTTGAAGCTCCAGCCTTGGTATAGTTGTAGGCTTTAAAGGAGCAACGCGAGCTTTACCACTGATCAACGCGACTTGTATATTTCCGTTTGTACACATAAAGCGCCAGTAAGCGACGCAACTGTACGCTTGCTCGCTCGCGTCTGCGAAAACATGTAATTGCACTGAACTTATAAGGTCGTTTACAGTGACATAACAACGGGGTACACAATTATTCAAAATTTTAAGTAAGCTTGTGAACCAGTCTCTCCACTTTTCTAAGAATTGTTTGGGTAATAATTCATCCCAAGAAGTGGCAAGTTTCCAAGTCTTTTGGAATAGAACACGACCTTTTATAACCGCGGGAGTAAGTAGGCCTAAAGGGTCATAAATTTTCATGAGATTTGAAAGGACAACGCGCTTTGTTAATTTCTCTGGTATTTTATCAAACTCAATATGCGGAAAAGACAGTGTGTCGTTAGCAATGTTCCAGGGAACTCCTAAGACGCGTGTCGAAGCTCGCGAGTCTGAACCTACATTTATTGTCGTGGCCCCAACAGCGCAAAGATCGGGAGGCAGTCTGATGAGAGCCTTTGTGGAATTCGATACCCAAGACCTCATTTCAAATTTAGCTGCGGCTAAAATCGATACAATATCTAGGGATAAAAGTGCGGCTTCTTCTTCATTATCGCAACTACCTAAGTAATCGTCCATGTACGTGTCACGAATAATAGCTGCTGCAGCTTTTGGGTGTGATCGCTGATGTTCGGTAGCGATCTTATTTTTAAGGTACAAGGCCGTAAACGGACTACACACAGCACCGAACATCATAGATGACATGCGGTATTCCTGGATAGGTTGTTTAGGGTCGTCACGCCATAAAAAGCGCTGAGCGTCACGGTCTTCTGGTCTTATTTTAATTTGTGGAAACATTTCCCGGATATCAGCCGAAAGAGCTATACGGCCTTCTCTGAATCGCATCAAAATGGCTAACAAAGATTGGAGAAGATCGGGCCCGGGCAGTAAAAGGGAATTTAGGCTTACACCTTCGCACTTGGCGGCGGCATCACAAACAATCCTAAGTTTCTTCTTTTGTGGATGTACTACTCCGAAGTGCGGTAGATACCATGATATACCGGAAGGGGTGGCAGTGCACAATTCTGCATAACCCTTATCGAGCATGGCGTGAATATTTTGTTTATATTTACTAGCGTAGTCGGAGTCTTTATTCATCTTAGATTCTAGAGTTCTAAAACGGCGTAAGGCGAGTGGGCGGCTATCGGGGACCTGTTCGATATTGTCACGCCACAGTAGTCCTGTCTGAAATCTTCCAGATGGTAGACGTCTAGTAGTTTCCTCTAGCAATTTCAAAGCTCTTTGGTCCTCAACAGAGCGGTAATCTCTTTTTTCTATACCTATGGAATCTAAATTATAATAGTCTTTGATGAGGATATCTAAAGTACGGCTGTCCCCTAGACTATCTTCTTCGCACTCTATAATAGCATGGTTCACGAAGTCGACAGGTTTGGGCATGGTTGAAGTAGAGCCGTATAGAACCCAGCCTAATGGAGTCAAAGACGCTGCTGGCTGTGACAGCTTACCGCGCCGTATAGTTTTTGAAAAGGTAAGATGCCAATTGTCAATCCCAAGCAGAAGCATAGGTTCCGCGTTCTCGTAGCACAAAACATCGGTTAAATCGCGTAAATAATCGCAGCTTTTGATTTGCTCTGAACGAAGACACTGTTTAGCAATAGTCAAATTTGGAATGGACCTCACTATAATATCGTGTGTTTCTACACTGTGGCAGCCTTTGACTTTAATGTTCACGAAATTGACCTCTATATTTTTACCAAGACCGCCGATACACTCGACCTGAATATGTTTTTTGGGTCCGGTAGCACCTATCAAGTCAGCTACAGATTTATCTATAAATGAGGCCGTAGACCCATCGTCCAGCAGCGCATAGGTATCAAAACTAGCTTTAGGACCGGTAATAGTGACAGGGAGAACCTTTAATAAGGACCTTTGAATTGACTTTGGTGTATGGGAGGAACTATGAGATACAATAGCAGTCGGTACCTCCTCAGACGGGCGCTCATCGTGTTCATCTATATCAACATGGGCAGCGGTTTCTACCGTAGGTCGATGGAGCAAAGTGTTATGTCTCCGACTGTACTTGCATCCCGCGACTTCGCAATGCTTCCTGCAAGCTAAATATTTATGTGAACCTTTGGATAAACACTTATAACAGACCTTATTTTCAGTGACCCATTGCCAGCGATCGTCGATAGGTAATGAAATAAACTTTTCACATTCATGTACATCGTGTGTACCCGTTTTACAATATCTACATGTTGTCAAACTCTTTGGTTTCGTTGACAATGTCGCATGAAAAACTTTTGCGGGTTGCTTAGTAGTGACATTTGGTTTGACAACCTGCGAATTATTTGTTGTGACAGTTTTTCCGTACAAATTTTCCGGACAAAATGTACAATATTTTGCTAGCCGTTTGGACTCATTATCTAAAAAGTCTGCTAATAGTTCTAGCTTGTGTTTTTTAGGGAAATCACTCGAAGACGCAAAATCGGCCCATCTATAACGTAAAAGAGGGGTTAACTTCCCTATGATAGTATTAACAAGTTCAGGAGAGGCTAAATATTCCGGCTGATGTAGCTCCCTGATCACCTCGACGCAATTTCGAAGTCGGCACGCGAAGATATTGAGGTCCTTTAGAGACTCGTACAGCGGCAACCTGGCTAAGGACCTAATGGACGAGAGTTGCTGCAGGATAATGGATTCCGGCTGGCCAAAACGACTCTCTAGGGAACTCATTATCTGTGCTGGATGTGCGGCAGTCATGAGAAGAGCGGATACAGCTTCCTTGGCGGCTCCACACAACGCGGTATCGAGCCTGGCCAAGTTTTCTTCTGGACTGAATCTAGCTTCTGATCGCGAGTATGTCTTCTTGAACATAAGCCAGCTGGAGATGCTACCGTCGTACAAAGGAAGTTGAATACTCACCATTTTATTCTTGCTTCCAAGATCTGCAATAACTTCAGCCAGTTTAATAAACGAGTCTTGTGTCTGTACATTACTAATCGTTTTATTTCTGTCGTCAATATTACAAATTGCAGGTGGGAATTTATTGTGGTGTGTGTCTAATATGTGTGTAGTGTTCATTTTGTCGTTGAACTGTAGGCACAGGTCTCCGCGCGACGCTTTTGCGCTCGTAGAGGCGACGGCGACATTTTGTGCACTTCCCGCAGTAGGTACATCACCAAAGTGTAAAGTGCTGCAAGGGAATGGTTCATTATTTTCAGGCATATTATTATCGTCACACTCAATCAACCACCTTTGAGTTGAGTTGCTTTTTTTCTGAAGCGGTAGACTCAATAGCCGCTAGTTCCGCCTGCAGTTCCAGCTCGGCTGCTTTGTGTTCATGCTCGGCTAACCTTCGCTCCCGTTCCGCATTTAAGCGAGCATGCCTTGCTATAGCAGCCAACTTCTGTGTCTTAGTAGAGGCTCGCGATGACGTTACGGAATGCGCGCTTGGATGTACCGGCTTTGGCAATTGGACAGTTTCCTTTGGAGGAACAGATTCTGGCAATTGGACAGGTAAAATAGATTGGGAAGTACTATGCTCCTGTAAGAGAGCCTCATCGTGGCAAGCTTGAGCAGGCGTAGTGCCTGACGATGGAGCTGGAGCGGTTTCACTTACCTCTGTCCGGAATTGTTTCTTCGTTACTGAACGCGTTATGGGCATTATTATACAATTACTTCTGACACCATATGAAACGCATGCACGTAAATATTTAGGAAAACGCGAGTGTAGCTTTTAAGAATCTGTTTTATTTGTCTTTCTCCTTGACATGGTTCCTTTTCAATTTTTAAAATATTAGACATAATAATATAGAAAAAGTATCAAAGAAGTAAAAACATAAAAAAGGTTGGTTGGTCGGTCGGCAACAGTAAGTAACAGGTAAAATCTACCTAACAGTCTTATTTATAGAAACGCGATTACTTAAAACACTCCTCAGATGCAGTTTAAACAGTCTGTGGTAAAAGGAAAGACGTAACCACAGATTATTGAAACTGCCTCTGAGGAGTGTTTTGGAAAAATCGTGTTTTTATAAATAAAACTAGGCATTAACATTAAGAGCGTTTTGGTTTTAACTGTAAGTTCTTATTGTATATATAAAATAAATAAATAAATAAATAAATTTAGGAATAAAAATGTATGTTACCTAACCGAGTGATAACTTAGTCTCTTGTGATTTCGTCTGTGGTAGATTAAATTATTTAAGTTACTTTTGTGCATGTTTGAAAACCGAATCACAATTAATAAATACATTAATAAATAAAACTTGTAAACTTTTTGGTAAATACAGAATTTGTATTTGTATAAAAAATCCAGTTGGTAAGCATAATCAGCCTATATTATGCGTCCCACTGTAGGGCACAGGCCTTCTCTCAAGGAAAGAGTATGGGCTTAATCACCACGCGTGCCCACCGCAGATTGGCGATTTCTTTTGTACCTATTTTAAAGAAAAAAACCGGCGAAGTGCGAGTCGGACTCGCGCACGAAGGGTTTCGTACTATTATCTATACAAAATTTGAATATTTCAAGCGTCTACCTGTTGCCGTTATAAATATCGAGCAAAAACGGCAAAAAAATCACGTTTGTTGTATGGAAGTCCCTTACCCTTTGGTTACGGAAACCTAAAAATAACTGCCTTTTGACATGTTCCAGGAATTGCACAGGAATCTTAGAAATAAAACTGTATTGTGACCATTTCCGAATCACCCTGCAGCATATCAGTGACTAGGGTGACACCGCAGGCGCGTCAATACGACCGCAAGCCACTGCGAGCCGTGGCAACCACTGTATGCCCACACATACTTCATCGATAACTGGAATTCAACCCACTTAGATTTACACTGTTACAGCAACACAACTAGACAGCCGTCTATAGTGTGTGACTAGGGCTTGTAATATTCGCCCACTTTTACTATTAGAGTATTTCAAATAGTATGTAATAAACCCATTTATTTATGATTATATTCTTTTTGTTGCACTAATCCGTGCTGAGGACAATCATAAAAAACTATTGAGAGGCTAAAAATTCTACCCATGCTGGG
The DNA here is from genome assembly GCA_947308005.1 of Yponomeuta malinellus. Taxonomy (NCBI): domain Eukaryota; kingdom Metazoa; phylum Arthropoda; class Insecta; order Lepidoptera; family Yponomeutidae; genus Yponomeuta; species Yponomeuta malinellus. The sequence goes on from OX371019.1 coordinate 7,328,412, forward strand.
ACTTGAACCCGTGACCTCTGGCTATTTATTCATTTATTTTAATTCTTTATTGCACTAATTACATTGTAAGTGTACAAGGGCGTGTTTAATGCAAGAAGCATTCTCTTCCAGCATCCTGGGCTCAATGCCGCGGGACACCGACCTGGGGCAAGTTTTTTACCTGTAAATGTGTATACTTAATTAGAAATTATATTTATTAGTATTAGTTTTATATTATTAGTTGTAGAGTTATTATTGCTCAATTTCTATTTAAATAAAAATCCATTTTTGTATTAGGAAAATAACCTAATTTTAAATATTTGCTATTTTACGAAGAGGAGTCTTTTTATTTCCTTCTTAGAAAATAATTTTATAGTTTTCTGAAGGCGTCACTCTGAACATAATAGTGGAGTTTTACTTCGTTAAAAGAATTAAAAAAAAAACAGTCATTATTGTGTCGGGCCACGCGCAGTGTAGGGTTCCGTAGAAAAATGATTTTTTTTTCATGCCTGACAGTAGTAACAACTTCATCAAATTAATTTTCAGTAAAATTTGTAGAATTTTTTTCTTTTATAAGTTGGTCACCTATATGGTGGGGGGGACAAATGTGAAGTTCAAGCTCTAAGTGTATCATGATATCGAATTCAAAAATACACACAACACATGGTCTGACAACACCTGAGAAAAAAACTGGTCAAGTGCGTACCAGGCGAAAAAAATTACGTTTGAATCACTGGCAAATACCTATAAATGTTACTACATGGCTGACATTCCACAATTATTTAAGTTCTAGATAGTAACGAAGGTAAAAGGCTGAGCAATAAACGTCGATGAAGCGAAAAGGGTTTTGCCATGATCGCGTCAAGTAACACGCCCTGGTCTCTGCATACCCCTCCAGGGAACAGGCGTGAGTATACGTATGTATGTTTGAATATAAGACGATTTGCTGACGCCATACATCTTTTGAGCTTTCGAGTAGGTAGAATAAACGAAGGACGTCATTGTTCACTGGAATTTATGGGGCTTACATAAGCAGCCTATATACGTCCCACTGTAGGGCACAGGCCTTCTCTCAGGGAGAGAGTGCGGGCTTAATCACCAAGCGTGCCCACCTCGGATTGGCGATTTCAAGCCCTGAAGTATGTGAATAGCTCAGACACTCAGATTTCCTCACGATGTTTTCCTTCACCGTTAGCGAGTGGTATTGCTACTATAACTTCACAAATGTACATTACTTAGAATATTTTGGTACATGCCGGGATTAGAACCTACGAGGGCCACAAATGTGAGCTAGCCTTCTCCCAGCTGAACTTAAAAAATAAAGTCATATGTACATTGCCGCACTGGGAATCTGGGACTCTGTACTGTATCTCTTCTGAGTCCGATGTTCTACCCACTAGGCTACACCGCTTGGGCTTTGTTTATGCCGAATTTATTTGCATAATAATGTAAATAGTATCGTAAAACATCTGAAAAACGAATGGAGGCACTCAACAAATTATCCAGAAGCGTACCTTGCATTTGACTAACAATGTACTTAATAAAAACTGAATTTTAACGGATATTTACTCGTTTATCCGTTCAAATTCAGTTTTTATTACGTCTAGTGCTCGTGTTAACCTTAGCAAATACTATTAATAGTACTTAGTTAACTAAAGTGCAAACCAATACATACATACACATACATACATACATAAACTGATGCCTGTAACCCAGAGGGGTAGGCAGAGACCAGAGATTGCCACTTGCCACGACCCTGACAGATCACTTTCGCTTCCTCAACATTCATTGGTCGTTGCATGCACGCACGCTGGTTTCGGGTACTTTTTATCTTGCCCTTTGATAATACAGCCCCATCCCCTGTATCTTATCTATCTGAAAATAATCTCAGGGCCATATTAGGAAAGTGTGAAATCAAAAGCAGGTCAACCTTTTCGCTTTTGTTGTTAAATCGTTCGTTGGTTAGAACTTAAAAGTAACTGACTTAAAATACAGGGTGTATAAAAAAATTGCATCTTCCTTCGTCAATACTACTTCGACTACGGCAACATATCGAAATAGCAACAACTAAGCTGCTCCATACAGATAAAGTTTTCGCCTACAATAACAGAAGCATGAAACAGCTGATAACTTCGCGATTTCGCAGTTGTCCCAAGTAAGAGTTGTTCGTATTAGAACTATAGTAAAACACTGGCCACGCGCATCTCTCAGAGAGAGAGGGCGTGGGATTTCATTATCCACGTCTGCCCACCGCGGATTGGGAAGAAAGAAATAAAATATATTTATTATAAGTAAGTAAGTAAACATTTATTTGTATCTGCATACACTCACATATAAAACATAACATAAACTCACGCATGTATTCCAGAGGGGTGGGCAGAGACCAGGGACTGCCACTTGCTACAATCCTGACAGATCACTTTCGCTTTCTCAACATTCATTAGTCGTTACATGCACGCACGCCGGTTTCGGTACTTTTCATATAAAACCACAATTGAAATGACACAAGTAAAACAAAGCAAAATTTTACAGCAATGTGACAAACAAAAATAACAAAAAAAGTAAGTAGGTACTGGCAAATCAATATAAAGTACAAGACAACAATTTGTGCGTGTGGCAAATGCAAATGCAATATAACAACAATACAATACACATCACAGAAACAAAATCGATAGATAAAGATAAATAGATACAGAACACTTTATTATACACAAAAATTGTAATTAAGTACATAGATATTTCTTAACCTAAGAGTACAGATGGCGGCAAAATAAACAGACAAGGGTAGTATGAATATTATGAACAATAACAGAAAGAAAACGAAGTACACAACAGACAAAGCGAAAAACCATAGATTCAGCCTTGTGTGTGTCTAGGTTGCCACAAAAGGCAGCTGACTCAGCGTTGTGCTGAGGGAGTGAGCCCTCAGCGCTGTCTTTCAGTCAGTGCCACCGGTGACTCATAATAATGTACTACGGGGTGCGTGTCGTGGTTCATTTATAAGGAATTAAAATAAATGCAATTATATACATACGATAAAGTAAATGAGAGCGGTGGTAGCCAGGTGGGTAGAACATTGGACTCGAAAGCGAGAAACCCAGGTTCTATTTCCAGTGCGGCCGTGTACCATGACTTTGTTTCCTAAGTTATGTACACGTGAAGAAGGCAAACATCGTGTGGAAACCTGAGTGTCTGAGCTATACCTCAGCGCTTCCCTAATCCGCGAAGGGGACGCGTTTCTCTCTGGGAGAAAGAGTGGGACGTATATATGTATAGGCTGCTTATGATAAAGTAAAAAATATTTTAAGTGATTACTTCCAACATCTTAACAGTTGCATGTCAATACATTCATGAAAATATTATGTACGTTAGAAAAAATATCAAAGACTACGAAAATGTTGGTGGCCACCATAATGTTAATACTAGAAATAAACATAAATTGTCATTTCCACTATTTAGACTTGCAAAAGTTAACACATCCTTTATGGGGCACTGTATAAGGTTCTACAACAAAATTCCTCAAGATATATTAGAGTTACCTCCAACGCGATTTAAAAAAATGTGTTAAGCACATTCTGTGCAAAAAGGCTTACTATAACATCAAGGATTATTTAGAAGACAAAGATGTTTGGCATTAAACAGTAGATTAATATTATTTAAAGGACGATTGTGACTAGTGTTCAACACATTCATGACTAATATTTTAAGTTGGAAACTCTGTTAATTAAGTTAAAACGTGTTTTGAAAAGAATAAATGTGGAGTTTCTTTGTTAGCTTCTTCTCCACATAATCCATTAATTGTGAAACTAACAACTTTGACGTTCATTAAGTAAACATTCTGTTTTTACAATGAATAAAAATATTTGAATTGAATTGAATTACTACGAAAAAGATAACGTATCCAATACGTAAACATTCTGTTCTACTCAGTCTATAAATGAGGGAATAAATCTGGGATTAAATGCTGCTTAAAAGACAAAAACAAGGCTATAAATTTTGCTTGCACTTTTCTTGCCTAAGTTAAACTGTAGCCAATAAATATTTCAGCTTAGTTACTGAGGTCACCTTGAGCATATGACCTCTTAGGTTAGGTTGACTTAGTAGTTGTCTTGGATTTCAGGGTTCCATAGCTCAAAAGGGGTTCCGTAGTGGTGGTTGCCCAGTGGGTAGAACATTGGACTCGGAAGATAATTAGAGACTCTCTGAAAGTCGAGCGGCTGCGATACAGAGTTTCATAGTACAGAGCTATATGGTAATTGTACCTCATTTTCCGTTTTCTGCAATAAGTATTTTAGAGCGGGCGGAGGTAGCCTAGTGGGTAGAAGATTGGACTCGGAAGCGAGAGACCCAGGTTCGATTCCCAGTGCGACTTTGTTTTCTAAGTTATATACACTTGTGAAGTTATAGTAGCAATGCCACTCCCTAACTGTCAAGGAAAACATCGTGAGGAAACCTGAGTGTCTGAGCTATTCACATACCTCAACGCTTGGAATCACCATTCTGCGGTGGGCACACGTGGTGATTAAGCCCATACTCTCTCCCTGAGAGAACGCCCGTGCCCTACAGTGGGACGTACATAGGCTGCTTATGTAGCTCAAAAGGAAAAAAAATCTGAATCCTTGTTTTATTTCTCTTTGTTGCACGTCAGTCGTTTTCTCAGTCAGTTTTCTACGAAAAGCGATCAAGTTGAAATTAATCCTAATGCGAAAGTTTGAGTGAGTGGTCGTTTGTTACTTGACTATGACAGAACGGCTGAACGGATCTAGATAAAATTTGGCACAAAGAAAATAACGCAATAAAAAAAATTAAGAATACATAATAAAAGTAATGACATTTATTAAATATTGAAGTTACATAGTCTTGCAACTGGCGGTCTTATAGCTAAAAGCGATCCCTTCCAGACAACCTTGGGACGAATAGGACTGAAAGATGAAGAAATTAGGTAGGTGTATATAAATTATTATAACACCAGGACATATTGACCAATTATGTCACATTTTTGTCCGTAGTCAACAAGGAACGCTTATAGTTTCACCATGTCCGTCCGCCTGTCTGTCTGTCCCTCTTAGCACAGAGACAATAAGTACTAGAGAGCTGAAATTTTGCATAGACATACATATTTATTACGCCAATAGAATAAAACTAGAAAGAATAAAAAATACAAGGTTTCATCCATTTATTCGGTTCATCCATTTATTATTATTATTATGAACGCCGATGCGAATCAAATTCTTGCGATGCGACGTCGCATCGCAGTTTTATTTACGGGCCCCAAGTTAGGTGTTTTAAAACACATTTTACTCTCTAATGGTTAGTATTTAAAATCTGAAAAAAAAAAAATATATATATATATATTATGTCGTGGTGAATATATATATATTCAAGTTTGTATTTTGTCCATAACACGTTGCAAGAGGCGGTTTAATGTATGTTATGTCAATCGTTCCGTGTGGCGCCGGATTAAGAATAGCGTCGGTCCATTTCCATCATGCCTCATATATAAGTATATATATATATATATGTTTTTCAATGTCCTATCTAGGGCCGTCGGTTATTATTTTTATAGCATAAAAAAGAATCCCACAAAAGAAAATGAGTCCAAATCATCACTAGATGTAATTTTTATTTGAGTTGTATTGAGTTTTGGATAATAAAAAAATATACTAAAATTAACTATCACTGAATGTGTTATTGACGTCGGTCGACGAAGTTCTATTATAGCATTTGTACTTCTCTAATTTCAAAACTACCCACTTTCCGTGCGCTGCGAGAGCGAAATAAATATAAGAACTAAAAGTTTCTACGAGTATTTGTTATGCTGGCACTTCACTTGGCTATTCCTATTCGCGTATTTGCCGACGATTGCAGGTCTTACATAATCAGTGCCAAAGATTCGTCAGAAAACCCGGCAACGGATGGTTGATATTTGCCAAACATGCAAGTACGAGTGGCCAAGTGAGGCGCCGGCCTTACACGCAACACATTTTTTTGAAATTTGTTATTTTAACTAAATCCTTTTTTTCCTTTGAAACAAACACCTTTTGACCGTTCTTATTACAAACGCAAAGAGTCAATTTCAGATTGGCGGTGTAAAGATAGCGTGATGTATAACTAAATACCCAAAGGGGTAAACTGAGTGATAACTCTAAGTTAAATGTAAGTTTAACAAAGTATTTTCTTTGTCTGTTGACTTGACAGTTGCTAAATGATCTATCTATCTAAAACCTTTAGACGAGCAATTCTTGTATATGTTACGGCTAAAACCCGAAGTGCGGCTACACCTAGTTTTAGCCGGTTAGAACTAGGTGTAGCCACCTACTCTTGGTTAAATATAGCATAAGCCGATTGTTTTCGGGTAAAACTAGGTTTAGCAAACCTTAGTGGCTGATGCTAGGTCTAACCGATATTATGCCGGCTACAACTAGATTTAACCAAACTCTTTCGGATAAAACTAGATGCAAACAAGTTCAAACGTGTAAAAAAGTGACTAGCTCGAGCCCCTGCCGCTGCCGCCCGCCACCCGTAAACCCGCGTTCGCGAAAAACAGACGCATTTGTTGCGCGCTCATACGTTCGAATTCAAAATAGCTGTGAATGAAGACCTGCAGACTACGAAGTCAAGTTTTTTGGAACAATTGCAGTGTTACATATAAAGGTGCGATTGTTAATAATAATAATATTATTCTTAAAAAAAATATTCTTCATTAAAGATACAATTATATCTGTTGTTAAAAAACAATCTGATTACTTTTATTACGTTACGTTGCTTTTATCACTTAAAGTGTTGTTTAGGGTTATGTACGGGAAGGGGATGAGGTAGAGATTAATTCAGTATTTTTTTATTAATTAAAAAGAAGACAATTACATTCCTTACGCTATAATATTTATGCTTGTAGTGTGTTTCTAGCCATGAGGGATTTTGCCATTATCGCCACGCTTGGCAGGTGGGTTGGCGATCACAGTACGCGGTTGGAATCTCAGGAAGACGCTGCTGCCCGTCTCCCGGTGATTGATTTCCTTAGTCGCCTTCTACGACATCCGTGGAAGGAAGAAGCAAGTACGGTAACGGTGAAAAATGTTTTCAAGTATGTCAAATGTCGAAGTCTCTATTTTTTTTTTTACACGCTAGTATAGCGTCTTCGGTAGCGATTGTTTAGGCACGTTCAATTTGCTATGGCTTTGAAACCGCCCAAAATTCATGGTGTAATTTCTTGCAACTATTTAGATAATTTAGCCAGTGACTCGTATTCTTTGCCCTCAAGTGCACACTTCCAGCGGTATGAACGTTACAACACAAAGGATCTTCCTTTAATTAAAACTAATATATTATATTAAACACACGTTAATTTCATTAATTGGAAATTTTAATTGTGACCTAGTTTGGCGTAGCTTTATAATAATTGTGACTGAGATAGAATATTCAGTAATTATTTTGGGAAATTCGAGTAAGCATAAAAGCAATTAAGTCTGAAAACGATCGAAATATAGGTTCATTTCGATTTTAAATATTACCGATTTTAAGCTCATGGGTTTGTTTATTCCCGTTATCCACTGGTGGACACGAGTTGTGAAATTGATAATATGGTAAACAAGCTGTTGCCCGCGACTTAGTTCGCGTGGTAATTTTGATGTGTATTTTTCCAGGATAAAAAATAGCCTATGTGCTAATCCAGGCTATAATCTATCTCTGTGAAAAATTTCATCCGGATCCGTTTGGCGCGTTTATAATATTAGTAAGGACAGATAGTTAGAGACACTATCTAGACAATACAACCGATTACCCTGCTGATGAATTTCTGGACGAGCAAAAGAATGCACTATTTACTACTTGCCCTAAAATATGTTCTAATATAATCGGAAAGGCCATGTTAAAAGATAAATAAATGTGTTTTTTTTTCTCTACGACTAATACTTTTCGTAATATGACCTGTCAAAAAGCCAATATGGTCACGTGCTGCAAAAACACCCCCTACAAATCGGGCTCAAGCTATGGCGTCGCAACTTGCACGCCTCGCCTTATAAAGTGTGAAGCGATCATGGATATTTGAGTTATTTCGTAAAATAATGTTTTTATACGTCTACATCCTTATTAAAAAACATTTAGAATACAATGAAAAGACAAAATCGAATAAGTTTTTTTATTATTACAATTGGACGCTATTCTTAATCCGGCGCCACACGGAACGTGTGACTCCACATGGAACTCCATTTCCTTCCGTGGATGTCGTAGAAGACGACTAAAGAAATCAGTTACCAGGAGACGGGCAGCAGCGTCTTCCTGAGATTCCAACGGCATACTGCGATCGCCAACCCGCCTGCCAAGCGTGGCGATTATGGCAAAACCCCTCATGGTTGTGAAAACCATGAGGGAGGCCTATATCCTGCAGTGGACGTCAAATGGCTGATGATGATGATTGTTACAGTTATTAGATATTTCGTAATGCCAGATATGTTTTTAGCCCTAAAATATTTGTATGCCCTGTGGGTAAAGCATAGAGATCTAATTTTATTCTCAAGACCTGTAATGAACACCTATGTTTATCACAAATAAATGCTTTGATTTGATTTGATTTGAGAGCCCGCAGTGGGACGTATATAGGATACATAAAAATAACAGCCAAGTGCGAGTCGGACTCGCGCACGAAGAGTTCCGTACCGTTATCTATAAAACATTAGATACAAATCGTGAAAAAACTGCAAAAAAATCACGTTTGTTGTATGGGAGCCCTTAAATATTTATTTTATTTTAATTTAATAATTTATTTTCAAAGCGAATATAAAACTAAATATTCTGTGAATATCTCAAGCGTCTACCTGTTGCTGTTATTAAGAACGAGCAAAAAACTGCAAAAACATTACTTTTGTTGTATGGGAGCCGAGCCCCCTTAAATATTTATTTTGTTCTATTTTTAATATTTGTTGTTATATCGACAATAGACATAAATCATCTGTGAAAATTTCAACTGCCTTGCTATCACGGCTTATTAGATACAGCCTGGTCACAGACAGACAGACAGAAAGTGAAGTCGATAGGGTCCCGTTTTGCACCCTTCGGGCACGGAACCCTTAAAAAATGTAAACACGATATTTTGAAAAGTGTAAATCTGAAAATAAAAATTATAGATCAAAAGTTGTTTTGAAACACAAACTTTTATTGGGGGGGAGGGTTAGGGAGGGGGGGGGGGGTTCAGGAATTGTGAAATTCTGTGGGAACTCGTTATAACGTTTACAAACCCCTGTTCTTGTACGCTAAAAACATGTTAATCCACTGTTAACAGCCTGTCGGTTGGCTAAAAATCCACACACAACAACTAACAGCTATTAACATAACATTAAGGCTGTTCTTACGTGGAGTATACTGTCTCCTTCCCACAATTTAATAATTTTAGTGATTGTAATAAAATTTGTATACTTTTGAAAATGTGGTCTGACGGTTTGATGGACAATAAAATTGCGAACATTCAAGGCGTATGTTTCCTATCCTGTACGAAGTTTAGTTAGAGAAAATTTGGTTTTGCAAACAAATTTTCTTTATTACAAACTACGTATAGGCAAACCAAAATATATTTAAAATGTCCGTAATTGCATTATGCTTCAAACCCTGCGACCACATTTATCAAAAGTTCACTCATTATTACCATAATCATCATCAACCCATTATGTCCCCACCTAGGGGCACGGATCTCTTCCCTGAGGAAGGTATAGGCCATACTCCACCACGGGGGCCAAGTCCGGATTGGTGGAGGCTTGTAGACTAGTGGCTCGTCTACTGTCAGAAGTTGTCGAGCCGCCCTAAGGCCTCTGACTTGGCTTAACGACTGCCATCTATCGACGGCAGCCGGCACCAACAGCTTAACGTGCCTTGCGAAGCACGGAACCGCTCGGAAAAATGCCACTAGCGTTAGGCATAGACGGCGACCCATCCATGCACTGAACGCGCCCTGTGTTGCTTAACCTTCGTGATCGTTTTAAGATCACTCAGGCAGCCGGGGCTACGAGCGATTCCATAATAATAATATTAAATTGTGCCATATATTATTAAATAATATTAAATGTAAAAAATTACCATAATAATAATATTAAATTGTGCGCGCGAGACAGCATGCTCCAAGTAAGAACAGCCTTAAGAGCTCGTTAATGTACGAAGTTTGTTATTCAATAACGAACAGCTTTTGATGAAATGTGGCCCACAGACAGTGTTTAACTACAGTCGCTAATAGAAACCAAATAAAGTGATATGTACTGTTAAAGTCAAAAACAGGTCAACCTTAACATTTTTTTAGCAAAGTCGCCCTTATCGTAACAGGCTAGAATGCTCGTACGAAAAAGTTGATGCGCTGTCGACTGCACTAAGTATATTTTTCCATTAAAACCTACGTAAAAGAGAGTAATCCCTTTTTTATGATTTAATTAAACGGAAAATTTATCGCTGGATCGTCTCATGCATAGCTAAGCTGCAATAAAAATGGCGGATTGTCATTTGGTAAAACGACTGGGTTATTAAAGGCTAGACAGTTTTTGTTGCGGCTGGACCAATTTTTTGCAATCGAGCGTAGGGAATGATACTGAAAAGTTAGTCATTTTATTGTGACCGACGGCATTTCATGTGTTTTAGTGCAGACAAATTTCTATATGTTACCCGACTCCGCGGAGCCCTAAAGTAATGTTTTTCGCTCGAATGCATGTATGTATACATGCAAGTATGTCTGATTCACTCCATTTCCTTCCGTGGATGTCGTAGAAGGCGACTAAGGAAATCAATTACCAGGAGACGGGCAGCAGCGTCTTCCTGAGATTCCAACCGCATACTGCGATCGCCAACCCGCCTGCCAAGCGTGGCGACTATGGCAAAACCCCTCATGGTTATGAAAACCATGAGGGAGGCCTATGTCCTGCAGTGGGCGTCAAATGGCTGATGATGATGATGATGTCTGATTCTATAAGGCTAAGGAGTTACGGGGCACCGTAACTCCTTAGCCAATGGTCAAATATTGACGTTTTTGCGCAAGTGTCATAGGCTGTATGAAATCAGAATAAATACAACAAAAAAATAAAAAAAATTACTGAACTGACTGTTGAACATTAACTACTACGCAGGTGGAACCAATCTAAGAACCTCGCAACGAGCCACGTCACGATGTTGAATTTGAGTCCCGCCTGCTCAGTAGTTAAAGTTCTGCAGTCGGGTTGTTGGTTATTTTATCTTTCAGTTTTTTTTACATCTATGTTCGAAAATCTCCATATAGGCATTTACAAAAATAGGGTGTGCTGAGGGTCAATACGAACTACTTCTACTATGGGGAAAACTTCGAAATGGGGAAAGAAACATTGAGAGCTTATTTGTCGAAACCTGACTATTGGTCAAGTAATTCTGAAGTGACATCAGAAAATATTTTTAAGGTTTTATTTTTTAATTTTTCTCAAATTTTTATGCATCTTCTATGGTATAAAATCAATGTCACTCCAATCTAAGTTAGACGCAAGTTCCCCATTAAGTATAGTAGTAATCGAGTATGTAGTAGTCGGGCCCTATTATTACTTATTTAAGTAATTCTCCTTTCTTCCCTAAATATCAGTTTAAACACCCTGTGCTAGGATTGGCTGGAAAAGATGTCTCTAAGAGATAAGTTCGCCTTTGTAACGATGTTATGTAGGTTTCTGCTATTTTTTATGCTATTTTACCAATTTATGGTTTGAAATAAAGAATATAATTATTAAAATAAATAGTGGTTTTATATCGACATTGCAGATTCTCTACATCACTATGTATCTAAGTTTTGTTGAAACTATTAGGCACCAATTCGTTTCGAGCCATTTCCTCGCCTCAATATTTTTTCCCTTAACGCGTTCATAATTATTCATCACTCCATCTCAAAAGGGCGGCTAGCTCAGCCATAACAAACAAGACGCTAGTCCTTTGGGAACTTGGAGATATTGATTGGAGTTTCCGCTCTGTTTTCAATTCTTCATCCCATAATACTCTTTCCCCTATAGGCTGGATATCCATTGTCTTTCCTGAGATTGAGCAGGCAGCAATGATTGGCATTTTTTCCTTTTTATTTTCTTTTTATGATCAAAATTTTGAATTTCGAATCAGTCTTTCGATATTATGATATTATGGAAGATTATGTTTTTTTTTGCTCTTGAGGGTGGACTCGGCTACCACTCTGTGAAGGCAGTCACTGGCCGAGAACTGGCCGTTCGGCGGGTATATAGGCCCCCTACCCGATGGGTTGTTGACATTAGGAAGGCGGCAAGAAGACAATGGAAGAGATTAGCAGGGGAGGTTGGCGTAACGGTGAAGAGGCGTGGGCGGTAGTAGGCGCATGCAACGAAATCATGTGGCCTCGGCGAAGGCTGTAACTCTGTAACTACGTGAAGTGTTGTGTGTAATGTTAGTTTTTTTTTACATAAAAATAACATGAGGAATCGAGAAAATAGTAATCGATTGTCAATGTTTGTAATTGTGCATAATTAGAAATCGTAACTTTGGCCTTCACGAAATAGGTTTTGCTTAGTATGAGGTCCACGTCTAACTTTTAAGGGAATCCCAGTTTTTTATATATTAAGTAAAAATATGTAAATTTTTTGGTAATAAGCTTATCTTATCTAATGCAATGATATATCATTATCAATGATAGATTTTGAAATGGACACCTAGTTTAACTTGTAACGTTCATAAAGTCGCAATTTCTGTGCTACTTTGAATAAAAAATTTTGATTTTGATTTTATTCCAAAATTTTTTTAGAGTCCCGTATAAAGGAACCCTTATAGATCCGCTATGTCTGACTGTCCGCGGGTTAACTCAGAGACGAGTCGTATGAACGACCTATAGAGCTGAAATTTGGGACAGATTTAAATATTCTTAAAAAGATTTTTCTAGGGTACCTTTCCTACACCAAAATTAGGAATTTAATTTTTATCGCCTACACGGCAGTGTGGGATATCGTTGGATTTGTCGTTTAAAAATATTTTGGGTGTAGAAAACCGGCCAAGTGCGAGTCGGACTCGCGCACGAAGGGTTCCGTACAGATATCTATACAACATTAGACACAAAGATAAAAAAACAGCAAAAAATCACGTTTGTTGTATCAGAACCCCCCTTAAATGATTATTTTATTTTGTTTTTAGTGTTTGTTGTTATAGCGGCAAAAGAAATACATAATCTGTGAAAATTTCAACTCTCTAGCTATCACGGTTCTTGAGATACACTGGTGACAGACAGACGGACAGACGGACGGACGGACAGACGGACAGCGAAGTCTTAGTAATAGTCCCGTTTTTACCCTTTGGGTACGGAACCCTAAAAAACTATTTTTACATTTAGGGTTCCGTTTGCGAAATATTAGGCTTTAAAGCGCATATTTTCGGTAGAGTGGGGCGCAACTCTTCCGGCTAAACGGTTGATCGTAGAAACGTGAAAAAATGTATGTCGATGTTACCTACAATGAACTTAGGAAAACTATCACGGCTAAGTAGGCCTTACAAGTTAAAGAGTAATAGATGACCAACTTATAAAAGGAAAACTTCGTACAAATTCCATTGAAAATTACTTTGACGAAGTAAAGCAGGTAAAAAAAAAACCCCTCCCTTTACAGAACCCTAAAATACGCGTGTCTCGACACGCACTTGGTCGGTTTTATATTCGTAGCTTGTAACAAGTTATTCGTTATTTATATTTCGCTCGATAAAAACTAGACAATTATTGTAATTAAATGAATTATTATTAGTTTAAGTAAATTAGTCTTTAATAAAAATTCTTAAAAAAGCGGTTTGGGAAATAAAAAGAAATGTATTTTTTTTTACTTTTCAAAGAGAAAAATGTTCATGACTTTTCGGTGTGTTGTGTAGATACTCACCGAAAACAAAAATCCGCCCTCGAACCCAAAAAACAACGCGTGTTTTTAATTACCCAAACGATGTTTTACACAAAACGTGTATCTCTAACCTGAAATGCCTCGTTTACATTGTCGCTCGCACGCACTTGGATTTCCGAACGAAACACTGTTGTTATTATATTTGCTTGTGTGTAATTTTTTACTTTAATTAATTTTTATTCTTCATATTTTGTAATAGTTGTTAATTTTTCAATTTATCGGGCTAGCGCTTTTTTACTATAGAAAAATAACATTCACTATTGATTATACTACTCATGGCAATAAAACATTATATTTTGGTTTGGATATAAGGAGGGAATTAAGAAAGAAAGAGGTCACTCATGACAAAAATAGATAATAATATATGGAGCAATTGCAGGCGATGGTGACGGAAGAGACACCCCACGCGGACGTACCTCGGCCAAATAGAGACGTATTAGCGAAGGGCCAGAAAAATAGTACCCATAACCAGCGGGCTGCGCATCTACTCACGAATTTTGATGATGAAAAAGAGTTTAGTCACGATCATAGCCTGTGGAATATCCTGGTCTCAGCTCAGCTGCCTACCCCTCCGGATCAGTCGTGATTGTTTGGCTGCCTATATAGTTTCTCTTTAGTACGTATTTTATTTTTTTTATTTTATTTTATTTTATAAAGGAGGAAAAACAGAATTAACAAAAAATACTTAAATAGAAAAAATGAGTTAACTTAATACATTTTGTTAACTCCTAAACATTCCTCATTCGCGTTTATTGTTTTTTCATCGACTTGTTAATGAAATGTTTGCTTGTGGATCTTACGTTAACTTACCAGCTCACTTCATCGGCAGCGGCTGCTGTGTAAACGGCAATGTAACATGCTCTAATCCATAACTCATGTTGACATTAACAAACGCCCCGCCGGTGGGTATGTCAGGAATGCGTACCGTACAGGTATCTCGCCCAACAATATTGCTAACTAATGCCGAGAAAATTGGCTTGCGGTCTGTTTGTCTGAAACATGAAATAGTTGGAAGGGCAAACTATCTATCTGAAGCAAAGGATAAGATTAGAATATTAGGGTAGTTTGCTATTGATCAGGCTTAGTTAGTTAGACCTGAGATTTCCGCACTTAGGGCCAGTTTCTGAATTGAGAGTTTCGCTAAGTAAATAGTTAACTGTAGTGCTGTCTCTTCGAACTTCTCAGAAACGAAGACAGAACTTTACTTACTCAAATCCTCAATTCAGAAACCGGCCCTCAGCCTCATAGTTGGGTCATTGTACGTAGCAAGCGCTGAGGCAGGATATTTCAGATACTAAGGGTTCCAGAGTGCAGAGTGGTATTGCTACTACAAATCCACAAATGTACGTAGCTTAGAAAACAACGTCATTGGGACATGCCGGAATTCGAACCTACGACCTCCCGAATGTGAGGCCAGCGTTCTACCGCTGCGCTACCACCGATATTATCGACCAGGCGTTAATATTTTTTTCGCTTTACACCACTGCACTTCAATCCTAACTTCCCTCTGTGAACACGTTGGTCTGTTTCACCGTCAAAACTTATTTTCTCATACATTCAGCTCCCAGTATCCTATCCTACCTCAGTATAGTATAGTAGCTCCGTCGCGTTGTCATAAGCATGTATTCGAATCAAGCCTTGTGCTAGACCAGCACGATTCTGCATCGACAGCAGAACTAAATGACCGGTCAAGCTGACTACAAGTTTTAACAAATAGAAACTAATAAAATTCAGTAGAAATTTTATTATAACACATTCTATCCGATCGTACTAAATCGTGAAAATACGGCTTGTTTAGGGTTCCGTACATCAAAAAGAAAAACGGAACCCTTACAGTTGTCCGTCCGTCTGTCCATCCGTCCCTCTGTCCGTGTGTCTGTTTGTTAAGAACCTTTAACTCGGGAACGCGTGGAGGTATTGAGTTGAAATTAAAACCATACACTCAGGTCTACAGTACCCGTATAGCTGTAAAAAAATCACTTCTAAGATAACGTAAAAATAAGTTACCGCCGTATATACCGCAAAAACGTATATTTCAACACTCTCAAGGGAATCAAAATTTATACGGTACTTTCCGTTGACCTAGAACTATGAAATCTGGCTGAAACTGTACTGAAAGTACAGGAAAAAATCTGAAAACTATACAACTATAACCGTGTGGCGCCGGGCTAAGAATAGCGTTACTCCATTTCGTGGATGTAGTGGAAGGCGACTAAGGAAGTCAATTACCAGGAGACGGGCAGCAGCGTCTTCCTGAGATTCCAACCGTATACTGCGATCGCCAACCCACCTGCGAAGCGTGGCGATTATGGCAAAACCCTTCGTGGTTAGGAAAACCATAAGGGAGGCCTATGTCCTGCAGTGGGCGTCAAATGGCTGATGATGATGATGATACATTTGTAATTAAATCATAAAGAAATAGTCTTTGTTGTTCGGGAAAAGCTCGGTTACTATAAATTTGTACGGAACCCTCAGTCCGAAGTTCGACTCACAGTTGTCCGGTTTTTTTTTATTAAATAAAATTTGACTCTCAGCCGAAGACGCAAGCGCAGCTAGTGTTATAATAATAATTAGCGAGGTAAATACAATTCTGAGGTCGCATGTGTCATTCCGTGGCGTAATGGCCGACATTCCGGACCATAGCGGCCAGGGACAGACTTGGGGGTTAAAATACTGTATATTTAAATTTGTATATTAGTATGTAGACATTATAGTGTCATATTAAAAAATAATGTAGCAATTAAGTAGTAATAATTTTTTGTTTGTGCTTTACATGGCCTCTTCCCGCTGTCTGTTTAACACCCTAAACGTCAAGGCTGGCTGGAAGAAATTTCTCTTGAAATAAGTCCGCCCTTGCTCATAGTCTAAGACATTCATGTTGTTTTAAGTGCAAATTTTTGTATTTTGTGCAAATAAAGTGTAAAAAACAAACAATACTTATAAATTTACATGCAGTTGACTGGTGGGTGACGTGACAAAGATTTGGTCCCGTTTCTAGTGGCCAATACATACGTTTATTATTGCACATGTAGAAAGTACAACGGAAATTAATGCTATAGGAATATCTATTGATTATTGTGCCTTACTATGTTGAAGACAAATAAACATTTAATATTTCTATATTCTTTCTATTGAGATTACTTTTGTTATTCATCTTCTGATCGTGGTTCATAGTTCGCAGTTGCAGCGGAGCGGTAGAACGCTGGCTTTTAGTTGCATGTACCAATGATTTTATTTTCTAAATTACGTACATTTTTGAAGTTGTAGTAGCAATACCACTCGCTAATGGCGAAGAAAAACATCGTGAGGAAACCCTAGTGTCTGAGGTATTTTCATACCCCAGCACTTGCTACATACAATGACCCAACTGTGAGGCTAAGTCGAACTAGAACTAGAAGTCCAGCTAATGTGATATTATAATCGACTTCATTTCCTCCAAGTAATCCAAGTTGGTATGATTATAGTTAAGTCTCTATATAACAATAAAATAAGCGCTGGTACTGAATGAAAAAAAAAACAAAGTTTTACTAAATACGTAAAAATTATTTACTTTTTTAGAGTTAACACCTACAAGTCTTCTATTAGTAAAGCTTTAGACACTTCCTAAATTAATAACAACCAAAGGATATACTTAACTTGTTCAGCTTAAGTTACATAATTTTTTTATTGTAATTTTTATGAACACACAACACAAACTCACGCCTGTATCCCAGAGGGGTAGGCAGAGACCACGGACCGCCACTTGCTACGATCCCGACAGATCACTTTCGCTTCATCAACATTCATTATTTTTTATGAACAGTCCCACTTTATAGTTTTTTTTTTGTTGTTAGCAATAGCTAACACACATTGTGGTTACCTATAAATAAGAGGGCACACGGCTTTTTAGAAACAAAAATTTTTGCTAAGTGATCCTTGATAAAATAAAATAAATTATAATATTTACTGTGATACGGGTCTAACTCGCACTTGGCCGGTTTTTAGGACACATTTGTATTTCTGCTGTAAATACATTGAATGAAATTGAACCTCGTCACAGAAACAGAGGGTTTCTTTCTACCCTCAGTTCGCTCCTGTAAATGTGTGATTAGCAGGGCTGCCACCTACGAAGTTACGTTATAATTATTCCGGAATTCATAATGCTTAGGGTTGTTTCAGCTTTCATTGAAGCTACATACATAGAGTGGGGGGACGTTCGATTATAATGTATGTGCCTGTGTTTTAGTTGCGATGAAAAATTGGGTCACTTTAATTTTAGAGAGAAGTGTATTTTTATTGTTTTCGGACCAAATTTTCTACTACTAAGATTTCTACATAACCTTTATTTGAAGTTATGTTTTATATTATTTTTCTGCCTTCTTCATATAATATTTTAGTTATAGAATTTAGGGACAATGCTGTGCCCGACAGGATCCATAAAGATACACATTATCTGTTATTTAAGATCCTACCAAACTTATGGCTGCAATAAAGTATTGAGTGTTACAATAGTCAGATAAAATTTAACTGAGGAATAAATTGCATGCTGTCACTGTCTAAATCATACGAAAAGCCAGTGACAATATCAGTTTTATTTTCTGGTTAAGTTTTACCTAATTATTGAAAAATCCGGTCTTAGTATTGAGATTATGTGTCAGGCACCAAAGGGTGTAATGGTCATCATCATCATCATCACCGTCTTTAAGAGTGTCCTACTCTAAAGAGAGTAGGTAAGAGTACGTAAGTATGATAAGATAGAGAGAGAGAGAGTCTACTCTCTTCACAGTCTGGTTCGTCACAAAATAGAGCTTATCACCGTATTTTCCTTTCGAATGATAGTGACATCTATAAACCAAACCTAGTAATTTTAAACGGTGCTAAGGATACTTACCTGACTAATAATAATAATAATAAATTCCACACAACCCAATCACTTGACCTGGTCCCAAACTAGGATACCCTATGCTTTGGTAACCAGGCAAGGACATAACGAACATAGAAATACACCCAGACTGCTGAAAATCTTAATAAATACTGAAAAACGTGCTTAGAAATGGACAAGACGACATAAAATACTGAAAAACGTGCTTAGAAATGGACAAGACGACATAAAATACTGAAAAACGTGCTTAGAAATGGACAAGACGACATAAAATACTGAAAAACGTGCTTAGAAATGGACAAGACGACATAAAATACTGAAAAACGTGCTTAGAAATGGACAAGACGACATAAAATACTGAAAAACGTGCTTAGAAATGGACAAGACGACATAAAATACTGAAAAACGTGCTTAGAAATGGACAAGACGACATAAAATACTGAAAAACGTGCTTAGAAATGGACAAGACGACATAAAATTTGTTAGGTATATATTATACGAGTCTAATCGCGATTATTTATTAAGTAAAAGATTACCTTAATTCCTGACGTTACAAACAGCATTCAAATTTTTTCTGGAAAAATGGTAGTCAGCAAGAAATGAGCCATTTGTCACATTTAACATTCATAGAACTAAAATTCATGGTTTAATATTACAATTCGTTGTACATTGCGAAGTCGATTAACCCGCAGACTAACAAGTAGGAAAACCTGGCAACGCTATGTACATCGAATTGTCATAATAGACTATGAATTGTCGTTTTACGAAACACGGCCCTGGATTTCATAGGTTCAAATCAAAACAGGTATAAATAATCAAGAAAAAAATTGCAGGCCAATTACACTGTAATACAAAACACTTATGAATTACATAACGTTGAACGCCTATTAAAGGGACTCAATTTGTTTTCTACGTAACATTTCATTTTCCCTTCCGTCCAGTTGGCGTGACCTCTGTCGGTGCATCTTTAACTAGGCAGCCAAAGGTCTGGGTTGGTTAACAAAATAGATTCTGTTTGAAATGGTGTTTTAAATAAGTTATTGTTCCATTGATGTGAGGCGTATGCAAAGTGGTATTCTAAGTACATTACAGGTTGAATGGGGAATCTACCTCAAAATTAACTTGGAGCTATATTGTACTTATACCATAGAAGACAAAGGAAAACCTCAGAAAAAATAAAAGCATAAAATAATTTTTTTTTCAGGTTTTTACAGTTTTTACATTTATAAAATTGAAGTAAGCCTGCCTTCAGGAGCTCTTCAAACTGTAAGAAACGTTTTAACTTTTTATGTTTTTTAAAAGAAGTTCTAGCATTCAGTTCTGTATTTCTTTTGCATATTTATTGAATTGAACTGAAAAGTTCTTTATTGCACTAAAAAACAATTTTGTACAAAGGCGAGCTTAATACTAGGTAGTATTTATCACCTTATTATTACGCTCATTTGTAAGTATTACGCTCATTTGTACATATTGTGTGTTAAAAAACTTAGCAAAAATGTTTATAAAAGCGGCTCAGGCTTCACGCAAAAACCTAATAAGGTTTAAGTGAAGCCTTTTGAAATGTAAATGTAATTGTGTATTATCAATAAATTCTTTAAACAAACAAACAAGTAACGAGTATCTATCCCAAATGCTCTGGGCCATCATTTCTTGTATGATTGTCAGCCTGCGATACGGTCGATAGGCGCATCAAACCCTGCCGGAATCCTGACGTTTTTGATGGCAATTATGGTGAACGCATACCTGCCCCTATATTACGCGCACCAAATCCTGAGCGATTCCCATCTTGTAGCTGTCAAAATAGTATGGAATTTGACAGTTAGACTATTGGAATCGCTAAGGATTTGGTGCGCATAATAAGGCCCCTGGCCACACCGCACGCGCCGCAGTCGCCGCATTCGAATTCTTAATATGAAGTTCTGTGCAACACCGCACAACCACCCGCGCCGCGGCCGCCGCAGTACCTGAAGCGGCCGAACTCCCCAAGCCGCATCCGTCATCCGCGCCGGCCAGCCCGCGTCGCACGCTGCGGCCGGCGCTAGTGGATCCAAATTGATCTAATGCGATGCGCGCGGTGACGGGAACGACTGCGGCGCGTGCGGTGCGGTGCGTTCACCTATAACATAGAATTTAATAGTTAGACGATTGGAAATGTTCGGGATTTGATGCGCGTAACATAGGAGCAGTACATATGACCGTTGCCGATTGGGGACCAGCCTGTACTTTAGGATAAGTGTGTCATTGTAAACCGTAGTTTTCCCTATTCAATAAATTACTCGTATTTGTGTTTGTATTAATAGAACGAAATTCGAAAAATATACGGCCACACCAAAGTTATAATAAAGGCACCACTTTGAAGTTTGTTTTATTCATTCATTCGGTGCAACCCAAACTACCACGGAAACAAGTTGTATTGTCTAATTATCTCAACAATAAACACACAGAAACTACATCTAAAGGACACTCCCACGAAAGAAAGTGAGTGTTGATTTGAAACACGTGACGACTTCACACATTCGTCGAAGGTTGGTACAGTCTGCAGCTCACTAAAATTATAGTATTTTCTAAGGTTAACACGAGCAATAGACTTTAATAAAAACTAAATTTTCACGGATATTTACTCGTTTATTTTTTCATTTTACAATTCCCCGACGTTTCGGTACTTTTCCAAGTCCCGTGGTCTCGGTTGACTGAGGTGACAGGCGTCTTTTTGCAAGCATTAACTATTAAGTACACTACCCTCGGCAAAAATTACAAAAGAAAATTATTTTGGCAAATTTTTAAATTTTAATTGGTAAAACAATTAACATAACATAAACTCACGCCTCTATCCCAGAGGGGTAGGCAGAGACCAGGGACTGCCACTTGCTACGATCTTGACAGATCACTTTCACTTCCTCAACATTCATTAGTCGTTGCATGCACGCACGCCGGTTTCGGGTACTTTTTATCTTGCCCTTTGCTAATACATCCCCTATTTAATTTTGGTCGAAGTATGTCCGTCTGCGTAATACAATTATTTTATAAAACTCAAAAATATTGATTATTAGTTATTGAAATTAAAATTCAATGTACAAGACAATTATTTTATATAAACTAAAAAATATTCATCATCATCATCAACAGCCATTTGACGCCCACTGCAGGACATAGGCCTCCCTCGTGGTTTTCATAACCATGAGGGGTTTTGCCGTGATCGCCACGCTTGGCAGGCGGGTTGGCGATCGTAGTATGCTGTTGGAATCTCAGGAAGACGCTGCTGCCCGTCACCTGGTAATTGATTTCCTTAGTCGCCTTCTACGACATCCACGGAAGTAAATGGAGTGACGCTATTCTTAATCCGGCGCCACACGAAAGATATTGATCATTACTTAATGAAGTTAAAATTAAATCTACAGTAAACGAGTAAATGTCCGTGCCAATCCAATTTTTATTACATAAACATTACTTTACATATTAGTTGCAAACTCGCCCGTAACGTAAGTGAATAGAGTGCATAGGTGTTAAAGTTGATGTGCTGTCGACTGTACTGTAATATACTAAATACTTAGATACGGTCTTCAAAAATCGTCATCTGACTGTGATCTAATATTGCCAACCTGAATTCACTGGATTTACATCTGAAAAACATTTGCAGGCCTTATTTTATTTATAAAAACACTTTCTGTCTTTTGTGAAGCCTATATCCCACTGCAGGACACATGCCTTCTCTCGGCGAGAGAGTATGTAGCCTGTATAATTCCCACTGCAGGACACATGCCTTCTCTCGGAGAGAGAGTATGTAGCCTGTATAATTCCCACTGCAGGACACATGCCTTCTCTCGGAGAGAGAGTATGTAGCCTGTATAATTCCCACTGCAGGACACATGCCTTCTCTCGGCGAGAGAGTATGTAGCCTATATAATTCCCACTGCAGGACACATGCCTTCTCTCGGAGAGAGAGTATGGGCCTAATTACCACGCGTGCCCACCGCGGATTGACAATTTCAACCACTGAGATATGTGAACGCCTCAGACAGTCAGGTTTCCTCACAATTTTTTCCCTTTACAGTTACCAAGTGGTATTGCTACTATAACTTCGCAAATATACGTAACTTAGGAAACCAAGTCATTGGTACTTTCCGGAATTTTAACCCACGACCTTCTGTCTTATATCATGTAGAAAGCCTACTGATGGAGAATTAATTCGTTTTCCATGTAACATTTAATTTTCCCTTCCAACCAGACGGCTTGACCTCTGCCGGTACGTGTCTAATTTACCACTTTTAAACGTCGTTTTTAAGTATTTAATTTAATATTGTTGTTGATATATAAAAATTTCGCTTCCTCTTTCAATTTAATAAAAAATAATAATAATAACTTCCATACAATACATCACTTGTCCTGGTCCGAAACTAGGATACCCTGTGATATGGCCTGGCAAGGACATCACAAACGTGGCAATAAACCCAGACCGAGGCCATTTCTACAAATGTGTGGCGGCGCCTCGTGGGAATCGAACCCACGACCTCCAGCATGGTAGTCATGTTAGTGCCAGAGTAACGAGGCAGTCACTGCCTGTTAATAACTAATTAAAATAGTTTTGCACCGCTCTAGTGCGACTCAACCTTTAGAGATTGCATATTTTATTTATTACTCAACATTTCGTTAAGGGTGAATTGCTACACTGTGCAACAACATAAAATACAACAATCTAACTAATTATTACCCTAAGGATTTTACAGCCGTCTCGTATACATCAGCATAAATATACAAAAATTACTCTATAAACCGTGCAGGCACGAGAAAAGGTCATAAATTCGTGTAAATAAGTCGTAAAACTTGATCATTTTGGACATGGTATTTTAGAGTCACAGTAGATATATACCAACATAGTTTTTCTTTTTCTTTGACGGTACGCTCTTTATTGTGGGCTGATGTCTGCCTGCGTGCCTGATACTCGTACTCACGATGTCCCATCATTCCTTTCGGTTAGATGCTGTTCTCGCACTCGGATATTTATGCAGCGGTTGTGATTCTGAGGTTATAGTAGCAATACCACTCGCTAACGGTGAAGGAAAACATCGTGAAGAAACATGAGTGTCTGAGCGATTCACATACTTCAGCGCTTGAAATCGCCACTCCGCGGTGGGCACGCGTGGTGATTAAGCCCAAACTCTCCCCCTGAGAGAAGGCCTGTGCGTAATCGGATGTAAATAAGCTGCTTATGTATTAATTTCATTTAATTTATAATTATTACCAGCTAATAGTATTTTTAGTGACTACTAGCGAGTCACTTCACTAGCAAGGACTTAATTTTACTAGCAAATATTTCTTTTATTTCAAACTATGGCGGTACAAAAAACATTATTTAAATGCTTAGACTAGAAAGCCGGCCTATATGTGGGCAATTGAAACATTCGACCTACAAAAGTGCTGCTATCAACAACATTCAACGCAGCTAATAAAAAAAACTACATAATAGGGGTTAAAGTATGAAATTGCCGTTTTATTGCAATAGGTTCTTTGAATTGACATAGAATCTTCATGGTTTGAGGTTTTCGAATGAAACTTTTTTCAAATGGTTTTTCAAATGGCTGCGTTTGGAGAGGAGTCTACTAATGAACGCACCGTGCGATTTTGAAAAATGGGTGCCTCATAATACGAGTTCCGACGCGGAACTAACGCGGCAGAAACAGCCCGCAATATCAATGCTGCGTTTGAAGAGGGGTGCGATTTTGGTTTAAACGTTTTCGTGATGGAAATTTCGACTTAAAGAACGAGCCACGAGGAAGACCGCCTTGAATTTTTTAGCACACGTATTTTTTTGTTGTCTTTATTGTTGTCTTTAAGGAAACTAGATACAAAATAAAACGACCCATATTATTTTATTTTCATTCATTATTTCATTACTTGAACATGCTTGGAAATGAAGCCTTAATCCCCGTTTTAACACGCAAGTGCATATCCATACGGCTAATCTATCGTTTGTTATCCGATTTAACAAGGCTTAATGTTCGCTAATCCACCTCCTAAGGCGGGGCATATAAAGTATGAAAGGACTTGTTATTATAACATTGTTGTTGTAAATTGTCAATAGAACGTAGGTATGTAATGTGTATAATATACAACGTACGTAATGTATATACTACGCGCAGTGGCAAACGCTATCCCCCTGGGTCCCAATTCTACTAAATACATTACAGTTCACAGGGAGACCAATGACTAGGTTTTGACGCTAACGAAGCACAAATTTTCTATAACTGACCAGTGAACGACATCACAGGTACGGATCCTCGGTAACTGTCTGGCTGTCAAATCTGTATGCTACTCCTTATTTGACGTTTCATTGAACCATGTTATCACAGATGGGCTGTCATATTGGTGTCAATATGCAGGACATAGGCCTCCCTCATGGTTTTCCAAGCTTCCCGGTCTTGTGCCGCCCGCATTCAGCAACGCCCCGCCACCGTTACCAGGTGGGGGGCGTCGTCCGGTCCGCGGACGCCAGGTCAGAACATTTTCGCCCCAAACGTATGTATACTACGGTGAAATTTAGCAAGAAATTATAAGGGCTTTGATGTGTGACATTTTGTAATTCTAAATGTCCGTAGCACTGTCTCGCTGTAACGTGGTCGATCGACGATGGATCATGTTCATGAAAGAGTATGACAGACTTTAAACGTGGTAGAATAACATTTCTTTAGCATTATTCTTGCCATGCTAATGCTCGGAGATTTTTGTAATTTAACAAACTTGATGCCCTGGTCTCTGCCTACCCCTCCTGGATACAGGCGTGAGTTTATGTAATAATGTATACACAATGTACATACTATACACGATTTACAGCAATAATGTTACAACAAGTCTTTCATAATTTTATGCCCTGCTTTAGGGGGAGATTAGCGAACAAATTGAAATTTGACTGAACAATTATAAATATTTCAGATTTTTTTTTATTTCCAATATAATATACTCGTATTTTTGACATAGTCAAATAATCAACTTTAATAGAGAATTTGCATAAAAAATGTTTTGATGTCATTTGAGAGGCCACGTTCAACTATAAATAATGGTGAAAAAGATTTTTCTCCACTAATACTTTTGATAATAATATATAACCAACAAGAACGGTCCATACAAATCGGGCGTAAGTTATGACATCATAAGTTTAGTACTACCTTGTAGTACACGTATGGATAACTTTATCAATTTTTGAGTGTCTCGTAAAATTCTTTACGAGTCTACACCCTTATTAGAAAACGGTTTGAATGCAATGGCTAAAATTAAAAGTAATAAGTTTTTTTCTTTATTATTAGACAAACTGAATTATTTGCGTATTGCGTCTTCCGTATTTTCCTATCTAGTGACGTAACTTCGTAAGGTTGTTTTGCCGACGTCACGTATCTATTGTTACTTTTAATCCGGCGTTTGGGACCGTAAAATTAGACGCCGTGAATGTAATTGGATGAAACGCGCAGTCCGTGAGTATGTACAGTGGTCCGTACATCAACCGTTACATACGTGCACTCTAGTCAGTTAAGTTAAGGACGACTTTGCAACAAAAATGTAACGGTCGACCTGCTTTCGACGGTACCTTTACAATGGCTCTCTTGCAGTAGCTACAATTCATGTAGATCGAAGCTATCCACAATGGGAAAATACTTAACAAACCTCTTTCAGTATTTTCACAGGATGTAACAAAATCCGAAAATGGGGAAAACGAAAAACTTTAACGTTGGGAAAAACTTCGAAATCGCGAAAGAATTCAGTTATTTTAATATATAATTTATTGCACACGAAACATTGAAACCAGCCCCCAGGTGGTGTTTAGTGCGTAGGCGCACTTCCTGTGAGTCCCACATTGGCAGCACGGCCGGGCCCGTGCTGTTATGCATGAGCATTCACCACCTCCCTCCCCCGTGTCCTCCGGAGGGTGCCCTTCTTAGGGCTAAAAAAAAGGACATTACATAAGAAATAGCATGTACAAAGGCAACCTTATCTCTGTAAGAGATTTCTTCCAGTAAACCTTGGAGAGTCGGAACAGCGATAAAAAAGGGTCTAAAACGCGTGAACAGAATAAAGTACATAAATTAGAAAAATCGTTAACCATAATCAACATTAAGCAGAAAATAAATACACTACATAGATTAAACAGGTAAGTACCTACCTGTAAAAATAAATAAAATACATAGTACCTAAAAAATATATTTATAGAAATATAAATAGAAATAGAATTTTTTTTATTTTATATAGCTCAAAGTAATGATAGAGGTAGACATTTATACATTTGAATACCGTAGGTGGTACCTTTGGTACCACTTATAGTGTAATTAAAGTGTAACAGAAATAATAAAAACCTTGGCTGGTTTGTGACGTAATATTGTATTTAGTCGGCTGTTCTTCCATGTTTGTTACCATAGCATAGGGTGTCCTAGAATGGGACCAGGTCATAGTGATTGTGTTGTGTGTAAGTTATTTTTTTATTTATTTAGCGCAAAAGTGGCCTAACCCACAATTCGCAAAATCACATCCATGCTTTTCTACTGCAATTTATTTAAAACATAATAAATTTTGATGCAAAACCCGCCTATCCCTAGTTTCACCCGTTGTAGACATTATTTTTGCGCGTATTGTTTTTGCCAACGAAGCAGACTATGTGTTCAATTTAAATTCATGAAAACGTATAGCTCATTATCTCCATAGTAACTATGTTAAGCTTAGGCCACTTTTGCGCTGACGGCCTCGTATGATATTACGGAACCCTTGGTGCGCAAGTCCAAGTCGTCGTTGGCCATTTTTTCTTGTGCTTTTGCACTCACAAGACTTCTTATTCTTAAAGTTTCTCAGGAATTCACTTAAGTCAATTTGAGAAAGTTTTGAAGTCCCAATGTAATGGCATATTACTGTAGCTCGTTAATGTGAGTAATTAGTTCGAAGTTCATTGAACCCAGGGGGTAAAGCTTTGTACTATTAGTATCAAATTACCTTACCAAAGTTGATGATTAATTTGTTTGTGGAGAAAAATCGATTTCGTTTCCATTATTAGAACGGTAAATAGAGGCTATTTTTGTTGAGCTACTTCTGTCGAATTCAAGCCAGTACCGGATGTTAAAAAACTATCACCTTTTCCAAAATCTACGTATGGTCTAGGTCCGTCATTTTTTTTTTAATGGAAATGTGCCTGAATGAAATCTGAAAACCACTAGGAGATATTTAAATTCAGATGCAGACTTACTGTCATAAAAAACGTCTTCTTTAATTTTTGCTTATAATGTGCCAAAGCAAATATTTATTAATATGATATTGTTATTTTAAAATTAAATTATTAATTAGTACTAAAAAATATTTTATTTCTCGGTATCGCTTCATATATCTCATGACATTTACATAATTGCTCATGTTTATTTTATTTCATTTTTATTCTTGTAACTGACAACTTGCGGCTTCGTGGACGCGAACTTCAGTGTAGTTACATGTTATTCCCGCGCATAGTACTCTTATTATACATTACACACACTTTATATAACTATATCTTGTCTCAGTCTAGCTAATTTTTTTTCCTCTGTGAGTTGAGCACGCCGTCTTCTCTGGGTACCGGCATAATACCAGCGCTGGAGTGTCTCCCAACCTCCAGCACATGCTGAGCCGGAGCCCATTTGCATTTGCCACACCCATAAATCTACGTTATTGTAATTTTTGGCACTTGCCGTACGTTGTATGGCAAAATTGTATGTTCTTGTCGTCTGTGTTTGTTCTTACTTTCATCCTTTTTTATGGTTTGTGAACGTGTTATAAGTGTGTGAGAATGCAAATAAATGGTTTATCTATCTATCAACGAACTTCATTCCTTATCGACAACAAAACAGTTAAAGTGGTCTTTGGTTGAAAAAGGGTTTTGGGCCTCTGCCTTAGATCAATATGATAGGATAATGTTTTAAGGTAAGATAAAGTCCATCGCCCTTTAATGGCGAAAACGAAGGGGGCTACAATAGACCTATTTGTCAGTTCTCTAGTTGTGCTGGTCAGCCGAATGCAGCCGGTACGTGCGGTTACCAGACGAAACTAATAACTGAAACTAAACAGGCGACACGCGACAATTAAATTCATTCAAGGAGCGCGCAAGCATCTGGGAACGCTTCCAAGATCGGCCATCGGGCGCGACGTATTTATCAATTGTTTAATCCGCGGCTGGAATTTGGGCGTGGCCGTGCTCTCGAGCGGAGCGGCGAGCGGCGGCGGGGAGGAAAGCGTACATGGCTGGTACATAGGTACATGGTATTTTAGCACACTTTCCTGACTTCGCGTATAAAAGTTAATGTGTTTTCGACCGTACTGCCCATTCTCGATGTAACTAGTGATGGCAGGCAAGAATTTTCAACAAAGTTCTCAGAGAATACTTTCGCTTAATAACGACTTAAAATTGGAAAAAGTGTGAATTTATCTTTATTCAAATAATTTACAGTTAATGGCGATTAGAGTGAATAACAAATCTAACAACTTTAAAACCTTTCTCCCCGGCCCATCTCTAGATGTAACATTGAAACTGGATTACCAGTAAAACAGCAATAATAAGAGAAATTGATAGTAAAGAAAAGGGTACTTATTTAAAAACCACACGGAGATAAAAAATAGAGTTTTCACAAGGTGCAATGATGTTGATGATGTACGGGACTTGAGTTTGTGTTATAGAAAACCAGGAAATATAAATTAAAACATTTTTTGTGTAATAATGAGCGCTACATACAGAAAAGTAAAGTTATCATTATTATTAAAGCGTTTTAGTATAATGAATACTAAGAATAGTTATGACGTGGTTGATTATACTTAATATTTATAATCGAGGCACTGAACTATATATAAGCTCTAAGTTAAGGGTGTTCAGTGCCTGATGCTCGTTTTTTTAATTGAATAATTTGTTTGCATGAAATGTCCTGCTTCCAATAGACCCAGGAAATCGAAGACCTGATTTCCAAACCCAACATCATCGGAGAAACGAAATACCACTGAATCCGGCTTGGTCACTTAAAAAGGATGAGAGAGGATCGGTCGATGAAGAGAGCATACCTGGGGCTAGCAAGCGACCAAAGACCGATTGGCCGCCCCAGATATCGCTGTAAAGGCGAAGTGGCTAAGGACTTGAGTGAGCTCCAGGCAGGCGACTGGTAGAAGACGGCGCAGGACAGAGATAACTGGCGACTTCTTGTATTGGAGACCAAGACCCACTTCGGGTCGCTGAGTCAGCGGAGTAGTTCGCTTCCGCTTATGCCTGAGCCCCTACCCTACACGTCGTCAAGATCAATTTATTATTAGGCCACGCCACGCGTAGTTTATTTAGCATAAATCGACGTCCAAAGGGCTGTTGCTTAGCACTAAGTCAGGACAATTATTCACGTTTGCTTTGATCCGCTAAATCGCGCCTGGGACTGGAAAATTGTATGGGATTTGGGATTGTTATGGCTCTACTTCGTGCGTCGAGCTGAATCGGTCCCTGTCACTGGCAATTTAAACTAGGTGCCTTATTTACAACATACGCTTTAGAAATAAGAGTGAAGATTTCGTTCCCGTTCTCGTCGGAAAACATCGTGAGGAAACCTGAGTATCTGAGGTTTTCCCATAACTCACCGCCTGATATCATCAGTGCATGGTGGGTACGCGTGGTGATTATTTTAAAGATATTTTCCAACAAAAAAACGTAATCTATAGATACCTATCGCTACGGTCGCGGCCTTTAAACACTTTCCTTGCAAAGTAGGTACAGTTGAAAGCACATGAACCTTTACATTGATTGCACTCTACTCATACCGGGAACCTGTGACATATGCTGAGTCAAGAACCTTTTCTTGTACCATGGCACACAGCGTCTCCACCATATCACTTCATTTCTACTGTGTGATTGTTTAGAATAAGATTATTTATTATTACTTTTTACTTTAAGCTTTTTTTACTGTTTTCGCGTTTTATTATTTGTAAGATTTTATGTGTGTTGTGGTATCGGAATAAACTTTTTTCATATTCAATTTCAATTCAGTCACGTTATGGGTGACTGCAACTAAAATGCCATCGATGTGCTGTCGACTGTTCATACAAAAATCATATCGGATGATACAAAAATAGCACACTTATGTATGCCAGCGAGACTTTGGTATGGCAAAAGAAGCAAGAGAGTAGGATTAATGCAGTAGAAATGAGGTTCTTGAGAAGTATGTCTGATGTTACTTTGAATGACAGGATACGCAATAGTTTGATTGGAGAATGCTGTGGACTGAAAGAGGATGTTGTGACTAGAATTGAGAAAGGAATGCTGCGTTGGTTTGGACATGTGGAAGGAAGAAAGTTTGATGAAAAAAATATATCGAGCGTATGTGGGTGGAAGGGCCGGTAAGGGACGACCCAGATGGGCATACTTCGAAAAATTCCCGAAATCGGCGTGCGTGCATGCAACGACTAATGAATGTTGAGGAAGCGAAAGTGATCTGTCAGGATCGTAGCAAGTGGTAGTCACTGGTCTCTGCCCACCCCTCTGGGATACAGGCGTGAGTTTATGTATGTATGTATGTATGTACAAAAATAATACATAATATAAACATAATGAATATTAGGATTTTATTCTCTTTGTTGCACTAACCCGTGGTATTCAAAATTACAACATTAAATTAAATTACATTGCATTACACAAAATTCAATTGAATTACATTACATTACATGTAGCATACAATATCCACCAAGAGCTTCGTCCACATCACGGAACAAATACGGGCAATAAAAAAAATAAAAATAAAAAACCTAACAAACCACCCTGGAAAACTGCTGAACCAAAGGTCCAGCACGCTGGCAGCATTGCCACGCTGCACCGCCAAAGAAATCCTTTGGCAAAGAAATGCACCAGAGTGGCAGTCAATCGGCGCCCCAGCTCCCCAACAAAATCTTGGCCTGTGCCCCCCAAACCCCCATAGTCGGATGATATGACAAGTTGTTCGTTGTATACCAGGATTATGTGACGCCATGAATATCTACCCGAGCTCGCTGTGCTATTCCTTCTCGTTAGTATGCGAAATCAGCCTCAGCGCGCTATCGCGGGCATCTAGCGCTGGCGTCGCAGTGAGGTATCAAGTGTGCTTAATTGAACTGACTCGCGGCAACTTGACTCTTGATCAGAGAGCCTGATAGCACTCGTACGTGATGATCTGGCACGAGGTTTGTACCCGTCTGTCGCTAGATTAGGTTACATAACATGCATATTTGCCTGGCTCGCTTGTCTAGCGTGGTCTAGCGTTATCGACTTCTGCAACTCTTTGCAATCGATTCCCTGACCATCGAATATGGATTGACTGACCGTTACTGAATATTCTTTATTCTTTATTGTACACTAGAAATTACATTTGAGAACATGAATGTGTATTGAGTACCTATCTGTTTGTCTATTTGTTTTGGAGTGAGTGAAATATTGTTTCCTGTATATGTACTTAGCCATTTTCTACTATAGGTACGTATAATATTTCTACCAGTGAACACTTGTCATTGGCTCTCTGTCTTTATTTCAATTGAAATGTATCTTTTTCATAGCTGTAAGTTTTCCTGTTATAATAAAATAAAAATAAAATAAGGGTACTTTTCATCTTGCCCTTTGCTAATACATCCCCATCATCATCATCATCCTGAATAATATTCTTGATTCTTGAATATAAAGTAAATATTTTTTTCCCACAAATTCTGAGAATTGTTGATATGAACAGACTGTTAAGCAAATAGCGCTGCAGGTGATAACCTGTGTAAGCACATCGCTTATCATCTTGTTCTTTGGCATTGGGTCATGAAGTTAAATAAAAGTTCGCTTGACTTAACAATAATATTTGTAACAAAGATAAGCTCGCCTTCGAACATGTTATTTCTTATGTAATGTCCTGTTAAATGTTTTGTGTGCAGTAAAGTATAATCTATCTATATGAATCTCGGATACGGCTCCAACGATTTTCATGAATTTTTTTCTGCATATCTAGTATGCAGAGGGTTTCCGGGGCGAAAATCGATCTAGCTAGGTTTAATTTTTAAAAAACGTCGTTTTATCCCTGTTTTCAGGCAACGAAAATCTGCTAACATATCATTAGAATACGAAGGTAAATTTCGCCGTCGTCTGCGAGGTTGTAATAGCTCAGGCGGGAAACCGGACGGTCCCGAAACCAGAAGACGTCGGTTCGAGCCTGTCTTCGATCCGATATTATTTTTCTTTTTTCCCCTTTTTTTTCATCGTATCTAAGTATTTCAAAAAAACACAACTAACAAAAAAATACTCGTACCGAGCAAAGATACTAATAATAATACTGATACTTTATTAATTTATTTGGTTTTTACCAAAAAGTAAGTTATAAATACAGTAAGCCTAATAATAACAGTTGATACAAAAGGACCATCTTTTCAGGAGTTTAAAAGACAAATGTTAATTATTGTTCCACTCTCCTTATTAGCTATAAGCAAGAGTCTTTTCTCGTGTAAAGTCGTGTATTGATTTTTGAACCTATTATTTGAACCTATTATTGTAACTTTTTCTTATACTGTTTTGTTTTGTATCGTGTCTGTTGGTTTCCTAATAAATAAAATAAAAAATGAAATAAGTGTAAGCAACAGTAAGTGGTAGCGGAGCGGTAGAACGCCGGCTTCTCATTCGGGAGGTTGTGGGTTCCGGCATGTACCTAACAATGACTTTGTAATGACTAGTAGCAATTCCACTCGGTAACGGTGAAGGAAACATCATGAGGAAACCTGAGTGTCTGAGGTGTTCACATAACCTCAGCGCTTGAAATTGCCAATCCGCGGGGGGCACGCGTGGTAATTAAGCCCAAACTCTCTCTCTTTCTGAGAGAAGGCCTGTCCCTACAGTGGAAAGTATATAGGCTGCATTACAATAGTGGATTTACCGAATTCCCATTTGTGATCTTCTAAACTTCCGACTGTTTTTGCTAGCCCTTCGTCCGGCTCTAAACAGTACAGCTGATGCACTTGTCCGGTTGTTATAATGCGCGACGAATAACTTAATTAATGTTTTGGCATTTAAAATTATTCCAAATGAATCTTCTCATTTAGGCAGCAAGATTTGAGAAAATATAATCAGAGTGGAGTTTTCTTTGTTTGGAGGGACTTAATATGCTGCATAAAAAAAAGTACGAAGAATTCTATCCCGGGAAGAGCCCAATGACATCCGAAATACGTTCATGCGAATTCAGTCATTTGGTCAAGATGTTATTAAATCTTATTATAATTACACGAGCTAAAACTAGTTTGTTTTTTCTCGCTTATCACAAATCATGAGAACGCCGGTCAGTTTCTATGATCAAAATTAGAAATCTCTATCAGCAAGCGGCTTTTATATTTAAAACATACTAATAATTAAAATAAAAAGTTCTTGTTTCCTTTTCTGGTTGTGCAATAAATCTATTTCTCTATCTATCTATCTATATTGCCATGATTATTTGCATATTCCATGAACATTATCGCTGGTCATGTCATCCTAAAAATTCAATGTAGTTGTAATTGCTAGTAGTTGTTTCTAAAATTATTATAAATTATCGTGTTTTTATTTTACGCCTCTTACTCGATTTTGTCTTTTTCTTGTGGAACATAAAATTTTGCACACAAGGCTTCTTTATTTATGAGTAGAACTGTTGTTTCTATAAAGTTTGAACTAGTGATGGGGGTGCCGATGGATGTATGAGGTCAGCGCCACCTAGCACCCAGTTTCTGAGACCAGAAAGAGAAGTCTTCAGTATTTGTAGTATTTACTACTACTAGGTGGCGCTGACGTCACACATCCATCGGCACCCCCATCACTACTTCAAACGTCAAATGATACATCATCGGCAAAGGCAGATTGTTTGTACTGTATCAACTCTGAGTAGAGACGGGTCGCCGAAAAATTCCGACGAAAATATTCCGGCCGGGGAATTATCCCAAAACGGAAATATTCCGGGGAAAAAACAAAGAAATATTCCCGGAACTATTTCGCGTTCATTCGCAACATGGGTTTTTGTCCCGGGTAGAATCCGACCTTTGTCTCTGAGTGCTACAGCTGTGGTCCGGTCCGGACCGAGGCCGAGGCCTCAAAGGCCACATCATCTCGTTCGCAACACATCGTATCAACTTAATATCAAACTTTTTTGCTAACAACTTGTTTGCATAGATTAGCGTACGTGCAGATGCGCCAACTTAAAAGTCGTGCGGTTTAAATTGGATAATTTTAACTCTATTACACTTTACAAGTTCAGCACCATATTCTGTAGAGTTATGGTCTTATATGCAGGAAATGTCTTTATATCGTCGTGGTGGATCACGATACGACGGACTTTACAACATATTTGAGCGTTTACCTACTGTTTAATGTTTTATTACAGTCTCAGGTCAACCTCTACATTTTGTTGCAAAGTCGCCCCTAACGTAACTGAATAGTTTGCATACGTATAAAGGTTGGTGTGCAGTCCACACCAGAAATAATAACATTGTCAAGTCTGTAGGTACGTCAGTTGGTGCAATCTGCTTAGTAATGTTACGGGCGACCAAGCAACGATAATTTAATTTAATTTATTTATTTAGAGAGAGGGGCGATGGTAGCCTAGTGGGTAAAACATTGGACTCGGAAGCGAGAGACCCAGGTTCGATTCCCAGTGCAGGCATGACTTTGTTTTCCAAGTTAATGTACATTTGTGAAGTTATAGTAACAATACCACTCGCTAACGGTAAAAGAAAACATCGTCAGGAAACCTGAGTGTCTGAGCTATTCACATACCTCAGCGCTTGAAATCGCCAATCCGCAGCGGGCACGTGTGGTGATTGAGCCCATGCTCTCTCACTTAGAGAAGGCCTGTGCCCTACAATGGGACGTGTATAGGCTGCTTATGTTATTTATAGAAAATAAAGGTACAGATAACAAACATTTTACAATTGTTTTACAATATTGGACTTATGAAGAAGAAAAAGAAGAAAGACGTTTATTATACCAAGAAGACACATCACAGAAACATAATAACCACATAAGTAACTTAATATGCATAACAACAGAAAGAAAACTAAATACCTACACACCCGACAAAACGAATAAATAAAACAGGACCAAAGATGTAGCCTGGTGAATCTAAGTTGCCACAAAAGGGAGCTGACTCAGCTTGTCTGCCCTATGGAACAATTCTCACTTATAGTTTAAGCAGGTAGTGTATTACAATGTCAGTGTACTACAATGCATGAACCCTTACATTCGTGCACTTTACTCAGTTAAGTTACGGGCGAACTAACAAATGTGAAGGTTGATGTGATGTCGACTGAACTAGATGGGCAGGTCAGAGTGGACTTTTTCTCCACTAAATCTCGACCCGAAGGTAGCGGATAATTTTGTACATTGAAATTCAACACACAAAATGTATAAGATAACATAAGATAAGAATATTCTTTGTTGAACACTAGTGAACAATAATTACAAAAACCGGCCAAGTGCGAGTCGGACTCTCACACGAAGGGTTCCGCATCATTATCTATATAACATTAGACACAAAGGTCGAGAAAAAACGGCAATAAATCACGTTTTTTGTATGAGAGTCCCCCTTAAATAGATTATTTTATTTTAATTATTTATTTTTAAAGCAACTATAGAACTAAATATTCTGTGAATATTTCAAGTGTCTACCTGTTGCCGTTATTAATAACGAGCAATAAACTGCAAAAAAATGCCGTTTGCTGTATGGGAGCCCCCTTAAATAATGACTTTATTCTGTTTTTAGGTCCCGTTTGGTACCCTTCGGGTACGAAACCCTAAAAACAGTAGCTACAAAATGATAAGGTAAAATGTTACTATGAACGATTCGGTAAATGCTTTACGTCGTAATATTTTTTTGACTTCTGATACTACTTACACAAAGTTGACCCCTCTATCTCGGGGTTACTCTGTGCGCGGGCTCATTTTTTTGCCCCAACTCGGACGCTTGGCCGTTTTTTGCCGACGTCATTAGGCATTGTGGCCGATTTAATTGTAAGGCGCGTCCCCGAGATCGTATCTTGTTGTCGAACTTGGATGGCCGAGGAGGGTGTTTAATACACGGTAGTCCTTACCAGAAGTGTCAATTTGCGAATATCATGTTCTATGGTGGAATGACCAGAGGCCTATTTTATAATATACCCTAGGAGGGTATCAATTCGACGCGTATATATATATATATATATATATATTGGCTATAACTCCGTCAAATCTTAACCGGTTTTAAACAATTATTTTTTTGTTCGAATAGATATTTTGGGCACTGAATCCAAAATATACTTCTACGATACCTACATGTATAAATACTTCTAATTATTAAAATTATTTCTAACTTTTTAGTGCCGTAGTGTTTCGAAGTCGGTTTTTATTTTTTAATTAAAAATGTTTATATAAGATTACAGTTCATGGTTTACAATTCGATGAACATTGCAAAGTCGATTAAGCTCGTATTATTTATTCACAATCAAAGTGTTTTTACCGAAAATAACACAGAAACTGCGACTAAATGGACGTTACAAGTTAAACTAGAAGTCTATTCTGTCCCACTATTAAGCAAGGGCATTCCTTCAGTTTTCACCCCTTTTTCCTATCCTTGGCCACCTCACACCTTCGTGTCAAGATTATCAATCATGACCGCGTTTCATGAAACATTCAACATAAACATTTACGTAATCGATAATCGACTATGCAATGTACATGGAATTGTCATAGTAAACCATGAATTGTAGTTCTATGAAATGGGGCCTTGAGCGTCTGAGGTGTTCACATACTCATATCTTAGCGCTAGAAATTGCGTTTCTGAGATGGGCATGCGTGGTGATCAAACTGTGGCAAGTGTCAAATTATTTTATCGGATGAGTATTCCCATTTAGTGCCCCCCGTGACCGAAACCACGAATGTGCCTAGCTCGCAGCAGGCGGGACATACTTGTACGGTTATTCACTCTCCCGTAATTTGGCAGTTTCCTGGAACTAAAACATACCAAGTCGTGGAAAATACGAAGTAGAGAAGCTGCACATTGTTTATGGGAAACTAACGGCTTTATTTAACACGATTCCTCTATAACCAATCTAAACCTTTGTTTATTTAATCTGTGGCTACATCTTTTCCCTTTAAAATCTCCACCACAGACTGTTTTAATCGGGGTTTTTGAAGTGTTTTAAGGAATCGAGTTTTTATAAGACCGTAAATTTTGACGCTGATGTCTTGATTCGTGGCTTGCGAATTTGTAATAGGTTTGCAGTAATAATACCACTCGCTAACGCTGAAGGGAACATCGTGTGCTAATCTGAGCCCCCAAAGTATACAGGGTGTGTTAAAACTCCTCGAAATGAAAATGGGGCATTCTATTGGTCAATGCGAGCAACTTGTATTACGGGGAAAATTCGAATTCACGAAAAATAATCAGCCGTTCAGAATGACCCGCTTCACCAATGGAAATAAATACATATTTTATTTTATAATAAGTTCTTATGAAGACAGTACCCGAAACCGACGTGCGTGCGTGCAACGAGTAATGAATGTTGATGAAGCGAAAGAGATCTGTCAGAATAGTGGCAAGTGGCAGGCCCTGGTCTCTGCCTACCCCTCCGGGATACAGGCGTGAGTTTATGTTTTATTTGAACGTGTTACGTTCTTGCCAAAAGTGAACATCATAAATCTCAATGATGGTGATAGCAATTTTTAGAACCTACAGCCTCGAGCCCAGGATCAATTATGACTTATCCTGGTCCCAAACTAGGATACATGCACTAAAGTGACCACAAAAATATGGTGAAACACCCAGACTAAGCCCAGTTGTACAAGTCCAAGACGGCAGCCTCCACCGCGAATCGATTCACGACCACGATTTTACACGATGATCAGATGTGTTATCGTGAGACCAACGAGGCAGCCATTTGATTTATACGAATATCATTTCAATTTTCAACAACAATGACGTACCTACAGACGACATGCAGTAATTTTCAACAACACTGTTGTCGTCGCATTCCGCTGCAGAGAAAATACTCGTAGCTTCTGACCCGCTCGCTCATACGTACATCCAACAGTTAAAATGGTTTCTTTCAAAACTAAACATCGAATGTGGCATCCAGCAGTCGTAAGTCAGTCCGGACCCCGATTTATTAGAACGGCCGTTTCGGTCGAAAAACTGTTTTCTCCCTAGCGTCGAGAGAACCGGCGAAAAATGGCCAATTTCTAGAAATAAAGTGGCCGAGAAAGAACTATAGACAATAGGTCTTTTTAGCGGAATCTTAAAGTAAGAAAATACATTCTTCAACTATACAGTTGCTCTTGTGAAACAGCCGGACAGCAGGAGAACAGCAGGTCGAGGTGACGAAGAAAATAACAGCACGCAGAAAGCGGTTATCTTTTATTAGGTCAACCCAACACAGAACTTTAACGGTCGCTCCCTAGCTTTTATATTATCTTATTATATTAAGACCCGGACACGGACATTGATATTAATGACGACAGTATTGCAGCGGTTAGGCGACGGCTAACTGCGAACTTTTTTTTTGGGAGTGAGTGAGTAGGCTCTCTTCTCATTACTTATGTATAAATCTCAGCTATATATATTTCCTTTTGAAATGCTTAAATCTAAAATTTTTCTATGCAGACACCCGTTTTTGCGGTGACTTAATTGTTAGTTCTTCTTAACTACTAGTTTTAATATCCTGTTGCTATCAGTGGAAGCCTGTTAATGACTTTCTGTTCTCATATTTTTAAATAGTATTAAGCTATATAATGTCAATGGCTTTCCTAAAACTAAATAAATAAATAAATAGTGGTGACAACCGTAAACTATCAATCAACGGAACAATCAAACCCATCCTATTAAAAGTAATTGTTGTGAAATTATTTCTACATTAATATAGCACATAATAATTAACTAACTCATAAATTAATATTGATTGAATACCTAACTAACTATTCCTATGCTAGATGTTATATTTAAAAGTATTGTTATGATGACGGGGACCGGAACTTGTTACACTTGTGCTGGAAAACATTAAGAAACCCGCGTATCGACAATGTTTTTCCTGGGCCGAATCTAATGAAGACATAGTTGCTCAATAGAATTATATTAGTGGCAGTCCCTGGTCTCTGCCTACCTCTCTGGGATACAGGCATGAGTTTATGTTATCTTGACTGTTGTTGTCTGTTGTATGTTGACTGCCTCGTTTGACTAGCCGTTAAGGCGGTTAACTATCAAGGCAGAGGTCGTGGGTTCGATTCCCACTGGAAACCGCCCGTACATTTGCACAAATGGCCCCAGTCTGGGTGTATTTCCATGTTTGTGATGTCCTTGCCTGGTTACCACAGCACGGGGTGTCCTAGTTTGGGACCAGGTCAAGTGATTGTATTGTGTGGATGTTATTTATTATTATTTATTTATGTCAGAATGATATTGACACGAATAGCTGTTATTTGCTTCTATTCCGCAGTCTTCTGAGCAGTAAAAGTACAATGATATTCCAATGGTATTACCCGCGCAAATTTTAATTTTAGGCGTCTCTCGCGAAGAAGATCAAATCGCGCGAGGCGCCGAGTTAATTGCACAGGTTATATCATTGGAACGCGATTAGTTAGTAGACTACCTACAGTGTTAATGAAACAACCATTACCGTACTAATATCACTCAATATCACTCGATAGAACAACTATGAATTTAACCTGTTAGCTTATGTTTTTAAAAAGAACTATTTAAAACCATTGTTATGGTGGCCCGATCGGGTCATTTATAAATCTACAGATTAAGAAACTCGCCCTCCTGTGGGTTAGACCATCTAATCTGGGAGGATAGGTTAACTTCGGCTCAACAAGTGCAATAAGATTTTGGCCATTCCAAACTACACGCAACCGAAACTGCGGACAACAGTCCCTTATAAAGACACAGGTACCAGGCGAAGGACGACTTTTGTACAGCTTTAAAATTAAAAATAAAAACCGACTTCAACATACTACGGCACTAAATACACAAAAATAATTTAAACGAATATGACCTTTACACTCGAAGTAGTTACAAATACGCAGGTTTTGTAGAAGTATAATTTGGAGCCGGTGCCAAATTACATGACCAGCATACACCTAAATTTTGGGCCCATCCTCCTTTTTCGAAGTGGGTAAAAACAAGTCTTTACGCTTTACTTGTTCTACTAATGACGCAGCCTTCGGCCAATCATTGTCCTGTACAGAAGAATATTCATATTATTTATTAAGACATTATACACTTACTTATATTAAGTATATCCTGTTTTCCCTTATCAGTGACTAGGACCTTTAATAAA
The DNA here is from genome assembly GCA_947308005.1 of Yponomeuta malinellus. Taxonomy (NCBI): domain Eukaryota; kingdom Metazoa; phylum Arthropoda; class Insecta; order Lepidoptera; family Yponomeutidae; genus Yponomeuta; species Yponomeuta malinellus. The sequence continues at coordinate 7,369,416 of OX371019.1, forward strand.
AGATCTCCACTTGCGGTATTGAGCGGCGACTGGTCTTCCCATCCCCGCCTCATGGTCCCTATTATGAAAAATGCGACAGTATCGAAAAGGGTCAACGTCGCGCTTGAGCACGACAATTCACTCGAATCTAGCGTCGAATACGGTTCTTTTTTTGAATACCTAGTATTATTCAACTATGGAAACTATTCAAAAAAATTATCGTACTCGTCGCTAGATTCGAGTGAATTCGCAAAGACTATTTTTTTTTCTTGAGGGCTGAATCAAAAACCATTTCGAGATTAACATCTAAGTAACCATATTTTTTATGTTTAATATAAATATTAAGGAAGATGAGCGTTATTTTTGCCAAAAAACAATAACCTTCATTTGACCTTCTGATGACGTCACATTTTAAAATAAAGATAACATATGGCAACACTACGTTACTTAAAAAAAAGACTTGCTGTCATAACTGTCATATGCATATCATTTCCTTGTCTGTGAAAAAAACGTCTGTGACATCAAATCACAGAAACAAAGTGTGACAGTTTGCGCGACGTTTCGGCGTGTGCACTCGAAAAATATGACGTCACGCTTTCAAATATTTTAAATAAATAATTTATAATAATAAACTTAACAAATCGCTGAAAAAATGAAATTAGTCTCTAGAAATTACTTCTGCTTTAAGAAAAAAATATAAAATAAAATCGAAATAAAAAATATACTGCCCGAATTGTCGGGCTCAAGCGCGACGTTGATGACCCTTGCGATAATGTTGCAGTTTTCGTCTCCAACGACATAATGTGGTTATAGCATTATCTACTCGTATTAAGCCCCGTCGCTACAAGCAATGAAAGTCGTAGACAAGAAAATGCTGTAATGACAATCTCTGACGTGTAGGTATCAGGAAATGCACATTTTGGATGCAATTCTGTCAACCGTCCTGCTTGACTAAGCGCTACAGTAGGGCTAGCATGGGAACTTGTTATCTCTTCTCTCTACTATTTTAATAGTAAAAAGCGGGTGGCGCTGTGTCTGGTTACACGGCCATTGGTTTTATGTGAAAAGTAAACGCGATAAGTAAGCGCTAATATTTAGCTCAAACTGCGCAATGTGTTGCGCGGCACTGGTGCCATCTAGTGGAACGAACAAAGTGGATCTCAGTAGTGACTCCTTTGCTCTAAAACTCAAACTCATACTAAATAATTTTATTCACTATATAAACAAAATGTTTACATCATCATCATCATAGTCATCAGCCATTTGACGCCCACTGCAGGACATAGGCCTCCTTCGTGGTTTTCATAACCATGAGGGGTTTTGCCATAATCGCCACGCTTGGCAGGCGGGTTGGCGATCGCAGTATGCGGTTGCGGTCTCCTGGTAATTGATTTCCTCAGTCCCCTTCTACGACATCCACGGAAGGAAATGGAGTGACGCCATTCTTAATCCGGCGCCACACAGAATGTTTACATAATGAACGTCAAAGCTGTTAGTTTCAGAATTAATCGATTATGTGGAGAAGAAGCTAATAAAGAAACTCCACATTTGTTTCAAAACACTTTTTAACTCAATTAACAGACTACTCAAAGACATACAAATGAATTGCACACGACACGCAGTTACAGAGTTTGGCCCTGGCCACACAGAAGGGACCTGGGGCGAGGGTGCGGAAAAGACAAACCTCAGCGCTTGAAATTGCCAATCCGCGGTGGGCACGCGTGGTGATTACGGCCATACTCTCTCCCTGAGAGAAGGCTCGTGCCCTACAGCGGGACGTATCTAGACTGCTTACATAACACACTCTACGTAGACTAGAGAGTTAGAGTCCTCTTGCGCATGTTAGCCCTACAGGCAAGAATAGATTTCCCCGTCTGACCTAGATCCCCGCACAAAGTGGTTTAGTATTTGTCTAGAAAGCACCCTAGGATTTTCCTCGGCGCTTGTACCCTCTGAGTGTTTTCTAGGTTATGTCTCAGTAGAAAGGCAAATTGGAGCTTTTCTCCTTTAGTTAGTTACCCAGATGTTTTTTGTTACGCTTGATGTGTTAACAAAAACATTGCGGGACTAATCAGGATGTCTATTCGCTAACAAAGTTTACCACAGTTTACATATGGGCATTGCCCAACTAATTGGGCATCTTACGTTCCACTATACGTGTTTAAAAACCTATTTAGAGGCTAAAAACTCCACTCATGCCGGGACTTGAACCCGCGACTTCTGCCTAACCGTGCCAGCGCTCTCCGAACTGAGCTAATGGGCAAGTGCAGGCATCAGCGAAATTTCGAGCCTCTTTACAAACAAAGTGAAAGTCAAATATTTTTATTCACTATAAAAACAAAATGTTTACTTGATGAACGTCAAAGCTGTTAGTTTCACAATTAATAGATTATGCGGAGAAGAAGCTAACAAAGAAACTCCACATTTATTCTTTTCAAAACAGGTTTGCTTAATTAACAGAGTTTTCAACTTAAAGTTACTACACTAGATACAATACAAAGAAACTTTTCTGTATTGCGTACATAGGTAAGTGTTTAGTTCGTGAATAAATTTTTTCAATGAAGTAGTTCACAAATACCAAATGTCATGTGTCAGAGATAAAGGAGAATGATCAATTTACTATAGGAGTTAGTCTATTTTTGCGTCTTCTTGCGCATTGATGAAACCAACGGTAAACTATAAGAAATTAGCTCTGGGTTATGCAGGAAAAATATTATGAAAATATTAGATGGGAGTTTCGAGAAATCTTAATTTTGAGCCCATGTTTTGAGGTTATGACAACTTTGGTGGTTTGGTGTTATTTTGGGTTGGCATTGGCACCTAGTCAGATTGAATTATAGACATAGCTAGATATGGTTAGTTAATGCTAAGTAATAATTCTGTCTAAAATACAAAATATATATGACTATATCGCTGCAAAAAGTCGCAGTGTTTAAGGAGCCTAATGGGGGACAAAGAGATAATTTCTGATAAATAAGCACAAACAGTCTTAAGTCCTGCGCACAATTGAGGCAAGACTATCCAAAACCCACAATGGCGGTTTTTTTTTAGTTATTTATTCCACATATTGTTCATCATCATCATCATCATTTCAGCCATTGGACGTCCACTGCTGGACAAAAGCCTCCCCCAACAATTTCCAGAAGGGCCGGTTGGATTGTTCATACACGTGGTCATTTTAACAATAAACTCCACTAATTAATCAATATAAAATCCACTGGAAGCAATTTGCAAAAACAAAAGCGTAATAAAACCGCTCGTTTGAATTCCCATCAAAAACTCCCCGTTTGCACTTTCGCATTTTATGTAGGTATGTACACGCTTTGCGATTTTTGCAATAATGTAATCTAATCTGTGTTTGTAATCTGTATTGACTGACTGAAGTTTTTTAGTTATACAATCAATACAGATATTTTTTAATTATTACTTTTAAACCCCTGATTCTTTTAGTTTATCAAATAGAACTATGAAATCATTTTTCAAAAGAAACATTTTGAGGTATAAATGCTTAAAGCGCAACATAGACTGTTTTTGATCATTCTCCTTTAACTGAAAATGTTTTTGCTTTCTCGCAAAATAAGAATTTTTATCAAAGTTGCATCCTCAGGTTGCATCTCTCAAACGAAATAAAATTTTACAGATAAAAAGCACAGGGTGCTTTCATGGAAAAGCTGGTATAATTTTGAGGCAATCGCTACAATAAAAATAACTGGTAATGTGAACCTCCCCTTTTTGGGAAAGAATAAAAGATGGACTGCACCGTTGGTCTAGCGGTAAGAATAAGAATAAGAATAAACTTTATTTGACAACATTACAAAGAATTACATACAGTAGGCACATAAGCCAATATCCTTACAAAGAATTACAAACAATAGGTGAATAATTAAGTTAGTAAACCATAGGACACATTGGGCGAAATACCTGTACCTAAGTACCTACATGAAACTTAGACACACAAAGTTGCCAAAAATGGGCCAGTCACACACGTACACGTCTGATCACCGTAGCAGAGGTCGTGGGTTCGTTTCCCATAGCGGGCAGTCCTACTTTGATTTGTACCAATGGCCTCAAGGACCGTCCACATTACAACGGGCCGGCGACATGCGGACGCAACGATACAAAATAAAATTAACCTTAAATACCTACTTCAAATTTTGTATTTTGTGCAATAAAGTGCCACAAACAAACAAATGTTAGAGACTACAATAATGGCGCAAAAAAACAGCCAAGTGCGAGTCGGACTCGCGCAACGAGGATTCCGTACTCGCGCTTGGCCGTTTTTATACTTGTTAGAATATACAATAAGTCCCACGCCAAGTTAGATGCCGGTATGTATCACCATTTTTACGATAGAACATAGACAAAAAACGGCGAAAAAACACGTTTGTTGTGTGATGACCCCCCCATATTTTTTACTATTTTTAAAATGTTATTATTTACTAGGTAATTCGCCGTAATAACATATATTCTGTAAAAAATTCGACTAAAAGGTCGGACGAATGGACAGAAAGACAGACGGACAGACAGACAGACAGCGGAGGCAGAATAATAGGGTCCCGTTTGGCACCCTTCGGATCCCTAAAAAGGTCCGGCCACGAGCGGCCGACGGGCACGTCACGGAAACGGGCGTTTTTGCACTAGTATTATAGACTCTAATTTCATAAGTATTTAAGGATTATTTTACATTAAACCGTGGCGCTCGCAATTCGTTGCCCGTTCTAACAATATTGTAAATGAGACCCTAAGTCTGGGTGTTTTTCTATGTTTGTGATGTCCTTGTCCGGTTTGGTTTCCATATCACGGGGTATCCTAGTATAGGATAAGTGATTGTGTTGTGTGGATATTTTTTCAGACTCTGTATTGTGTCAAACTGAGTTTAATTTGAACGATTCTACATCTACTTTCTCGCCAATCTCCAACTTCTATTATGCCATTAGAAGAAGTATTAACTCCTTAGGAATTCGTTGGGTGAGCGATTTATGATGTCCCGGAGAAATAACGGCAGTAAGCAAGCTGACGCCATTTTATTGCAATTTCTCTCCCAATGAGCGTTGCTTCGATAATGAATTAATGTGCGGTATTGGTCTTCTTCACCTTTAGCGTAACTGGATGCCGTAAAACATTCTAGAAAGCGCCTTTGGAACAACTTTACCAATGAATAATTTAGACACTCGGATTTCTCCACGATGTGTTCTGAAGGAAAAAAGTTTGCGAGTAATATTGCTACTACTACAAATTGTAAAATATACGTAGCTTAGAAAACAAAGTCATTCACATGCCGGAATCGAAGCCAGGACCTCTCGATTGGAAGGGAAGTTTACTGCCGGTATGCTTGATCGCACATAACTTAAATTTATCACATTACATTTCATACATTACATAAACTCATTCCTGTATCCCAGAGGGGTAGGCAGAGACCAGGGTTTACTACTTGCCACAATCCTGACAATCCTATTTCACTACGTCAGATATGAATGTTCGTGAATGTTCATTGGTCGTTGCATGCCGTTTTCGGGTACTTTTCATCTTCCCCTTTGCTAACATATGCCTTATTTCGTCAAAGTATGCCTGTCTGGCCGGGACGTCCCTTACCGGCCATTCCACCCAAATTCGTCTTACACCGATCTTTTCTTTCTTCATCCTCTCCATATCCATTTATTCACCGACTAAAACACAATTTCCTTTCTCTCTTCCCTCTGAAGGAACGCTGCAAGCAGTCAACCGACTGCATGACTTTTTCCACTGTTTACTGTCACTCCGGGGCCCACGCGCTGCGCCCACGCAGGTTCCGTAACGACTGCAGTCTAGATATACCACCATTAGAGACTAATGGCTTGACTGGAAACCTAGACTTTGGGATCAGTGTTGCCAATGGAAATTCTTAGGCGACTATGTAAGACTAGAGATCGACCGTAGCACAAATGCGTGGTGTTTTGGTTTACTTGTTTGCCGAGCATTATTTTAAGACTTAGCCAAGTATTATCAACTTAATTTCCGATTTTCTTACTTGATTTTTTGTTGGAAGAGTCTGACCAGGATTCGCTCTGATTCGCAAAGCTTGATCATGCTGAGAAAAGTACGTAACTTTAATTTTAAATTAAACTTTTCACGGACAGAGAAATGGCTATCTTTTTATTTTTGTGCTCCGAAAAGTCCGTGTTTTGTTGGGTCGTGCTGAATACAGGCTCCTGCTGAAAATCATTGTTTTTGGTACTACGCTACGTGCGTGCAAGCAACAATTAATATGCTGTGCTGGAGACCTACTTGTTGCTACGGAGGGAATCTGTTATACTTTACTTTATTTTCATTTCTGTTTTCTGTTAATTTGTTAATGCTTTTTAAATGAGATGTTGTATCTGTTTTTACGTTACCTTCTGTAGCGTTAAATAAATGCTATTTCGTTCTTCTTCTCTTTATTTCTATTACGAGTAGTCTCAAATCAAAGATAAAAACAAGATTGAAATTGAATTTTGTTCTTGGAGTAACTTTATCTTTCACTTTCTTGAACCCGAAAAAAACCCTTTTATCTATGGTATACCTGAATACAATCTCACTGCAGTCCGATTTTCAGACAAGTTCGCAGTCTCGGTAAAGTAGACGCAAGATAAGCTATATCTCCCGTTCAATTTTTGTAAAACCTTTGCGTTTTGATAACTCTTCTAAATAATGAAGCAGGCACCTCGACTTTTACTACTCTTATCGTAAGTATAAAATAAGCTTCATTAAAAATTCAACCATAAAAATATCTGAAGAACAAACGTTTTAGCTTGCAGTTTGAGCTTGGGAATTAAGGAGAAGCCGTTTTGTACTATATAAAACACTATTATTAATATGTATAAAGACAAAAAAACATTCTAAATTACTATGTAGAACTTTTTTATGTTTTTATTGATTCTGCGTTAAAAAACTAGACTCCAAAAGAAGCAAGTTTGAGCGACTCGATTGAGCGCCGAGCTATCAAGCTAATTGGAGATGAGGAATTAACGAAGGCAAGATTACGGCTTCTGTAGCACCGTCGTAAGGTCGCTTGCCTTTCCGTCTTTTCATCATCATCAACCCATAGCAGTCCACTGCAGGACATGGGTCTCTCCCTGTATGGGAGGTTTTGCCGTAATCTCAACACTTGGCAGGCGGATTGGAGATCGCAGTGTTTGGTGGTCTGGTATCACAGGTCAACGCTGCTGCCCGTTACCTGGTTTCCGTTTTTAGTCGCCTCTTACGACACCCACGGGAAGTAATTTCCGTCTTTTACAAGATACATTTTAAAGAGTGTGCACAGGGGCTGCATGAACTTATACCCCCATCTCCTGTCTTTCATTGGACAACCAGACGGCCGGTTGTTCATGGATGATATGCACTTTTTATTTATCGTGGAAAGTGTGCGAATGCACCCCAAACGATTCGCAAATTCTTTTAAATTAAAAACGGCAAAGTTTTTCCCGACGTATATAACCTGGGTGACTTTAAAACTAGAGTCAACCAGCATTTAACAGGTAAACACGTAACATTAGCCGTAACGTCTTCGTTTACCATCAGGTGTGACTGGAGTCAAGTGTCAACCTGTCCTAATAAAAAAAAATCAAAGTAAATAAACTATGAATTGAAGTTTTATGAAGCGTGTCCTTGTTGAAGGCAAAGATTATTGCGTTGAGGTGTAAATAGAAGGGGACATATTTTTCACATTACAGTGTCTAAATTTCCTGGCAAGAAGATAAGTCTCACAGCACAAGTAAAGGCAAAATTTCTAAGACCGTCATTTGCATCACATAAAAAAATGCAATGAGGTAAACTCATTTATACAGATAGTACGTAGATATTTTAAACTGCAAAGTTAAGTCAATCCATCTTTTGTTGGGAACTTTCATGACGCAAGCCCTACGCGCACTTGTCCGTTTTGTACTACAACTTCGAAAAATCTTCTCTACATTTCAAGCTGTTGATTAACACCGTCTTCGCCTTAACAATTTAAGCAGTATTCCTCCTCTGGTGCCTTAAAACTTAAGTCATAAAGGCGACCAAAGTTTATGCGGGCGTTCCTCGTCGACATATAACATGGTCCGCTTCCAAATAAGAGTTTATGTCAGACTGTCCCACGACTAAGATTAACACTAGATTGGCTAGGAGCCTTTTGACCCGACTGCGAAGCAAGAGAGGCTTTTTTGGCACCACATAGGTGTAATTTTTGACCTGTTTTGACAAAAAATACCTTTGCATTTTCAACCTTTAATCTTATTAAAAATACCCTAGCGGCAAAAAAATATTCAGAATTTTCTGAAATTTCTAAGGCAGGTTAACGTTAATCTTAGTTCGAGTTTGAAAGTTAAGGACCAAATAGTTTTTGCCTAAATAGTATTTGGATTAAAAAAAATCAATTTTTCAAAAACCATTATGAGCAATAGATATTCTCTTCGACCAATTTTTTTTGGAATTTTTTTTTTTTTGGGGACTACCTCTGTGGCGCAGCCGTAGCGCATCTGCCTACTATGCGAGAGGTCCCGGGTTCTAATCCCGGCTGGGAACAAAAAAGAACCCTAGTTCTTGGATGTTTACATGTTTTTAATGTCGCTGTTTCTGGTTCCCACGAAACAGCGTATCCTATCCTAGTGTGGGGCCAGAAGCAATGTATGTAAATGTTTACGTTGATGTTCAGTAGATTTTCAAGATTTCCTACTTTAAGAACATTGGATGTGAATTAGAAAGTTATAAATAGGTGATGTCCTATGCATAGGACGCTAGGGTTTATCGGGTTAAAGACTCTTGCGAAGGATTAAACTAAATTAACAGAGGAACTAAGGTTGTACATTACATTACCTACACGCCTGTAACTGTAACAGTAGTCCGGAGAGGTAGGCAGAGGTTAGCCACTTGCCACGATGTTGACAGACCTCTTTCGGCAAGTTTATTTTAGTATTTCCTGAGGTTAACACGAGCACTAGACATAATAAAACTGAATTTGAATGGACATTTACTCGTTTCCTTTTCCATTTTCCATTTTTTCCGACGTTTCGGTACTTTTGCAAGTGCCGTGGTCTTGGTAGACTGACGAGTAAATATCCGTTCAAATTCAGTTTTATTAAGTTTATTTTACATTTAAAATATTTATAATAGATACTAAAAACACATTTCATCATAAGCAGCCTATATACGTCCCACTGTAGGGCACAGGCTTTCTCTCAGAGAGAGAGTATAGGCTTAATCACCACGCGTGCCCACCGCGGATTGGCGATTTCAAGCGCTGTGGTATGTGAATAGCTCAAACACTCAGGTTCCTCACGATGCTTTCCTTCACGGTTAGCGAGTGGTATTGCTCACTATAACTTCACAAATGTACTTAACTTAGAAAACAACGTCATAGGTACATGCCCGCACTGGGAATCGAACCTGGGTCGCTCGCTTTCGAGTCCAATGTGCTACCCACTAGGCTACCACCGCTCCCGGTGGTAGATAGTGGTCCCTAAAAAACACATTTAATTTCAACAAAAAAATAAATGAATGTTAAAACAAATGTTTGTTAAAAAAGTTAATAATCTAAAACAAAAGCTATTGCAAATGACTCACTCTAAAAAGAGTAAAGTTTTTTTATAGCTCTGTGCAAAAAAAATCTCTTTTAACAAGAAAAGTGCTATTTCGCACCTGTGCTAATATTAAAATGTTTACACACTAATAAATTAAATATAAATATAAAATAAATAAAATCTCTAAGGCGTCAGTGTAGAAATTAAGTTTACTCCAAATTAGCACTTGTTTCAGTCTGCATAATAAGCTATTTAGCACAAACGGTGGCTAGAGACTCGACATTCACTCAAGGAGCGTTAGTAAAGGGATTTAGGGACTGACTGGCGAATTGAATAGCCAAGGTTGGCGTCCTTATCTCGAAGGTCAGTGGTTTCAAGGACAAGGCCTTGTTCTATGACTAGCTTTTATCCATGACTTGGTCTTTGTGGAATTACACATTCAAGATTGTCCTCTCCTGCACAAAAATCTCAGTTGGCTGAAGTTGAAAAAAAGTCACAGGGCCGGTTTCTGAATTGAGAATTTCACTAAGTAAATACTTAAGTAACGTTCTGTCACGCTTTTTTCTGAGAAATTCGAAGAGACAGCACTTCAATTAACTATTTACTAAGCGGAATTCTCGATTCAGAAACGGGGCCTTAGCAAGTCAAATGAAAACAAAAAAAACGAAATGGTAGGTCTGAACACGCTCTACAAGTTTGATACTAGACATTTTGTCGATTTCCTTCACGAGAAAAAATAAAATAGCAAAAAACAAATTTCTCTACCTAAATTTATTGTTTTTCAATAAATTGATCGATATCTCAGTAACGATGAACGATAAGCGAAATATGTAAGGGACCTTAATAATTTGTAGAGCGTAAAAAAGCAACTCCACCAATCCGGACTTGGCCCCCGTGGTGGAGTATGGCCTGTACCTTCCTCAGGGAAGAGACCCGTGCCCCTCGGTGGGGACATAATGGGTTGATCTGTTAATTAAGTTAAAACGTGTTTTGAAAAGAATAAATGTGGAGTTTTTTTGTTAGCTTCTTCTTCACATAATCCATTAATTGTGAAACTAACAAGTTTGACGTTCATTAAGTAAACATTCTGTTTTTACAATGAATAAAAATATTTGAATTTGAATTTGAATTGAATTGATTATGATGAAAAAAGCAACAAAAAAGTATCTCATCAAGATGGCGAAAAATTCACGCGGGAAATCTCGGTCGAGAATTTGAAGTTAAGTTTTTATAAATAATGACTGGACTATATGAAACAGGGCCCAGATGGTAGGAAGACGCCGAAATCCACCTTGGGTCGTCGAGCCAATCGGAATGAATGAATGATTGAATGAAATGTCGGACTGGTAAATAAATAAAATTATATGATGAATGGCTGCTCTCTACTCAATTTGCGAGCTATCAGACGGGCGCTAATTTAATATTCTCATTTTCGTTGCCATGGCGCTCTGTGGTCCTTGAGGAATTCCCGGCTCAACCTCCGGTTTTTTACCAAGGAAAGGAGGGTAATGTTTTTCGTACAGGTATGTATGTATGTATTTTTTTAATACGCTTATTTCTACTTTTCTTTTGTCATTGCTGTTTCTATAACATATTTTTCGTTATACAATAAGGAATATTCTTATTTTATCTTATCTTTATCCAAAATACAAAATAATATTATTGCATAATTTTTCGCCCAACTCCAGGGCAGTTTGTTGGCACGTCGCTCGAACTCGACATATTACTTGCATTATACACAGGTATAATAATGAAGCCGTCGATAGATGGCAGTCGTTAAGCCAAGTCAGAGGCCTTAGGGCGGCTTGACAACTTCTGACAGTAGACGAGCCACTAGTCTACAAGCCTCCACCAATCCGGACTTGCCCCCGGACTGGCCCCCGTGGTGGAGTATGGCCTATACCTTCCTCAGGGAAGAGACCCGTGCCCCTCGGTGGGGACATAATGGGTTGATGATGATGATAATGAATAACAGATGAATACACTGAACATAAACTCACGCATCTATCCCGGAGGGGTAGCCTGAGACCAGGGTCTGCCAGTTGCCACGATCCTGACAGATCTCTTTCGCTTCATCAACATTCATTAGTAGTTGCATGTTCGCTTGCCGGTTTCGGGTGCTCTTTATCTTGCCCTTTGCTAATACATCCCCTATTTGGCCGAAGTGTGTCCGCCTGGGACGTTCCTTACATGCCACGTACGCCATTTATGTATGTATATATGTATGTATGTATGTCTGTATGTACATATTATATGCATGTGGCGCCCCCACTCTGACAAAAATTTGCGCTTTAAAGCTTAATATTTTGTAAACGGAACCCGAAATAAAAAAAATGACATCCCTACACCCACAATAATTTTTAAACGACCATACCAACGATACCGCATCCTATGGTATATACCGTTTTGTCAGCGTAATAAATATGTATATGCTAAGCCGCGGACAGACAGACGGTCAGGCAGACAGACAGACGGACGGATAAGAAGAAACTATAAGGGTTCCTCATTGACTACGGAACCCTAAAAAGGGCTAAATTTCACCAAAAACCTACAAGCTTGCAGAACGATTATGGCAAAACCGCTCATCGTTAGGAAAACCATGTGGGAGGCCTGTGGCTGATGATGTTGATGATGATGATAGCTCACTACGGTGACTCCGTCATGACTGTCTTCCTTCATGATCTCTTACGCTCCGTTCGGTTAGGCTTTGGAACGCACTGCCAAAGAAAATATGCGCTAGACCCACAATTGGTGCATTTAAGAAGCACTTGAAAAAGCACTCTCTATCTCTGTCATAACTTTGAGCTATATATTTATGTATTATTTACGACCTACCTATTTAGTCTATGTAGTGTATTTATTTTCTGCTTAATGTTGGTATTATATTTTGTACACGTATTTAGACCTGTTTTTACCGCAGTTCCGATTCTCCAAGGTTAGCTGGAATAAATCTCTTACAGAGATAAGCTGTATTTCTTGTATGAACTTCAATGTTTCGTGTGCAATAAAGTATAATGTAAAGTAATGTAATACAAAGATTGATCGCACAAAAAAAGACGTACAAAAAATACAAAAATAGAATAGCGAGCTTCTTTCAACAGAAATCTATAAATTTAAGGAATTTTTTTCATTTTAATCAATGATTACCTACTAATGTTATTTTATATTAAGATCTATTATATTAAACACTATCGTTTGTGCTATAAAAATATATGGAATTCGAGTGGAAGAATTTTCTTAGAAGTACAATTTCAATAGAAACTACGCATAGCTTTAACACAGCTTGTCTTGTTTTCTAAGTTACGTAAACTGAATTTCTAGTACCAGCACTCATTAAATGTGAAGGAAGACAGCATGAGGAAATCTCAGTTTCTGAGGTGCTCACAAATTTCAGCTCTTGAAAACTGAATTAAGAATGCGTGCCCGTACTCTCGTCGTGAGAGAATATTTGTGCCTTCTTTTTAAATATGTTCTCCCTTTTTAAACAATGGAAAATAAACATCAAATAAATTGATCTAAAACCTAACAGAGCATTCGCTAAAAAAGCAAATTTACAAAAACAAACTGGTTTTCCTAAGGTTTGAAGTCTTACCTTCAAAGTAAATTGAGTAAATGACCGAGTGAGACTTTACTTTAGTTTACCCTAATACGACCTCGAGAAGGACAATTTAAGCGCAAAATAAGGATATAACAGGACGTCCACACGGTGAAGTGCTTCGGTAACTGTGATAGCTAGATATTTGAAATTTTCACAGACGATGTATTTCTATTGCCGCTATAACGACAAATACTAAAAATAGAATAAAATAAATATTTAAGTGGGGCTCCCATACAACAAACGTGATTTTGTTGCCGTTTTTTGCTCGTTATTAATAACGGTAATAGGTAGACGCTTGAAATATTCAAATGTGGTATAGATAATGGTACGGAACCCTTCATTTACGAGTCCAACTCGCAAATCGCCGGTTTTTTTTCATTACATTCAACCCCAAGTGCTCTTAGGTAGTAGTGGTAAGTAGATACGAATGTTATAAATGTCTTCTCTTGCGATCAAACGTATTAGTTTGGCGAGTTACAATGTATTGTAACACCTGTATTATGTTATGTAATTTAAAATAAATAATAAAAAAAGCTTATATCCTCTGGTGTACAATAAAGAATAGTTTTGTCTTATCTTAACCTTAAAAGCCTTGAGTTACTTTTAACTTTCAAATTTGTCTTATCAGCTTATCGATGCTTGCCACCGTAGTGCAAGCATTTCGAATCAGGTAAATTTATAACAAATAAACGGTGATATTTAAAAACAACGCGATTCCTTTAAAACTCCCCTCAAATGAAGAAGACAAAGCGTACCATAGACTATTTAAACTGCATTTGAGAAGTTCTTTAAGCAATCGTGTTTTAAACAATAAAACTGTTAATATTTAGAAATGAGGTCCTTGAGAAGTATGTCTGGCGTTACTTTGAATGACAGGATACGCAATAGTGTGATTAGAGAACGTTGTGGACTGAAAGAGGATGTAGTGACAAGAATTGAGAAAGGAATGTTGCATTGGTTTGGACATGTGGAGAGGATGAAGGAAGAAAGATTGACAAAACAAATATATCGAGCGAATGTGGATGGAAGGGCCGGTAAGGGACGACCCAGACGGACATACTTTGACCAAATAGAGGATGTCTTAACAAAGGGCAAGATAAAAAGTACCCGAAACCGGCGTGCGTGCATGCAACGACTAATGAGTGTTGAGGAAGCGAAAGTGATCTGTCAGGATCGTAGCAAGTGGCAGTCCCTGGTCTCTGCCTACCCCTCTGGGATACAGGCGTGAGTTTATGTTATGTTTTATTTAGGTTACGGACATTTGTTATAATAGTTGCAACCACTCGCTATTTGTGTGAAACTGGAAAACGGGGTGTCTTGGGTGTTCACGTACCTCAGCCCTTGAAATAGCCTTTCCACGGCGGGCACGCGTGGTAATTAAGCCCATACTCTCTTTCTGAGCGAATGCCTATCCCCTGCAGTGGGACGTATGAAAAATGAAAATGAAAAATATTTATTTCTAAAACTAAAGTATATAGGTTAGGTACATTAAAAAATTATAATTTTCAATACATGGATAGGACTATAGAAGTAAAAATTTAATAAATGTTTGACTGGCTGGAAATGGAAGGGTTCTTATTATTTCAACATTATTTTTTTTTTTATTTGCTTGCTCGGCTGACAGTTTTACCTTGATTTAATATTATAAAACTCATCGAAATTAAGATTCGTTGGTCAGTCTCTACGACACAAAAGGGCGGAGGCGCATGCATGAAGCTGCTGCGGCTCCCCGCAACTTACTTTCCTATCGATCAGCCAACGGGCAGAAGTGTGATTCGCAATTCATTGTCAATTTTATCCCTTATTTCTTATTAAAACTAGTGTAACACAGTCCACTCCAGTGTTTATAGTATATCGTGTGCAATATAGAGTATTAATCTAATCTAATCCACTCTCTTTATTTACCAACTGTCCTATTTCTCCACTACACCTCGACCCGAAGACAGCGTACTACTGTACATTGACATTCAATTAACAGAATGTAAACTCTTTACGGTGAAATAAATTTAAGATTTCTATTGTCTATTGATGTGCTATCGACAGTGCAGCTATACAGCGAGTTAATCTTCTGATCTTACTTTCCGGCGTAATTTTATTAAAAGCCTACCCCTCAGAAAAACATCGCGAAAAATATTTTGGACGGCAGGTGAAAGATATACTCCAGAGATTTGTTGACCTTACAGGTTTATCAAATCGTTAGAGGTTAGCTCTAAGTCAGACTGACCAGGCTTAAGGCTGTTGTTAGGTCTGGCATGCCGTCTCGCCCGCAAAAAAAAATGTATTACTTTTGATAAATGTGGTTTGAGGCTTTGTTAAATAATACGTAGTTTTTAGGCAGTCGGCAGTGGGCGGGGCACATAGCACGCAGAACTGATGGCCGATGGGGCCGAAAAGTTCTGGAATGGAGACCACATATCGGCAAGCGCAGCGCAGGACGACTAGCCACAAGATGGACAGATGACCTCATCCAAGTGGCAGGAAGACGCTGGATGCAAATCTATGGAGGCCCATGGCCTATGTCCAGCAGTGGACTTCTTGTGTCTGAATGATGATGATGATGTAGTTTTTTATTGAGAAAATTCTGTATGAAATTAATATCCCACCAAAAACATTTTTATGTAAAATGTTGCCAAGATGAGACCATATTATTATACCTCGCACTGCCAAAAAAATATCATATCTCATGTAGAGCCCTACACGCCCTCACTCTACAAACCTTAGTGGCACAAATCTTAACATGGCACTCGTGATTGATATTTAAATCAATTGAAAATTGTCTGAGAAATATAATAAAATATTTTAAGTTGGACTTCTATGTTGCCAATGTTGCTAAATTCTCAGTCAACTGTTAACGGATCCTTTTAAACTTAAAACCTAGATAGTAAAAGCCTGTCTTCTTAGTCAATACCCAAACTAAAAAAATACTAAAAACCAAGTTGATTTTATAACAATTAAATTATCTACAATTTGTCGGATTATTCACAAAAAGTCTAACCGTCACAAGACAAAAAGAAAAAAAACAAGACCCGACTAAGACCTTAGAACCGACTTAGGACAATTCGGGTTTATTCCTGTACCGCGCTTACCATCATAGTAATTGTTTAAAAATTTTGCACAGAGTAGATACATCGTGAGGAAACCCGACTGTTTGAGGTGTTTAAATACCTCAGCGCTTGAAATCCACGGTGGGCGCGCGTGGTAATTAAGCCCAAACTCTCTCTCTGAAAGAAGGCCAGTGCCCTGCAGTAGGACGTACCTATATAAAGTACTTAAAAAAAGTAAGCATACATAAAACATTAAGAGTAGAACAATATAGTTGGTACATATAAACCTATTTCGCATTTCGTAATGCAGTCGGTTTAGCTAGACTGAAACCTAGACAGGCCAAGAATCCAGTCGGTTCATTGTGCGTGCATGTCACTATGTGGTGACCACTTCAGTCAGAAAACGGACGCGAAAGAAAACATAAAAATGTAGAGCGCCTACTCTCTCCCTCCGATGTGACCCTTGGTATCCCGTGTGGTTCTCTGTGTAAAATCCATGTCATAAGAAGCGACTACTAGAGCTAAACCTCTACCTCTACTGCAATCACGAATCCCATTTCCTAGCGTGGTGTTTACGGGTAAAATATAAATACATACATATATAAACTCAAAGACTCATAAAAATTCAAGTAAGTGATTCCGGCACTAAGTTAATAGTTGTTTCAGTTTCATTTTGTAGTGCTTTAGTTCCAAATATTTGTATCATGTTGGAGTCGGGATCTTGAGTAGACCACCCGTAAGTGCGTATTCGAATCGAAGCGACAATCTCGCCTCGACAGGCGATGGACGCGGCGCGAACAAAACGAGACGCAGACCAATTCGATTTTCGAACATTTGACGCACACCATTCGACATTTTGTCGCGTCGTGCGTGACATCACTAGCAACGCTGGACCTCACCCGTTGACCCGAGAGACTTATTGTGAGCAACATAAGTGCGAGTATCGAACAAAAACTGGTAGCCGGGGGTGAGACTTCTGATATGTAGTCTGCAGCTGTAATGGCGTTAGCAACGGAAAACTGAAACAGAGGCTACTGTCTAGGGAGGGCCCCTTTCGTAGAAAAACAATTCAATGTTTTTTATGCGAATACAATGTAGATTGCATAGCCAATCAGTCCACAGATTAACAAGTAGGAATATTGTATTAATTAGTTAACTCTTTTTGTGTAACACACACACACACACACACACACACACACACACACACACACACACACACGCGCGCGCGCTCCCGTGTATGCATGTAACAGATTAAAATTACCAATTTAATTTTAATTATTTAGTACTTACCTATTACCTAGTCTACTTATTAATCTGTGGGTTATTCAACTTTATAGTGTACACCGAATTGACATAGTGAACTATGAATTGCAGTTTAACGAAACGAGGCTCTGGAGGTTGTTCTACGAAAAATCAGCATCTTTCAGCTGCTTTCAGCTGTTGCCAGCGATTTTGCGTTGAAATACGAAAACGCTTTGAGTTTCCTTTGCCATTTCGCTGGATGATAATTATGACAAACGCATACAACATCAAAAATAATCGCCTTAGCGTCCTCAGTCTCAGTATAATAAGTAAATAAAAAAAAAACAACTTCAAGAAAAACACGCACTAAAAAGAATAGGTTTTTAAAAAGAACAATTCAATTATTTTCTCTCATGGATCTCATAAACAGATCTTGACAAAATGTAGGTATATAAAAATTATACATAAAAAAAAATCGGCCTTTATATCTGCGTAATAAGAAGATTTATACAGCGTCCAGTGGCACCTTTACTCACACTAGATGGGTGAAGGGACCACTCGGTGCTTGGGCATGGTTTTTTAGATGGAATAGGCTTGCCCAGCACCTATACCATCCTGACAGCTAAATCCGCCTCATAGGAAAACAAGAAAAAATAAATAAAGGAATTAATAAAACCGGACAACGTGGTAGAGATTTATCGCTGAACATATTATATTATTAGAAGAAACCTCCCGTGACGTCACGGCACAACGCCGCCTATCCATAAAACCAGTGCGCGCAAGCTGCGCTTCCTCCTTCTGCCACCGCCCGCCCTTCGCTCAGTCAACATCGAGTCTACGTGATCTGCTCTGTTGCATAACGAATCGCTGTCGGTTTGCATTGAACATTCACCTTGAATTTAAATTGTTGTGTACATGTGATTACAATTAGCAGTTTTGGTGTTTCGTTAAATTGATTTTCTACTTGATTGTTTTTTTTTTAAGAGAAAAATTCTGATTCCCAACAATATAATAAAATATACGAACGAATTGAGATCCGCCTCCTTTTTTGAAGTGGGTTGAATTTGTTGTTTCATTTTCATTTTGTATGTATGTTATTGTTCAGTAAGCTGTTGTAAAATATTAGACTCATGCCCTAAAAAAATCAAAAAACCCGAAAAACTGCCAGAAAAGTCCTTAGTATTTTTAATGGCCTGCGATGCTCGTACATAGAAGTTATATATTCTACCTAATAAATAACCGCGATTCGACCCGTTTAATATATAACTATGTGATTCGTCCTCAATGTGAAGTTTTCGCAACTTGACAAAGTTGCAATTTTTAGGATTCCGTACCCAAAAGGTCCGTGTAGCGCCGGATTAAGAATAGCGTCACTGCATTTCCTTCCATGGATGTCGTAGAAGGCGACTAAGGAAATCAATTACTAGGAGACGGGCAGCAGCGTCTTCCTGAGATTCCGACCGCATACTGCGATCTCCAACCCGCCTGCCAAGCGTGGCGATTATGGCAAAACCCCTCATGGTTACGAAAACCATGCGGGAGGCCTGTGTCCTGCAATGGGCATCAAGGGGCTGATGATGATGATGTTGACCTCAAAAGGAAAAAACGGAACCCTTATAGGATCACTTTGTTGTCCGTCTGTCCGTCCGTCTTTGAGTTCAAGACCGCGCGAACGCGGACGCGTTAAGGTATCGAGTTGAAATTAAAAAATATTCTCAAGTCTCACTCAAATATTCTCACAGTCCCTTGAAGCTGTGAAAAATTGAAATTTCTAAGTTATGGAAAGATACGTTAAAAAAACATACGGCCGTTTATGCTGCAAAAAACGTATATTTAGGCAGGAATGAAATTTTATAGGGTACTTTCCGTTGACCTAGAACTATGAAATTTGGCAAGTAATATCGTCTTATACTACAAGTACAGGGAAAAATCTGAAAACGACACATTTGTAATTAAAAAAAAATTGTCTTTGAAGTTCGGGAAAAGGCCGGAAAAAAATTCGAGACTAGATTTCCGAACTATTTATAATATATCTATGTATAGTACCTACAAACTTTTACGGAACCCTCGGTGGGCGAGTCCGACTCGCACCGCCCGCTCCGACTCCGACTCCGACCGCCGAAAAAAGCTTTTGATAAAGAAACTTAACTTGCGTGCATTCTACTCTCGTAAAATAGAATGCACGACTGCCTCGTTGGTCTAGCGGTATTACCATGCCGGAGGTCGTGGGTTCGACTCCAACTGGGAGCCGTCGTACTTTTGTACAAATGGCCCGGTAGTCTGTAGTCTGGTTGTATTTCCATGTCCTTGCCTTGTTATCGCACAGGGTATCCTAGTTTGGGACAAGGACAAGAGAATGTGTTGTGTGCTAGTTATTATTATTAACACTCAATAACGTTATGAGCAACTTCGTGCTGATTGGTTTATAGTCTATTCATCCTTACTTGTCCAATTTAGTAAACAAGATTCTACCCGCAAAGTATGACTTTTTAGTCGAAAACTGCCATATTCCCATAAATGAAGTAACCTGGGACACCATTTTGGATAACACGCTGCTATGTTTAAAAACAAAGTGCACGAACTTGCAAGAAAATATGTAGTTTCGGCATAAAATGCCAATTTTGAGGTTAGAATAATGTTAACTAAATCGGACATGTAAGGATGAACAGACTGTACATGACTCTCGACTGTGTGACGTAATAACTCATTTGAACGTTATAGCCCAAAATTGTTCTTTCACTCTATGGACAGTACAATGTTATAGACCTCATATACTGAAAGGAGTTTTATCTGTCTCTAAACAGAGATTATATGGGCCGATTGATAGATTGATTTTCACAAACGCGCATTTAAAAAGGGCCGACCCAATGGTATCCGCGCCGCACCCTCGCTGGCTCATCCCCGAATTTCATGAACTGGTGAAACAAGAAAATCGGCTGAGCCGCGGAAAATTCCGCCATCCGCGATCCACTGACGGCAATCCCCGTGCTCAGTTCGGGTATAATTCGTATACAAAAACGCATTTTCAGTATTGCCCCCGCTGAGCTTGGGCAAAATGTATCGATGTATTAAAATGTGTACATCTTTGCAGGCAATGGTCGGTGTTTTAAATCATGATGCAAAACGGAAAAATTTGACTTGGTAACATTCTTTTTGTTGCACTAACACGTGCTGAGGACAATTTTTAAAACCTATTTAGGGGCTGTACCTCACCTTACCTCACGCCTGTATCCCGGGTTATAGGCAGAGAAAAGGATTTGCCACTTGCCACGATCCTTACAGAACTCTTTCGCTTCATTAAAATGCATCGGTCGTTGCATCCACGCACGCCATCTATTTATTCAAGGAGCAAATACTACACTGATTAGTATGAATTCGCGATTATGAAATATGTATGTATGTGCTATGAAATATCGATACGATATTTTATCGATATGTCTCTTCGGCCTAGCGCCTGCTCGCCTCTTTGAAGTTAATCCTGAGATTTGGAGGTTCAGCGTTTCACTTAGGAATCTCGTCTTGTGTCGGTGCCTGAGACCTTAATGTGTCGCTGCGAAGTTATCCCTTTCTTATCGTCATTTTATGATGAGCTATCATACTTTGCGGATTACGTACGTTGAGGTCTGTCTCGTGGGTCATAGGTGGCTGGCCAGATAAGATACGTAGCTAGAGAACACTTCATTGTACATAAAAATGTATAAGGCATGTGGCCAGATAAAGAGTCTATTTCATGGACTCATTATTTTTCATGGTTTACTATGACAATTCGATGTACATTGCAAAGTCGATTAACCCACAGATAACAGATGTACGAGTAGGAAGACTTGGTACATCGAATTCTTAATGCTCATAGCATTAAGTCCGCCACATTGCCGTTGTATTTTTTAATTTATGTGCAATTAACGTATTGATAATAATAATAATAATTTACGGCCTTATTTATAAAAACACGATTCCTCTAAAGCACTCCTAAGAAGCAGTGTATTTAATCTGTGATTACGACTTTACCTTGCAAAATCTCAACCACAGACTATTTTAATCAGCGTTTTAAGGAATCGTATTTTTAGGGTTCCGCACCTAAAGGGTAAGGGATCCTATGACTAGGACTCCGCTGTTCGTCCGTCTGTCTCCAAGCTGTATCTCATGAACCGTGGTAGTTAGACAGCTGAAATTTTCACAGATGATGTATTTCTGTTGCCGATATAAGAACAAAGACTAAAAACAGAATACAAGAAATATTTAAGGGGACTCCCATAAAACAAACGTGATTTTTTTCCGTTATTTGCTTGATATTAATAACGGCAACAGGTGAAATATTCAAATGTTGTATAGATAGTGGTACGGAACCCTTCGTGCGCGAGTCCGACTCGCAATTGGCCTGTTTTTTTTATAAATAAGACCGTTATTTTTTTTCCACTTAGCGAAAGCTGTGGACTTACATAATTGGAGCACATAGGAGTTGTAATACTACTGTAAACTCTAGGTCCAAGAAGGAAGTTGGTCGTCCGTTTCCCCCAAGCCCTGGCTTCTCTTCCAAGCTGAGCATCATCAATTTATTCCCATTAATTCGGTCACAAAACACCCGATGATTAATAACAAAGTTATGCCCGTATCGGCGGCGACACATTTCTCAGTGTGAGGTCTCGTACAGGTAACGTGGTATTGCGTAACTGGACACGGCAACATTGTCCAATTGATGGTCCAAATGATCGCCATTGTCATTCCATATTACATGGAGCCACTCGCGGTGAACAATGCCATTGTTTATCCGAAGCCTGACGCCGGTTTTTATGTTGGCTCCTCCGGTTACCGTTTTATTAGGTAGAACAACACCTTTCGCGTAGGTACCTATTTTCTTTCGTAATCCCTTCCACGCTTCCCTCAGCGCTTGAATTCGCCAATCCGCGGTGAGCACGCGTGGTGATTAAGCCCATACTCTCTCCCTGAGAGAAGGCCTGTGCCCTACAGTGGGACGTGTATAGGCTGCTTACGTATGTATGTATACAAAATAAAATAATCATAATAACTAATTGAGCCAGGCATCGTAACTACAGATTATTTGCTTGACAAGCCACTCTTTTAGTTTTATTTTAAAACACTGCGATGATGTTTAATCAGTTGTATCAATTGGCAGGCGGTTGCACACTCTCGGTCCCATAACGTGAATTAGTTTACCTGATTTGGTAAGCTTGTGGGACACACATGACAGTTTTTCCTCGTTACGGGTGCTGTACCTACGGCAGTCGCCAAGTTTTGTGTACTCTGGCACATGCTCCCGCGTGTACAGTACACAGCTGCTAGCATGATAACCATTGCAGACACTGTCAGTTTACAATACTTTACGAAGTACGGTTTGGCGGATTTATCCTTCGGAACTCGTGCTATGGCTAGGACAGCTCGCTTCTGCATTCTGATGGCGCGCATCCAGTCGGCCGCGCATCCCCAGAACTCCACTCCATATTGCAGCAGTGAGTGCACAGTAACATGATCTCACCGCTTCAGGTCCGGCTCAGCTTATACAGAGCGAATCACGCGCTCCGTAGTTTACCGCATAGCTTGTCTATGTGTGGGTTTCCCAGGTCAGGCCTCTGTCTATATGGAATCCTAGGAACACACCGCCGGGACCTGCTCTATGACTGTATCTCCAATACGTACGTGCAGAGGTTTGTAGGCTCTACCTGTCGGATTGAAATGTAGATATTGGGTTTTGTTGAGGTTAATAACGTCCACACAATACAATCACTTGACCTGGTTCCGAAC
Organism: Yponomeuta malinellus; assembly: GCA_947308005.1. NCBI lineage: Eukaryota > Metazoa > Arthropoda > Insecta > Lepidoptera > Yponomeutidae > Yponomeuta > Yponomeuta malinellus. The sequence continues at coordinate 7,392,554 of OX371019.1, forward strand.
TAGGATACCCTGTGCTATGGTAACCAAGCAAGGACATCACAAACACGGAAATACACACAGACTGAAGTCATTTGTACACACTTACGGCGGCCCCCAGTGGGAATCGAACCCATGACTCCTGTTTTGGCAGCTAGGCGCCTTAACGGCTAGTCCAACGAGGCTGTCAAGTATTAGACCATTAGTTTTAAGCCAGCGAGATACATCTGCAGCTACTCTGTTTAGTTTCTCTTCAAGCTGATTGATAGAATGGTCACACACACACTATAGCTGCGACGTCATCAGCATGACCCTCCGTTGTGGCTTCCGGTAGGTCTTTCATTAAGATGGAGAAGAGTTTGTTGGAAACAGAAGAACACCCATCAGCACGTCTAATGGCAGCACGTCTAAAGATCTTATTTTGCCCGCTCCACCTACAACAACCTGCGATCGACCCCGCAAAAAATCTATGAAGAGATAATGACTAAGTTTCTCTTCTACGATTCTGTGGTTGACAGGTCGCAGAACTGAACAGCCACTTATATTAGTGGCTCTCCTCTTCTGCGACCTGTCCAAGCGACGATTTGAATGTTAGCTACCAAAACAGAGGTCGTGAGGTCGATTCCCATTGCATTTGTACAAATGGCCTCAGTCTGGGCGTATGTTTATGTTTGTCACATCCTTGGCTGGTTATCATAGCACAGGGTATCCTAGTTTGGGACCAGGTCAAGTCATTGTGTTGTGTGGAAGTTATTAGTATTATTTTTTGTTCTGACTGACAAACCCTGGGGCCTGTTTCATAGAACTACAATTCATAGTTTATTATGACAAATCGATGTAGGTACATTGCGTAGCCGAGTTTCCTACCTGTTAACATGTGGGTTGATCGACTTTGCAATGTACATCGAATTATCATAGTGAACCATGTATTGCAGTTCTATAAAAATCGGCCAAGTGCGACTCGTACTCGCGGACGAAAGGTTCCGTACCATTATCTATATAGTATTTGAATATTTCAAGCGTCTATCTGTTGCCGTTATTAATATCGAGCAAAAAACGGCAAAAAAATCACGTTTGTTGTATGGGAGCCCGCCTTAAATATTTATTTTATTCGGTTTTTAGTATTTGTTGTTATAGCGGCAATAGAAATACATTATCTGTGAAAATTTGAACTGTCTAGCTATCGCGGTTCATGAGATACAGCCTGGTGACAGACAGACAGACAGACAGGCAGACAGACAGGGAGCCCCCCTTACAACGAACTTAAGTTTTTGCCGTTTTTTGCTCAATATTAATAACGGCAACAGGCAGACGCTTGAAATAGGTGCCATGGCTATCAGGAATGGACATCACAAACATGAAAATACACCCAGACTGAGATAATTTCAATTTGTTTATTTTATGACAACTCAGGTCAGGTAACAGTTGTTTAAAAACTCTTTTAGTATATATCTAAACATCCAATTCATATTTTATTTACATTTACACGATTTAAATTTAAATAATAACGATATTTTAACGTAAATAATGAGACTTTATTAATTATTATTATTTCAATAAATGTTTCTGCTTGTAACATTTCAGCGAAGACCTCCATTGGGATATCCTCTCGTATAATATATTGGACGTTAATTTTATTCTAAAAGCGAAACCGCCTCTCGAGTCCTCCGGGAGAATTTACAATTTAACGATTTTAATAAACTTCTATTAGACGCAGTAGTCACAGAGAAACGAAGGCGCAGAAAAACCAAGACGCAGAAAAACATTAGTGGCGTAAATTTCGAGAAATCAAAACCACTTCTGGGTCGAGTTTCATAAAACTAAAATTTGTAGTTTATTATGAAAATTCGGGGTACATTGCGTAGCAGAGTCGTTTGTTTAATCTGTGGGTTCACTGACTTTGCAATGTACATCGAATTGTGATAGCATACTTGGATTGTAGTTCTATGAAACAGGCCCCTGGTCTCTTCTGCTGTACTCGGGGATACAGCCGTGTATGTATGTATGTATGTATGTATAATATGTATGTATGTATTATTATTATTAATACGTTTATTGCAGAGAAGTAAAAAATAAATAGCAATGTGGCGGACTTAATACTTTAAGCATTAGTATGTGAGTATGTAAGTATGTATGTATGTATTGTCTGTGTGTGAATATGACTGTCTCGTTGGTCTAGCGGTATCACGTCTGATAAGCATGCTGGTGGCCGAGGATTCAATTCCCATTGGGTGTCTCAGTCTGGGTGTATTTCCATGTTTGTGATGTCCGCGCCTGTTTATCACAGCCTGTACTATGGTATCCTAGTTTGGGACCAAAGCAAGTGATTGAGTTGTGCGGAAGTTATTATTATTATTATTAGTTTGAAGCCATATTATCTGAGGCAATTATGCAATTCGGCCTTCAACTCTGTTTCAAACAGAGTTAAATCTTTGTTAAGCCTTCATGCTTTGTTTTAAATTAAACATACCAACCGTGGTTAAACGTGGGGGTCTCAACCAAGCTATGGTTCCCGTTCCGCGGTTTCCCTGTTCCAAAACAGTATATTATTATACAAAGACAGTATAGTTGATTGATTATTTAGTTATCATCTGTGTAACATCACCTCATTTACGATGTAAGCTTAATTTAAAAACGTTGTACTTACCTATTTTTTACGACTGGCGATGCTCATACAATGTCGTCAAGAATTAAGGTAAATAACTTTACCTAATAATTTAAAAACCTATTTAGAGGCTAAAAATTTCACCCATGCCGGGACTTGAACTCGGTTTTTATTTAAAAATTTTAATTTTTCAATTTTTAGTGGGGGAGCGGGAGAAAAGTAAAGAAGACCCTTAGAACCATAATTTACCCTACTTAATTCGTTGCTTTAAAATTTTACTTTCTCAATTTCCATCTCCGAAAGTCTTCACCAGAACATCACCAAATTACATTGGGACTACTTTTACGCTATTTTTAACCGACTTCAAAAAAGGTAATAAAAAAAATATATTTTTTTAATTTGGATATGTTCCCCCATAACTCCGTCAAATCTTAACCGATTTCGACAATTCTTTTTTTGTTCCAAAGTCTTCATCAGATCTTCACCAAATTAAAATGGGACCAATGGGACGTTATATTTGTTCGAACAAAAAAAGAATTGTCAAAATCGGTTAACATTTGACGTAGTTATGGAAAAACCTAGCCAAAAAAATATACCCGTCGAATTAATGACCTCCTCCTTTTTTTTGAAGTCGGTTAAAAACAAAAGTAGTCCTTCTGTACCACCATTTTATGCAGAAGATGACTGCTGTAATGTAATTCTGAATATTAAACGACCTCACCTGACGGCGAATTGATCCCGGCTCCGGGAATTAAAGGAAATTAATAGAATGGAAAAGAATGGAGGAATTTATGATGGACATAGAAAAAAGGGGATGTTGTAGTACGAAGCTTGAGCTTGCAAAGGACTTCGTCAAAAGGAATCGAACCAAGCTCTCTCTGAATAGAGGCCACTGCTTTACTCATTGCGCTTGAACAGGTCCGTATAAGCCCTAAATAACCGCCAGGTACTAGGCACCAAATATACACTAAATATACTGTTTTTCTAACATACATTATATTTTCATAAAGTCAATACATTTATGAAAATATTGTGTGTGTTAGAAAAAACATCAACTATTTCGAAAATATTGGTAGCCATCACAATATTGATACTAGAAATAAACATAAATTGTCTTTTCCACGTTTTAAACTTGCAAAAGATAATTCATTCCTTTATGGATGGGGCACTGTATACGGTTCTACAATAAGATTTCTCAAGATATATTAGAGTAACCACCAACGCGGTTTAAAAAATGTGTTAAGCATACTCTGTGCAAAAAAACATTAAGGATTATTTGAAAGACAAATAATGTTAACAGGAACGATTGTATCTAGTGTAGTGTAACTTTAAGTTGAAAACTCTGCTAATTAAGCAAACCTGTTTTGAAAAGAATAAATGCGGAGTTTCTTTGTCAGCTTCTTCTCCGCATAATCTATTACTTGTGAAACTAACAGCTTTCACGTTCATTAAGTAAACATTTTGTTTTTATAGTAAATAAAATTTTTGACTTTGACTATGTTATTAACTATAACAGTATTTTTTCTCTCTCTGTCTTTCTCACATACTTATTTTGCCTCCATCTCTGCCCTCCCGACTCCTTCACACACGTACCTACACTTACCTATACATAACACTCCACCTACCAAATTGTATGAGTACACAATGAAATTTTAATTTAAAACTATATAGATTTTTATTTTATAGTAAAGGCAGTGGGCGTTGCCATCTGAGATACAGTGTTCATCACTAGTTCAGATGTCATCGTAGTGTCATCGTTTTTCCTTGAAAGTACATGTAACATGTACATGTTCCGTGTGGTGCCGGATTAAGAACAGCGTCACTCCATTTCCTTCCATGGATGTCGTAGAAGGCGACTAAGGAAATAAATTACCAGGAAACGGGCAGCAGCGTCTTCCTGAGATTCCAACCGCATACTGCGATCGCCAACCCGCCTGCCAAACATGGCGAGTATGGCAAAACCCCTGGTTAGAAACCCATGAGGGAGGCCTATGTCCTGCAGTAGGTGTCGGGTGGCTGATGATGATGATATTGATGGCATGTTACACACTACAAGCATCAATATTATAGCGTAAGGAATGTAATTGTCTTCTTTTTAATTAATAAAAAAATACTGAATTTATCTCTACCTCATTCCTTTCACGTACAGAACCCTAAACAACACTTTAAGTGATCCTGATGTACTAAGCATCTGCAATTAGTATCATAAAAGGCCAAACGATATCATATCGGTAAGTAGTTAGCAAGTTGTATTATTTTCACCCAACCAGAATTTAAAACTTGAAATTGCCAATCCACGGTGGGCTCGCGCGTTTTATTTTATTTATTTTGTGTACAAAACAGATAACAACCATTACACGATATGTAAGTAATAATTATATGATATAAGTACTAAGTTGTGGCCTTAACCCCCGGTTTCTCGTACACTAACAAGATGTTAATCTACTTAACTGTTAACAGCTGTCAGTGGTTTTTTGTGTATGCACTTTGGTCAATTGACAGCTGTTAACAGTAGATTAACAACGTGTTAGTATACGAGAAACTGGGGGTAAGCAAGCATACACAACATCGCCACATGTAATTTTGAGTATCTTAATGAAGTATTAAATTTTAGGGACAAGGGATAACTATCGGAGAAGCAGGACACACAAACTGTTTTATGAGCCGAGTGCTAAAACAGAAATGTTGAAAGAAGCCCCGGTCACTCGGGCTATCCGTATGCTCAACATTTTCGATAGCGAGTCAAACAGGGACGTATTCAAGTGTTCGCTTACACAATTCACTACAATAATGACAGAACTATTGAGTAGATAGATTAAATTATTATTATTATGAAATGTTATTTGGAATAATCTATAATGTGAAATATTAATTTATGTTAATTTTATTGGATTATTTATATTAATTTCAATGAACTTTATTGTTTATTTTGAATTTATTTGATTTATTTCTTTTTAAAGTTAATTTTAGAGTAACAGTGTTGACTAGTTAAAATTTATGACATTATTTTGATTTTATCGTATAATTGACTATGTTAATTGATTCTGTTTTTAATGTTGCATTTTTTATAAGTGACGTTTAACTCTATATTAATAACATTAGACACTAATGCTGATCGATTTGGGTTCGCCTGTAATGACAGTGTATGCAATGATAATAAATAAATAAATAAAAATAAAATAAAACATTTTGAAAAAACCATACAACTGTATGGATTCAGAATTTGGTCATTATTAAGTATTAATTTCCTTCATTGTGTTTGAGATTATTGGCTTGACAAAAATTTATTGGTAGTATCATCATCATCACCATCATCAGCCATTTGACGCCCAGTGCAGGACATAGGCCTCCCTCATGGTTTTCCAAGCTTCCCGGTCTTCTAAGATCACTTTGATATTAATTAAATTAAATTTTGATCCAGTTATGCTTGTACCTATAAGTTGATTTTTTTTGCTGTTACCCACATTTCGGCTGATATTGTGTTTTCGGGTGACTGTTGTATTTTGTTTTGTGATTTTGTTTTTGAGTATTGTATCGTCAAATAAATATATCTTTCTTTCTTTCTTCTTTCTTATGCCGCCCGCATCCAGCGACTCCCCGCCACCGTAACCAGGTCGTCAGATCGTCGTCATCAGGTAGTATAAACTTACTCATCATCATCAGCCATTTGATGCAGCACGTAGGCCCCCCTGATGGTTGTCCAAGCTTCTCGGTCCTGTGCCGCCCGCATCCAGCGACTTATCACAATTTATCAATTAATAAGTTCTCGTCGTAGCTGCGAGTAATATTCTCTGAAAACGTTCCGACCGTCCCATAAGTACTGATGCAAGCATAATAAATCCAATCCCTCGGACGTTGGTAACAAAAAAAAACCGGTGCAGCTACCTCAAAATGATGCAACCAGATATAGAGTAACAAAGGCAACTTTCAAAGGAAATTATACATCACACAGAATGTAATTATTTTAATGCCACTAAGCACGCGGTAAGATAGTGTGTGTGTGGGCTGAAACAAAGACATGGGACGCTGAATAAACGGGTCTAGATACTTAGTGCATACATCTCTCAAAAAGAGAAAAAACACGATCCACAAAAATAAATCATATCAAAATGTTTCATGTGACAAAGGTAACTCAGGACTGAAACCATATTTTGTTAACAACTCTGTTCAAAGTACCAACATAAATTCTCTTATCCGTATTTCGTGTAGCCACCAGTTAATTTCTTTCACCACCTGTGGTTGACTGGTAGAAAATGCTTATAGCATTAAGTCCGCTACATTGCCATTGTATTTTTTACCTACATGTAATAAACGTATTAATAATATTAATAATAAATGTCCCTTTAAGTATTCACGAAGAAGTCTCAATCTGAGGAATAATATCTAAATGACATTTATCTAATAAAAACTGAATTTACGAATCGGTACTTTTGCAAGTGTCGTGGTCTCGGTAGACTGAGGTGACAGGCGTCTTTTTGAAAGCATTAACTGTTAGTTTACTACCCTCGGCAAAAAAATATTATGTTACGTTCCAAAAATATTTTGGGAATTTTTTTACTTTAAATTGGCAAAACAATAGTTTTATATAAACTCAAAAATGTTGATTATTAGTTATTAAATTTGAAATTTCAATCCACAAAACAAATATTTTATATAAACTCGATTGATTGATTGTTAGTTATTGAAATTCAAATTAAATCTACAGTCACACTTCTAACAAGGGGGTCTCATTTATCTGTCATGCAACTGTATCATTATTTGATGAAAGCTCTCGCAGTTCACATACAAGAAATTTCAAACAATCGAAAGAAACTAGTTTCTTAGTCCCCCGCACGGTGCAATCGCTGCTTCAAAGCTAAACGGATAGAGGTCGCCGCTCAAATAGCAAAGAACAAGTTCACGAATCCAGAATCTGATTCTGCCAGTGTAGGCTGTGTCTGTCGTCCGTCCGCTATCGTAGCCTCAAAGCTTCGCGGGCAAAGGCCGACGCACTCTCGGACATAGCACGTGCATTACTCACGAAATATTTTCATAAAACCGATTCCGAACGCACCCGTCCGCGCCCCCCGTGCGCGCGCTCCCCCCGCGCACCAAAACCAGTTCAGTCGGTGCCCGGCCGCCGGACGAGTCGCGGCTATTCTGCGGGAGCTCCGCGCGTCGCTTTGTGTTCGTAAAAACATACACCTTTTGTATTAACCCTCAGTGCTGTGGATACTATCGTGGTGCTTGTGAGACTGTGCTCGGTCTGTTCGCTAAAAGTGTGAGTGCACTTGTGTTGGATTTCTATTGAGAACGAGTGTGGGACGGTGGCCGCGCTGCCGGACGCCTTCTCTCTCCAAACCCGGGATATCATTAAGGTATTTATTGTTACACCGGCACATTGTTGTGAGGAATTCTTTCGTTGGGTCGGTTTAATCGATAGTGTGTGTAAGGAGTCTTGTAAGCTTCGACTGGCGGGGCTTGTTACGATGTAACGCGTGTGCCCGGCCAGATTGTGCCTGTTTGTGGATTTGCATTGTAGATGCGCGGGGCTGCAAGTTCTGGGAACGAGTCTTGGGCCGCGAGGTGCGAGTGGGCGGGTATTAATTAAGAAGAGACCGATTGTAACGGCATTTTCTTCGGCGAGCGATGCGAGCCTGATAAGTTAGGAGTCTTTTGTTGCGGCTTTCGATTTTGAAAATGGAACGTGGTGGGATTAGAGACGGCTAAAACAATGAGTGTTCTGCAGTGGGAATGTGGCCTCGTTATTCCAATCCACCTGCTAGAATAAGCAGAATCTTTGAACAAAAATTCATAACAAAAATCGAGGTCCAATAATAATAAGAACATGAGAAAAAATTAAACGATACGAAGAGTACAAGTACAGGGAGACTAAAACGTTTTACACGAAAGAAAACAAAAAAAAAAAAAAAAAAAGAATATTACGCTCCTCAAAAAGCTCAAAACACAGGTGCTAGCTTTCCTGCACGGAGCTTAACCGCCAGATGGCGTGAGTTGGACGAAAACAAATGAAAAAGCTCTCCTGATTTCGTCTTAGGCTTTGAAAAGATTAATACAACTTCAGAATATAAATTTGTAGCAAAAACAAGGAGGTCCATTGACGTTAGCTATTTACAATTGCTAAGTGGGATTAAAAGTTACCGGACCTGAAAAGGGATTATTTGGATGTGAACCTTGAAATAAAACTACCCGATGAATAAACTGAGAGGATTCTAACAAGCTTAAAATAACGTTTTGAAAAACAGCTTGTCGAAGTGAGAGGAAAAGAAATTACAGAAAATGAGTATAATATATATCCATAAACTAGCGTTATGCTATTGCTTGGCTTAATATGCACTAGTATACCTATAGCTTGCCACTTACTAAACAATTTGTCATACCTAAGTAGCTTCAAAAAATCATCCCGAAATTTATTAAATATTTACCTAAATATCTAAGCAAATTTTCAATTAAGTAGCTAAATGAGTGGATGAGAAGTCATAATATTTTTTAATGATTATAATATCACCATCATCAGCCATTTGACGCCCACTGCAGGACATAGGCCTCCCTCATGGTTTTCCAAACTTCCCTGTCTCGTGCCGCCCGCATCCAGTGACTCCCCGCCACCGTGACCAGGTCGTCAGCCCATCTGGTGGGGGGGCTGCTTATGAATGAATATAATAATTTCTACCAAATCGTATGTTTTAAACACTTCAAAAAGACTGATACAGGTGACAGCAGGTCAACCTTTACATTTACAAATATGCACGTATATAAAAGTTGATGTGCTTTCCACGTACCTACGACAAATAATTCAATACTAGGTAACACGAATACGTTACAGTCCAAAGCAAAGAAAAAACTTTGGAGCCAAGATATTCGAGTGGTTTTCAACCTAGTACTCTGCGGCTTATCTTTTTTATTGAAATAACTTTTGGATACACGGAGAGGCATAATTTTATTGACAATTTAAGGGCAGAATTTATGGCAATATGAAGCCGTTGATTTAGCCGTAAATCGCATCGTAAACTCCATATTCATGGTTCATATGCGAGATAAAGTATTGGGTTTTAGAATAACTTTGCATAAGTAAGGAGATATGCCTTAAAATATCAAGTTGTTGGAATTTATTTCTTTCTGGTTGTTTGTTGCAGTCTTGACTTGGCTTATCGATGATAAAAATATTGGGTTTCAAGAAACGAAATTAACACGGCACAATATTTGCACGTCGATTACGACCTCAAAAGTGAATCATCGAACATAACGAAGTTGTGCAAATCGTCTGAAGAAAAACATGCTTCAACAGAAGAATTTAAAAAAACAGTTTCGAAATTTTAAAAAGGGCCACGATCCAAGTTCCGACAAGTGATTCGCCCCTGAACACTAAAAAACAACTGGTGAGGAGTTCAAGAAATTGCTAAAATACCACCATGATTGCTGCCGAACGCTTTTTGTTCGCGAACATAAATTAATACCCGGCCTAAGCATTTGAATTCTTTTATCGGAGCTGCAGGTCCGTTTTGGTGGTCTCCAGTTTTAATGATTTGCACCAATGGTTGGTTTGGGACTTCAAACGGAAAGAAATACTTCTATAGCATTAATTTTATCGTAAAAATCTCAACAACGGCGCCCGGAAATGTAGTGTTTCGTTTAGCTTGTCGAGCAGATGTGAACATATGTCATGTTGACTGTATGCCGTGTTGCCGTGGCTTAATTGACACGGACGAACGAAATGATAGTCGATAGAAAGTGGAACACTAATTGATGAATGCTTTTCTTACAATTTATGATTCAATGTCTGTGCTGTGAGGCAATCCATTTTGAATTGTTGATTCCTATCTAGAATGGTATGAATTCAAATCCAGATAGGATTTTCATTACCAACTACTGCTTCCTAGGCTTATATAAAAATTAGCATTCCTTTACAAGTTATAATTTAAACACTTTACAGTCGCAGATGTGGTCGTAACTATTTTTAAGAATTTAAGCTTGTCAACGAATGTTTCTTTTCTGGTATTAAATGTTATCATAGAATAGAGAATGTTGTGATAGAATCAAGTCAGAAAAAACTCAAACGTTCTTTCTGGTTTTTCCTTTTATCTTCCACTTTCCAGTATCCATAAGGTTCTCAAATGAAGGTTTTACGTAGCTCCACGCTTCCAATCTGTCCTTATTTATGAAGTGAATCTAAGAAACGGGGCGTAATTACTTTAGTGAGATCATTCGGAATAAAATTGCCTTTCACGATTTTCTCTTTGAGCTGTAATTTTTATGGCTCCTGTTCTGTTTCTTATTGTAGGATATTTCATCTTGTGTTACTTAAATATGATTCTACATTCTTTTTGTTGTGTCTTTCTCTCTGAAGGAGTGTTGTCATTTTTGATTACTTATATTATTTAACAGTTGTTCGTTCGGAAGCGAAAGTGATTTGTCAGGATCGTGGCAAGTGGCAGTCCCTGGTCTCTGCCTACCCCTCCGGGAACAGGCGTGAGTTTATGTATGTACCTATTGTTTTTTCCTAAAATTCTATCAACGCATAGAGTTTTAAACAAGATCGCACTACGCTTAGCTTTTATTTAGTATTGTAAGTACACGATAACGATAACTGCGTACTTATTTTGTAAAGTTCTTCGTAATGTACGTAAATGCTTTACTTAATCAATAATACGTGTATCCACTTACTTTCCTTTGAATATTGTTTGAAAGAAAAATGTTAATTACCACGTGATATAAAAGCATATTAAATCCGGGTATCACTTAGACCACCTAACTGTTCTTCAACTGTCAAAAGCCAAAATAAAAAGCTGTTTGTGACATGACACGCATCGCCCGATAACTGCGTGTTGTCGCTCTCATGTGACATTCATTATCAGATGTCAGACGTGTTCATTATAGTCAAATGTCAACATCTTACTGTCCCAAGATTATCGGCCAATATGGAATTGTTGTTGATTGTCCGATAGAGATGGAATGTTCCGTTATTGAGGTCACTTTGAAACTGTACTTCTTTAAATACATCTTTGGTTCGTAACGAATTCGAGGTTATTGTTCTGGACTGCATGAAGTAGTATGATTGCTTATTTCTGTTCTAATATCAACCTCCAAGTAATTAAACAGAACACGATGTCAATGTAATTTGAAAGGGAATTTTGCTTCCGGGACATGGCCGCGCACATGAATGAATGTCCAAATTGTGCTAAATATTACGAGAGTCAAACTCACAACATACATATAATTCGAGTGTTTGAAAGAACGATTGTTATATGCATTACTAGTCATGTAGATAATTTGTCAGAACGAGCTAGTATGAAAATGAACTAATTGTTACAAAGTGCAAATGTTAGAACGATCGAGTGTCAGAATGTATAAAAACATAAAATTTTAACGACGTGTGTCAAAATGTCCAACTTGTGTTAATGTTATAATAACTAATACACGCTAACAATACAATGTATTGTTTGTTATCATGAAGCTAGTTATCCGTAAGATTTTTGCCATTGTAAGAGGAGTCAGGTACCTCTTCAATCAATTACATGATTAGTCACTAAAATATTGTAACATTTTATATATTTTATCTCTGACATAACTTTAACACCACTCAAACACATTGTTAATTGTTTACATTCTGACACAAGCATGATGTAACATAAGTACAATGTGAACTTTTGTTATTTTGTCACCACAACATTTTAACCATTAAACTTTATACATTTTGACACCTACAAATTCGAACCCTTTAGACATTCCGTCATGTGAGCAGCCATGTCCCGGAAGGTTTTAATATTATTATGGGCTGTTTTTAATATTGGCCAACCAGTGTTATAGGTACTTTTTACATTCGCTTCACTGTATGTCTTTGTAATCTGAGATACCAACAACGATCACTGTCAGTTAAAATTGGCCCCTTTTACTCCACACTCTCATTAACGTCACATCAACGACCCAATCGGAGAAACGTCACGACACAAGTGGAGTGACAGGTGAGTCAACGGTTTAAAAATATTGCCGCTTGTCCAACTTTGACATTTAACAGTAAAATTCGATACTTGACACCGGACCACCTGACGGTGTAGCCACACTGCTTTTGTCGTTGATTTAGATCTGTAACAAGTGACGACGATACCAGAAGTAAATTATTTTCAATATCTGCTACCTATGGGAAGTTAACAAGAATCTACTTACTGGAAGAAGTGATAAAATTTGGAAACAAAAATTGGATAAGGTCTGCAAATTCTGCAAGACAAGCAAAACGGTTGCTTGCGATTCTTATAAGCGATTTAGCTGTGTCCAAATGGTCATTCTTCCCCATTCAAAGAAGAATGCTTCATTCGAAGGCTATGGACGTGCGTTGGCTATGATTTTAATTGTTCCCAAATATATAAAATATTTAGTAATGAGGACTTTGATAAATCAATAAAATAAAAATATATAGTGCTTACGAAAGTCTTAGTGTTGGGGCTGAAACTCATTAGCAGTACTTTGCATGTGGTTAAATACGCATATTTATTGAATGCATTGAAGCGTTTTTAATTTCATTATCAGCACCCGCACAAGGTAGCGGCTAAGTGTCCCTCAGTCGACTTGCACCACTTCTCAAATGTCACATAAGACGCCATTTAAATAGACTTTTGTGTGAAGAATTTTAGTTAAATGCTGCTTAAGCCACATTTAAGAAAGAAAGTCGGCTTTACAGATATTTTCGTTGCTTTAACTACTGACGACGTCGGTAGAGACCATAACCTTAATGGTAATTACGATAATTTGAACTGTTTGTGCGGTACCTCACAGACGATGGACCATCTTTCATCGTGGCCTGCGTGCCATAACACCTGCACTCAGGAGGACCTAATGATTGCAAGTAGGGTTACCATAGGTTACCATAGACCGGATTTTAAAGATATCTTATCGGACTCCGCCAGGATTTCATTCGAGACCGGATTTTTAGTGATGCCAACCGTAGAAAGGGTTTTTTCACTTATGAATCCCTGGTCTCTGCCTACCCCTCTGGGATACAGGTGTGAGTTTATGTTATGTTATGAATTCATAGTGGACGAAGGAGAGGAACAGATTGTCTGTTGAGTCAATAAGAGCAATACTACTCACACAATATAATTTTAAACATTAGACATGTCAAAAATTTTACAATGATATTTCTTCAAAAAAAGATTTTTTGAAAAACCGGATTTTTTTACCGAAATCAGGATTTCTTAACACTTGCAACTGTTTTTTTCGATATAAACCCCTGGTAACCCTAACTGCAAGTGACAACGCCGTCAGCGCCGCAAAGTTCTGGGCTACCAACTGTTCAATAAAGACTGACGAAAATTGTTTTGCCATCGACACGCTAAGAAGAAGACAGACTTTTGAACCATGAGAGTGTGTAATAGTCAGGTCTTTGCATTTAAAATGCCTTAAAACCTTTACAGCCTATAACGGTAGCAGCGTCTCGTTTCCCGTTAACCGTTACACAGAGTGTCCGTGAAACGCGTCTCCGAGATAATGGCTGGCCCGCTTTGTTTGGGCTTATCTGTGACCGGTCGCTCGGATGAATTAAACGCGACACTGCGACTTGCCTTCACTAATATATAAGACACAGAATGTCTGCTTACAACCTGCTTGCTTGCTTATTATTACCACCTTCACCTTTAAAGAAAGAAAGAAGCAAGAAAAAATTATTGACACTACCGCTACATACACAAAAGAACCTAAGACAAAACAAAAAAAAACTTTGAATGACAGGATACGCAATAGTTTGGTTAGGGAACGTTGTGGACTGAAAGAGGATGTAGTGACTAGAATTGAGAAAGGAATGTTGCGTTGGTTTGGACATGTGGAAAGGATGAAAGAAGAAAGATTGATGAAACAAATATATCGAGCAAATGTGGGTGAAAGGGCCGGCAAGGGACGACCCAAGTGGATATACTTCGAGCATTATTAGTACCAGTAAAGGGCAAGACAAAAAGTACCCGAAACCGGCGTGCGTGCATGCAACTACCAATAAATGTTGAGGAAGCGGCAGTCTCTGTGGCAAGCGGCAGTCTCTGGTCTCTGCCTACCCCCTGGGATGCAGGCGTGAGTTTATGTATGTATGTATACAAAACAAAACAAAATATGGACACACAAAAAAAAAGACTTTAAAAACTTTGTCGCTACGCGCCAAATTTTGCTGCAAATGGCAGCTGACTCATCATGGTGCTGAGGGTGTAATCCCTCAGCGCTGATTTTTAGTGAGCACCAATAGCCCTAAATGTTGAAGTGCAAATGAAAGTGTAAACATTTTTACAGAAATGGTTGAAACCGTGTCCAAACCGTGTTACTGGGCCACTCTAATTTCTTCGCCAATATCAGTGTATTTTGATTGGTATATGTTTTTTCACACAAATAAATCTTTATCTTCATGCCAACTGTAGAAACTTAAGCGTTATACGACCGCTAGATGATTTGAACTGCAAAAATAGTACAGCGCGTAAAAAGGCAGAAGTTACAAGAAAGTCAATGATGTCGGCCCTGTCAATGACAGCGCAGACATATTTTTATTCGAAGTAACGTAGTTCAGCACCTGTACTCCTCTTGGTTTAATCCATATAAGTTTAAACTGAACGGCAGATTTCCTCACGATGGTTTCCTTCCAAGGGCACTATTTGAAGTGCGTAATATGGTTTTTACCCTAAATTATCAGGTGTTAATGCCGGCCGTAGCAGTGATCCAGGGCAGAATAACACATAGGTATTGAGGAAACGTTCCACTAAGGTATAAAATAGAAATATGTACATAACTGTATTACCCTTTAACACTACGAGAATTTATTATAAATAGCATAACTTATTTTGTGCCAGGATTCGAATTTACGAATCTTAAACTTAGCGACACACAAATTATCTCCATTAGGCTATCTTCTGCAATACCAACTCTTGATGCCTTTGTGTACGGCCCAGTTGTTCAAAGGCATGTGGTGTGGTGGCTTGGTATGGGAAAGGTCATTTTATCTGAGTAAATAGATTTAGTTGAGTGTTCTCCTACGTAAGTTGTTCTGGTAAAGTCCATAGTTGTTTGTAGGTAGGTGATTATGATAAATGTTGCGCGCCGAGTGACGCTGCTTGTAAAATCTATTTTATTTCCTTCCTTATTTTGTGTGACGACATTTTACAGGCCTTAACAGTCTATATTCTGGTGACCAAACTATCGACTGGTGTAGAGACAAAATAGTTGGTCACAAACTCACAAGTCCTTATAAATTAGTAGTAACGTGACAGAATACCAGACTAAAAAATAATTATATCACAAAACAGACAATATCATTGCAACCATGAATCAAGTAAATCATAATATCAAGAAACACTCCATTCGGTTTGATCTGAAGATTGAGGTAGAGTATTCTAAAAATTATTGAAAATAAAGAATTCTTCCGATCTTAATTGCTACGCTCAATTAGTAATTGAATACCGTTCCATAACTTTGAATACTCATTGATTTTGGAAGATTCCGCTGAACATATTTTTTTTTGAACAACGGCTAAGGGGCCTAATTTGCCTAATCACTGTTTTTAAGTTCTGCTTAAAGAAACCGTTACTCAAAAGGGTTTCGTTCTTTACTCCAAACCATGAAAACCTCACAATTTAATATTCTTCAATTACTGAGCGACTCTGAATGGCTTAAATACTTTGGGTCATTATTACTGACAAGAGCACGCTTCTTTAAAAGCTTCAAATGATCATAGTGATGTACGGTTACGAGATATTGGAATGAGCGAGTAATTCGATCACAAAACCTTTTTCAACACACCTGCTCGTAAAGTAGGTCTTATTACAGCGTATTTACACTGATAATGCAGAATATTACCCATGCCCTGCCTTTTACATTACATTATCGCACTAGTGCCTTTTCATTACATATCTTTTTAAATATTAGCAAGAAGTATTAATGTTTCGAAACAGGTAAGTAGTTATTTGCGTAAATATAAAATTCAATTCAAAATGTGATAAATAATTAAAGAATTTCATGAAACTGCTTGTTAGCTTGTTGGTATTTATATTTTGACGGTGTATTTTTACCTATAAATACCCAATTTCAAAATTTATAAATATGTGGCTGATTAGCTACTTTGCCGGTGCCCTTATCTCAGACTTGCGCGCGCAGGCAGCGCTGAGCGCGCGAAAAAATAAAATTACGGCCGCCATCTTTTAAATGGGTTTCTGTTTGTTAAGTTTAAATAAATGTGAACTTTTATTTACTTTTCCTCGCAAGTGTGTTGAAAAACGTCGTATGAAACACGTGAGCATTGGTCATTACACTTCTCGTCTCCATTACTACTTTACGAGCAGATGTGTTGAAAATAAAAAAACGAAATCGATCTGATTTTAACTTTATAATCGTATATTTATTAGTGCAGTATCTTTGATTGAATTTTGATGGCCGAATAACAAAATCAAGAATAAGATTTAAACGCAATCAATTTATTAAGGCTTGATAATTACGCATCACTACCTTTAAAAGCACAACTTTAACATACTCTTGACGTCGTTTGAAGTGGCTTTTCAACGGATATCTTTTTTGATAAATATTTATCGAATCATTAAGGTATTTGAGGAATCCGCGTACCTCCATAGCTTGATCTTTAAAACATTCCCCATTGAAATGGCTGAGATGCCTCGAGAGTGGACGGTTCATTTTGACCGATCCTCAAGCCGAACAATTAGAGGCCTAATTATGGACATCTTTAATATTTTTCTTTCTTTTCTCTCTGATGCTAACTGGGTAAATATTTACCGTGTTTTTGTATAGCTTTTATTGTTCAAGATGTTTCGCTAGTAAAGGTTTTGATGTAAATTCAAAATATTTTAATCACCTTTGAGTCCGTAACGGACGATTTAAGCAGTACCTAAGAGTTTGGTATTTGTATTTTAATTTTAAAGTGTGGGAATATTTATCCATACAAATAAACCTACATTTTTTTACAGAAATTTTCATATATATTATATGAAAAGCAAAAGTGCTAAACTTCGAAGCTGTGAATTGTTTGTCTGCAAATTTCGTAATTTTAATTCGAAATAAAAATATGTTCCTTTATTCCAAGTAGCACAGTAACTGCGACTTAATTCACATTAAGTAAGTAAATCTAGGTGTCCATTTCAAAATTTACATAGTTTTGGAGGAAAAATGGACAAACAGCTCCAAAGTCAGTCTTTTCGTTTTGATATCTGTTAGCAAACAGAATTTGATTCAATCACAAAAAATATTCGTAATCTCATTTTGATTTATGATGAAGTACGGTGATTGAGAAAGTCAAAACTATGGCAAAACGACGTGATCAGTTGAAAAACGACCGTAGTTTCGCTGCTTAGAGCCGAATGCATTTTTTCAAAGCCTCTACACGAGCATCTCGCATTTTATAAACGGCAATAAGCAATTAACCCCGAGGGCACCAGAAACAGAGTGTCCCATCCGATAACACGATGTAAAACACCGTTTTGAAATGCTTAAAACCTTTTAGTTTTAGCATTTAACGCTCTCTTGATGGTCTCTTACGTCACCCGCTTTGAAGAAGCGCTTTTTAATATAAATTTATATATGTTTGTGACTCAGAGGCGACGTTTGATTTCTTCTTTTTTGTCACGTCAAACGCTTAGGAAGACATTCCTTTTAGAATGCTTCAAGTATTTAACGTCTAGATTTCCCTCGTTCTGTTCATTAACGGGGTTAGTTCTTTGCGTTTGTCCCATTGTTTGCTTGGTTTGTATTGTCATTGTTATTTCTTTGTACCTGTTTATCTATCAGTGAATCAGGCTTGCTGCAGCTGTTTTTACGGTCCTTCCCTCGATCCTCGCTGGTTGTTAAGAACAGTAATCCCCGAGTTTTGCAACATTTTATTGTTTTATTACACGCCCGGTCGTTCGGGCCGGCTCTGGGGTGCGTAGGCAAGTAACATTACTGGGTTGCCCTGGGGAAAGTTATAAGAAAGCAATTTTACTGTCTCTGTAACCTTGAAAATTATTTCCCTAACGCTAGCTTTCCATTGTACGGATCTGGTTTCCTACCAAAGGACGGTTGCGTAGCCGAACAGTGCCAATGGGATCCTATTACTATGCCCATAACGTTAGACTCCCTGACTTTTGAAGGGATTTATCTCTCGACCGGTCGTAATAGGTAGGAAGTTTTGGTGGATTATCCAAAGAATAATAAAAAAATCCCACAAAAGTCAAAAATAGAATGGCAATTACCTATTCGCGACCCAGCGACCCACAATCGCTTGCTCAATCAATGCATTCCTCTCCATCCAAAGTTTGTTTGGAAAAGATCGCTCTAAGCGATAAGACCGCCAATTGTATACCACTACTTAGATCATATAAGAAACTATTTGTAATATCTTTCACCTGGTTGTGCAATAAAGTGTTCTCTATCTATCTATCTATTCTATTTTTTATTATTGATTTATTTTTTGTTCTTCTATTGCTTAATCGAGAATCAAGTATTATTACTTTTATTATTAGTTAGTTCTGTCTAATACGTAAAAAACGCCCAAATGAAAAAAAACTCACTGAAACCAAAACATTAAAGGACATTGCCGAGAAACTAGGTTTTAAACAGTAATTTCTCTTGTCTGCCCCAGTAAACGGAGTTCCATTAAAACTGGAAAACTTTTGCTTTAAGCATAATAAGCGGTATCTGACGCAGTGAACTTTTGTAGGTTTTATAGCAATGTTCTAGAGTTGTTGAAATTTCGGCTTCATTTTCCCCCAGTCCAGTCACTTTCATACATACTCTGCTTAATATTTTGGGATATTAAGCAGAGTATGAGAGACATAATTCGAAATTAAAATTCATCCTATTAAAGTTTCAGCATAATAAGATCTCAGGGTTGCAGACACTAAAGAGGTTTTACTGTGCTGAACTTCTTAGAATGTTAATAGCTCATGCAATAAATGCGCGAATAGTTTCCCGCTCGACGATAAAAGCACGAACACACTGAACCGTTAACAAACGATCAAATACGAGTATACCCTCTAATAAACCCATTATTTAATCGGTCTCTTACTACCCGCATGTGCGTAGTCATAAGAGCAAGGCACCTAGGATGTAAAATAACTGTTGTAGTCCTTAAATCCTAACTGTATTCTGACGTAACAGGCAGGCACGGAAAAGGTTTACGACAGCGTCGTGTCGCAAAGGAATCTCGCCGAATGCCTTGTGTCGTTGAATTCGCTGAAGATGCGATTAACTAAGGTATGGAATTGAGGAAGTAGATTCTACAGTGCTTTGAAATTGAGTAGCGAAAAGGTGTCCTTTGAGTTTGATTCCAATCAGTTTTTGGGGCAGTGTCATCCCTTTAGCTATTAGTATTGGTGCGATATCTTCAGATGCAAATTTAAGAAGAACATTTCCGAAGAACACACACCGAGCGAGATTGCTGGAGTTGAGAGTTAAATCGGATGAATCGGTGGAGGCCTATGCTCAGCAATTTATTTATGGGCTAAATATAAAGTTGTCTTTGCCTTCATATTTTCCTTTTTCTGCCATTTCTGTTTCAATTTTCAACGCAATCACATTCCTGCTAATCACCATTGTTACCATAATTTGCCACCCCTGCTAATCAGTATTCACCCCTTAAATATTCTTGTTAAAGTTACTTCTTAAATATTTGCTGTAGTTCCCCGAATAGAAAACAACAAAAGCCGTCCACATCTGTAAGTAACTCCGCTGCGTTCGTATTTCTGACAATGTCACAGCATTTTCGTCCCTTGTTATACCACTGTCAACGCCCGTAATAACATCAGGTAAAAATTGGACCCCAAAGTCCTTTCGGCTTGGAACCGGAGTAGGGCCACAGAATGCGTAAGTATAAAAGGTCTGTTATGTAGATGCCACTAATGTGGCATTTCGTTCGGTACCTAGTGCGGTGACGAGCGTATTAAAAATTGATGTCTTATCTGATCAAATAACGTACGATTTTGGGGAAGGGGTACCCGTTCCGTAGATCAAAGTTCGGTTGATCAAAGTCATACTCAAAGATCCTACTAATATTATAAATGTGAATGTTTGTGAAGATGCTTGGATGTTTGTTACTCAATCATGCACGAACGGCTCAACGGATTTACATGAAACTTGGTGTACAGATAGATAAACACCTGAATTGAGACGTAGCATACTTGATGATGATGCGTTCCTGCGGGATAATATTTATTTTAAGTTTAAAATAGACGGCGTTGTGCGAGCGAACGTTGTGTTTTAAAAATAAATGGCGTTATGCAAGAATCGTATAAACGGATTCTGTGGCGGTACGAAGTTCGCCGGGACAGCTAGTTTTACTATAAATTAATAATCATCGGAATTTATACTATGAATCTCTGCTAATTATGAACCATATTTGGAAAGACCAGTATAAAGTTTTATGTCCATTTTTTGACCATAATAATCTAGGTCATTCTTGAAATCGACTATGTTTAGTTTGTACATAAACTCATATCTGAATCCCAGGCAGAGACCATAATTAATAAAAATACTAACTTTGTTTCTGCTGGCTAAACCTTTTTTCTTATAATTAAATTAAATTTCAGTTCATATTGAACTAACCTTCACGTAATCGCGTCACGCCGTGTTTAATGCAGTTTAGTTTTTATCTCCCATTCCACTCAATGGACCTTCTATCTCCTTCTGCCGTAAGGGGACGGGAATAGAGGCTCTCTCGCTTTATTAGGGAGAGTAGACACGTTGCTTGGAGAATTTAAATTATTATATTTTAGTTAGGCTCGTGGTAATATGTCGGACCCGATGGAATTAAACCGATGACCCTTTTGGATAAGTGTCTGTAACAAGTGGTACCAAATTCAGGGTTGCTATTCTGTAAATCGAACTGGATAAACATTTTTGTCTCATCTACTATCTTTATCGCTCTTTGAGGGTTAATTAAGAATGATAAAAATATATTTCCTATGATTTGTAGTAGCAATATCACTCGCTAACTGTAAAGGAGAACCTCGTGAGGAAATCTGAGTGCCTGATGTGTTTACATACTTACCTGAGTGCTTGAAATCGTCAATCCGTGATGGGCACGCGTGCTGATTGAGCCGATGCTCTCTTTCTGCGAGAGGGCATGTACTCTACAGTGAGCCGCATATAGGCTACATTATAAATAAATAAATAATTTGTTTATTCTATGAAAGTTACATGCAATTTTTACATTAACTCGTTTCTTTCAATTATTCAATTTTCTTATGATAAAATGTATCAAATTCTATTATGTTCCTCTTAGTTCAACAAGACTCGAATGCGACAAAGCACAATTCCCTCCCAACGATACGTATTTCTTGGAAATTGAAATTGTAAGTTGTAGAAAGCCAATAGAATCTCCGGAATGCCAATAGCAAAAAGCAAGTAAGTGGGTACTTCCCCGTACAGTGTTTTCTTGGACCAATTGAGATGTCAGGTTTGTTTCCCTCCGCGTTTCCTCTTACGCTTTTCTTCCGGTGTCGACATACGGAATGATTCCAGCAAGGAACCATAAATCCACCGAGCTGCGGTGGTGCTAGGAAATACTCATTCCTGACGTTTCTGATATAAAATCTATATAGGTAAGACCTCATTGTATGATCAACGGCAGTCAAATTTGGTCTCGTAAAGCTCCACCTCGAGTTTAACATAAATGAAATTATTTCATTTGAAGACACGGTTATAGTAGTCTCCGTTTTCTTAGAGATTAACATGAGCTTAATGGCTTAAGAAGTTAAGACTTAATGCAGCAGCTATCTTGTCTCACGAATAAACATCTTACCATATATTTACAAATACAAACATTCTTTAGCTTGAACTCGGCCCAAGACAAAAGTTAGTGACACAAATGGTTTTCGCTTCAAAGCACAATTTCTTTTAATGCTGCAGACGTAAGTCTGGCATTTCGTATCGCTTGCGAATTTTTTCTAAACTTTTAATGATTGCTAAACGATTAATATGTATATTTTTGGTAAATGTGGCCTTGCTGTATAGTAAAAATATGGACATTGTGAAAAATATTTGTGTATTTTTTTTATTCTGTTTTTTGTATTATAGTGCGAATTTTATTTGTCAAAAACTAAATATATCTTAAATGTCCGTAATTTTATCGTCTAAGCAAAACCTCAAACTACTTTATTATATCGAGAGTATAAAAAAATCTACAAATTTAAAACGTTAGAATGTTCAAGAGAAACAGAATTTCAGAATATGTAAGTTTATGTTATGTTGTAATAGCAGCTTTACAACATAACATAAACATACGCAAGTATCCCAGAGGTGTAGGCAGAGACCAGCGACTGCCACTTGCTACGATCCTGACAGATCACTTTCGCTTCATCAACATTCATTAGTCTGCATGCACACACGCCAATTTCGGGTACTTTTTATCTTGCCGTTTGCTAATACATCCCCTATTTGGTCAAAGTATGTCCACCTGGGTGGCCAGGACATCCGATTGGGACGCCCCTTACAGGCCCTTCTACCCACATTCGCTCGATATTATATATTTGTTTCGTCAATCCTTCTTCCTTCGTCCTCTCCACATGTCCAAACCAACGCAACGTTCCTTTCTCAGTTCTAGTCACTACATCCTCTTTCAGTCCACAACGTTCTCTAATCAATCTATTGGGTATCCCGTCATTCAAAGTAACACCTCACATACTTTTCAAAGACCTCATTTTACCGCATTAATCCTACTTTCTTGATTGTTCTGCCATATCCAAATCTCGCTACCATACAAAAGTGTTGGCACCAGCACTTCATTATGGAAAGCCAATCTAGCTCTTTTGGAGCTGTTTTGGCTACTCACGAAAGAGCGCCGTTAATTATACAATATACAATTGAGAATCGTTTAAGCTGTTCCATACTAATACATCTAATCCGAGCTTTTAATAATAGCATTTGGGAACGTACTTTGTACAAAGTAGCGTAGAGGTTTTTACCACCATCTGCACGGATATCACGTCTCTATTACTACATATTCTTTGTCCCGCTATGCACGCGGGGTCAGACAAGGACGGCTACACTGATTGATTGGAGGTGTAACGGGGAAGAAAGAGAAAAGTAAAGTTTAAAGTTGCGTCTGCTTAAGTGCCCGTGGAGTTCAATAAAAAATGGCGGTCGCCCTACCTGGTGATCCCCTGATTCTGTTTGTACATTTTTCTTAATGTTTGGGTATTTCGTTAAGATTGAGATCGGAACAACTTGAGAAGTTGGCGAAATTGATCGACGAGGACGCGAAATTTGTTTTTGTTCTGCTGAGGGGATTTATTTGTTTTCGTGCCGCGGAAAAGTTTTTTGTAGTTTTTTAAAACTCGTAAATAGAAGTATCGCAGTAGTATGTAGTAAGTATGTATGAAGGTACTTAAATAATTTTAGCTAGGTTGGTTTTGTACAACAGGTTTTAGTTTATAGGTAACTTAGTTTTTCTTGCCTCAACTACTGCATGCTCTCAGATAGCATGTTTTTGTCACAATATTCTGTCAAACAGATCTCAGCGAGACAACCCATCCCTCACCCAAGTGAAACTGCAGTTGCTATTTTCTACGTTATAATAGGTCATTGACCCTCGGCACAACCCTCATTTTTGTCACAATCGAACTGTTTTTAAATCTCTGGTTCGAAATTCAAACATTTAGTGTTTCTTTTTAACAGACTTCAAAAAAGGAGGAGGTTATCAATTCGACGCGTATATTTTTTTTATTTTTTTTTATTTGTCTATGTTCCTCTATAACTCCGTCAAATCTTAACCGATTTCGACAAGTCTTTTTTTGTTCGAACAGGTATAACGTCCCATTAGTCCCATTTTAATTTGGTGAAGATGATGGAGACTTTCAGAGACGAAGAACGGAACTCTTCAATGGACAGCAGTAAATAAGCCCTATTGGGGCCCATCCTTTAGTAATGTCCGTATGTTTCATAAAATAGCGTAAAAGTAGTCCCAAGTTAATTTGGTGATGTTCTCGTGAGGACTTTCGAAAATGGAAATTTAGAAGATCAAATTTTAAAGCCACGAATTATGGTTATAGGGGACTTAATTTTTTTTCCCGCTCCCCCACTAAAAATTGAAAAATAATTTTTTTTAAATAAAAAATAAAAAATAAAAACCGACTTCAAAACACTACAGCACTAAAAAGTTAGAAATTAATTTAAATAATTAGAAGTAGAAGTATTTATACATGTAGGTATTGTAGAAGTATAATTTGTAGTCGGTGCCCAGTTTCAAGACCAGCACATATATTTTGGGCACCGGCTCCAAACTATAGTGTTTTGAAGTCGGTTTTTATTTTTTATTTAATTTTATGACGTCACCATCCTTTGCATCTCCTGCAAAGGATTTTAAATTTGTAACTGGCCATTGTCTTCGAAAGCGGATGATGTTAGAGCATTTTATTTCTTCAAACAGTGGCGCCAGTCTACTATGCGTAGTTAGAACTAGGTAAATAGTTGACCTTTTAAAAGGACTAAGCTATTTGGCTGGGTAAGTTTAATCATCATCATCAGCCATTTGACGCCCACTGCAGGACATAGGCCTCCCTCATGGTTTTTCAAGCTTCCCGGGTAAGTTTAATAAAGCTGATAAAATAAAGAACATATTAGCCATTACTTCCCATGGCGTACGATGGAATTCCCACACTACTATATATTTAAAATTTTAATAAAGTTACTTACTGATTTAAAAAGTGACGAAAAATTTAAGGAATGAAAGAAAGAGAAATATGAAAGAGTGAGAGAGAGAGATA
Source organism: Yponomeuta malinellus (assembly GCA_947308005.1). NCBI lineage: Eukaryota > Metazoa > Arthropoda > Insecta > Lepidoptera > Yponomeutidae > Yponomeuta > Yponomeuta malinellus. The sequence continues at coordinate 7,417,844 of OX371019.1, forward strand.
GGCCGCTAGGTACAGGTCATCATTATCAGGGGCGTAATGCTCAAAAACGTCGTTAAGCCAAGTCAGAGGCCTTAGGGCGGCTTGACAACTTCTGACAGTAGACGAGCCACTAGTCTACAAGCCTCCACCAATCCGGACTTGGCCCCCGTGGTGGAGTATGGCCTATACCTTCCTCAGGGAAGAGACCCGTGCCCCTCGGTGGGGACATAATGGGTTGATGATGATGAATGCTCAAAAACAGATTTAAATAGTGCCCAACTTAGTGCCTTCAGTTCAAGCTTATATTTTATTTGTCCAGGTACTTGTAGCTTTTTGCTGAACTGACCTAGGCCAGCCCTGGTGCATACATATTTTAAAAACCAATACTCAGTTAACCAAGAACATATTATTATTGTAAAATGTATTGAAATAACTTTAAATGAGGTGAAAACACAATTAAATGGTCAATCATTTCGTTCCAGCAGCGAACAAACAAACAGTTGCCGAATTATTTATTATTCGCTGACATTTGTTCGCTACAATTGGCAGTGCAGATGCATTTTTAATTGCGATTCGTGTTAATTGCTCTTTATGTTATTCAAAGGTGGTAAAGTAAAAACGGGTCCGTGGATGCGGATGGCAAAGGACCGTGAGAGATGGCATTTGGGGGAAAAGGCCTATACCCAGCAGTGGGCAGCGGTGGGTTGATGATGATGATGATGATGATAATGATGATGATGATGAAGAAAAAACGAGTTTTTGAAGTTAGCTGAGATTACAACAGAGTTGAGCAATGATTATAATAATAATTAAAACATCCACACAAAAAAATCATTTGGGCTGGTCCCAACTAGGAATTCCTGTGCTAAGAGAACTAGACAAGGACGTCAAAGTACGGCGGCCCTCAGCGAGAATCGAACCCGTCGTGTTTATAGTTAAGCATGGTAACGCTCGACCATCGAGGCAGTCAACATTTACAAATGCGTAAGTTTAATGACACCTAAACTGAACGACTCAACAGATTTTAAAGAAAGTATTTTTACACAAACCTCTTTCGCTTCATCAACATTCATTAGTCGATGCATGCTCGCCTGCCGGTTTCGGGTACTTTTTATCTTGCCCTTCGCTGTTACGTCCCCTCTTTGGTCGAAGTATTCCCAATTTATACCATGTATGTTTTGGTTTCGTGAATCTCGTACAAAAATATCACCTACGACTTATTGAATAACTTAAATGAAATGGATTTATTTAATAGTTGGCACATTCGTCATTCATAGCCTGTCCGTAATATATGAGTCAGATTTAAATTCCTCTAATATACATTGAATAAGACTCTAACACGCGTCACACCTCACGTTTTGAATCCTATCACTTTGTATTAAAGATATTTTTTGCTTAGCACTTTAGTGCAAACACGACATCAAGTCGGCAATTGTCATGTAAATTTTACGTGACAATTGCTTCTCCAGCAAATCATAGCAACTGACAATGATAGGTTTTTTCGTTAGTCATTCTATTTGTTTAGTCAATGTAGAGAGTTGTTACATGTACAGTCGTCGGTATATACTTTCACAGACGTGTACTCTACTCAGTTACGTTACGGGTGGATTTGCAACTAAAATATTAATCACCTGACGACTGTACTACCTGACGCATTGGGTAATGTAAACCACATTAACATAACCATGTTTGTTATAGACTGGTGCATAAGTTATATTATTCTAAATATTATTGTTCTAAATATTGAGAATCTGAAACACGACTTATATTATTACTTGTGAGTTGCAGAACTTTTGTTGTGGCTTGAAAATTTTCGCGGGTTCTCGGGTAAATTTATTTATTTATTTCTTTTTATTGACAGACATGATCCAAGTTTTGTTAGTAGCAATAAATAAAGAACTTAGTCTATTGTTAGTATTGAATGTCTAGCAATGGTTTGGTACGTCTCATTAAGACCCAAATCAGTGGATTATCCAGCCGTGATTTAATTGCGCTCAGAATGCTATTGCCGCTTCCGCACATTCTGCTTAGTAATGACGCTGATTTTTTTCGCCAGATGGCGTAAAAACCATCTAGTCGGGCCTCGGCAAACATTGACGAGGCGCGGTAACCGCAACAGGACCCTGAACGCATTGTTAAATGGGAGCGTTGTGCGTAAATAGGTCACGGGTTCAAGTCCCGGCGTGGGTGGTAGCCTCTAAATAAGTTTAACAATAGTACTTCTATAGGAAGTACTTGAAGAAAGTATCTTCTAATAATAAACACGATCATTATTATGGGCACGGTTGGGTATTGTATATGTATGTGTCACAGAAGCTACTAATCATTCAAGCCATTATCTACAAAACTACACGTTACATTCGAGGCACGCGATAGAAGTAAACTTGATAATGGATGTTCAAAACAAAGCCTTAATTTTTCTAAATAACAAAATATGCATTGTTTTATAAGCATTATTAAGTACCTTTTTATATTTCTATAAAAAAGTCTATTGTAAAACTCTTTCAGTGCAGCAGCAATTACGTTTCTACCACGTTTCGACTGTATTTCGCTTTGATCTAGATAATTTTTTTTTATATACTATTAAATTAAAAAAATATTATAGTAAGGTTAGATATTTCTTGAATTAATGAGATGACGGAATGACCTAAAACGAGCAACCAATTATCATTCATTAAAAATTTTAAAATTCCGGGACCCTAGGAAAAACAAATTATCATACAGGTAAAGATGACGATCTTAATCGTGTGGCTCTTCTTACTACGATTAAATAAATTTCGGGATTCGACGAAAAATAATTCACGTTCCTATTTGACGGTATTTTCACAGCTCCGCTAACTCCGTTTTATGTTATGCAGAGATGGGTTTGGGAGAATGTCTTTACATAAATCAATCAATCTGTCCGTACTCGTCCACTGCTAGACATAGGCCTCGCCCAAGGCACGCCACTGCCTTCTGTCCTCGGTCATCCTCATCCAGCCACTGCCAGCAATCTGCCTCAGATCGGCGTCCTACACTGTGTTTGCCAGCTCGTGGTCTCCATTCGAGAACCTTTGCACCCCATCGACCTTATAAATATCTTCGAACTAAAACTTCCGTAAGCACTACACATTTTTAACTTAATTCCGGATTCACTTGTTTTTTTTTTGTCGGAAGAGTCCGACCAGGTTTCGCTCTGATTCGCAGAGCTTAATCATGCTGAGTTAATCGTCGGATGCCCGTCTCTGACTGCGGACGAGCGCGCGGCGCGCCATGATTAAGCTCTGCGAATCAGAGCGAAATCTGTTCGAACTTTTCGACAAAAAAACTAAGTAAGTAAATCCGGAATTAAGTTAATAATGATATCTTCGTTCAACTAATTCCGCTCAGTTATTCCCTGTAATCCACAAACGCATGTCCGGAGCTTAGTGTAAAATATAAAAAAAATATAATTCACACTTTTTCCAATTTTAAGTTCTCGCTGTACAAGAACAGTAGGCTCCTCGCCAGCTGAATGCATTTATATTCAGCCCATCCCTATCAGTGCTTATTACCCAAGTGCAGCTTCCTACTGTGTGTGCCGAAACACGGGAAATTAAAAGAAGCCCAGAATAATCTCATCACGATAAAGATCTTAAAACGACATTAGCAATCACGTCCGTGAATACAAACCCTGCTTAAACGGTGCCCATTGTTAACGGTTGTTAGAACAAAGCTTTCTATTTCACGCGGCTTAGTTTGGGAGTATAGTATAGTCATATATAGTGCAGCTACAGACGGAATGAAATGATGCTAAGTAAATTATGAAGTAGATAAGTGGACAGGGTTGGCAAGTTTAAAGACAAGTGTTTTAAAACACGTTTAGTTTCAAAAGTAGAATATTTTCTCCATTTGTACTTTTGAAAGTGAAACACATGTTTTTCACAAATAGAGATTATCCTAAATTTCAAAAGTAGGTACAAATGGAGATAAAACTGTTCTTATTAATGTTTTAAATAGGGTTTACACATGTTTAAAAAACAAATGAAATACCTACGCTGTAATTATAAGTGGATAGACGATAGAATGGTGGATAATCTCCATTAGTAGGTACAGTGAAATTTTAAATTTTTGTTGTTAAATCGTCCTTAACCCGACTGATTAGAGTACATAAAATATATGTAAATGTTGATGTGCAGTCGAATGTACCGAGAGAATACCGAATGTACAGTCAATAAAACAAAAATAAAAACAAAACAATCGAGAAGAGAATGTGAGGCATAGAATCGAAGGCAGCCGGGTACCATACAATGACGTATGGCACCCAGCCACCTTCGATTCCAAACGCCTCAGGTGCTTCTGTGACAGCAAAAAAGGGGCTCCTACTCAGCATACACACATGTTTAGTATTAAGTTATATAATGTCAATGGCTTTCCTAAAACTAACTAAAAAAAAAATTAAAAAAAATGTGCTACGTGGGAACAACAATTCATGGTTTCCTATGACAATTCGATGTACATTGCGACATCGAATTGTCATAATAAACTATGTATTGTTGTTTTATGAAACGAGCACCCGGACACAAAAACCAAAAAACAAAATCAAATTGTTTTTATTCAACATAACACAGGAACTGTGACTTGATGGACGTTACAAGTAAAACTAGGTGTCCATTTCAAAAATAGACAAAACTACTTAGTTTTTCCAAATATGTTTCTTAATTAACAGTAATACCTAGAACAGATTGAACTGGCTTTAATTCCAGACATCTTTGTCATCTAAATAATCTTCAATCATGCGTTTTGGCACAAAGTGTACATTTTGTTCACCGCGTTTCTGGCAAGCTTATTGTATCTTCAGGGATCCTATTGTAGAAACCTATACAATTACACATAAAAGAACATCTTTGCCAGTCTACATCTTGGGAACGAAAGTGTATGTGTACTTATTTCTAGAATTTACATTGTGTTTGCTACCTACAGTTTTTGAGTGACTGATATTTTTCCTGACATACATAATATTCTCAAAGACTGACTAGCAACGGTCAGGATGTTAGTTTCCTTAAAGAAATCTCTTAACGAATCCCTTGACGCTCAGTCCACCAGGAAGCCACGGGCTCAATCGGGACAAATATACATAAAATAATAATAATAATTGTTATTATAATTGACGCAGCGTAGTTTTATCAAGAGATCGCAAAGCAAATAGCAATAATTACACGATGTTCAATGATCGAAAGCGCGCGCGCAGTGGCGTATGAAATAGCGTTACGGGCCAAATAGAGAAAGTAAATGAATTAGAGGAGTCAGCTTAAATTAATTGATTGGCCGAGAAGCTCGTTCACTTGGAACAGCGAGAGGGCGTCTTGATGGTCTATTAGGTTTAAAATTTACACACGTATTTTAGATATTTACTACATTGAAGCTTCAAAGATTTTATTCAGTTGCGTGCGGCCGTGCAGGTGAAATTAAATAAAAAAACCGGCCAAGTGCGAGTCGGACTCATGCACCAAGAGTTCCGTACCGTTATCTATACAAAATTAGACAGAAAGATCGAAAAAAACGGAAAAAAATCACGTTTGTTGTATGGGAGCCCCCTTTAAATATTTATTTTATTCTCTTTTTAGTAGTTTTTGTTATAGCGGACACAGAAATACATCATCTGTGAAAATTTCAATTTCAAAATTTCTGCCTAGCTATCACGGTTCATGAGATACAGTGACAGACAGACAGACGGACAGTGAAGTCTTAGTAATAGGGCGGGACCCTATTGGCACCAGATATTCAACCGGAGAAACCGACTTAGTAAACGTTTTGTATTCAGCCTATATACAGGGCACAGGCCTTCTCTCAGAGAGAGAGTATGGGCCCGATCACCAAGCGTGCCCACCGCGGATTGGCGATTTCAAGCGCCGAGGTATGTGAACACCTCAGACACTCAGGTTTCCTCACGATGTTTTAAGTCACCGCTAGCGAGTGGTATTGCTACTATAACTAGAAAACAAAGTCATTGGTACAAGCCGTGATTCGAACCCACGACCTCCCGAATGAGAAGCCGGTGTTCTACCGCTCCGCTAACACCGCTTTGTAAACGCTCGTGTCTAAACGCTCAGTAAACTTTTTAGTGGTAAGAAATACCTAGCATTAAATTTATTGGAACTTCAGAGCACAACGAAACTGAAAGCATATTTTGGCTAAACTATAAAATAAATGTACTCAATTGTAACGCAAGTTGGCTAAGAGTGGAGGGGCTGACCCAATTTTTAAATCTGCATGCCTCTTCTGAGTGGGCTAGATTGAAGCGTTACATAACTTTTCAATTGCGACAGCATTGGAATAGATGTTTGGCAGATGTCATTGCGGGAGTTTTTCACTTCCGAGCTCCTAACTTCTGACTCCTGCTCCTATAATATTACGCGCACCAAATCCTTAACGATTCCAATCATCTAACTGTCAAATTCTATACTAATTAATCTATATCGCAAACGTCACGATGCCGACAGGATTTGGTGCGCATACTTAGGCGCATACATTATTGAGGGCAAGTGTCGTGGCGGCAGAAAAAAAAAAGACTCCTTAACGTTAGAGAATGGAATGCAATCGTCAGCATCGAAAATCAGTATCGCTTGGCATAGAGAAGAGAGAAATATGCAGAGCTGACGGACAATCTCCAATAGCGGAGAGGCACTGAAAAAAGAAGAAGTTTTTATTACCATCTTCTACCGGTCTTCATTTCTCCGTCCGCAATCTTTCCAATATGAAATTGCCTGGAAGAAGCTATTAGCAATTAGGCCGCTATTTGTAACTTTCGTAACTGATGTCACTGTATTTATTTTCTGGTTATTACAATAAAGAATATTCTTATCTTATCTTTTGTTTTTCTGTATGTGTTTGAAGGTTCGCCTTAACGCGCAGTATGTAAATGAAAAGGCTGAATTTGTAATGTAGTGAACTATTCCTTTGTTTTAAAATTTACCGAATTCCGTATTTTCAGTTAAAAATTCTACAGAATTAAAAATGACATCGGGTATTTCGTTTCATAAATCTCGTTGGACCAAGCGAAAGCCTACATAAACTGACGACAAAAATTTAATTATCGGACCAGCTGTGTTAAAGGTCCATTCAGAAGAGAAGTGACGCAAGAATTCTCAAAATCGATCCCGCGGCATAAAGAAAAAAACTCCGAATAAGGCATTTCAAAGAAATTGCTCCTGTTGAGAGCACAATGCAACGCTCCTGATGTCGGTGCGCAGGCGATTCCCGGCGGCCATCTTTGTTACGCACAATGAATGTCGCCGTATGTGACGAAACGACAAAATGACAGAACTGTCAAATGACCAGAGAATACAATTAATGATTAATAAATTAATCGGGCGTTCCTTTAGAAAATTAGTTAACAAACTCGTTTCTTGGATTTTGGAAGAGCGTTTACGTAAATGTATGGGTTTTTTAAGGTTAAAGTGGTTCGAGTCTTTGCTTAATCGTGCGGCTTAACAATGAAGCTACCTTTTGACCTTAGAGGTGGAAAATCCCGTTTTTCGGTTTTCTAACTTGTAAGGTCACTTCACGTACCCATTAGATACAATATTTACGTACCTTGTCAGATCTTAAAAAACCTATTTAGAGGTGGAATGTTTAGCCTCTAAATAGGTTTTTTAAAATTGTCCTCAGCACGGGTTAGTGCAACAAAAAGAATTTAATCTTGTTAGATCTATTATATTTCGTAACTAACGTACTTTTCATATACGGTCCTATGATTTTGGCCGCTGACTTTGTTTCTTCGATGAAACAAGATACTATATTTTAGCTTCTGAAATGCCAGAAAGAAACTAAAAAACTAAAATTCGACTCAAGACTATGCTACAACTGCGCCAGTGTCCCAAAAAATCTTTACTAACTTAAATTAGTCTTACTCTGAGATCCGTTAATATGGCGATGGTACCGTGGCTTGTGCTGATTTCCAACCGAATTAAACTTAACATCAGCGTTGCGTTACACGGTCATCAATCAAAGTCGCTGACGTCATTCTCCGCTGATTTGCTGCCACAACTTTCGGGTCCGTGAGTTTACAGCGAACGTACCTACGGCTCGCTAGCGTTTTTAATCACGACTTAATAAAATATTGTTACGGAAACGAAACATTTATTTTTATAGGAACCATTCTATTATTTTAATGATGATGATGATGAAACTCACGCCAATACCCTGGGAGCTAGAAAGAGACTAAAGTTTGGCACTCGTCACGACCCTGACGAGCCTCTTTCTTCGTAACAATCACATACCAAAATATTCTTCATATTATGGGTCGGTTACCAACGGACTTTGCCGTGCAGAACAATGACCGGCTCTTATAAAACCAATCCGTCGATTCATAAGTTTAACAAAGCTTAATATGTGACAGTCGTATTGAAGGTATAGACAATTCGAGAAAACGAAGAAGCAATAAAAACTGTGGCGTAAAGAAGAATATTTTAAGACTTTGAACAGAAGTTACACAGAAGAATAAAATCGAATTTAGATTGGCAGTTAATAGTGCGGTCAAAGGCGGTCAACTGTGTAAATAAATAATTAATTGACGTGTTTCACTAATACCGAATATCGTTATTTTTCGTGGACAAAAGGCTTTAAGTATTTTCTTTGCTGCATTTTCTTTCAACCCACGAATCGACTTATGTACTTAAGAATTCTAAAAATATTTGTTCACGGAGGGCGTGAATATTCAACTGTTACTGGTGGTTTGTTCGAAACTCGCTCTTATATCGCCCACGATAAGAGGTACCGTGGTCTCCGAGACTAGCCGACAGTACCCTTGTAATCCACGACGACAATACCGTCTAGACATGCCCCAATACCTTTCCAAGCTGCATTAACCATGAATAAGACATTTGACGCAACAATCCCATTCCCACGTAACAAGGCATTTAGTCAGCCTACAAGTTACAATGAGAGGTTGAAATGTAAAAGTTCAAATTATTTGTATCGATGTTAGATAACCATCTTTGGTTGAGATTGCGAAATCATGAGACAATAAGGGCGTTAACATCTATCGTTAATCGACAGCAGTGTGTCTAGCATGCGCTCGATAATGATGCATTGACTTTTCATTTCACTCTTCGGGAATCGTGCAATGTGTGGCGAAGAGTAGTGTGGCTTTCAACGACTTGTTGAAACTGCTGTAAAGTTTTTACTTAAAAAAAGTGAGCGACTATTTGCCTCTCACTCACCATAGTTGGGAACGTGGTGTGAGCATAGGTTTGTACGCTCGAAGCGTGAAAGAGTTTTGTAGAGTGAAATAGCGCGCAAGATTATCTGGTCTATATCGAGCGCATGCTAGACTGACTGAACTATTCAGGTCACACGGTCCATCATGTCAGAGTTTAGATAATTAATTTGACACTCTCTTCGTTCTGAACTTAAGAGAACTGCCATTATGAAATGCGAACTTTTGAATCCGGTTCGAGTTTTGACATTTGATAGCTGATTCCCTCTGATATAGACAATCTAGTGCATAACGATGACAAGCTGTACAAGAAAGTAAATGGTATTATTTTGTAGCATTTGCGACCGTAATGTGACGCGACAGCAAAAATTGTAGGCTGTATTATCGATAAGCACGACAAAGGCCGAATCCTGTAAAGGTGTTTTACACTGAATTATACATTAGAACAAGTATTTTTAAAATGTGAAAATACTGTTGGAGTAGCTAATAAATAATAATAATTCTATTCCCGACACATGCCATTGTCAATGTTAAAATTGCTACCGAAAGAGGGTCCAAATGACCCCTTTCAAAAACCAACCTGCGTCCCCAAATGGCGTCCAATCGAGTCTGGTCGTTAGGCGTAACTAGAATCGACAAAGGAGGTCCATTAGACCACGCGAAGTGTTAAGATAGAGAGAGCGACGCCCACAAAGCAGCGCAGGGTTAGAGGTCGTAGCTCATCTTTTTAAACGCGGGTCTCGATTCTAGTAACTTACAATGGTTGTTGTTAAATGAGGTCCAATAAAGAGGTTTCGATCCGGAGGCGATTTGTTACTTAAAAAAAATAGAGATTGAGTTAGATCGCAGGAGTACCACAAATTTTAAATCTTTTTGTGATTTCAAAGTTTTTCCATGGAAAAAGTTCTTCGTATTGACGAGTATCACCCTCCATTTCTAATGTCATAGAAATAATGTCATAGAAATAAATAAAACTACAATAATGTCATAGACCAGGTGCGGCACTACAGGTTGAATGACGACGTAAGTGACGCATTTTGAAGCGCTCAGATGTAAAAAATACTAATGTATTATTGTCAAACTCTGACATTTTAGCACGACATAACGCGCGACTAGCGCCATCATCCTACTAGGAGTCATTTAACGCGCTCAAATGTCAAAAGTCGCGACTTTCCATTGCATTACTTGTGAAATTCTGACATTACAGCGCCACAAAACGCGCAACTCACGCCGTCATGCTACCTATTCTCGTCATATTCCACCGAAAAATATGTGGTAGAATGAGGCCCAGGGAATTATCTTAGCTGATGCTGTAAGCTCGCCTTAATGGGTTAGGTAATGAGATAGTGAGCAGGGTCAAATCGACCCGGGTACGATAATTGCCGATTGTGACTTATCCATTCAAACACACCTCTGTCTGACGGTTTATTCTCGCTGTCCACCGTTGGATCGTGACGTTCATGATATGAATGATTAGGTTAAGGTTTTTTGCAACACTGTTAGAAACAGTGAAAACAGCCTAGTTTGTCACGTAATTTCGAAATGACAGCAATAACTTCCACAAAACACAATCACTTGACCTGGTCCCAAACTAGGATACCCTGTGCTATGGTAACCAGGCAAGGACCTCACATACATGGAAAAACACACTGACTGAGGCCATTTAAAAAAAAAACTTCAATACATTAGAACTAGTTTATGTAGTTTATTCATTCAGTTCCGAGTGGCGCCGGATTAAGAATAGCGTCACTCCATTTCCTTCCGTGGATGTCGTAGAAGGCGACTGAGGAAATAAATTACCAGGAGATGGGCATCAGCGTCTTCCTGAGATTTCAACCGCATACTGCGATCGCCAGTCCCGCTGCCAACCGTGGCGATTATGGCAAAACCCCTCATGGTTACTAAAAGCCTGTGTCCTGCAGTGGCGTCAAATGGCTGATGATGATTCATTTGGTATTCTACATAGAACATGTCATAAAGTAAATGAGTACCGTTATGTCTCTTCAGATTACTTAAAAAGGAAGCGGTATACATAAACTTAAGTGGTATTAATTTAGAATTAATTCTCTGTTTCGGAACCCGCAGTAAATAAATAATTATAATTAAAAATTAAACCCGACTTGGAAACACTACAGCACTAAAAAGTTAGAAATAATTTAAAATATTAGAAGTATGTATACATGTAGGTATTGTAGATATATAGTTTGGAGTCAGTGCCCAAAATATATGTGCTGGTCATAAAACTGAATGAAAACAAATTATACTCCTACAGTACCTACTTGTATACATACTTCTAATTATTTAAATTATTTCTAACTTTTAAGTGTCTTTCGAAATCATTAGGCCTTATTTACTGCTGTCCATTGAAGAGTTCCGTTCTCCATCTCTGAAAGTCTTCATGAGATCTTCACCAAATTAAAATAGGACGTTATATCTATTCGAGCAAAAAATAATTGTCGAAATCGGTTAGGATTTGACAGAGTTATGCTATGCTAAAAAAATACGCGTCGAATTGATACCTACTCCTTTTTTGAAGTCGTTTAAAAAGGAAGCGGCAGACATAAACGTAAGTAGGTATTTATTTAGAATTAATTCTCTGTTTCGAAACCAGCAGTAAATAACACTGATTGCTGATTTCAGATTTCCGCGTATAAACTGAAACGTTTGAAATCGGTAATCAAATTGTTAATGCTCTGTTAGTGAGCCTCGTATTTTTCTTGAGTTTGCACTTTGATCTCAGAAAGATTTCAAGAAGAAAGATATTTTACTATACCAACAAGACACATCACAGAAACAAAATAAGCAGATAAGTAGCATAATATGCACAACAACAGAAAGAAAACTAAATACACAACAGACAAAACAAATAAAACAGGACTATGTGTGCCGCGAATTATTCTGTTAGCAAGAAGGCCGCTCATTGTACTTTTTCATTGTAACTTTCATATTTTATGTCTCGCTTTTTGTGTGCAATAAAGAATATTCTTATCTTATTATATTTTCTTTGCGTCTGAAAATCTACAAGGTTCGTCGCATGCTACGAGTATCTCAAGTGCAATAAAAGTAGGTATAAATAAATAAATAAGAAGCATTTGATATGGTCCCTTATCTGTTTTTTTTTTCGGGTGGCTTCGTGAATTGCTGTGGACTACTCGAAATAAACAGTTATTTTGACTTATAACCAGCTAGTGTCCATTAAACCAATAACCGTCCAAATGTAATTTAACGGCTATTGGCCCTAACAACTACATGGGGCCTGTTTCATAGAACTACAATTCGTGGTTTGCTACATTACAAAGTCGATTAACCCACAGATTATCTTGTAAACGCTGGTACGCAATGTACCTCGAATTGTCCTAATAAACTACGAATTGTAGTTTTATGAAACTCGGCACCGAAGCGCATTCTTACATCGAATTATCCGCAAATAAGTCCGTTCATTTAACGGACCTTTACGATCTTCTTCCGTGAATGACGTTTGAGAAAGGCGGCGGGTCGTTTGGACCCCTTTTAGTATGTCTTTACTGTCCTCGCTGAACTGGGAGTAATTAATTGTGCGATTCGGTGGGATTTTTAGGGTTGTTCCCTCTCCAACCAAAAGTGGTGAGGCCTTATTTTTGGTGAGAGTAGTGCCGTACTTTTGTTGAACATTCACACGAGGAAAGAATATTATGGTTATAGGGTAGCTTTGAAAGGGATTGCTTATTCTATAGTATGTATAAATGTGTCCTTTAATTTACAACGAATTCTATACCATTGATAGGGGGTCCAAAATTAACGGTTAGTTATTCTACTCTAAAATGCTCCCATGTATCATCATCATCATCATCATTCAGCCACAAGAAGTCCACTGCTGGACGTAGGCCTCCTCCATGGATTTCCAAAAAGTCATCTGTCCATCTTGTGGCTGGTCGTCCTACGCTGCGCTTGCCGATATGTGGTCTCCATTCGAGAACTTTTCGGCCCCATCGGCCATCAGTTCTGCGTGCTATGTATAAGCAGCCTATATACGTACCACTGTAGGGCACAGGCCTTCTCTCAGGGAGAGAGTATGGGCTTAATCACCACGCGTGCCGACCGCGGATTGGCGATTTCAAGCGCTGAGCTATATGAATAGCTCACACTCAGGTTTCCTCAAGATGTTTTCCTTCACCGTTAGCGAGTGGTATTGCTACTATAACTTCACAAATGTACATAACTTAGAAAACAAAGTCATAGGTACATGCCCGCACTGGGAATTGAACCTGGGTCTCCCGCTTCCGAGTCCAATGTTCTACCCACTAGGTTACCACCGCCACATGCTCCCATATCCGAACGAAAACTGATCGTACAACGATGCAATGCCCGGTAGATAACTTGAACAAAAATCCGCGCAGTGATGATGAGTTGGAGATGGACGCCTAAGAGCAGCTTTTTTTTAACTAAGTGTTAATTGACTACTATAACTTCACAAACCGCCAAGGAAAACTTCGTGAGGAAACCTGAGTGTCTGAGCTATTCACATACCTCAGCCTTTGAAATTGCCAATCCGCAGTGGGCAAGCGTGGTGATTAAGCCCGTACTATCTCCCTGAGAGAAGCCCTGTGCCCTACAGTGGGACGTAAATAGGCTGCTTATACGTTAATTGACTAAACTAAATCCATCCCCCGTCAAGGAGACCCGAAATACCAACGTCCAAACAAAGTCAAAGAATTTTGATTGAGTTATTAGTTGGCAATTATAGTTACACTCTTGCTTATCCAAGAAGAATACTATACACTCTTCCTTATCAAACAACAAACTTTGGCCTTTGGATCTACGTAATGAGATGATATATCCAGCGTCCAGTGGCACCTTCACTCACACTAGATGGGTGAAGGAACCACTCGGACGCTGCAGTGCCTGGGAAATTGTTTTAGATGGAGTAGGCTTGCCCAGCACCTATACCAGCCCGACAGCTTAGTCGGCCTAGCCCACAGGAACAGGAGAACTGAAAATATATAGCACCGCACCAGGCGGCATCTAGTGGAGAGTTTGAGACTACGGTTGCAGACGAGGTGGCTCATTTTAATAAACGTAGCTCTAGCTTGTTCGATGCAACATCTGACTTCCACACTGTGATCATCTTGTTCGTTCACAATACAGCCAAGATATTTATATTGGTGAACCCTCTCCAGAGGTTGGTTCCTGACGTGGAGGGTGGCAGCTGACGGTGTACATCCGACAACCATGAATTTGGTCTTTTTGGTGTTTATATGCAGACCATTGTGGGAACTGATCGCCTCAACCCGTAGTAGCAATACCACACGCTAACCGTGAAGGAAAACATCGTGAGGAAACCCGCGGCATTGTTGGCTTCGCACGTATTGACTTGTCAAAACACACTAGAATAAGAAATAAAACCAGAATAGAATAGATTGCGCGTGGTTCTACAGCTTGATTGAACATTTATAACCGAACTCTGTTTGTGTTCTTACAACTTTATTGCTTTAAGAGATTTTACAACTTCGTTTTTATTGCGGTAAAATGAGGTTTATGACCTCTTTTGTCATTTGCCCAATTTGTTTGACGAATAGGCGTGAGGTATCATTAATTCATTCATTCACGTGCCCACTTACACTAACTTTGTAAAACCGTATCCCACAAAAACACACATGTTAAAATTCAGCCAACTTCTCGTCTGAAAAAAATGTGTTTCTACAAAAACCAAACTTTGCAAAGTTCATTGTCCAAGGAAAAATATAATTGTTTCGATAAGCATGGGTATATCTTTAGTAATCTGTAGAATTCTAAAGGACCCGATCGGGCAACCATAACAGTGGTTTTAAATTGTTCTGTCCAATCTAACAGGCAATCTAAACTGCAAATTTTCAGGTTATAATGAGGGCTTGCCAAATATGATACCTGAATTTATAATTTACGTAAAACATTTCAATGCTAATGAAAACACGTGAATATGCATTAGTCGCTAAAAGTACGCTCGCTGCTTTCGGGTACTTTTTAACTTGGTAAAGTTTAGATTAGTCTACAGATTAGTCTAGCCGATAAGTTGTATTGTTGTAGTTTGTGTAAGTGTTGCACAGTGCGGGCCTACTTGGCTTGCGCATTCTGTGCGCTTTAGACTGTTAACTCAATATGAATAGTCATCTTTTACGGATAACCGTCGATAATTTTACCTTTATTTCGTTTGGATTAAATCTGCTTTCCGAATGAAAATCAACCTTAGTTCCTACCGGGGAAGCTCGGTATTTGTAAAACATTCGCTGTAAGAGCGTGTACAGTTTACGGTGTTACGTGAAAATGCCAGTTTTTTACGAATTCTATGAGCCATGTTTATAATACTTTTAGAATATCAGCAAAGACCCCGTTAGAGCCTTTTTTTCGCTTAAACGAAAAAGTAAATCGGCCTCAAAAAACTAGTTACGCTATGGTAATTCGCCGCGGCGTCTACTCGAGAACTTAAGAACTTTCGGCTTCTGAGGTTCTAGCTACTGAATTTGAAAGTCATTTTTGTTGTAGGTTTTTTCGTGAAGTTGAAGAAGATGAAAACTCTGCCTTTAGTTATTCCACTACCTGAATGAGCCTTAAATAAACAGCCCATATTTTATACGTCTCACAGCGGGAAACAAGCCTTCTCCTTATAGAAGGATTAATCAAAGAGGGATTAATCTCAGAGGGCTTAGTCACGACGCGTGTCAATTTCTAGCGCTGTGGTATGTTAACAACTCAGACGCTCAGGTTTCTTCACGATGTTTTCCTTCGTTTTCGTGGGTGGTGATTTGTGCATGATTGTGTGCCTATTGTCTGGCTATTCTACGCTAATTATGTCGATAACGTTATTTTCATACTTACTCGTAGTTATAGTACTTCGGTGGGTGTGCGAAATTAGCGCCGCTATATAGCCTTAAAACAACCCCATCACTAGATGCAAGTCATATAAAACGTCACCGGCATTATTATAATGGCCGGACTGTTATATGTCTAAACATAAATATATATATATATAGCTGTACTATATTTACTATATTTGGTCATCTTACGCCCCCTCGTCGCTTGCCTTCAAGTGATACAGAGTACAGCAAGCAAAAAATTGTGATATTTTTTATAACTTTCATCTTTTAAGCCGGGTTTTGACGGTCTTAGTACGCTCGGACAGTGTGCGTACAGTTTTAGTTGATTATGACGACGCACTCGGTCCGAGCGCACTGACCGTCGTCGTCGTCGTCATAATCCACTAAAGCTGTACGCACACGGTCCGAGCGTACTAAGACCGTCTTTACTCTTTTTCGCACTGAGTCACATTTTTCATTCCTTTGCGATCGAGTGTAGCACCCAATTTCGTACCCAAAGCGTTGCGAATACCTAAATCTGCGAAACTAGGGGAATTACTCGGTCGAGTCGATCCGGTTCGGAGGGACTTGGCTCCAATCCCGACAGGACTAGGCCCTAAGCCCAACCCAATCCATTAGCCCAAATTCGTCCACTGCTGAACAAAGGCCTACACCAAGGCATGCTACTTCGTTCCGTCGTCGGCCATCCTCATCCAGCCATCACCGGAAATCTGCTTCAAGATTTGATATGCTTTTAACTGCTGAAGCCGTATTAACAATTAAAGCAGGTTTCTAGGTGTTCCACATATCGTAATGCTGCAAGTGGTATATAACTTACAAGGTACCTTGGTGTCTTAGGTGTTCACGTACCTCAGCGCTTGAAATTGATAATCCGCGGTGGGCACGCGTGGCAAATAAGCCCACTCTATCTCCCTCGCTTTCTCTGAAACGTATATAGGCTTCATGTATTCAATATAGAAAAGGTGATATTTTCTGCGCGATTTTGGTTCCGCAAAGTTAAAGTTGTTCGTATTGCCGAATAGATTCCCCAATTTTCAGATGTATACGGGGATTTTCATATACCCTGTATAGGTTACTAAAATAGTTTTCTAAAATTATTTATGTACCGGCAATCAGTTAGAAGCAAGCCAAATAAATCAGGTATTCCTTTAACATGAGATTATCCAAACAGGGTTAAAAATATAACCTCTCTCACATCCATTTTTAGCTAAACACTTCGAATACCCTCCGAAAAATCTATCAACGGACAAATATTTTGACACAATTTGTTTATCGTCCTTCTTGTAGCAACTCAGATTTGACTCTTATTCCAAGGCCACAAAGGTGTCTTTGCCACAGGCGTTTAAGCGTAAAGTCGTTTTACAGGATCTAAAACGGTGTATTGAAAGATACGACACAGCAGTAGAGGAAAAAGCAGTTGACTAGCTGTTAACTGGTTTTTTGTCTTCAATCAACGCTTTTTCAGCACCTCACTTAATGAGCCTATTAGACGATGCTACAGTTAATGGTTAGTTGCTGATGTTTTCTGTCGCTCCTCTATTTTGGCCTTGGTAAGAAAAAACAATAACCTTTTTTGCTTTTTTTAGATTTGTCTTGTTAGATAGATGAATAATTTATTTACATAAGACATACAATACGCACGTATACAAAATATTATAAAGTGGGTTACTCAGGGCTGCAAGTGATGTAAATTGCTTCGGCCAGATGTCGCTGCCTGCACGTAATGCAGAGAAGTTTGTGAATAGGTTCGAAATTTCGCCACTTAGCTCACTTGCCTTGCCCATTAGCTCAGTTGGGAGAGCGCTGGCACGGTTAACCAGAGGTCGCGGGTTTAAGTCCCGGCATGAATGGAATTTTTAGCCTCTAAATAGG
Source organism: Yponomeuta malinellus (assembly GCA_947308005.1). Classification (NCBI taxonomy): domain Eukaryota; kingdom Metazoa; phylum Arthropoda; class Insecta; order Lepidoptera; family Yponomeutidae; genus Yponomeuta; species Yponomeuta malinellus. Next base: position 7,435,703 of record OX371019.1, read on the forward strand.
TTTTCAAAGTTGTCCTCAGCACGGGTTAGTGCAACAAAAAGAATATAAAAATATTATAGACATTTAATCACAAGTAACAGCGACAAAGCGTACATCAATATCAGAAGCAGAGTATTTATTTATATTTAGTTTCATTCAGCTGGCTGGTAACATTGTTTTTAAATATTTATCAAAGGCAAGGAATTAATAGTAGCGGTTGATATTTCTCGAATTAGTGCCATAAATGAATGAAGTAGAACGTGCAAACAATTTGATAGACATTTTATACTTAAGGGGCTCCATGCGCCCCCCACCAATTGGAAAGTGGCGCTAGAGCTAAATGCAGGAGCCCCTTTACGTATTTAAACGATTTGTATCAACGCGACCAAAGCTGAAAGAAATTAAATGTACTTACGTATCTTTTATTTTTTTTTTAATATTTCTTCAAATATTATTCAATAACACAAACCATTTCTTCTTCAGGTATGTTATGTTCCGGCCAGTCTGCATCGTGACACTAAAAATTTTAAACAAAAAAGGTACGTAGTTTGGACCGGCTCTATGGGCGTAAGTGACTTCGTAACATTTTATGTGGCCCTCATTTTTTCCAAAAAAGAGAAGTCGGTCTATACATATTTTAGGACGGCACCGAACAACAAAACCCTCTTCGTCCGAGGGTACTCGAAAAAAAAAAAGTACACGAAATATACCGCCACCGCAACCGGAAGTGAGGCACCGGAAGTCGGTAGGCTTCCCGGAAACGCTAGAGGGTCCTTTCTAGCGGTCCAAATTGTATTTGGCACACTCTATTGCCAACAGAAGCGAGTGACGGAAGAGGACTAAAAGGGAAGTCCCCAGCGCCCTTAGAACGTAAATAATTTAGCGACGGAATTATTTACAAATAAACTTAATAGAAGCCTCCGCTGTTACTGGAATGCATTTGCAATAAAGTAAACGATGTTATTTCATCGGTTCGTGGTAAAAGGGATGGTATAAAATAAGTAGTTACGACGAAGTGCATTCATTTTATTTTATATTCGTTTTTCTCCATTGGACATAAAGGAATGGAAACTGTGCTAAAAAAATGTCGAGAACAGTCAGATACTTACTCAACGGTCAAACTGTGTCAACTGGACGTCAACTTTACATGGCACCAGAAACTGGGGGTGAGTAGAGTATTCACCCTCGGTTTCTGGTTCACAAAAAAATTGTTAATCTGCTGATGACAGCTCTAAGTAGTTTTTTGTTTGCTCTTTGGCCAACTGACTGCTGTTAACAGTAGATTAACAAATTGTTATCAACTTAACACCGGATAAACTTACTTGGTTTTTTGTCGGAAGAGTCCGACCTCGCTCTGATTCGCAGAGCTTAATAATATAGAGCAGAAATAATTCCGGTATTAAGTTTATAATGTGTAGTGCTTACGAAAGTTTTAGCTCGAAAACAAATTGTTAATGTACGAGAAACTGAGGTAATTGGGTATTTGACAAAATATAGAATGAGTTACTTTTAAAACGGAATTTTGTATGAAAATACTGGCTTATGACGTCACATTTCAGAGCACTCTTTTTATGTTTAATCTATTTAAAAATTGTAATAACTAGTAATTAACTAAAAGAGATACATTTTCCGAGATATTTTGTAATTTTTGTTTTAATCGAGCATATGAAATAATTTATTGCTGATCGTGTCAAATACCAAATTTAAGTTAGGGCCGGCTTTGCTTCGCTAATTTAAAGGTTGTTTGGCTGTAGACTGTATATTTTTGAATGCAATTTGTCATTCTTGTTTCACCGCTCTGTGGCTGTATTTATGTACAATTTGTTGAGAAATTTTTAATGGACACTTATCCCGGCTTGGCGATCTAAAGGTCGTTACAGACTGGAGTGTTAAGGGCAGTAATTAAGGGAAAATTTCGCCCCTCGTCGAAATGCCAGGGAGATTTCCCGGAATTTCCCGAATTCCGTTTAATGACTTGGCTATGTTTTTTTCTTGCTGTGTTTCGTTGATGCCTAATTTCTGTATTTGAGTGAAAGCTAATGTTTTGACTGAATTAGAAAAAATAATAAGGTAGTGACGTTTATAAAGGTCAAGCTATTGTGTTTAAAATAATAACAGTCTAACGGTCTTATTTATAAAAACTCGATTCCTTAAAACACTTCAAAAAACGCCGATTAAAATAGTCTTGGTGGAGATTATTCAAGGAAAAGTTGTAGCTACAGATTAAATAAACAGAGTTTTAGATTTAGAGGAATGGTGTTTTTATAAATAAGGCCGTAAGATCTCGGCTTACTTGCTAATTAGTCATGTTTTGAAAATAGGTTTTTCAGTGTCGCGTTTTGACAGGTGACTCTTTTTCAGACGATGACGGACATATTTCGAATACTGCAACTCGAGTTCAAAAAACATTTTAATGGCCATAGAAATAGAAACGATATTGTGCTAAGCAACGATAACTTCTCGTCACAAAAATCTGTATAATAAAAACTAATATTTACAAACGAACTGTCCTCATAAACGTCTAAACACACGCTCAAAGCATTTAGCCTTTTAAAATTGATAACTTTACTTTTACTCAGATGCCCTAAATAAAGAACAAATGGACCAAATTCATCGCCCTTAGTGTTGTGCTAACCAATGGACGAAAACCCGAAGAGTATTAAATTACTTACCCCCGGGTTCCCGTACACTGACAGGCCGTTAATCTACTTTTAACAGCTGTCAGTGGTTTTGTTGTAAGCATTTTAGTCAATTTACAGCTGTTAACAGTAGATTAACAGCGTGTTAGTCTACGAGAAACTGGGGGTTATTGCATGAATGAATTATTAACAAATTGAGAGCACCCTTATTTCTGTATTTTATTTTATTTTTATTTTATTAAGGATATATAAAGGTGTTACCATTTCATAAAATTCACTTGTCACTTAAATATTGCATATTGGTTACAAGTGTTATAATAACGCCATATTAAGCTCATATTGCCTGAGAAAATCCGTTATTGGTTTTGACTTTAGTCGTCGCTATTTTGTAAATATCCCTCTCGTACCTATAAGCTGTTGGTGTTCCAATAAACAATAAAACTGAATAAAACCCAAATGGCTAAGTAAAAAAAAGGTACAGTTCGACTGCCGTCCTGCAGGTCCCTAACAAGCTAAACAACTACACTTTAGTGGAAAAAATCTTCACCCAAGCAACTCAATCACTGTAAAAGAAGTTTGTATCAACTTAGATTAGATTAATAATTTTTATTGTACACCATACATTACAACATAATATGAAAAATCTTAAATATCTAATTTAAAAAAACCTGGCCAAGTATGAGTCGGACTCGCGCACGATGGGTTCCGTACTATTATTTCAAGCATCTACCTATTGCCGTTATTAATATCGAGCAAAAAACGGCAAAATAATCACGTTTGTTGTATGGGAGCCTGTTTTTAGTATTTGTTGTTACAGCGGCAATATAAATACATCATCTGTGAAATTTTTTAACTGTCTAGCTATCACGGTTCATGAGGTACAGCCTGGTGACAGACAGACAGACGGAAAGTGGAGTACCCTTTGGGTACGGAACCCTAAAAAGTACAATGTTTTCGTGTGTTATGTAACCACAAATTATTTTCTGTTTTTTTCCTATACCTACTTGTATTAGCAGAAAGTATCCCAAAAGGTTTTGATAGTGGGTTTGAGTGTATGAAACATAGTATCTTTAATACATTTTTATGTTAAAGCAACCCATATTATGTTATAGAAATATAATATTAGGTACAGATGCTTACCTACAGTACTTAACATTGTACGATCTAGCGTCGCTCATTTTGCTTGCACTTCAGGCATGTTAAGCAGTTTACATTGTTAGGCAATCTCGGACAATTAAGTTAGTCTATCGTTTACTGTACCATAAACCTTGCTTATTGTTTAGTGAAATCTATATTCGGTTATTATTTAATTTTTTTTTAATTAAGCACAGTGACAAATTTATACAATATATTCCCTTCTGCCAAACTGTATCGCAAATTTGTAGTCGGTGCCCAGTTTCATGACCAGCACATATATTTTGGGCACCGGCTCCAAATTATACTTCTACAATACCTACATGTATAAATACTTCTACTTCTAATTATTTAAATTATTTCTAACTTTTTAGTACTGTAGCTTACAACAATTTGGTTTGGAATCAATTTTTTTTGTGGAATTCCATTGCGCTACATGCAAAAAATTTTAAAAACGCCCAAATACGTGATGGGTGTACACCCAACTTTTACCCGGTTCGAAAGCCCATCACTCTTGACTCAGCAGCTTAAAATTTTGCGTCCAATAAAACGCTACTGCCAACGCCATAAAACAAAATAAAGTCCACACATATCAAAACAGGCTGCGTCTGCCTAATCTACGGTGGAAGGCACAGAAGGCTCAAACTACCTCTTCTTTTAAGTCTGTGGAGGATCTTGACGGTTTGTGACAGATTATGGTAGTCTAGCCCCCAGTTTTTCGTACACTAACACGCTGTTAATCTACTGCTAACAGCTGTCAATTGACCAAAGTGCATACAAAAAAAAAACCAGTGACATCTGTTGTCTGTTGTGAATGTATTGGTGTGTATCTTGTTGGTGGTCCTAATCAAATAAAATAAAATAAAATAAATATATAAAAACAACATTTTAAGCAGGACCGGTTTGCCTTTTTTTCTTCCACAACGATGTAGACCTTGGAAGTAAGACCAATGCTTAATTAGTGATTTTCATTAAGTCACACTTTCTGGGCTGTATGAAAAAAAACCGGACAAGTGCGAAAAAAATCGGAATCGCCTACCAAGGGTTCCGTACAAATGTGTAGTCTCGCAGTTTTTCCGAGCTTTTCCCGAACTTCAAAGACATTTTTTTTATGATTTTACAAATGTATAGTTTTCAGAATTTTCCTCTGTACTTGTAGTATAGGACGATATTACTTGCCAAATTTCATAGTTCTAGGGCAACGGAAAGTACCCCATAAATTTTGATTCCTGAATCTTGTAATTTTTTTAAGTTAACATAGATGTTTGATTTTTTTACAGCTTTAAGAGATGTAGACCTGACATGGTTTTGATTTCAACTCGATACTTCCACGCGTTCCCGAGACAAAGGATCTTGACGGACAGACGGACGGACGGACAACAAAGTCATCCGTTTCGGGTTCCGTTTTTACTTTTGAGGTACGGGACCCTAAAATGGTATCTACATAGTTCGGGATCATGCAAATGATTTTGTTGTGCGGAAATTGTTATGTCCTATGCAAACCCATAAGTGATGACCAATGTCTGTAGATACCCGCCTCGGGACGTTCTGTCCGCCGACGTTTCCCTTCAATCCGTACGTTTCTTCCACTATTTACTATTTTTGTTTTCGCCCGCGTCAGACGCAGGGCCCGGCCGATGTATCATGCCGCGCGGGCGCCCCTGGCGAGTAGCCAGCGCAACTATTTCTAACTATTTAGTTAGACGGATCTGTGACCCGCCTGACCTAGTTTTAAGACCCTGTTAACAAGTTTCGCGAAAAGTGCAGGCGAAGCTAGTAATTTTAGAAGATTCTTCGAGCACTTTGCCGTTTTACCGCGTCGTGTGAGTGATCTGATCCTATATTACGCGCACCAAATCCTGAATGATTCCAATGTGTCAGTTTGTCCCAATAAATGTCCTACTTCTTCTTATTATTCGTCTACTTCTTCTTCTTCTTCTTCTACTATTTCTTCTTCTTGAATCGTCACATTAGTATGGAAATTGACCGTTAGACTATTGGAATCGCTCAGGATATGGTGCGCATAATTAGGTCCCGGATCGCTTAACGTATCTGGTGTCGGTGGGAGTTATTTATTCATGTGAATCGCTGTCTCTACACAAAAAAATACTAGACGCTGTACTAATCCACTTCTATAGTAAGATTACAGTACCTGCACGGGGGCTCCTGATACAGGTAATACTATACCTACCCCGTATACCACACACAATATATACCAAGAGTCAGAAATAACTTAACACTTAGTTGTTACGCAAGTTTGCTTAGTTAGCGATGAGAGTAGTGGGGCTTCTTCTTTTTCTTAGTAATGTTCTTTGGACCTCACATGGGGACACTGAGGTCCTAAATAAGGGACAAATAGGTCCCATTTGGCTGAGGCAGCGCGTTAATAGTTTTGCAGTCGCGACTCGCGTGTGTGCTCGGCCTTGTAATTAATACCCGAGACAGACTGGCGGTTTCGTCGTTGAACGTGCAAGGGAACGTGACAGAAAATATGTTTTTTTTTAGGTAAAACATTTGAGCAGTGTGGCGCCGGATTAAGAATAACGTCACTCTATTTCCTTCTGCTGATGTCGTAGAAGGCGACTAAGGAAATCAATTACTAGGGTACGGGCAGCAGCGTCTTCCTGAGATTCGAACCGCATACTGCGATCGCCAAACCGCCTGCCAAGCGTGGCGATTATGGCAAAACCCCTCATGGTTATGAAAACCATGAAGAAGGCCTATGTCCTGCAGTGGACGATGAAGATGATGATTTGAACAGAATTAACTCCTGCTCTCCTGTAATTTTTAGGTTTCTGTACCCAAAAGTTACGGGACCCTATTACTAAGACGTCCGTCCGTCTGTCACCAGGTCTTGAACCGTGATAGTTAGACGGTTGAAATTTTTACAGATGATGTATTTCTGTTGCCGCTATAAAAACAAATAAGAAACAACTAAAAAAAGAATAAAATAAATATTTAAAGGGGCAACAAACGTGACTTTTTTGCCGTTTTTTTGCTCGAAATTATATTTCAAGCGTCTACGGCAACAGGTAGACGCTCGAAATCTTCAAATGTTGTAGTTATAGATAATGGTACGGAACCCTTCGAGCGGGAGTACGACTCGCACTTGGCCGGTTTTTACTTATATATATATATATATATATATATATATATATATATTCCTGCTATATTTCGTTTTTATTAAGTATTGGTTTGGTCTGACGCGGCCCGGGCTTATATTTAGTGACTGATTGGAAGAACAAAGTTTGAAAGCTTAAAATACCCGAAACCGGCGGGCGTGCATGCAACGACTAATTAATGTTGATGAAGCGAATGATATCCATTAGGATCGTGGCTAGTGGCAGACCCTGGTCTCTGCCTACCCCTTCGAGATACAAGCGTGGGCTTTTGTTGTTTTTGTAAACTTAGAATTATCTGCCGATCAATTCGGTATATTCTGCCGATCGATTCGCATCCAAAGGTTGTCTGGATATAATAAAGCAAAGTATGTTTTTCTGTGTGCACAATATTGTCCTCTAGTATCTATTGATGTGCCACTGCAGGGCTTGCGAGAGAGAGATATTGGTACCCATCGTGGTTATCAGGTTTTCCGTCACCGTTTTTCCGTTCAATGAAGTTAGGTCTTTCGTTTTTAATTTTATTTAATTCAACAATATTATCAAAGCCCTCTCCGCGTTAGTCCGCCGAGGTGGCATTATAAAGGCGGTTGCACACAAAGCGGGCGTCACGCCTGTCACGCCGAAAGAATTATCGCTTAATGAGCGGTGGAGGGGAGTGAACGAACTTTGCTCCGGCTTTGCTCAATAAACAGTAGCTTGTAGAAGGTCCGTGGGTTGTTGAAGTACGAGACATAGACCGGTCTGTGGAATATTGGTTTTACACGACTAATGCTCCAGGCATATAGGCAAACTTAGATATGTAAGCCTTTTAATGCATTTTGTTTTCTGGTATGTATAATAGAGAGTTCTAATCTTATCTACTCCAATCATATCTAATAGTCTTACCAATTTAGAAGTACGAGATAAAAAATATTCTATTATATTTTTTAAACTATGCACGTCACCGAAGGTTAGTATTTAGTTAGTATTTTTTTCCCAGTTAGGAAGAAAATGCTAACAAAATGTTTGTAAAGTTTTAAGGTCGCCTTCGTAAAAAGTTATTTTTACAACTCATAAAATGCCACGCAGTTTGGCGAATAATTTATAAAATTTAAAGCTCTGCGATACCAAAGTAAGTCAATAAATAAAAAAAACAATAGTTTTTTAACAAAATAATCCGATGTAAACCCGCCTTTAACGACTCACCTACGGTTTTTAGTATTAGATCCCCTATTCAAAATCGAAAATCATTAATTAGGTGTCTTTTCTCAAATTTAGACTGCCTCCCCCTTGGTGGGATTGAGTGGGATGTGTAGGAGCGTTCCCTTCTCCTCGCTTGAGATTTTCCCATAATCTTTCATTAAAACAATGTCAGAAACACAATTTATTAGAGTAATTTAGAGGTGCATACTATCAATTAAAAAGTTGACGTTAGTTTTATGTTGTCCTCCCTGCACTAAATTAGATTTGGTAAGATTTAGCCGGACCCCCCCTCCCTCGTCCCGCTCTCCCATTTTGACTCACGTAATTAATGGAAGTCCCCTTAGCCAGCGCCCACACAGAAGGGACGTGGGGGGGCGGCACGGAAAAGACGCGACGCGTTGCATAGAAATCGCGCCCTCGCCTCGTCTCGTCTCTTCTGTGTGGACTTCATGCCGTCCCTTCAGTTCAATTTGTATGAAAGTGAATTTTATTAACGACGCGTCTTTTCCGCGCCCTCGCCCCACGTCCCTTCTGTGTCGTCGCTGGCTCGTTCTTCGTCATACTTATCGATTTTCTTTTCAACAGTCAGATCTTCTGCATTTGCCCTGTGATGTAACTCGTCTAGGTTCATGCTTCCTTACTTCAGAAGAAATTCTGCAACCGCAAGAGGCGACCTAAGTGCACGGCCCTAGACTCATAGGCTTGTACTTTTTCTAGGGCTACCACACGCCCTTAGCAAGTTCAACTCTGGAACCAAGTTAGGGGAAAAATGTAAACTAGTGAAATCTTAAAACACAAGGGCATTAAAAAGAAGAGGATTTGTCCGCCGCTAGCGACAAATTTGAGATTCAGACAAGATAAGACTCTACGATCTCATTTATAAAAACACGATTCCTCTAAAAGACTCCTCAGAGGCGGTTTTAATAATCTGTGGTTACGTCTTTTGCATTACCACAGACTATTAAAATTGCATCTGAGAAGTGTTTTGAGGAATCGTGTTTTTATAAATAAGACAACTAGAGATTAAGACCATTTGAGTGTCACGTTGGTCTAGCGGTACGCTTGACTACAAAATCAGAGGTCGTGTGTTCAATTTCCAATGCGGTCCGTGTTGGGTCCCGTGTTTGTGACGTCCTTATCTGGTTACCGATTAATATATTTTTTTGTAATATATCGTCGAATGCACTAGGAGCTTCTATTAGACAATAATTTACCCATCGCGACAGCGAGAATATCGGAAAAAGAACAAGGATTAATCTAAACCCACACAGTAAAATCGACCACCGAACGAACCCTAACGCGGACAAAACACCAATTCTCACGTCTGCTAATCGACAAAGGGAAAAAACACCCTTAATCCTAACCACTTAGAGGGTAAGCTGCCATATTTAAGTAACCTACTTAAATAAACTGTTGAACATAGGTAAGTACTCTATTCTGGAACGCATTTCGGATTTGGACACGACTCATTTTTATACGTTAAATTTAAAGGACAATTATTATTACCATAAGCTCACGCCTGTATCCCGGAGGGGTAGGCAAGGACCAGGTTTTACCACTTCCCACGATCCTGTCAGACCTATTTCGCTTCATTGACATTCATTAGTGTCATATGCTTGCACGCACGCCCGTTACGGGTACTTTCCTTTACTTACATCCCCAATTTGATCGAAGCATGCCCACCTGTTTGGTCCAAAATAGCTTAATAACTGGCAGTGGCTGAAAACCAGCGCTGCCCGGGTCTGACCCGCTACCACTGTGCCACTACCTTTTGCCTTGTTTTATGTCATCACTAGTTAAGCCTTACTTAGTTTTAAGTTTTTTTCGATGAGGCAATAGATACTTTTTATCTTCATATTTATCTTTAATCTGCAGCGTGTGACAGAATCCCTATGCCCCCGAAAATAGGGGGTTCCATACGAACAACGTTTGCAGAGTGAAATTCCTCTTGTTTTCTTACTGCAGCATTCTCCGATTCGGTAATCGATAATTCTTAGAAGGTTTCAGACAATGGCGGATATACGCTGAAATTTGAGTGGTTTGACAGCCGCGGTTACATAATTAGTAATTAAAGATACCATCTATTTAGTTTGTTTAGTAAAATTGTTGAGAAATTTTGTGGCGAGTTGAGAAATCTTGTTTCAGAAAATTTGCGAACAAAGTACCGCCTCTCCGTCTATCAGAACAATGACCTACGGAACCGCAGCGCTCACGCACCGCTCTGGCTTGCTACTAATAAAATTGTTCTCACAGATTCCTTGTTTGTGGCGAGATATTGAAAAAATAAACTACTAGCGTATTCGTTAGCTACTTTTAAGGCACGTTCAATTTGCTATGGCTCTCATTCCATCCAAAATTGATGGTGTATAGCCATATAATATAACCGGCAATGGAACGTCACTATAATTTGGTCGCACACTCACAGAAAGCTCCCATTCGTTGGCGTAGACTATTAGTCGTTGTGACAACCCTAGCGGTCGACGCCTAGGAAACATAGCAAAGATGAAATATTTCCGGCAAAAGAACAACACTATCATCTCTTGCTTTCTGCCATCCATTTAGCTGATATCTTCTATAATACGTCACTATAATTTGGTCTCACACTCACAGAAAGCTCCCATTCGTTGGCGTAGACTACGAGTATTAGTCGTTGTGACAACCCTAGCGGTCGACGCCTAGGAAACATAGCAAAGATGAAATATTTCCGGCAAAAGAACAACACTATCATCTCTTGCTTTCTGCCATCCATTTAGCTGATATCTTCTATAGATAATACCCGAGTAGTCCATTAGTTTTAGTGACACCCTTAGTGGTGTCAATATATCCGGCAAACGAACAACACTTTTTTTTTCTCGCTTTCTCTCATCGATTCAGCTAAAATACCACCCGAGTAGTCCATTAATCGTAGTGACACCCCTAGCAGTCAATATATCCGGCAAAGGAACAACACTATTTTCTTTCGCTTTCTCCCATCAATTCCGCTGGTATTTTCTAAAATACCACCAGAGCAGTCAATTAGTCGTAGTGACAACCCTAGCGGTCCATATTTCCGGCAAAGGAACAACACTAGTTTCTCTCGCTTTTTCGCTTCCATTCAGCTGTAGCTTCTAGAATACCGCCCGAGTAGTCCATTAGTCGTTGTGACAACCCTGGCGGTCGATGCCTATAGCAGAGTGCTTTCATCGGCTCTTACAAATCGCTTACGTGCCGCGTGCCCCTAGACAGTGCGTGCCTGAGTGTCGAGTCGCCCCGGCGAGGCGCCTACTGCGAAGCCGCGTTTTTATTTGCGCGGAGTAGACAAGTAACCAACTTTTTAAACCTGGTTCGTAGTAGGTAGCATAAGCGCTTGAAGTCATAACTATTTCTGTAGCTCTAAAAGAAGCGACACACATATAAAAAAAAACTCAAATAAAAATAACTCACTCACTCACAACGCTATTGCACCAATGTTAGATTTAAAATAAATAAATAACTTCCACTCAACACAATCACTTGTCCTGGTCCCAAACTAGGATATCCTGTGCTGTAACCAGGCAAGGACAACACAAACGTGGTAATACACCCAGACCGAGGTCATTTGTACAAATTGTGATTATTGTGCCTCACTATGTTGAAGACAAATAAACTTTTTCTATTCCTAAATGTACGGCAGCCCCCAGTGGGAATTGAACCCACGACCTCCAGCATGGTAGTCAGTCAAACAAGGCAGTCGATTTAAGCTGATTGTGCACTGTTATGCTTCCTTTTTCTATTTATCTAAGTGACCCATAGATAAAGCCCACAGTTGGGCACAGGCCGCTCCTCTTTCACGCCAACCCAACCGGTCCTATACTAGCCTCGTCAAATTTATTCTTTACCTTTAAATTTTTTTTGTACATTAAATATATATATATATATATATATATATATATGTATACGTCCCACTGCAGGGCATAGGCCTTCTCTCAGAGTCAGAGTCGAGATTTCAAACGCCGAGGTTTGTAAACCCCTTAGGTGCTCAGGTTTCCTCACGTTGCTTTCCTTCACAGAGAGATATCGCTACTACTATCAGTGTTCTCTATCTCTATACTATATCTATCAATCTATCTAATAATTCACAAATGTACGTTGTTTAAAAAACCGGCCAAGTGCGTGTTGGGTCACGCGCAGTGTATGGTTCCGTAGAAAGAGGTGGTTTTATCTGCTTTACAGAAGTAACAACTTCATCAACGTAATTTTCAATGGACTTTGTACGAAGTTTTCGTTTCATTAGTTGGTCGCCTATTATTCGTTAACTTGTACAGCCTACTTAGCTATGATAGTTTTTTTTCTTTTAAGTTCATTATATGTGCTATTAACCTGATTTTTTTCACGTTTCTACAATCAACTCTGTCTCTGAGTTAGGCCGCGGACAGGCAGACGGACAGACGAATAGACGGACAGATGGACAGACGGACAGACAGACAGACAAACGACCCGAAACTATAAGGGTTCCTTGTCGACTACGGAACCCTAATGAATGTCAAAACCAGAATCGAACCACTGGAGGCCGCTGTAGGTATCAACCTTTACATATGTGCACTCTAATCAGTTACGTTAAAGACGACTTTGCAACAAAAACGTTAAGGTTGACCTGCTGCCGACCGTACAAATGGCCTCAGTCCGGTTGTACTTCCATGTCTGTGATGTCCTTGCCTGGTTACTATAGCACACAGCATCCTAGTTTGTGACCAGGACAAGTGATTGTGTTGTGTGGAAGGAATTTGTCGAATCCATAAAATAAGTTTTTTTTTTTATAAAATTCCGAAGTAGGCCTTCGGTTGTTACTATGTGTCCAACTGTATTTTAATAGCGCATCTGTACACAGGTACAAGTGTCATCATCATCATCATCATCAGCCATTTGACGCCCACTGCAGGACATAGGCCTCCCTCATGGTTTTCATAACCATGAGGGGTTTCGCCATAATCGCCACGCTTGCCAGGCGGGTTGGCGATCGCAGTATGCGGTTGGAATCTCAGGAAGACGCTGCTGCCCGTCTCCTGGTAATTTATTTCCTTAGTCGCCTTCTACGACATCCACGGAAGGAAATGGTACAAGTGTAAAAAGGTCCATTCATGGGTTGACCGGAAGAGATCGCTCTAGGTGATAACACCGCCATTGCCTAGTGAACTATGAACTACTAAGAAGAACTCTTTCCTTCACCTCCTTTGCTTGACTGGTTGAAATTAAGTCCGCCGCATAGTAAGATTTTTTTTATGTACTTAAATGTAATAAAAGTATATAGATAAATAAGAATTGCGAAGTATTAAGAAGTTTTTACTTCATAGAAGGAAATGAACTAAATCACTCTTTTCTTTTCAATGAAGCGTTTGGAACACGTCTAGTAGAACAACTCAGATTTCTGCAACGCGATGTGTTTATGACCTATTTCAAAAAAGGCGAAACGCCCAGAGTCAATTTGACGGTTTAATTTTGACCGTAATCAGTTTAAAAGCCTTAATAAAGTTCTGCGATGGTAAGAGGAATAAGAGCCTTTTAGCGACGTCAATTTGCTCGGCCGAGTGTTTTTTAACAGTTTTACGTTGTAGGATGATTTTTATGAACGGATTGGATGTTGAATTAAAATATAAAATATTTTTCTCGGAAATTCTAATGAGTGAAGTTCTGAAAATGGGTAAGAAAAGCTTCCAAATTCGGATTAAAACTGAGCATTCATAACTTATTAAACCTAATATAAGCATCTAAAATTTAACCTATAACTAATGTGTTTACAAAATAATTTTACTAATAATTTTTGTTTGAATGGCCATTTTAAAAGAGTACCTAATGTCTTTAATTGCCTTTTTTTATCTACAGGATGATTCCGACCTTTGGCTCCACACTGTGAATCAAAATTCGAGGTAGAAGAAGGTATCATAATTTTGAAAAATGTTTTCTAATAAGTTAAATGAGTTAGCCATCGTCGACCATAAGACACTCGAACCATAGTTTCTTTCGATTTTTATCACTTTTCGTCCTGATATTGTTTGTTTATGCTTAAGTGAAGTAATTATGGGTAACATATTTTTTTAACCACTAGCACCGTATGTTTCGAAAATCATGGTTAGGATGTCCCCTTAAAAGCCGTGAACAAATTAAATTAAAATATGTATGCTTTTCCGTGTGGCGCCGGATTAAGAATACCGTCACTCCATTTCCTTCCGTGGATTTTGTAGAAGGCGACTAAGGAAATCAATTACCAGGGGACGGGCAGCAGCGTCTTCCTGAGATTCCAACCGCATACTACGATCGCCAACCCCCCTGCCAAGCGTGGCGATTATGGCAAAACCCCTCATGGTCATGAAAACCATGAGGGAGGCCTATGTCCTGCAGTGGGCGTCAAATGGCCGATGACGATGCTGATGATGTATGCTTTTCAAAATAAACTTAAACAATACTTCTCAAATTGTAATTGAGCTTAAGTAACAACTAAGTTTGGCCTTTGCATCTACGTAATGAGATTAATTATACAGCGTACAGTAGCACCACTAGGGATCACCACCACCCCCCACCAGTAGGGACCACTCCACTCGGAAACTGCAGTGCCTGGGACATTGTTTTTTTTTCAGATGGTGCAGGCTTGCACAGCACCTATACGATCCTGATAGCTTAGTCGGCCTAGCCCACAGGAAAGACATCTTACTTTAATGCATGCCATATAACTTTAGTCCAATTTTAAGATTTATTTTCTCATTAATTAAGTGAACTGTAAGTTCTTTATAAAAACCTATTTAGAAGCTAAAAAATGCAACCATGCCGGGACCTGAACCCGTGACCTCTGGCTAGCCGTGCCAGCGCTCTCATGGCATGGGTGGAATTTTTAGCGTCTAAATAGGTTTTTAAAATTGTCATCAGCACGGGTTAGTGCAACAAAAAGAATATAGTCATGTAAGTTCTTTACGAGAAATAAAATCTCTTTGAACCCAAGGGCAAGCTAAAAAGTACCCGAAACCAGCATTGTAGTACATGCAGCGACCATTGAATGTTGATGAAGCAAAGGGGCCAACATCGTGGCAAGAACTGCATTTCTACTGCTGCATTTATCAATCAATTTCTTAGTGGCAGTGGGCTGGTCATATTTGCCGCCGGACCGATAACCGTTGGGGTAGACAGGTTCTAGGTGGGCAGTGACTGGAAAGGAAGAGCCGAAGATCGGGCTCAGTGGCGTGTCTTGGGAGAGGCCTATGTCCAGCAGCGGACTGACACCGGCTGATTATGACGATGAATCCTAATTTCTGGCTTTTTTTAATGTAATGCTACGTCTATAATCCTGTTCTCACATCTTTTAACAATAAGGTTTCAGATATTTATTTTTCAAAAAGAATACATAAATTCACTTACTTGAGAAACAATTTAGTTAAGCAGGTAACAATATAACACCTAATATTATATATGTGCATTGATACTCTTGTTGTAGGTACTGTTAATTAAATAGTGACGTGAGCATAACAATTTGTAAAAAAAAAGTGTAATCTTCGTGCATTAATGTTTATAATAGGTTTATCAGGCCTACTTAGCCTGATAAACCTTCCTAATTAAGACGGTTCTGTCTAGGATAAATTTACACTAGGTTTTAAACATTGTATAAAGAAATTATGATAAATAAAGAACTTTAAATAACAATACAATATTGACAGACAGTTTAGAATTAAAACAATAATAGAGGATAGTCCTTAATACAAACTACGATCCAGTCGCATCGATGTTTTGTAAGGCTGTGTTTACATTAATTAAATTGGGTACGCAAAATTGTTTAGGTTTTTTTTTTTATTTTTTAATTGTCTATTGAAGAGTCCTTTCTTGAAAATTAATAGACAATTAATGTAGGTAGCAAATTTTTCGCATTATTTCCACTTACCAAAAATATGGCTGTCTCAAAATTGGCGTCATCGAAACCGAAGTTACCTCTCCGTAGCAACAGCCAAGAATCTTTCCACGACACCAAACCCAGGACCTGTAACGGCACGCCCCGTCCCTGTAATCCAGCAATCGAGTGATCAAACAGTAATGTTTGCTAGCCACTTGCCGGGCACACCGGTGTAGGTACAGCTGGACTCACTGTAGGTAGATACTGTCGCTCGAAAATCGCTCTTATGCCGTACGAGATAAGATCTACCGTTTGGTCGTCTGTCCGTGGCTTAGCGTACCTACCTGCTTTAGCTAAGCGTACTCGGGTTCTGGGAAGTTTGCGGGACTCTGAAACTTGTTGTCACTTTTGATTGTTCTTAAATTGCTGTGCAAAGCTTATACAGGTGGTGCAACGGAAGGAATTGT
Organism: Yponomeuta malinellus; assembly: GCA_947308005.1. Lineage (NCBI taxonomy): Eukaryota > Metazoa > Arthropoda > Insecta > Lepidoptera > Yponomeutidae > Yponomeuta > Yponomeuta malinellus. The sequence goes on from OX371019.1 coordinate 7,452,054, forward strand.
AAGCTTTACAAAGTGACATTAACAATACAAATACAAAATATTTATTGCAGAATAAGATACAATTAGCATTGAGCCCTGCGCTAGGAAATCCTAATAATAGTTTCAGAGAGTCTCTATTGCTACTGACAAAAAAGAAAAATTGTTGGTGTTAACGGAAATAATAGTTATTTTATATTTGTGTTACTAAGCATGTAAATTAGTAACACGAAAAACTTTACAAAATAATACAAAAACTTAGCGCTAGGTGTTTGTGTGTGTTTGTTTGTGTTGACGACATTAATACTTTAATATATAAATATTTACGTTAATATGTCAATATTTTTTTTATGTCGCCTATACATAATTATACGTCCAACTGCAGGGCAGTGGCCGACTCGCGGAGAGAGAGTATGGGCTTAGTTACCAAGCGTGCCCACCGCGGATTGGCCATTTCAAGCCCTGGGGTACGCGGTCGCGGTGGTAGCGCAGCGGTAGAAACTCCTCACATTCGGGAGGTCGTATGTACCAATGACTTTGTTTTCGAAGTTAAGAACATTTGTAGGCAATGTACAGCTGTAGCAGCAATACCACACGCTAACGGCGAAGGAAAACGTACGTCGTGAGGAAACCTGAGTGTCTGAGGTGTTTGCGTTAATTTATTGTTGGAAATAACTTTACTTGTGTATTGTGGCACTGAAACGTGGTCTCTCACTATGGGCCTCATAAGAAAGCTCAAGGTCACGCAACGAGCTATGGAAAGGGCTATGCTCGAAATTTCTCTACGAGATCGAATCAGAAATGATGAGGTCCGTAGACGAACGAAAGTCGTCGACATAGCCCAGCGGATTAGTAAGTTGAAGTGACAGTGGGCGGGGCACATAGCACGCAGAACTGATGGCCGATGGGGCCGAAAAGTTCTCGAATGGAGACCACATATCGGCAAGCGCAGCGCAGGACGACCAGCCACAAGATGGACAGATGACCTCATCCAAGTGGCAGGAAGACGCTGGATGCAGGCCGCTTCCAACCGGTCTTTTTGCAAATCCATGGAGGAGGCCTATGTCCAGCAGTGGACTTCTTGTGGCTGAATGATGATGATGATGTGTATTGTGTAATTTAAGAAGAATTGCACAATACAATTTACATTGTCATAAAATTAAAGGTGATCTTTTTCTAAAGATTTTTATTTGGGTAAAGATATATTCGTTCTTTTCAGTCTTTATTTCAACAATGCGTAATGGATCTACCATAAAGTTTTCGTATGTTAAAAACGCCTCATTGTCTTGTACGGTCACATTTCTCCACTGAAGGAAAAATTCGACGGTAGATTCATTTAACCCAAGAAAGGGATTTCAAGCCTCCAACAAAGACGGATGAGTCGAATTCAGTCGCAATTGACGGGGCCCCATCCAAATCGGATTAGCCTTTTTCCATTCTACACAAAGTGGACACAATTGTGACACATCAGCGCAAGTTTAACCGCTTCCAAACTCCTCAAACGCGTATCATAAAGGGTACTAAACAGACAACAAACTGTTGGACGGTGTTCTTCAATATTCCACCTTGGGTATTGGTGATAAGGTAGAGTACCGGTATCTTGTCGTCAAGTTGAAGGGTCTACATTGGATTTCACTTTTTTACCTGAAATGTTGTGACGCCGTTTAGCATCTTTGCTTCTTGCATTGACGACATTCGGTGATGTTGAACGGCCGGTTTCTGAATTGAGAATTTAACTAATTAAATACTTAAGTAACGTTCTGTCACGCTCGTTTCTGAGAAATTCGAAGAGACAGCACTATAGTTAACTATTTACTTAGCGAAATTCTCAATTCAGAAACTTGCCCAAAATCACTAAACTCATGTTGAATTTATTGGTGAGAAGATTATACATATGTTTTTTGTATGTATTTTATGTGTGTAATAAAGCATAAAGTAGAGAAATGAAAAAATTTAGGAATTAGATGACAAAAAAAAGGATTTCTTTTGGTAGATGTACCGCAGGAAACAAATTTCAGATTTCTTGGTCAAATGAACTACCCTGAATGCTTTTATGAGTGACTAAAGCATCGAACTAATTAAAGAAAAAAAAAACTGTTTAATTCTGTGTGCAAATTTAGAACTACTCTTTTAAACTTTGGGACTAACGCGGTTAGCAATGAATCCATGACACAGATCAGTCCTTTATTATGTTTAAAGATGATTACTGCTTTAGCTTTTGAGCTAAGCACGCAGGACTATATTTGAACCTACTCCATGTAGAAGTATGGGCCAGGCACTACCTTAGCCAGCGGATACACATAAGGGACGTGGAGTGAGAGCGCGGAAAAGACGCATCGTTATCCAATTAACTTTCATCCAAAATGAACTGGAGGGACGGGATGAAGCACACTCAGAAAAGACGTCTCTTCTGCTTTTCTGTTGCTGCTTCTTCCACGCCCGCGCCCCACGTCCTTTCTGTGTGGCCGCTGGCTTACAACATAAGTTCGAGAGTAGCCCACTAGCCCGTTAAATTATGCAAAAGAATCGTCCCTGAGGATATTCCTGGACAATTGGATGGCACGGGCCCAATATCCAGTGGAAAACCAGTGTTCCCTGACCTCCGAACACGTCTTAGTATGTTCTAACTTTTAGCTCAGTTAAGGAGGTCTATACCCGGAAAGTATAAGGCATTCAATACAACTGTATGGTGGCACATTTCATACGATAATAAGGCAAGATCTCTTTGTAAATGAATCGTGTGATTTTAAAACGACACATGTCCTTCCATTACAACTTTGCAGGAAATAGAAAAAACTGTTTTATTCAAATACTAATATCTACAACAGCAATATTTTAGCATATTATATTGATTTCTGTATGAATAAACTACAATTTTTTTTTCTAATGTAAATCAATAGGTAGGTGTAAATAATTTAATAAAAAAAAAATTGACAAGTGTTATTTTAAAAACACATGTGACTTGTGTTGTTTTAAAATCACACGATTCAAATGTAACGTGAATGGCGATTTTTGGTTTTGTTTCAAATCATATCAAATCAAAATCAAAATATTATTCAAAGTAACAAAGAAACCGCGATTTAATGAACATTACTTACAAGTTAAGCGAGATGTCCATGTCCATTTCAAAATCTAGATAATTTTGGAGAAAAAATGGACAATAATCTAAAAACTTTTTAAATTTGTCCCTTAATTAACAGGGTTTACATATTATTTGAAAGCCTGGATCTCATGCATTGAACTGGCTTTAATTCCAAACATCTTAGTCATCTAAATAATCTTTATGGTAGCCCTTTTGGCACAAAGTGTGCTTCACACATTTTTTTAACCTTTTCTGGCAAGCTTATTATATCTTCCGGTATTTCATTGTAGAATCGTATACAATGCCCCATAAAGAATGTACCTTTGCCAGCCTGCATCTTGGGATTTTGTAGTATTTAGATTATGTTGGCTACCTATAGTTTTAAACTTACTGATATTTTCCTGACATAATATTCTCACAGATGTACTGACTAGCAACTGTCCTGACATGTTAGTTACACTTCTGCACATACTGTTACTAATTAGTTTACGAGATACTGGGGTATAGTAGCCAAAGTAGTTTTTACCTAACGAGATTCGAACTTACGACCTCACAAAAGTGAGGCAAGCAGTCTACTGATCGCTACCACCGCAAATCGAAACCTAAAACACTTTGTTAGAATTAACTTTTTAATCGAATCCCCAGCGAACGAAGTCGCGAGCTCAGCTAGTTATCAATAAGGTTTTACGACACCTGAGCACCAAGGCCTCGAAAGGGGCAATATTTAATAAGGGTTTTATGGCCTTGTTTTAGGACCTCTTTCTGTGTAGGTAGCGCCTTTTTGCTTGTCGGTTAAGTCGCGGTTTATTTGGGTGTTAATGTAAATTGATTCATGGAGTATTTTTAGTGTCTCACTCCGCGGAGTCTGTTGCTTGTATGTGTGTATATGACAACGTGTAAAATGGGCTGAGGTTGTGATAAATATAGGCTTTTTAGGGTTCCGCAGTCAACAAGGAACTCTTATAGTTTCGCCATGTACGACCGTCTGCCTGTCTGTCCGCGGCTTAGCACCGAGACGATAAGCACTAGCAAGCTGAAATTTGGCAAAGGTATACTTATTGATCACGCCGACAGAACAGCAGAATTAAATCTTAAAAAAAAATTTTTAGCGTACTTCCCCTACATCCAAATTAGGGATGAATTTTTTTTCTTTTCTACATCATAGTGTGAGGTATCGTTGGATCGTCATCATCATCATCAGCCATTAAACGCCCACTGCAGGATATAGGCCTCCTTCGTGGTTTTCATAACCATGAGGGGTCTTGCCATAATCGCCACGCTTGGCAGGCGGGTTGGCGATCGCAGTATGCTATTGGAATCTCAGGAAGACGCTGCTGCCCGTCTCCTGGAAATTGGTTTCCTTAGTCGCCTTCTACGACTTCCACGGAAGGAAATGGAGTGACGCTATTCTTAATCCGGTGCCACGCGGAACCGTCAACTCGTTGGATCGGTCGTTTAAAAATATTGTGGGTGTCGGCAAACCATTTTTCGATAGAGGGACCCGTTTTCGAAATATTAAGCTTTAAAGCGCAAATTTTTGTTGGAGAAGGCTCTCTCCTCTCTCTCCTGGCTAAACGGTTGATTGTAGAAACGTGAAAAGAATTCAGGGCAGCAGCACATACATTGAACTTAAAAGGAAAACTATCGCGGCTTATAAATAGGCTGTACGAGTTAACCTGTAATAGGCGACCAACTTATGAAAGGCAAACTTCGCACAACTTCCATTGAAAATTACTTTGATGAAGTTGTTGGTTCTGAAAGCTAGTCCTTCTACGGAACCCTACACTGCGCATGACCCGACATGCACTTGGTCGGTTTTGAATATGTTCGTAGTTCTAAATATAAGTAAGTAAGTAAGTAAGTAAGTAGAAATATGTTCGAAAATAGTTCTAATGTTTGTATTTCCAAATAAGAGATGTATTAGCAAAGGGCAAGATAAAAAGTACCCGAAACCGGCGTGCGTGCATGCTTCGCTTTCGATTTTTTACTTCTGATGATTTAATTCTAAATAACTAATTTCATAGTTCATTCTGTTCTTTTATCTTATTAAATATGTTTTATACAAATTTTAAAAATGGATACAAATTTATTTGTACCGCATGTTATCGAGATAATTAACAGACATACTTAAAAGAAACTATATCGTCTCGCTCGCCAGTGAGAGGTTGCCATAGCAACCGACAGACTCTGCTACTACCTGGGGCCTGTTTAATGAATCTAAAATTTATGTTTACTATGAAAATTTTATGTACATTGCAAAGCCGATTGATACACAGATTATTAAAACAAATCTGCTTCGCAATGTACCTCGACATAGTAAACTACAAATTGCAGTGTTATCATCTCTCAAAGGTCATCGAGTATTGGTTTTTCTATAGTGTCGGATACAATTAACCAGTTTATGAAGATATTTATAGAGTTTTTCTCGCCCCCTGTAGACTTACGCGTAATTTTTTATTTTATTTTTTATTTTTTTTTCTTTTATTTAGGACACAAACAGGAAAAAATAAAAAGTATATGTAAACAAAAATAGACCTGGAGGTCCCTTAAGTAAACAAAATTATAATATTATAAGCATGCGATCTTAACCAGTTTTTATTCTCAGATAGCCTATATGTTACACGGGAATCTGGGCTATAATCATGGTAAGTTTTATTAAATTCCCTTCAGTGGTTCTTGCGTGATGCGCGCACGAAGAATTAGAGTGAGACAGACATATATGTCAGACAGAGACTAAATTTACAGATTTATTATATGCGTAGATTACTTAATCGCGGTTTCTGATTTGAATCTGTTTTTCTCTCTTCCCAGCTTTACCCCCGGTTTCTCGTACACTAACAAGCTGTTAATCTACTGTTAACAGTTGTCAGTGTTTTTTTTTGTATGCACTTTGGTCAATTGACAGCTGTTAACAGTAGATTAACAACGTGTTAGTGTACGAGAAACTGGGGGTTAGTTTCCTAGATTCCTACTTTTCAATCGGCCGGGCGATGTGCATCGAATTGTCAAAGTAAATCATGAATTGTAGCTCTATGAAATAGGAAACTTGGTGTATTTCCATGTTAGGTACTGATTTTCTTGCCTGGTTATCACAGCACATGGTATCCTAGTTTGGGTCCAGGACAAGTGATTGTGTCGTGTGGAGGTTATTGTTATGGTCCTTACCAACGTAAACAAACGCCATCAAAACGCCATGGCTTTCAAAAGCAGTGAATTAGTCCAAATTGTCCGTTTTCGTGTTTAACCAACCGCTCAGTGACATTTCGTCAGTTTATCACTCGAGCGTGCGAACTTGATTCGTTCACTAATCTACTTCTCGAAATTGTACAGTCGGCACCTTGGATAACGCATGTATTAAGTACAGTGGACCCTGTTACGCGGAAACATTACAATTCACAACAAGTGACTTTCGCGAAAAATGCTTTTTGTCTAACATTTTTTTTTCCATGTTTTCGTTCAGACTCTTTATAATATTTTGTAATCACTGTAACGTTAAACACGTCACAAAACACATGGAAAGTGTTTTTCTCGAAAGTTACTTATTGTGGGTTGGAATGTTTCTGCGTAACACGTTCCAATGTACCTAATACATGAGTTAATCCAGTTTACAGCTGAATCAATTGCAAAACCGTTCGTAGCGTGACTGAGTAGAGCAGGGATTCCCAAAGTGGGCACCCTGGGGTGCCGCGAGCTTGTGCCAGGGGTGCCGCAGTGCAGACACTTAATTTTTCACATCTTAACTTTAAAAAAAAAAATCGGATCAAGTATGTAGTCGAATTTTATTTTTTATAGTATGGCCACACCGACGACGACGAGTCGGCCATTTTGTGGCTGAAGTGCTTCTTTTGTTTCAAATAGCTCCGGGTTATTAACATTGCAATAAAGATTAGGGTTATTTGATTTTATGGTGAGTTTCAATTATTTTATTTTTTCTTATGAAACTGTTTAAATGGTAATATATGTATTAGAAACTAGGATTCGTTGAACTAAAATAAAGAAAAATTCACTAAAACAGTTTCATTCTTCGCATTAAAGGTTTAGCATTAAACTGCATTGTGTTTTCTTAAGCAGTCAAGCCACTTTAAGAGTAGGTGTGCCGCGAATTTTTTTTAGCACAACAAGGGTGCCACGGTGAAAATAGTTTGGGAACCCCTGGAGTTGAGTGAGAAGATAAGAATATTCTTTATTGCGCACAAGAAACGAGAGAAAATATGAAAGTTACTATCAGTTAGAGTGCACGGATGTAAAGGTCGACTTATTGCTAACTGTACAGCATATCCAGTAGCAGGTTTTTGCTTTGTTTTTTTCGAATATATTGTTTATATTTTATTTCCATAAATATCTACCATTGACTCTACGTATTCAGCACTCAAATAGCGTATATTATATATATTTTTGATACAATTTTTAACCCATCGGAATAGAGAACTCGAACAAACAACAAATAACAACAAATAAAGCCGCGGACGCAACGGTAATGTGTCTATTAGTGCGCCTGCGCAGGCTAAGCCGGGTTCACACGAGAGCCGAATTAAAAACCCATCAGAAACTTATTATAACGAACGCTTTTGCCACCTGCGCCTGGCATGTATTAAGTGGTCATTCACGTCTCAAAATGACCACTGAAAAATGTCCTTTATGACCCAGGTAACAAAGCCGATAAATCACTAAAGAAAGGTAGTTGAATATCGAGCGAAAGCCATAATAGGTCAAGAGCCGGCCGTTCGGTAACCCTACGTCATAGGATAGTACCACGATGTAACAAATTTTAAAATAAATATCAAATTAATTTATTAAATATTTATTAATTATAGCGCATAAACTGTGATTTAATGAACGTTACGAATCATACATAGATATTCAACGAATTCAACAAAGGTTTTGTTAAGCCAGCATAAATTGAACTTTATGTTTTAAAGCTTTACGAGGTTTCCATAGAAGAACGCCCATACTATTAAACACATGGCTTTAGCATTATCTATGAAACTGCATAATTACCGCAGAAAAGTAATAAATTTATTTTAAGGCATTTCTTAAAACTTTGAAAAAAATGGAATTTAAACGAAAACATTTTTAAAGTTAAGTTGTAAAGGGCAAACTCTAACTGATGTGTGTCAGGCGCATGTGCGCATTTAAACTTCATATTAATTAAATTTAATTCATTATTATTTTATATTATCTAAACATTTTACAATAATAACCCTAAATTGGTATCATACCTTAAGAACTTACGACTTTGGGTTATCGACGGCCGTGGAACAGCCTCTAAGAAAGCCATTGAAAAATTATCTCTAATACTAACGACTTTGAGTTTTCAATAAAATTTATCTTAAATATTCAGTTAAGAGTTTGAGACACACATAAATCGGACATGCCAAATAGAGTCCAATCCCACAAGGATTAAGGTGCACAATTGAAAGAAGATAGAACCCCGGAACTATATCCCTAAGGGACCACATTTTGGGGTCTTCAAAACGGGTTCTTCAAGTCCTTGTTTTTTGTTTGTAGTTACATGAAATGGACGGGGCTTTGGATAGAGGTTTTAATGTTTATTATTGTTAATTTGTTGTAGGATTATGCTTTAGCTTTTTTCCTTAAGGTGTTACAAACAGACTTGATATCACGCGTACTCTCTTCTTATTCTATTTCTGCTCCTATGCGAGATCGAATATTAATTTGCTCGCCAGTAATTATTATGCCATAGGCAAATTAAATTATGTCTAAAATGTACTCAACTATTTCCCAGTGATTCTTTTTTGTTAGACAGGGGGTGACCTAAGTGGTCGTTCCATAGAAGTTTGGTCAAGATCTTTTGACGATAACCATGAGAAAATTATCGACGACGAGGTTTTGTTCTCGTCTCGCCCGGGGAGCCGGCTTCTGGGGCATCGCCGTCCGTTAAAACGGACGGGTCAGATCCCGGGTCTTCGAAGGTCTTCCGTCGCAGGGTGTTTATAATTCTAGTATAATTTAGCTGACAAGAACTCAATCTGCAGGTTTGCTAAAGGTCATTCGAATGGTGGCGTGGTGGCCGGGTCACCTATCTCCCTCTAAAATGGTTGAGACTGGTGATGGCTGACCCCTGCGTTATGCTCGTGAACGGGTGCTGTTCGTGTGTCTGGCCGCAGCATTACTGTTTTTCCTACTTTTGTAAGAAGTGTTATTTTGGCTTTTAAAGTTATTAGTGGCTATCACGGAATCATATCATATAGGCTTTGATGTATAAGTTTAAGATGATTTGAGAAAAGATGGTCAGAGTGGAGTTTTTTTTCCCGCTGCCTTTTTCTCCACTACAAATACGGCCCGAAGGCAGCGGCTAACATAGTAACATAGTACATTGACATTCAGCAAACAGAATGTAAATTCTTTACGTTGAAATAAATTATTGATTTCTGATTTCTGATTTCTAGTGATTCGTCCTAGTGTTTATAATTAGCAAACCGTAGTTTCTGTTTAGTCCGTATTTTAAGGCGTCTTTGGTCTTTATGGTTTCCTAGTGTCAACAGTGGAATCATTCTTTTACAATATTATATAGAAATGTCAGGTCAGCGCGAGCGAGACGAATGTCTAAAGTAAAAACAGCCTTAAATCTACAAGTATTCTCATCCATCAAGAGCTCATCCTCCGCCAGTTCAACACCATTGAATTTGATTCTCAACGACGTGAAGCGTCAGAAAAAGGCAGATATGGTGAAAGAAACCGCGTGCGAGAGTGACAAAAAACCATCCGAAGAAAGGTCACATTAAATTTGGCTATTCCGCGACATCGCTTGACAGTTAGAGTGACCATGAAGCAAATTGGGGCAGGAAAAACGGCGAGACAAAGTTTTTTGCCTACGTTTATTTCGATGGAGCGCCTTTTTGCACCATATGAAAAGCCATTAGGCATGAGGCACATAGGATGGACGTGGGAGGGTGCGAAAAGACGCGGTGTCTTTTCAGTTCACTTTCATACAAAATGTACTGAATCGATGGGATAAGACGGGGCAAAGACGCGAATTCTATGCAACGCGTCGCGTCTTTTCCGCGCCCTCGACCGACAGCCTTTCTATGGGCCCCACGCCTAAAAATATCTGTATCAAAGGAAACTAACAACGGTCTCTGATACTCTGATTGCTGTCGGATTCTCAACCTTAGTTTGCACATAATAAAAAGTTTTAGGTTTTTTAGGAGAGACACTGTGTTTAGAATGCGTCGAAATTTCGAATTCTGACGTTTGTTTGGAAAAGTTAGGCTCACTTGCACCACTTTCTTAAATGTGACTAACAGAATTCTACTAAATTTTTTATACAAAAATCGATTCAAACGGCGACTTAAGTGACATTTAAGAAGTAGTGCAAGTCGGCCTTTATCTTTCGTCCAGAATGACGATTAATCGGATTGGGTCATGTGCTGAAGGAAATAAAGAACGTTTCCTTTGGTCGTAAATTGTTTTTAGAGTGTTATACCTACTTAGAATTTTACCCCCGGTTACCCGTGCTGCGTGCAGTAAGAATATGTTAATTTCCTGATAACAGTTGCCAGTTGCGGACCTGGACACCTATTTGTTGCGATGGGGGGAATCTGCTATACTTCACTTCATTTTAATTTCTGTTTTCTGTTAATATTGTTATTGCTTTTAAGTGTGATTTTGTATCTGTTTTCACGACCGAAGTGGCGTTAAATAAATGCTATTTCTGTGCAACCCCTTCGGTGGCGGTAAATAAATGCCATTTCTTCTTTCTTATTCTTCCTGCTTTTTTGTATACCCTTTGAGTAACTGACTTATTCAAATCAATCAAAATCAAAATGCTTTTATCCAAAATAACATAGAAACTGTGACTTAACGAAGGTTACAAGTAAAACTAGGTGTCCAATTCGAAATCTAGATAATTTTGGAGAAAAATGGACAAAAGTCTTCAAACTTTGTCTTTTTAAATATGTCCCTTAATTAACAGTGTTTACATATATTATTATAAAACCTAGGAGTGATGCGTTGATCTGGCTTTAATTCCAGACATCTTTGTCATCTAAATAATCTTTAATGTCATAGCAGCCCTTTGGCACAAAGTATTTAACATTGTATTAAAGTTAACAGTACATATATTTGATTGATATTGTACGAGAAACTGGAGATAAGTCACTCAATGACAAGGCCAATACAATGAAAACTTTCACTTTATTTGTATGGTCGTTTATTTCTGTTGCAGGTATGTAAATAATCGATTTACGTCCCACTCCCACCAGAGGCTATCTCGGATTGTTCTCTTCGAATACGAAGAGAGAGAAAAAAGTACGACTAAAATAAAGGTGCGTATTGGATACGTCGATCCGTAATCATTTTATTTAATTTGAGACCTGACGAGCTATGGAAAGGGCTATGCTCGGAATTTCTCTACGAGATCGAATCAGAAATTATGAGATCCGAAGACGAACGAAAGTCGTCGTCATAGCCCAGCGGATTAGTAAGTTGAAGTGGCAGTGGGCAAATGGGGCCGAAAAGTTCTTGAATGGAGACCACATATCGGAGAGCGCAGCGTAGGACGACCAGCCATAAGATGGACAGATGACCTCATCCAAGTGGCAGGAAGACGCTAGATGCAAGCCGGTCTTTTTGGAAATCCATGGAGAAGGCCTATGTCCAGCAGTGAACTTTTTGTGGCTGAATGATTATGATGATGATGAGACCTGACGTCACGATCTAGGAAAGAGAGGTTCCCTAATAGAAGTGGAAGAAGTACGTCAGGATTGTGGCTAGTTTCAAACCTTGGTAGCAGCCAATACTATACGGAAAACTTCGAAAGATAGAATACTAGCTGTTGCCCGCGACTTAGTTCGCGTGATAGCTGTGATGTGTATTTTTCCTGGATAAAAAATAGCCTGTGTGCTAATCCAGACTATAATCTATCTCTGTGCAAAATTTCATCCGGATCCGTTCAGCCTTTTTTGCGTGAAAGAGTAACAAACATCCATCCATACATTCCAACTCTCACGTTTATTCTCACGGGATTAACCGTGTTCTGATAAATACGGGAAAAAAATGTGTCACATTTAACAGTTCAAACTTGATAAGTTTTTTAGAGAAAGTTGAATAGTTTCGCAGAGAAAACTTGCTAAGTATGATCTAAAATGATATGTTACCCCTTTATCAAACTACTCTTTTTGTTATTACTCTGCACTACGGCAATGTGCTACTTATCGTATGTAACTACTACTTATTGTATTTAACTAACTCGTGAAATATTTTACCATAATTTACTTAAGTTTTCTCTGCCTCACGCGTTTTAACTCTAAAGTGTTCCTTAGTTTACATTACCGTGTCATAACTTCCCAAAATTTAAGAGTCAGCTGCTCTAAAACTACTGTGATCTTTGTCTCTAAAGCGGTTAAGGGTTAAAATCGCCTAACAGGAGTAGTTTCATATCCTTAGCCTAAAAGAAACGAGCCGCATCGAATTAAAAGCGTTCAAAAAACGTCTTAGGGTGCTTTTACATCGAATTTAAAAACGCCATTAAATTTCAGCTAAACGCACAGGAAAAAAGAACAGCTTCCAGCAAAAACAGATTGCCGTCACTCGACTACTCATGTGTAGAAAAAAAACTCTATTTAGTCCTAAGACAGTAATTTTATGCAATTTTTGTCGATTTTATTTTATCAAAGTTTTATTAATTATAGCGTAGCAATTGCAGCCTTCAATCCAAGCTTCTCCAATTCAAGATTCCTGCTGGTCTGAGCTTCTCCAGGTGGTGGTGTAGTCCTCTCTTTCTCGTTCCAGTAGCGGTCCATTTCAGAGCACTTTTGATGGGCGATTAACGGATCGTTATTGTATGCCCAGTCCAACGCCACTTTCGCAGCTTTGTAACTGCGACTAGGGGCAAGTATTTTATTTTATTATAAATATGTTCTTACATATAAAAAAATCACCTAGGCAGGTATTTCTAAACAGAAAATGAAATAATGTTGTCTTCACCGTGGAAGCAAATCGGTATTGCGTAAAATCAAATTTCTTTACGAAAAATACGCCTGCGTTGCGTCTCCCCCGCTGCATCAGAGCGCACCCTTAGGTGGGACGCTCACCAAACGTGTTGTTTTTCAAACTAGCTAGATTTATCGCGGCACTTACCGCTTTCTGGCCATTTTACCCTGCGCGAACACTTAAAAACATTTGCTTGGAGTACTGAGCCATTGTAAAGGCCCTTGCAGATAAAAATAAAGCGTCTCAAGTCTAGATAGGTAGTCTAGTCTCACGACAGATTTTGTTATAAATTGTGTCAACTTTACACCGGTATTATTTTTTTACCTATTTTCAAGCGTCAAATACTAGTTATTTGACGCTTTAAAATTGATGAAAATAAGAAAACCGTTTGAAAATTTGCCGCTTAAAAACTCGAAACAGTCGAGCGTGCATACAGGCTTGGCAGGATCGTGACAAGTGACGGTCACTGCTCTCTGCCTACCTCTCCGGGATACAGGCGTGAGTTATGTGAAATCGCCAATCCGTAGCGGGCACCAGTGGTAAGCCCGTACTCTTCTAAGTTACGTACATTTGCGAAGTTGTAGTAGCAAAGAAAACATCGTGAGGAAACCTGAGTGTCGGAGTTGTTCACATACCTTAGCGCTTAAAATTGCCAAGACGGGGGGGGCACGCGCGGTGATTAAGCCCATACTCTCTCTCTTTCTGAGAGAGGGCCTGTGCCCTACAGTGGGACGTATATAGGCTGTATCATTCATATTCTCTCCCTCTCTCTAAGAGAATGCTTGTGCCCTGCAGACGTATCGCAGACTGATTACCCTATATGACCTCTTCAGTCACTCCTGGTATTGCCTGCCATGGCTGGAAAGGGCCACATCATATGTATTTTTTATTTTTTATAAAAACAAAATCTTTCATCTTCAGCCATTCGACGCCCAATGCAGGACTTAGGCCTCCTTCGTGGTTTTCATAACCATGAGGGGTTTTGCCATAATCGTCACGCTTGGCAGGCGGGTTCTAGAAGACGCTGCTGCCCGTCTCCTGGTAATTGATTTCCTAAGTCGGTTTCTACGACATCCACGGAAGGAAATGGAGTGATGCTATTCTTAATCCGGCGCCACACGGAACTATAGGTTACTCTCTTAATTCACATTTAAAGACTTATGCTAACTTAGTATACTTCCGTACGAACAAATCTATACCTTATTTAGGTATAATTAATGTTCAATTATTTCTACATTTTAAAGTGGGCTAAGTTAACCACCCCAAAATTTTGCGGTTGGCAACTCACCTACAATCGGTTAGCACACTGTGTGCATCTACCACTCCAAAATTCACAAGGTGTCAACTAACCCGGTGAGTTTAGTTGCGGGTGAGTTGACGCCTAAGACTAAAAATATTTTAATATAATAGGAGAGGCCGTGGTGAAATATAAATAAACGTGGTAATTTTTTTTCTCTACGACTAATACTTTTCATAATATAACCTGTCGAAAACTCAATGTAGTCATGTGGTACCAAAACTCGCCATACAAATCGCGCTCAAACTGCACGTGATGCCTTATAATGTTTTTATGCATATACACCCTTATAAGAAAACGTACAGGATTCAATAGAAAAACTAAATGTAATAAGTGGTTTAAGTATGTACTATTCATATTTGCACCAACTACCCGTCTCCCTTTCTCCTTCGGAAACCTTTCCGTCACAAGGTTGTCTGGAAGAAATTGCTGTTAGCAATAAGGCCGCCCATTGTACTTTTTCATTGTAACTTTCATATGTTATGTCTCGCTTCTTGTGTGCAATAAAGAATATTCTTATATTATCTTATCTTATAATTAGAGAAACTTTATTTTTCGCTATTTTTGTGGTCAAGAAAACCTCAACAATTTAGTTTTTGTTGTTTTGTTTTGTAATTTTGCCCAAGCATTTATATGTCTTCTATGGTATAAATGCAGTGTCACTACAATCTAAAGTTCCCCATTGTTACTAAAATATTTATGGACACTGCATGAAATAAGAGCCCGGAGGTCAATGATAGTGAGAGGATAAGAGTTTTGCCATAGTGACGTAAATAGATAACGAGTTTATGAAGATGTTAAGAATATTATATTAATACACCTTCTAATTAATGAATTCTGTGGCTCGAACTCTATGGAGCCGTAAGCTTACATTCGACAGGATAAACCTTAACATGCGTGTATTCCACTCAGTTCCGTAGGGGTGGCTGCAACAAAAACTCAAAGTTTATCCGCTGATGACTGAAAATAAGTGTGTTGTGATTGTGAGTTAGTCAAAGCACTCGACTCGTCTTCAGTCAGTCGTTCTTTATTTAAGTGTGCACAAGCGCCTTTAAACCGGCTACTTTTCTCTCCGAAAAAATTGCGCCGCGTCTAAAAAGATTCCTGGCGAAGTTTCAAGTTGCACCGTCGTTGTGTTTAAGGTGTTTTAATTAATTAAAAAACATTGCGAGAGGACTGCTTGAGAGCGGCGCCCTCCCAAGAGGTCCAAAATTTAAATGAAAGGTTCTTAAATACAGCCAGGTGCCAAAAAACGGAAATAGCGTAGGTATGTGGCAAAAGGAAAAGCAAAATAGTAGGTTTTATTGGAAGAATACCTTTTTAAACACTTAAAAAAAATATTGTATTTAAAAAAAAAGTTGAATACCTTTGTGATGTATGTAGCATAAAAAAAATTAGGTTTTAAAAAAATATGAATAGCTTTTTTACAATGAATGAATCGTATCACAAAAAAAAAATGAAAATAAGGCTGTTAAAAAACAAAAATAGATTTTTTTTAAGAAATCGTTTTCCAGCCTTACAGTGTGATAATTTAAGCAAGGAGGATGAATTAAAAAAAAATCTATCGGATATAAAGCCCACCGAGAAGGTCAGTGATACAGCGATACTACTAGATGAATTGCAGAAAAAATCAACTTATCAAAAAATACATATAACAAATACCGATGTCAAAACAAAAGATGTTACCAATCAGAGTAGAAAGGTCGGGTCATAATCGGGTCGGAAAACCACTAGGAATTTCGCGAAGTGTAATTTTGGACCACTGGCAAACAACCTTTTCGGCAGACCTCCCTTTTTTGCGTCTCGCTAAACAATACGAACTCCGCAGCCTTTTTGCTTCGTCCGGCCGGGAGATTCGTATCGGTGTCTTCTTTGTTCGGGACTTGATAAATCTGCATAAATAACTGACTTTAAAGTACAGAATTAACGGGTTAAGTTGGGACTAATTAATTTGGTTTTTTCGCCTGAAAAATGTTGCTTTTCCGAGAAAGGCTTGCTTGTGCGCAGCGGGGACGTACGATTCTTAATTTTATTATTGCTGCGTCTGCGACTTTGTTTGCGCGGTATTCGTATTAAAAATGTCCTTTGCATAACTTAGGACACGGCTCATGTGTACCAAATTTTGTCCAAAAATATTTTATCCATACAAAAAACAATAATTCAGTTTAGTAATGTAATGTCCAGTAATGCAACCAAGTAAGTACTAAACCTGTGTCTGGTGGATCCCGCTCTGTCATCAGGTCTGTTGTATGGAACATATTTTGTAAGTTTTTTGCATAATTATAGTTTTTCTCATGTAGAAGTTTTTCGAATTGACGGGTAGAATTTTAATTTTCACGTGTTACTGAGATTTTTTACACCCTGTATTGAAATTGAATTGTAATGTTGCGAATTAAGTTGAATTTATGTTGAATTTGTGGATTAAATTTAGTTAGTTGGCTTTACAGAGCGAAAATTCTAGAAATATGGTTGTTACTTGGACTCTACTATAGAGTCCAAGCAACAAACATAACAGTTTTTGTGACGGGTTACCTGTGATTGATTTTTATGTAAATTCTTTACTTTGAATGAATGTTGAGGAAGCGAAAGTGATCTGTCAGGATCGTAGCAAGTGGCAGTCCCTGGTCTCTGCCTACCCCTCTGGGATACAGGCGTGAGTTTATGTTATGTTTCTTTACTTTGAAATAAATTTTTGATTTGATTTGATTGACTCTTCTCATAGTGTCAGTGTCAAGTGCAGTCGTGTTTAAATCAGAATAAATCATAAATTCAATATTATTGGGATATTTAACTCTCAGAGCCCTAAAAGGGAGATTTTCAAGACATCTACGCATGCAGAACTTCCGCGAGTATTTCTACAATCCATACTTCACGTTTCCCTTCTTAAAGTTCATCAGCCAATTCCATCCAGATCCACCATCTTTATTCATGGTCATTTATTCGTTCAACTACACGATTTTATACTGAGTAGGCACCCTAAAAATAACAACATAATGATGTTTTAGACTTTAAAGATCGAAATCAGATATCAATTATAAAATCTTCATTTCTCATAAATGGACGAAGAATATCCGATAAAAAAGCCCACGGGAAATCATTAATTATAAGGCCTTTGACGGTATTCTATTTCTCGGTAAATCGTTATTATTATTTGGAAATTATTATTTCTTTGTTACATTACTTTTCCCGGAAATTCAATTTCAATAAAAGCAATTCATGATTTACAATAAACTAAGGACTATAAAACTAAGCAATAAATTAAGCGCTACGCTATTAATAAATTAACATCTATTACGAATTTAATATATGTCACAGCTTTTCATGTTGCATTTAAGGTTACTAAGCTGTTTTACTATGCTGGGCACTGTTTCAAAAAAACCGCGATTTACAGTTTATTTTGACAATTTGATATTTGACACGATCAACAATAAATTAATATTTCATATGCTCGATTAAAACAAAAATTACAAAATATCTCGGAAAATGTATCTCTTTTAGTCAATTACTAGTTGTTACAATTTTTAAATATATTAAACATAAAAAGAGTGCTCTGAAATGTGACGTCATAGGCTCTTTTCAACGTACAGCGTTTTGTCATAGTAAACTATGAAATGTAGTTATATGAATTAAGACCCTGGTTGTATTGAAATTATTCTCACTCTTTTGGGAATGTAGTAGGGATTTTCTTAGACTCTGTTTAGCCAACCACATTCGACTACTTTAGAAAAGCTAAACACATATTTGTCGCCATCGTGTGCGTACAAAAATTCGAATTCGCTACTATTGCCAACAATGTTTGCTATAGTTTTTTTACTCTCTGGCACAGCACACGCCGCATTACATTCGTGTCATCATTATGCCGTCATCATAACAAGGCTGTATGGTCATAAACCTTTGCCTGCCGTGATAGGCGAACGAAACAAAAAAAAAATTATGCCGTCATCTTAGGTACCTACGGCATTTTATGTGAATACTGGATACTGCGCGGAGGGTGCGGGTTAAATATGCGAAATTCCAAAAGATTTCTCACGAAAAATGGAACATCGGGCGCGTATGGTGCGTGCGGCGCGTAAGATGCTGACAAATGTGTATTCAACCTAAATTGACACGGTATGTCTAGTTCATTCTAAGACACCCTACAAAAGGCGGAATTAAGATAGCTTTAAGTTATTGTAATAAAATAAAAAAAACCGGCCAAGTGCGAGTCGGACTCGCGCACGAAGGGTTCCATACCATTATCTATACAATATTAGACACAAAGATAAAAAAAACAGCAAAAAATCACGTTTGTTGTATGGGAGCACCCCTTAAATAATTATTTTACTTTGTTTTTAATATTTGTTGTTATAGCGGCAACAGAAATACGTAATCTGTGAAAATTTCAGCTCTCTAGCTATCACGGTTCTTGAGATACAGCCTGGTGACAGACAGACAGACAGACGGACGGACAGACAGACAGACAGACAGACAGCGAAGTCATAGTAATAGGGATACGCAAAATTTTGTTGCACTTAAAAATAATAATAACTTCCATGCAACACAATCACTTGTCCTGGTTCCAAACTAGGATACCCTGTACAATGGTAAACAGGCAAGGATCTCACAAACATGGAAATACACAGACTGAGGCCATGTGTATAAGTGCGGCGGCCCCCAATGGGAATGGAACGCACGACTATGGTTATCAGACGTGATACCGCTAGACCAACGAGGCAGTCAAATAAGATGGATAACTTAAAACAAAGTTACATTTTTAAAATTTAAATAAAACTGTCGCGTCGAATTGAGAATCTTCCCATTATAAAGTCAGTTAAAGTATCACCCGTATTGTTACCAAGAACTTACCTGAATCCTATCCTCATGACAGTTTGAGAACTATACAAATTATACAAATACTACTTGGTCTGACGGCGTACCTACGATCTTATGATAAAGACTAAAGGCAACAGAGACCTTCCTATATTGGAAAAGTTTTCGCTTCCTTTCGCCCGCCAAATAGGTAGTTTTCGTCAACTTTTGGGTCTATTGTCTTGAACATTCGACTGGTTAATAGAGACCAAGTTTCGACGAACTATTCCCCTTATGGTTGTATCGGAGCTGCTAAGGATGGTGCAGACTGAGAAAAACGGTGTTATAAAACTTGTATTTTTTAGGATTCCGTAGTCAACAAGAAAAAAAAATGAAAAATATTTATTTCTAAAACAAAATTTTTACAAACATATTTTACAAGGCTGAGACCTCTTTTTAAGTGTATAACACCTGTGCCAGGAGATCACACTCTTCCACAACTATGCAAGAAAACGATAAAAGACGAGAAAGCGAAAAAGATAACAAGAAACCCTTATAGTTTCGTCATGTCCATCCGTCTGTCCGCGGCTTAGCTCAGGGACGACTAGCACCAAAGAATTCAGTTCTTTTGGCTAGCGGTGGTAGCCTAGTGGGTGTAGCCTAGTGGGTAGAACCTCGGACTCGGAAGTGGGAGACCCAGGTTCGATCCCCGGTGCGGGCATGTACCTATGACTTGGTTTCCTAAGTTATGTACATTTGTGAAGTTATAGTAGCAATACCACTTGCTAACTGTGAAGGAAAACATCGTGAGGAAACCTGAGTATCTGAGCTATTCACATACCTCACCTCTCTCCCTGAGAGAAGGCCCGTTTCCTACAGTGGGACGTATATAGGCTGCTTATGTTATGTTACATTAACCATGCCGATAAAACGGAAGAATAAATCATTAGACAATTTTTTTTGTGGGGTTTTTATGTATTTTTTTTTAAGTAGGGTAGGTTCTCGCCGAGGTGCTTCAAAATGTTAGTAATGTATCGTAGGGAAAGCAATTTCAGATTTTAGGGATCCGTTTGCAAAGTGTTAAGCTTTAGAGAAATTTTTGCGTAGCCCTGATTTGTTCTTACGTTCCGTGCCATAAAAATGCTGAAAGTTACGCGTCCATTGCGTGTTAATATTTTTTATATTTTAATAAATTATTGATTTCCCAGCAACACTTTAGGGTTCAAGTTGTGTCTTCATATCCAGTATGCGCAAGCGCAACTGGTCGGGTCAGTATTTTATCATCTGGTACATAAATATATCATGTTTTTTCTGAGTTGAGGTGTGATTGTGGTGTGAGAAGCCTATTATTATTATTAGTTTTATGCGATTAGTCGTGCGTGGGTATTTAAGTTCTAAGTAAGCATTAGTCCTAATAATTTTAATTGCTTTGAGATTCTGAATTTAAACGGTATTTGAATATTGAAATACAAATTCCCGGTAAATTAAAGAAACGACCAAGTTTTGAAAAAGCATATACGTTGTAAACAGCTCAACGTGATATCTTTTTACAGTTTCAGGGGGACGAAGATTAAGACGCCCTCTATACGACAAAACATTACTTTTACGCTTTTTACATATCAATAGGATAACTTAGCGTGGTACAAAGGCGCATAGAAGACAAGTTATTTAAGCCCTCACTTCACCATTAAGGTCCAGCTGCTGTTTTGCTTGAAAAGCACCTAAAACCAAACAGAACAGGGTATAAATTAGAACTTCTTCCTAGCTGCCTTTGTATCCTGTACATATTATATATCCTGTAAACTTATTTCTAACTGGTCCCATGTTCAAATTGACCTAATGCCGTATGCAGATGGGACGTTGTAGTCTCTCACACTAACTTCACATTTATTTTTTATACAGATTATACTGGCACAATCTTCTACAAATCGTCTATAAGCGGTATTAGTTACGTTACTAAAGTACGCCATACTATCTATTCCATTTTTTAACTGTCTTGTTGGTCTAGCTGTATTTAGTTTGTTATCAATGACAGAGGTGGTGGGTTCAATTCCTAGTCGCCCGGCCAACTCCGGCTCCAAAGTCAACTCCGGCCGCCGTATGATTTGTATAAATAGCCTCGGTATTGGTGTTTGTTCATGTTTATGATGTCTCTGCCCAGTTACCATATCACATCACACGGGTATCCTAGTTTGGGACCAGGTGAAGTGATATTTATTATTATACGTTAAACTTAGTCCGAATAAGACTTTTGTCTTGGATCGAAAGTCAACTTACAATTGCATTAGTAGCGTCTATTCAACAGTAAAAATTAAGGAATAGTACTTCCGATTACCGTTCCAAAATTTTGCTCACGCACAAGGCGCATGCATTACGTAATCTATTTTCTTGCTTTAGAAAATACTATAAAATCCCAAAAGTAAACTCACAAGCAGTAAAGGCACAAAGAGAAAATTAACTATAAAAAACTCTACAAAATGGAAAATAATCTGTAATTACAAAGAGATTTGCCAAAAGTACGAACTCGTCCAAATTGGTCCAAGTTTTGCGCGGGACGCGTGGCCCAACCCAGTTCGCCTACTCCGCCGTGCTGCAGGTACATTAATCAAGTAAATATGCACTAATGGCGGCACCACATTAGCTGAAAAGCGGGTTAGTGGAAAACCAAGTGGAAGTTGTGAGCAAATTCGCAGACCAATCGGGCAGAGTTTCGAGTTTGCGCCGGGGTCGGCGTCAGGCAGGACGATTTTGGGGCTGACAAAAAGGCACTAGCTAATGGTCGGTTTTTAGAGAACTTTGAAAAAAGATAATGGAGTACCGTTACAATAAAATAGAAAGATAAAAGGACACAATAATAAAATCATCTACCTACATAATATAAAACAATATTTAATAATTTATATTGACAATTAACAAAAAATGTAGGAAAAAGAGCAACACAAAAGGCAGAAAAATTTCAATATGATGATAAATCCACATGATCGAAGGATAACTGCAAGAAAATACTCATAATCATTAAGCTCACCTTTGTACCAAAATTTTGCATTGCAATTAAGAATGTATGTTCTGTCGACTATCCATGTTTCAGCTAGCTTTAGGTAATGTGGAATATATGAAACAAATAACATCATACTAAAATATGAAACGGGTCTAACCGCGATTATTTATTAGGTACATTTTAATTACCTTTGATTCCCGACGTTCGGGCAACGTTGCAGCTGCCGTGATCACGGGTAGACTGAAGTGGCGAGTGCAGTCAATTATTTTAGTGAGGGTAGGTGGTCTACCCTCAAGTATCAAAGGTTATTAAATTTTACCTAATAAATCGCGGTTAGACCCGTTTCATATATTACTATGTATGAACATCGCGAGTCATTAAAAAATTACGTCATGGTCAATTTTCATCTTTTAAGATGAAAAGATCACAGCGAGATAATAAAACTTCCGCTCTAACTTCCGACATTACTTCCGGAACTTCCGACTTGGTTTACAGGCGTGACTGGGGTCAAGTGTCAACCAGTCTTCATTTAAATTTAAAAAAAAAAAAAACCGGCCAAGTGCGAGTCAGACTCGGGCACGATGGGTTCCGTACCATTATCTATACAACATTTGAATATTTCAAGCGTTTACCTGTTGCCGTTATTAATATCGAGCAAAAAACGGAAAAAATTACGTTTGTTGTATGGGAGCCCCCCCCTAAAGATTTATTTTATTCTGTTTTTAGTATTTGTTGTTATAGCGGCAACAAAATAAATCCTCTGTGAAAGTTTCAACTGTCTACCTATCACGGTTCATGAGATACCGCCTGGTGACAGACGGACGGACGGACAGCGGAGTCTTAGTAATAGGGTCACTCGCCTTTTGGGTATGGAGTCCTAAAAAGATCACTTTTGAGCGCGCTGTCAAGTTGATGTTTTGCTTCGTCCAAAGCATCGTAAAATGAGCTCTTTCGCCTAGCCACGTTCTTAAACAACAGGTACTTTTGCAGCTGCAGGGCAATTTGTAGCTCTCTGCTTTAAAATTTGTCACTACAATACACTGTTCAGTCAATCAGCGATTTATGTATTATGTATTGAGCTTATCGAATGTAATAATAAATAAGTATGGTTCATTATAATTTTTATTTTTTCAGTTTTCATAAATCAACTAATTCTTATAAGTTATCCGTGGTTTAAGTAGTGAGTAAGTGGGATTAAGTTTGCAATATTTAATTAAGTCTGAATTACGCAAATTCTCTAATGTACTACTGGTGTAAGGGTGCCATTGTCATTTTTTGTAAAAAGAACCCCTTCAAAGAAAGATTATAAAAAAATATATAAAATTAGAAGAAAGAGCGCGTTATACATGCGACCCTAAGTACGCCCCTGGCACACACAGACCGGAAAATGTTTTGTGTTATAAAGTAGGATTAATGTTTGCCTGTGTGCCTTGTATCTACTGGAATCCGTTTTCGGCAACGAGTTACATGCTCAACTTTTCAATAGCGCGGAATATTCTAGTCAGTTCATGGAAAAAGCTGTCTAGCTGAACTTGATTATTGTAGTCTGAAAATCATCAGTATGAGAGAACTAATGAAAACTTAATATAAAACCAAACAATAATAATAATAACTTTCACACAACGTCCTGGTTCCAAACTACGATACCCTATACTATTTTAACCAGGCAAGGACCTCACAAACATGGAAGTACACCCAGAGTGAGACTGTTATGTTGCAATATATAAAACAAATTGCAGTCGCAGTAAATAAAATAAATAAATAATGAATGTGTACAAAAGTACATCGAACCCACGACCTCTATGGTAATCAGACGTGATAGCGCTAGACTATCGAGGCAGTCGGTCAGACTACTTTTGTACGGGAATCGCCTCGCGCAACGGCCTCCTAAGAAGGCCCGTCAATTCCCATGCAAACTTATTTTGGTTTTTATTTACAAACGGCATGCTGGATCACAATGAAACTTTGTGAAAACTTTGGAGGACACGAATCGATGTTTGATCGTTGCTTAGAATTGGAAGATAGTTTCTATGAAAAGTCTTACGACACAATAAATTTTCTTTTGACCTTGATTTCATCATCATAATCATCAGCCATTTGACGCCCACTGCAGGACATAGGCCTCCTTCGTGGTTTTCATAACCATGAGGGGTTTTGCCATAATCGCCACGCTTGGCAGGCGGGTTGGCGATCGCAGTATGCGGTTGCAATCTCAGGGAGACGCTGCTGCCCGTCTCCTGGTAATTGATTTCCTTAGTCGCCTTCTACGACATCCACGGAAGGAAATGGAGTGACGCTATTCTTAATCCGGCGCCACACGGAATTGATTTGTGTCCTCTAAACGTATTGGCAAAGTGTCACTGCGATCGCCGGTCTCGTGTGAATTAAAACCAAAATACGTTTGTATGGGAATTGCTGCCTGAGTCTGAAAGTCCGTGCAAACACGCCTCATTTGCAATAGATATGATTCATAAGGCGCCTAGAACATTAACTATTCAGCTTAAAGTCGCTGCAGGTTTTCCGTTGGGCGTAATGAGCTTACTGTGGATCCTATTACCGCTGTTACAGGGCTAGACTCGATGTTAACAAGTTTTAGTTGTCTGGCTGCCTAGTGTCTTTCTGCCCCCTCTGTATTGTCTTGTGAGCATAATCAGACATACAAAGTGGGTAGAGTTTTACGGCCTTATGTATAAAAACAAGATTCTTCTAAAGCTCTCCTCACAGGCTGTTTATTTATTATTATTAATACGTTTATTGCACATAAGTAAATATTACAATGTCAATGCGGCGGACTGAATGATACGACCAGTTCCGTGCTATTTAATCTGTGTTTATTAAACTTTATTGCGCACAAGACATTTAACAAGAGATTACATAAGAAATAACATGTACAAAGGCGAGCTTATCCCTGTAAGAGATTTTTTCCAGCAAAGCTTAGGATATAGGAGAAGCAGTAGAGAAACGTCTTTACGTCTTTTCTTTGTAAAATCTCTACCGCAGACTATTTTAATCAACGTTTATCGAGTGTTTTAAGGAATCGTATTTTTTATAGATAAGACCGTTAATTTTCTTCTTCAAATTAACATTGTCTTCAAAATACACTTTTAAGTTTTGCATAATAATAACATCGACACAATACACACAATCACTTGTCCTGGTCCCAAACTAGGATACCCTGTGCTATGGTACCCAGGCAAGGACATCACGAACGTGGAAATACACTTAGACTGAGGCCATTTGTACAAATGAACAGCGGCTCCCAGTAGGAATCGAACCCACGACCTCCAGTATGGTAATCAGACGTGATAACGCTAGGCCAACACGATGATGATGAATTAGATATAATGGCTCTAGAGTGCAGCGCGGAAACGGTCCACTATTTTGGTCACAGAGACAAGCTTTAAGTTTATGAGCCAGTCTATTTAGCGTTACCTTGCAAGTTTTGATCACATAACTGACTATCAGAGGAAGAACCATATACATATATTCCATCATCCAAATGCTACTCATAATCGCGCCGTTTTGGCGATATTTCCCAACTTTGTGCGACCCAAATAAAGTTTGCATCCAGGCCGCTTTTGTAATAAACAACTCGAGTAACGATACGGATGTAGGTAGCGTTTCCCTCCATTATTATTGTTACTGCGATACTTAAATGCGAGTAACAACTAAATAATATTCGAGCTGCGGTTTCGTGTTTGGAAAGATCCCCCCTTAGAGTAAGTTTATTGAGCACCCTATATTACAGACACCAACAAGCTGAAATATTCGTGAAATATTCGCTCTTATTTCTCTCAAGATAAGCTCCACCGTGAAGCAACGGGCGTACCTACTACGTCTGAAACTAAGTCTAGTTACACGTTCACATGAAGGAAGACATCGGAACTTTCAAATAGAGTTTGTAATAATTTCTCACAACAACCCTCAAGTTTCACTCCTAATGTTGGAGTGTTGGCTGATTTAATTAAAGTCTTGGGTTGATGATGAATATGTCAACCTTTTATCATCGTAATTAGGGTTCCGTACCCAAAGGGTAAGGGACGCTATTAGTACTATGACTCCGCTGTCCGTCTGTCTGTGATAGTTAGACAGTTGACATTTTCACAGATGATGTATTTCTATTGCCGCTAAAACAACAAATACTAAAAAGAGAATAAAATAAATAATAGGGGTTAAAGTATGAAATTGCCGTTTTATTGCAATAGGTTCTTTGAATTGACATAGAATCTTCATGGTTTGAGGTTTTCGAATGAAACTTTTTTCAAATGGTTTCTATGATGTTCTTTTTTAAAAAAATGTGAAACATTTGAATATCGACTTTCAATTGTTTTTGTTATTCAATTTAGACAAGAAAGATGGATACTGCGAAAATTCGAGTGATTATGAGGCACCCATTTTTCGTATTTTTTTATTTTATTGATTTGACGCAAGTGAGTCAATATTGTGGGTAAGGTAACGTTAAATCATGCCGCTAATTCCTGGGTAGTTTGACTAGGGTCGGCTTCCACTATCTCTCTTAATTCATCGTTATTCACCTGTGTGGGCGGTCTTCCTCGTGGCTCGTTCTTTAAGTCGAAATTTCCATCACGAAAGCGTTTAAACCAAAATCGCACGGTGCGTTCATTAGTAGACCCCTCTCCAAACGCAGCATTGATATTGCGGGCTGTTTCTGCCGCGTTAGTTCCGCGTCGGAACTCGTATTCAAAAATCACTCGAATTTTCGCAGTATCCATCTTTCTTGTCTAAATTAAATAACAAAAACAATTGGAAGTCGATATTCAAATGTTTCACATTTTAAAAAAAAGAACATCATAGAAACCATTTGAAAAAAGTTTCATTCGAAAACCTCAAACCATGAAGATTCTATGTCAATTCAAAGAACCTATTGCAATAAAACGGCAATGTCATACTTTAACCCCTATTATTAAAGGAGGCTACTATACAAAAAAAGGGATTTTTTTTCCGTTTTTTGCTCGATATTAATAACGGCAGGTAGACGCTTGAAATATTTAAATTTTGTAAAAATAAAGGTACGAAACCCTTAGTGCACGAGTCCAACTCACACTTGGCCTTTTTTTAACATAAAACTCGTTGTTTTGAGGACAAGAGTCAGCGTAGCGCAGAACTCCCGCCAATCCATTCTTCTGTTAAGAAATTAGCCATAGTACTCTACGGGAAATACATAATACACTCACCTTGTTAGATTTACCACTGATGTCAATGCCATTAAATTTAGTATACATGTAATATATCGTTGGTCGAAATCATTACCGGAACATGTCCAAAATAATGTGTTTTGAATTAAGCATGCAGGATTATTAGGAATTTAATATTTTTTCCTAATCACTAATGGTACAAGTCAAACATTAATTGTAACGATTATAAAACGACTTCGACCAGTAATGAAACTATAATTTTACGATGAATTTTGACCAATTTTGAAAATGGTACATACATAAGACCGTTATGTATGTACCATGCTCCTAAAGAGGTCTATGTCTATGCTCCATTCCACGAAACGAGCTCCCAAAGAAAATCGTCCTTGTGCGCCCATTGGTTAATGCGCGTGACCTTCTATGCATGTAAACCTACCCTATGAAGCGGACCATCTTCGCTTATTGTTTCGCTTATCTCTAGCCGCGCGCATTGACCAGTGAGATGCGAGTTTGTTCCCTAGGAGTTCGACTTGTGGAACGGAGTATAGCAGTAGACAAATGTGGGCTGATTGGTTGTTGCCTTATGTTTGGCGTTTCAAACGATGGATGCGTATGGAATAGCCTATTTTGGCTGGCTGCGGTCTGGCCTGTTGCCAAGCAGCAAGCGTTGGGCTAACAAGTTACATAAAGCAATACGATATTCCATTTTGCGCCAGGTCGAAAATATGTGTAACGTTGGCCTTTGTAGCATGACATCGCGCGACTTAGTTGGCAATGTTGGCTACGCATGTTATAGCGCGCTTCTGTCAACGTGAGTGTTTCGGACACACTGTTGTTCTGGTTAGACCTGGCAGTACACTACTGAAGTAGAAGACATTTTAATGTGCAGAATGGGAAATTACACAGATATTTATTAAATATTGTTATTTAGGACCGGTTTTTGAACGGAGAATTTTACCAAGTAAACATAATGTGTCAAATTGTCAATCTGCCTCTTCAGCTTTCTCAATAATGTCGCAAAACATGACTTCGTACCAGTTGGTTTGTCATGCGTTTTACGAGTAACGTGACATCGCGGCTGCGAACAATATCACATTCGCTCGTTTTGACAGGTGCCCAATAAAATGCATGAAAAATGTTTGTATGAAGACGTGGATAGCTCTGCTATGCTAAGAGCAATGGACTCGTGGAGTCCATGCTTTGCTGCTTCCGGTCGTTTATTTGACTTAAACTGGATTTACATAACATAGTTTAATAATAAAGTAACGTGTACTTACAGAAAAAACCACAAAGAAAAAATACACAGGAAGAAACAACAAAGGTACTTAAATATAAACTCGTAAATCCTTAGAAATATTATAAACGTGAGAGTTTGAATGTATGGATAGATGTTTGTTACTCTTTCACGCAAAAACGGCTGAACGGATCCGGATGAAATTTTGCACAGAGATAGATTATAGTCTGAATTAGCACATAGGCTATTTTTATCCCGAAAAAATACACATAAAAATTACAACGTGAACGAAGTCGCGGGCAAAAGCTAGTATTATGATGAAAAAAGGAGGTATTCATAAATGAAATCTATAGTGGTACACACACTGCTTTATTAAAACAAAAAGAACTATTGAACATGAGAATTTCAATCGACATTATGTAAAAGCGTTTACTTTACAGAAATTTTCGAGTGAGTTCGAACAAAGCGAGATGCATAAAGTCAAATAAAACCACTTCAATTCACGCCAGAAATTTGAAAACGCGATTTTACAGCAGGAATCTCGTCGATTTGACCTGTATTGGTACAAGACACACGGCTGGATAGGATGGGAATTTTCTTTACGGCACAACTGTATCATCTTCATCATTATCATCATCATCATCAGTCATTTGACGCCCACTGCAGGACATACTCGTAGGCCTCCTTCGTGGTTTTCATAACCATGAGAGGTTTTGCCATAATCGCCACGCTTGGCGGGCGGATCGCAGTATGCGGTTGGAATCTCAGGAAGACGCTGCTGCCCGTCCCCTGGTAATTGATTAATGATTACCTTAGTCGCCTTCTACGACATCTACGGAAGGAAATGTAGTAACGCTATTCTTAATCCGGTGCCACACGGAAATATGGCATTGCACACTATACAACTGTATAATTCTTAAGAATTCTAACAACTTTATTTATTCGAATATTTCAGAACTAGTTTAATTATTTATACTGAAGAAACGGTTTTTAGGTTTTGTGTTATTTCAATAACGTCTTAGTGAACGAAATCCCATGAGTGACATTGAGAAATTGACTTTTAAAATTTAAATGGAATAATGTCGCTTGAATAATGTCTTACTAAGGGACGAAAGTAGCCGAAATCTGAAGAAAGTGAGTTACAAAATACTCCCCCTTTTATTCGCCTATTGATAACTTTTCAATTTAAAAGTCAAATGGAGATGAAATTGCAAGATTAGGGGTCGCTGCGCAAACACTAGAAGCGTAACAGAAGATACACTTGTTAACAGCAGGTTTGTAGAATATTCGACGTGAGAGTGGAGTTTCTGTGTTAATTTATTTTCAGATTCAAATTATTGTAAAAAAAAAACATTATGAAATAAACAAACAGAATGTATCCGTGTATCTGAATCCGTGTGGTGCCGGATTAAGAATAGCGTCACTGCATTTCATTCCGTGGATGTCGTAGAAGGCGACTAAGGAAATAAATTACCAGGAGACGGGCAGCAGCGTCTTCCTGAGATTCCAACCGCATACTGCGATCGCCAACCCGCCTGCCAAGCGTGGCGATTATGGCAAAACCCTTTTTTGGTTAGGGAAAACCACGAAGGAGGCCTGTGTCCTGCAGTGGGCGTAAGAGTGGCTGATGATGATGATGAAACAGAATGTTTACTTAATGAACGTCAAAAATCGGTATAGTTTTCACAATGACCCTTAAAAAATTTTTTTTGGTGTTTCCGCGTGACAAGTGTAAGCAAAGAAAATATGCTACAGTACAGATCCACCAATTTAACTGTTAGATGTAGGTATAATGTTGACAGAGAGTGCCCTCTGTATTTCACCCTCTATGACCTCAAGAGGATTCCAGTCTAGACGGATCACTTCAATAGGTGGTAATAATGAGGTGCTTTGACTAACTTTTTAATGAATCGCTCTGAAACGAAAAACTACTCTCTCTGTCCCATTGTGCTTTCGTTTCGTTCGTTTCAATAACACTCCCTAAGTACACTTTCTTTGTAAAATTAAGTATCTGAAGTTAATGGAATTATTTAAAGAGGGAGAAGGTTCAGGTAGAGATCTTGGGAACTTTTCCCTATTGCTGGCAGTGTTCAAAAACTATTGATTGAAGTTTGTGATATTTATTTTTAATTGTCAATAAGAGTTTTTGTAAATATATTAGGTTATGTTTGGTTATTTTTATAGTTTTTTTTTTTGAGCGGTGTTAGCCTAGTGGATAGAACATTGGACTTGGAAGCGAGATACCCAAGTTCGATTCCTAGTGCGGGCTATGACTTTGTTTTCTAAGTTATGTAGATTGGTGAAGTTGTAGTAGCAATACCACTCGCTAACTGTGAAGGAAAACATCGCGAGCTTTTCACATACCTCAGCGCTTGAAATCGCCTATGGACATGCGTTGTGATTAAGACCGTACCTTCTCCCTGAGAGAAGGCCTGTGCCCTATGGTGGGACGTATATAGGCTTTAGTCTCTATTATGTTAAGTATCCCTAATTATTGTTGGAAATAGAAAATCTGTTATAGTAAAAAAATTGAGAAAAAGAACATAGGAGGAAGATTAAAATCCTTTATGCCTTGAGAACATTGTTATAAAATCTTTATACCTAACCTATTTATGGCGAAGATTAAGAAGGAATGAATGGCCAAAGAATTATGTCGAACGAATCTGGATCGAAGGGCCAGTAAGGGAGGTCCCTGGCGGACATCATCGTCATCAGCCATTTGACGCCCACTGCAGGAAAAAGGCCTCCCTCATGGTTATAAACATAAACATTTACATACAGGCACATACATTGCTTCTGGCCCCACACTAGGATACCCTGTGTCGTGGGGACCAAGCTTCCCGCATCCACCGGTGTTGTACCGGCCGCATAGAGCGACTCTCCGCCATCGTAACCAGGGCGTCAGACCATCTGGTGGGGGGCCTGCCCACGCTGCGTCGTCCGGTCCGCGGTCGCGAGATCAACTTTTCCGCCCCAACGGCCATCACTTCTCCGAGATAAGTGCCCTGCTCGCTGCCACTTCAACTGAGCAATTCTTCGAGCTATATTAGTAACTCAGGTGCTCCTGCAGATTCGATCACGCAGTGAAACTCTTCACATAGCTCTCTCCATTGCTCGTTGGGCGACCAGGTCTCACATACATAAGTTATCACATGCATAAGGCAGCACACATTGGTTATACACCTTTGTCTTGAGACACACTTGGCGGACATACGTCTACCAAATTAGGAAAGGCAAAGACAAAACGCTACCATAACCGGCAAGCGTGCTTGCAACGACGACAATGAATGTGATGAATGTGGCAAGTAGCCAATCCTAATCTCTGCCTACCCACCTGGAATACAGGCTTGAGTTTGTGTTTGTATGTTACTTCTTATTGCCTATTGTATAAGAGCTAATATGGTATCAAAATATACAAAAAACAGTTCAATTGGGAGAACATCGTGCTGAATTCGACTCTTGCGTAACCTTTAATAAACTGTCGACGAAATACAAAATTTTACATTTTTTGTTCCATTTTGAGTATTTACTTTGAGTCATAAAAAATAATTTTATGTCGACTTAATATTGTGTTTTAAAACCACTTATGCTAACTTAAAACCCCTCATTATTTCCTAAATTGCTATAGAGTACTCTTATTCAATTTAAATAGACCAACAATAAAATTAACCTCACTTTTTTCTCCATCGTATTGACACCTGTTTGCTAGAAATTACATGATTCAGTCACACGGACGGACAAACTAACATGGCATTCATGGCGACATTTTTTGGAACTGACATCCCGCCTTTAATGCCTTTACAATTTGACCCTTACCACCACCAAAATATGGCTGAAATCCAAGAATATGAGAGAGATGGAGTATTTTAATATGGGTACAGTTTTGTATTCTTTACATTCAGCCCGAGGTAGGAAAAACAAAAAGATTTGGACAGAAAGTGCACTCAACAAAGAGCGTGGAGAAAGTCAAGCGATTGCCTTCTATTCCAAACTTCCAAAAAGTTCCAACATCGAAAACTTCAGGCAACTAGATATATTATAAAGCTGGCAGTTTGTAAAAGCCATAAAAAACAACTATGCAAACTCCGTGGACCGTAAAAAAGTACTCGAATGTCAAATCAAATAAAAAAGGCAATATGTATATTTTTTTATTCATGGCCTTCAAGGCCACTAAAATTAAAAACCAACATCGCAGCTACTGACGCGGGTTTTCATGTGGCAGCAATAAATCGTCGCAGAAAAATTAATCTTCTGTAAGTTTCTGTACATTTTGTGCAGGAAACATGGCAACGGAGCGTCTGTTTGCATGTTTTTGCATCGTCGGCTCTTGTTTAGTTTGGGATCTTTCACTGCGTTTTTGGTACAAGTTTGCTGAACCTACACAGTCTTATCGTCTTTGGTATAGATGTGATAGTTGAATGGAAAGTTGCATGTGTATTTTTTTCGTAATGCCGGATGTCCTTGTTTTTTTTTTTTGTTAGTTTGCTAAGTGATCTTCAAACAGCGTCGGAGTGTGTACCGGCCAATACCTAAACAATGCTTAATTTTATTTATGACGGCTCAATTCAGCTCCCTTACCCCTGGTTACTCGTATACTAACCACCTGTAAATCTACTGTTACTAGCTGTCACCTTTTGTTTCTGCATGCACTTTCAACGATCCCTGTTAACAAGACTAAGAATAAAATTTATTTGACAACATTACAAACATTTAGCTGTGGATACTCAATAAAATAACACAGATACAGTAACATTAGATTAGTAACAATATGTTTACAGTAGATTAATAGATTTTGTAGTGTACGATAAAAAGAGGATTAGTCTAAACGCAGATTAATCTTCAATAATTGCCTGCAATTTTTTTTTTATTTGGTCTATTCAGGACTTTCGCAACTAATCCCTAGTAGGAGCTTATTTCTAAAACGCGTCATAATGACAGAAACTTAAATTTAAGGCGAAACTAGAGTAGATCACATGTAAATGCACATAAGAATTTAACAGACTGGATTGGTCGCCACTTTTATTTGAAACATTCACGATGTTGCTTATAAATAACACGGTTCCTCTAAAACACTCTTCACTGGTAAAGCGAAAGACTTAACCACAGATTATTTAAACTGCGTCTGGTGAGTGTTTTGGGAATCGTGTTTTTATAAATAACATCGATAATATTTAGATTAGGAAAAAATGCAACGACTATTAAATGTCGATGAAGCGAAAGATGTCTGTCAGGATCGTGGCGAGTGGCAAACCCTGGTCTCAGCTCCCCTCTGGGGATAAAAGCGTGATTTTATTTAATGTAATCCTTAGATTTATCTATATCTTTAACACATCCGAAAAGTTTTTGTCCAAAACATTTCAACACTGCCTTAAAATGTCACTCGCGTTGCTTCAAGTGTGTCCAATGGATAGATGATTGGATAAAAAAAGGAATCCACTTTTGTCGGCAAGTAGTTGTTAATGGACATAAGAAATCCTAAATCGTGACCAGAGATTGTATGTAAAACCTTGAAGTGTTATTACGAAAGCTTACCTTCAACCGATCGAAAATACTTGGCGACATAATTGTAAAAATTATGTAGCGTAATTTGGTTTAATTATAGCATTATTAAACTAGCATTGTTATTAATCAGGGGTCCTACTCTACCATAAATTTTAGGTAATATTTTAATATTATTTTCGTAAAGTTTTTCGGTCTCGTAAAAAGCATGTTTACCTTAAAATACTCCATGAATGCCGTATAAATTAGTCCATGGTAGAGACTTTGCAAGGGAAGGACATTACCACGTTATATTTATAAAGCGCTTATGGAGTATTTTAAGGGAATTGTGTTTTATAAAAAATAGTATTTATTTTTGTGGGCTTATATTTTGAAGCCCTGTGACTGAAAAATCTTTACATTATTGTTTTAAATTCGCTTGCAAGGTAACTAACTGACCGGCGGACGTAACAATACAAACTAAAATAAACCTTGAGGTTACAATACAATCCAGGTTTCCATGTTTGTGATGTCCTTGAGTGTTTACCATTGCACAGGGTATCCTAGTTTGGGACCACGACAAGTGATTGTGTTGTGTGTAATTTATTTCTATTATTATTAATAGAGACTTAATAATACCGTCAAAAACCCCGGCCCCGGCAAACGGGCCAGAGCCCTTTTTGCACTTCTTTTGTAGTCTGTAACTCCCTAAGTATTTAAAGATTCTTTTAGCTTGCACCGTTGCGCCCGCACGAGGCCGGCCCGTTGTAGCGTGGATGGACATCAATTTTGAACAAGCGTAGTTTCTTATCAGTTACTGAGTAAGAGCCAGGAAAAGTAATTACAACTACAGCCAGAACTCGACCCAATAAATCATACTACGGTATTCCATACCGGCATTACCATTAGTTTCGATCGGTCCAAATGCCACGGGAATAACGGAAATAGAACTTTGGTCACGTTTTTATCTCATTAATGACCATTGGGGTATTTATCAAGTCGTGTCTTCATCGCCCGGCCCATTAATAAATGTCAAAGCGACGTAGCGACGGACCACTCGATTTATTTTCACTCGAATAAAACTGCAAGAGAGTGAATTCGAAACCAAAATGTGAACTACGAAAAAGAATTGCTGATGGGCGAAAATTTATTTTAAAATAAAGCTCATTCCACTAAATTTCAACTTTCAAAGCTATCCACTACATTTGAACTTTCGCGAACCTCGGACAAAGCTGGGACGTACCTGTCAGTTGGTTCCCTGATTAGAAGCTTATAATTCTTTAAAGTTGTTTAATTAACGATGTTTCTTTTTTGTTTTTTTTTTATGTAACCTATAGGTCCCACTGCAGGGAACAGGCCTTCTCTCAGAGAGAGAGTATGGGCTAAATTACCACGCATGCCCACCGCGGATTGGCAATTGTCAGCGCTAGGTATGCTAAGGAAATCAATTACCAGGGGACAGGCAGCAGGGTCTTC
The DNA here is from genome assembly GCA_947308005.1 of Yponomeuta malinellus. Taxonomy (NCBI): domain Eukaryota; kingdom Metazoa; phylum Arthropoda; class Insecta; order Lepidoptera; family Yponomeutidae; genus Yponomeuta; species Yponomeuta malinellus. Next base: position 7,487,493 of record OX371019.1, read on the forward strand.
CTGAGATTCCAACCGCATACTGCGATCGCCAACCCGCCTGCCAAGCATGGCGATTATGGCAAAACCCCACATGGTTATGAAAATCACGAAGGAGGCCTATGACCTGCAGTGGGCGTCAAATGGCTGATGATGATGATGATGATTTGGTATGTGAACACCTCAGAATCTCGGGTTTCCTCACGATGTTTTCCTTCACAGTTAGCGAGTGGTACTGCTATTCTAACTTCGATGTTTACGACGATTATTTTCAATTAATTATTTAAATTACTAATTAATCTACTATAATATATATTATCTTATATCTATCTAGGTATATAAAATAAAGTAGGATGTATGTAAGTTATAACTCCAGAGCGGTATGATCGATCCTTATGATTTTTTATTTCCTTGATGTTTCTCCGCTCCGAATAGCAGACTAACTATAAAACATGGGAAAAATTCAAGATAAAAATATTGATTCTGAGGCGGTAAGAAGTTTGTCGGGCCAGCCAGTGACTCGAATAAATATTTACTCGTCCAATCGAATTGGCCCAACACTACCGTTAGCTGTCTCACTCAGGAGATCTGCTGGTGATATTTGGTGTTTTGTTTTAATCATTTTGTCCGGCCCAGGTTGCGTGCGAGGACCACTGTGTGTCGAGATAATGTTGATGCTAAGTTTTGCACTTATTTATTTGTGTCTTGTAGTTTTTTTTACCGCAGTAGGTACGCTTCTGTAGCAGCCCGTATTATGACAACATAGTCGACGGCACATCATCCTTTACATACGTGTAGGTACTCTTCTTCAATAATTTAAATTCTTAGCCATTGATATTACGAGGAGACTTTATTGCACTTTAAAATTATCAATTTATGTTTAATTTGTCATTTACCTATACTCCGTTCCACAAGTCGAACTCCTATGGAATAAATACTCGAATATGTCAATGCGCGCGGCTAGAGATAAGCGATACAATAAGCAAAGACGGTCCGCTTCATAAGGTAAGTTTACATGTTGGCGCTATTGGCTAGTGGTTAATGAAGGTCACGCGCATTAACCAATGAGCGCACATGGACGATTTTTCTTTGGAGCTCGTTTCGTGGAATGAAGTATACCTCAGTGTTTTATTGCATACTTATTTTAATGAGGATGCGAGACCACGTCATCCGTGACAAGGAATTATAATGTCACTATCTGCATAGGCTCTTAGGTGTGTCGGCAAGGGCGTTACCTTTACCGACAGTTTCTGAAATGATAGGTGAAGAGTAATACCAGCTGTAATAATTCAGGCTATTCGATTTGATATTTATCAAGGGCCCAATTTGATGGTGCTATTTAAGAATAATTTAGTAAATCACTAATAATGATTAAAGGAGAATGATCAAAAACAGTCTATGTTGCGCTTTAAGCATTTATACCTCAAAATGTTTCTTTTGAAAAATGATTTCATAGCTCCATTTGATAAATTAAAAGAATCAGGGGTTTAAAAGTAATAATTAAAAAATATCTGTATTGTTTGTATAACTAGAAAACTTCAGTCAGTCAATACAGATTACAAACACAGATTAGATTACATTATTGCAAAAATCGCAAATCGTGTAACATACATAAAATGCGAAAGTGCAAACTGCAAACGGGGAGTTTTTGACGGGAATTCAAACGAGCTGTTTTATTACGCTTTTATTTTTGCAATTTGATTCCAGTGGATTTTATACTGTTTAATTAGTGTAGTTTATTGTTAGAATGACCTCTCATTCTTGGCTTAAATAACTATTTGGTAAGAGCACGCATAAAGTCAAGGCATGTCAGTGGATGCACATACTTTGTTTACATTTTGGTAAACCGAGACACTAACACAGTGAACACATTGAGCTCTTTGGTGGGCTATTGCTGCAATTGCATTGTAGGCAAAAAAACAGTAGGCTGTTGCGCTCACGTGATGACAGTGGTGTGGTACTTGAGCTGGGGACGATTTAATGATATAAATGCCCCAGCTCCTTTCTTGGATAATATATTTGAAGAGGGTATTTAAATAAAAAATGTTATATTACTTACAAGACCTCGATTTATTTTATTTTTTTTCCTTCTTAGACATGCCTATGACTTTTTTTTAAAGATATAATATTTCAAACTGTCGTACAGATATGCGATAATATTAGACGAACCCTATTACTTATTGCATGAAACCTACGGATATTTTGTATTTTATATAGAATTATTACTTAGCACTAACTAACCATACCTACCTAATAATTACCTATGTTTATAATTAAAACTGACTAGGTGCCAATGCCAACCCAAAATAACACCAAACCACCAAAGTTGTCATAACCTCAAAACATGGGCTCAAAATTAAGATTTCTCGAAACTCCCATCTAATATTTTCATAATATTTTTCCTGCATAATCCAGAGCTAATTTCTTATAGTTTACCGTTGGTTTCATCAATGCGCAAGAAGACGCCAAAATAGACTAACTCCCATAGTAAATTGATCATTCTCCATTATGATGTTGATTGGGCTAAATTAGAAATATATGGTTTGTTTGACAATATTCGAAGATAATAGAAGGTACAAAATCCATTAAGGCAAGTAAAAAACCTCTTCTTCTACGAAACCCTGCAATGCGCGTGGCCCAACACGCACTTGGTCGGTTTTTTGTGCAGTGACTCACGAAAAACACGAGCAATAGACCCGATAGCTGTAACTACACAGTTTATTTACAGATTAGATTAAGGTTGTAAAGTGGATAACAAGACTAGTTTAGTTTAGCCGAAAGGTTTAGTTGATGAGCTCCAAAATGCGTTTCTAACACTGAATGCGAGCTTTACGTGTGACTGTTTCTGGACAATGTAGTCGTAAAGCCTAGTACTTATGCCTTTGTCATTGTTACGGTCGCTCATTCATCGACATTGAAATGTTTTATGGCGACTAATGAGTCGCATGATTCGCATCGCAACTTCATTATCAGCCTATAAACGTCCCACTGTAGGGCACAGGCCTTCTCTCAGAGTATGTGCTTAATCACCACGCGTGCCCTTACAAGCATTACAAGCGCTGAGGTATATGAATAGCTCAGACACTCAGGTTTCCTCGCGATGTTTTCCTTTACATTAGCGAGTGGTATTGCTACTATAGCTTTACCAATGTACCTACATAACTTAGAAAACAAAGTCATAGATACATGCCCGCACTGGGAATCGAACCTGGGTTTCTCGCTTCCGAGTCCAATACCCACTAGGCTACCACCGCATCGCAACACGACTTATTATTTTCACGTTGACAAAATGTGCATCTTACATAGTCTCCGCTCTGGTCAATTTTGGGTATCAGTAATTTGAAAAGGGAAGCGCCCAAGAAAGCAATCGCTTGTCGAATATTTTGCGGGTCATTAAATTTAGACTGGTCGTTTCTCTACGTCGACCTTGAGCTTAGAATGATTAGAATAGAAGCATTTATTGATATACTAGCTGTTGCCCGCGACTTCGTTGGCGTGGTAATTTTGCTGTGTATTTTTCCGGGATCAAAAATAGCCTATGTGCCAATCCAGACTATAATCTATCTCTGTGCAAAATTTCATCCGGATCCGTTCAGCCGTTTTTGCGTGAAAGAGTAACAAACATCCATCCATACATACAAACGTTTATAATATTATATATAGTAAGGATTACCGCGTGCAATCTTTGATTGCTATAAATAAATAATAATAACCTTCACACAACACAATCAACCAGGCAAGGACATCACGAACATGGAAATACAGCTAGACTGAGGCCAATTTGGTGCCTTTGTTGGTCTAGCTTGCGGTAACGCGCTACAAAGCCTATTAGATTAGTTGAAGCGGCAGTGGTCTGGTTACATGCGCCGAAGAACCGAAAACCGTCGGAGTAAAATTTGGCGTGACTTTTGAGAAATGATGATTAGAAAGGAGTTTTTATCACTGTCTTTTTCTACACTACAACACCCGAAGCCAGCGGATAACATTGTACATTGACATTCAACAAACGTTGAATGTCAATGTACAACGTCGTTGCCCCGGCTGCCTGAGTGATCTTAAACGATCACGAAGGTTAAGCAACACAGGGCGCGTTCAGTGCATGGATGGGTCGCCGTCTATGCCTAACGCTAGTGGCATTTTTCCGAGCGGTTCCGTGCTTCGCAAGGCACGTTAAGCTGTTGGTGCCGGCTGCCGTCGATAGATGGCAGTCGTTAAGCCAAGTCAGAGGCCTTAGGGCGGCTTGACAACTTCTGACAGTAGACGAGCCACTAGTCTACAAGCCTCCACCAATCCGGACTTGGCCCCCGTGGTGGAGTATGGCCTATACCTTCCTCAGGGAAGAGACCCGTGCCCCTCGGTGGAGACATAATGGGTTGATGATGAAATTCAACAAACAGAATGTAAATTCTTTACGTTGAAATAAATTTTTGATTTCTTCAGGAGGCTTATTCGGCCGTTACGAATATGTCAATTAGTTGCGATGAGAGCGACTTTGCTACGAAAATACCCAATGAATTACCGCCCCTTTATGTACAATAAAAATAATGCCCGCAAAGTTCCACAAATATACTCCAATTCTCGTAGGGTCAAAGCGACAGTCTCGGCCCATACATTATGCATCGGGGATAATCCCGACTGTAACCCGGAGAAATTAAGCCACTTGGCTCAAAACAGGCTTATTATACGCCCCTAGGTCGGCCCGTAGACTTGTATCGCGACGTCGATCTTCTGAAGTAACTGTGCGGCAAGAAAGCCAGGTATCTTCTTCAGAAACTTGGAATTTGACACGTAACTAAAGGCCGTAGTAAAGCGCTCCCACCTCTGAGATCGGTCTTGAAAGCTCATTGCAAGACGCTGTTCGAAACAAACAGCACCTTAACGGCGAGCTCATTAGTGATCTTAGAGGTGAGAACGCTTTATTAATATGACTTAGATTTTATGGCCGCCAATTGTACTGTATCATTGCAAATTTTTAATGTCATGTAATCTGGTTTAAAATAAAGTATATTCTTATCCTATCTTGACTTAAACAAGTATAAGTAAGCATAGCATAGACGTCTGCCTGCCTGCTGGAACGCCTGTTCCGCTGCAGGGCGAAGGCTTTCTCTTAGAGAGATCTAGAGGGTTAATCACCAGTAACACTGCGTGTGCCCACCGACAGTTAACGAATACTCAGGTGGTATGGGATTGCAATTCATCCCAAACCTTTCGAAGCTTGAGACATATGGTTAACATACTGCTATTAGCAGTATAGGCTGATAAACACTGAAAGCATGTATTTAACTACTTTAAGGTGGTGACAATAAAGACGATTTTAAAATGTAGATTTTTAAAGTTTCTATTTCCTGGCTGCACGTTTTACAAAAACATTTTACATTCTCGTCTTCTGACATATGCAGTTATTTTACCTCACTATGTGAGTCTGTCATCTGCACAAGCACTGTATGGATGTTTCGAAATTACATTGATTTTCCAAGAGAATACCAGCAACCTTTATACCCGTTTACTACAGCACTAAATATGGCCGTGCTGGTCAGAATTGGGTTAATTTACCTTAGTAGAGGCAGTTATGTTTATTTTGGGGCCTAGGTGAAGCTTATGTGTTGATAGTAGAGCCTCATGTTAATCGTAAATACATACACGGACTAATACTAGGCATTTGTTCTAAAATTTGTTGCGTTTTTTGAAGATTTTTTTTCGAAGCCTAAGTTGAAATCTCGCTGATAAACTTGACAACGGAAATACGTATTTTATATTGCCGAAAAAGACACAAAATTATACACTTGACTACCAAGACAAGCGATTGTGTTGTGTGGAATTTAGTTATTTTTTTATATACGTAAACTCACGCTTGTATAAGGATACAAGCGTGATAAACTAATAACTAACAATGTAATAATTTAAACCCTTTTCGCGAGTTAATAAAATACTTAAGAAACACAAGGGAAAATATAATAAGAAAACTAAGACTGACTTAGTCTCAGTATCTGTTTAGGGTTCCGTACCCAGAGGGTAAGGGACCCTATTACTAAGACTCCGCTGTCCGTCCGTCCGGCCGTCCGTCTGTTACCAGGCTGTATTTCATGAACCGTGATGGTTTTAGGCAGTTGAAATTTTCACAGATTTTCTATTTCTGTTGCCGCTATAACAAAAAATATTGAAACAGAACTATTTAATGGGGGCTCCCATACAACAAACGTGATTTTTTTGCCGTTTATTCGATATTAATAACGGCAACAGGTAGGCGCTTGAACTATTCAAATGTTGTATAGATAATGGTACGGAATCCTTCGTGCGCGAGTCCCACTCGCACTAGGCCGGTTTTTTTTCGACACAAATGTTGCCTTGCCTTGTATTTCTTTAATCTAATATATAAAAATCTCCTGTCTTAGTGTTCGTTATCGAACTCCCCGAAACGGCTTCACCGATTTTTATGATTTTTTTTTTGTATATTTGGTAGGTCTGAGAATAGGTGATAGGGTAATAATTCATGTGCCAAAACAACGTTCGCCAGGTCAGCTAGGAAATATTATTACATAATCAATCGAAAACCCAAATCCAAAAGTACCCGAAACCGGCGTGCGTGCATGCAACGACTAATGAATGTTGATCATGGCAAGTGGCAGTCCCTGGTCTCTGGCTGCCCCTCTGGGATACAGGCGTGAGTTTATGTTTATGTATGTACGAATCCAAAATTTATATCAATATAAAGAATATACATTTTTGTTGAATGTCCATGTATAATGTATCTTTCTCAAATAAGTAATAAGTCTAAGCTCGCCTTTGTACATACTGTTTGTTATGTAATGTCCTGTTTAATGTTTTGTGTGCAATAAAGTATATATAAAGTATATTATATTATTTGGTTCGTTCCGTGTGGCGCCGGATTAAGAATAGCGTCACTCCATTTCCTTCCGTGGATGTCGTAGAAGGCGCTACTAAGGAAATCAATTACTAGGAGACGGGCAGCAGCGTCTTCCTGAGATTCCAACCGCACACTGCGATCGCCAACCCGCCTGCCAAGCGTGGCGCTTATGGCAACACCCCTCATGGTTATGAAAACCACGAAGGAGGCCTATGTCCTGCAGTGGTCGTCAAATGCCCACCTAATCTAACAAACCGGCAAAAAATAGTGCAAACTACCAGATAAAGGCCACAAACACTTACCAAAATCGATCATTAGCTAGCTCGGTACAAAGGCCAGCCACGGTAGAATACCTAACATTAATTTTTTTCCACTCAAGAAATCCCCTCCAGTAATTTACATCTCCTTATCTTCAGGAAGGCAGCGGTTTTTGCAGTACCCTCGAAATGTATTAAAGGCGCCCTAAGACTAATCCCTGCGCCCTTGGATTTACGGGCTAAAATTGCCCGAGAGGTGTACTTGAGGTGGCAAGCTGTCCTGGAGTACCTCTATATCATAGTGATGGATCATCCGAGAGTATGCAAAAGGCACCTGGGATAGTAGATTAAGCTAGCGGGAGATTTTTTCGCGCGTAAGTCATAAAGAGCAGAACTTTTCGCTAAACCGATGCTAGATAATAAAATAAAATACATACGAATAGTGCAGCCCACATACGTCCCACTGTATGGCACAAGCCTTCTTTTAGAGAGAGAGTATGGGCTTAATCACCACGCGTGCCCACTGCGGATTGTCGATTTCAAGCGCGGAGATATTCAATACTTAGGTAGGTATCAATAAATCACTCTACAAATCTTCGCAAAGCCCTGCAGGTTTCCTCACAAAATTTTCACATCATATTTGGCAAAAGGGTGGTCTTTTCAGTTTAGCTCGTCAACCCACTACTAATTAATGAGTTAACAAATCTTCGCATACGGTTTCCTCGCTATATTTTCCTTCACAGTTAGCAAATATTGTCAGTCACAGCGTCAGTTTGGCTCTTCAACAAACTAGACATACATACATGAACTCCCGTCTGTATCCCGTAGGGGTAGGCTGATACCAGAGATTGCCATTTGTCTGAATTTCGCAAGTAAGCATTGTTAATTAAGTCCAGATTCATCTACTTGTTAAAGTAAGATTAAGAAATCTCTTTAATCTTGAGTTCTGCGAATCAGAGCGAAACCTGGTCGGATTATCGACAAAATTTGAAGTAAGTGAATCCGGACTTCAATTGATAACGAATCCAGAATCTTTCAAAAATTACCTTGCATTAAGACTTTCAAAAGTTTTTCCATCTAAAAATTTCTGGGTCTGCATATTTGCTCCAAAAATATATATTGTTTTATGTATAAGAATAATATAATATAAGTAAATAATATATAGAGATAGAGCGCTCCGCCAACAAACTGCTACGCAGTTTGGCGAAATTCTGTATTACATTAAGGTTTATTATTCTTTTGAAACAAATAAAAAAAAAAAACTTTTGAAGCCGAAGGCTTCCGATGTACCTTTGATCCAATTATCCCCTTATTTTCACCTCTGAGTGCAAAAACTAAACCGATTATTTTTTCTAATCTTTTCTTAAGGCTCGTCCTATAATATCAGAGAATTGGCTAGAAGCTTACGTCCATTAAGTAATTGGCTATTAACTTACAACTTGATTACTCTGCTACGATATCGCATCTAAGTATAGAAGTACAGTCGACAACACATGACATACCTTTTGCAAAATCGCCCGTAACGAAACTGACTCCCTGCTTTCTCGTATATTATTAACATACTTTTAACAGCTATCAGTTTTTTTTTGTATGCACTGGCCAACTAACAGCTGCTTGATAGTGGAGTAATAATAATTATAAAACTTTTTTTTTTCGTTAATAAATCTTAACGTATTTGACAGTTCGTTTGAAAATTTATTAAGCTAGCGTAAAAGAAGTGTTGCCCAAACTAGGTTACTTTAATGTTTCCTGAATCTTGTTTTTTTTTGTTGTTTTTGTTTTTTTTTTGACAATTGTTTTTTTAATGTCAATCAAGATTAGAAGAAAGAAAGCAGGGAGTCAGTTTCGTTACGTTATTGACAACACATGTATGTCATGTATAAGCAGGGCACTTAAAAGAGAAAAAACAGACTTCACACATTATATGGAAAAAGTCATAAAATCAATTACAAACGTTGAAAAGGATCTTAATCCAAAGTAATCAGCTTAAAAAAGATCGCATAATATGCGTATTTATTTGATGAAACATAGTTCCTTTTCCTGTTTCAAAAAGCCATGATGCGGGGCAGATAACTTGAAAAATAATCCGCGCAGTCGAGATGAGTTTTCCATGGACACACAAGAGCATTTTTTTATTATTTACGTATATAATGCTCTTATTTGAAAATTTCAGTAAACTAAAGTCAATTGAAATCAGTCAATGCGAGGTCAAAGTCGTTGCCGCCCGCATACAGCGACTTCCCGCCACCGTAACCAGGTCGTCAGACCATCTGGTGGGAGGCCTGCGTCCGGTCATCCGCTCCGCGGTCACCAGGTCAGAACTTTTTCGCCCAAACGGCCATCAGTTCTCCGAGCCATGCGCCCCGCCGACTTCAACCTATGTCCTGCAGTGGGCGTCAAATGGCTGATGATGATGATGATGATGCACCTACGCATTTTTTGGTAACCTGAAAGCACAAAAAAAAAAAATTTTCCGGGTGTTATTTTTTTATTTTTCCTCAGGTTTGGTTTAAAATCAATGTCACGCCAATTTAAGTTTGACGCAAGTTTCCCAGTGTTCATCTGTAAGTAATTTAACTAACACAAAGTTTCCTTTCCAGGTATGTACCGACCGTAACAAATGATTGAAACAACAAACGGCAAATGGCAAATGAGCGGGGAATATGCAATGTACGTGCGCCAGCTACGTAAGTAAATATTCGGGCGCTTTCGATTCGTTCCTGGAATTTACCCCTTGGTCCGTCGCGTTAAGCCCTACTTTATCGCATGTTAGATTACCGGCAGAATAGAATTATTTTTTATCCAACTACGGCAGGCCAATCAGAAGAGTTATGATTTTTGCAGTCATGTTTCTAGGGGCATATATTTCTGTATGTATGTATTTATGTGGTACTTACAGATTTTCCGCCAAAACTGCTAGGATAAAATTAGGATTCAATCGAATCGTTATTTCACTCCGTGTGATATAGGCATAAGTTGTACGTGGTTGTTAGGTATACATGTATGTATATGTGTATGTATGTATTATAATTATTTATGTGTGTTTTATAAATCTTTATTTACATGTTTATCGACTCTTTATATAAGTATTGCCCTCCTACTTTAGTATTTAAATGCACTACCCACCCAGCCATTATCCACAAACCAAAGGTTGACTTGTAGAAAATGCAATTTAGCATTAAGTACGCCTTTGTGCCGGGGAGTCACAAGACTGAGAAGCTTGGAAAACCATGAGGGAAGCCTATGTCCTGCGGTGGGCGTCAAATGGCTGGTGATGATGATGATGACTCCTTTGTACCAGATAGTGTTTTGTGCAATAAAGAATCTTAATAATAATAAAATAGGCTACATTTATGTGAACAGATTCAATATACGACCTCCGTGGCGCAGCGGTAGCGCATTTGCCTATTTGTCCCGGGTTCGAATCCCGGCTGGCGGCAAAAAAAAAAACCCCAGGTCTTGGATGTTTACGTGTTTGTGATGTCGTTGTTTCTGGTTCCCACGACACAGGGTATCCTAGTGTGGGGCCAGAAGCAATGTATGTGCCTGTACGTAAATGTTTATGTTTATATGTTACATAAAAAACGTGGAGGTGTCTGAAATTTTTCTTGCTTTTCTTTCTCGCGACAAACTCCTTAAAAAAATACGATCTACATATAAACTCACACCTGAATCCCGGAGGGGTAGGCAGAGCACAGGCTTTGCCACTTGCTACGATATGTCTCACTAATAAATATTGGCAGGTCCAAAATCTCGGCCCAAAGCGTCCACATTCAAATCTTCAGCCTTCGGTTACCTTGAGGCAGTTTGAGAAAATTTACCGCCTTCTAGTTCGCGCCTTTATTCCGAAACTTGAACGCGTTACAGCGCATGATTAAACAAGTTACGAACTTCACTTAATAAAACTGCCTGTTTTCGTACACATTTTTATAAGTCTCAAGTTGAAGGAGGGGATTGTATTAATTATCCAAAAAGTTTCTACAGTTGAAGTGAGATTTGTCTTCAGTATTTTTTATTTATAACGTAATCTGTATCAATCTGGAAAGTCCAGTAAATTATCCTTGAGCTTAAATTTCTTCTTACCTTCCAATATAATTTTTTCTCTACCTGATACAATAATTTGTACCTCCTTATGTATGCAGAAAATCTTATTTTTGACCTCGTCCGCTTAGACCCCAGAACGTTTGAACAGTTTTAGCTTATGTCAGGGAATCTCAAATCTGGCTCGGTTAGCCAGAGGTCGCGGGTTCAAGTCCCAGTAGGGATGGAAATTTTAGCCTCTAAATAGATTTTTAAAAATCTCAAATAAACTCTATGCCTTTAGACTCGCATTTAAAACTACTTAAAATGTTTAGCCTTTTCTGATCAGCTGCCATGAGTACAAAATAATGTACTTCGCTTATAAGAATGTATTACTAGCAAGTTTTCCGTATCTATTTAACTTTTTTCCGACTTCAGAACGACATTTTCAACTTGAATGAAACTCAGGGACTCCGATAGAATTTCCTAGCCGAAGTCCCAAAGGAAATTCTCAAAACTGGCCAATAAAAGGCACCTGTATATCTAAACACGTTCCCGCGTCGGCGAATGCTAGACGGTATGTTCCTTTTATGGTAGCAAATAGAAAAACAAAATAAAACAAAAGTATTTATTTAGTCCAGTAACTTTACAGCATGTAGTTGGGACTGTTGAACATATCGCACCCTTAATCCAATACTGGCACTCAGCGAAAAATGTAAATTGTGCAGGAGAAGCTATTAAAGATTTTCAATGTATAGAAATGTATATAGTTCTGTATTATGCTTCGTTTTCCATCTACAGTTTTAAATAGGAATTTAAGTGAACTAGTCAGCGCTTAGTGTTACTTTGTAATATTTGCAATAGATGGCATTTAAACCAGAAATTTAGAGATTTTTGTTTAGTGACGGTATTGGATTAAGGGTGCGATATGTCGGGTAGGTCCCGGACACAGGTTAAATCCTCTTTCACCGGGTGAAAAACCGAAGATAAAATCACTAAGCATACATTAGGTACATCTATATATCTAAAAAAAGAGCCCAATTTTGGACACAGGTCTCTCATGTCTTACATAAACCCATCCGGTTCTTTGCTAGTCTCAGCCAATGTTTCCCAGAAGCCTTGGAAACCACTGATTGTTGACCCGTTCTTGGCCACCATTCAGTGGCTACCTCAGTCCACCAGCCGTCTTCCCGCCATATCAAATACCCACCCGGGCATTTAAGAAGGCACATTTTAGCTTTACCTTTCGACTTTTGTTTTTCACCTAATATCAACGTTACATACATTACATTAAACTCTCGTCTAATGCTGCGACTGACTTACCTACTCTTGGTATATAAATAAGAGCTGGTTTTCATTAGGTACGAAAGTTTACTTTTAGTTCCGTAGCTTAATTTAACAGCATTAATACGTCAGCTCTACACCTCAGGAGTAGGCCGCTGTAGCGAATAGTAAAATTTCAGTATCAACGTAAGTAGTCACTCGTTGTGGTGTCGCAAACTCAACTGAAATATTTCCCAATCGAAACTACGTAAGAAAAAATACGCGATATGACAAAGTAAAACTTACATTTCAATATCATCACTTTTCGTCTTTAATAGAGCTTTAATATAACTTCGCAAACTTAAATAAAATTTCGCCCGGTCATAATGGAAAGCTCCTTGGAAAAGACGCTTCGGGAACAGGCCGCACAGTGGTGCAAACGGCCGATAGCGGGGACAAAAAGATTCCACTGCATTGTGGTCCGAGCACAATGGCGGTCCAGTCAACTTGTAATTACAATTTTCCTACTGACGACGCCATTTTCGAAAGCGACAAACCTTGGCGTTAGAAAAGACGGAAAAGTCGAAAAGTTGTGCTCGATTTATGATATTGGTGCAATTTTTTTTATTTTATTTTAAATTTATCGTGCCACCTCAGGCTACTCCGGCATGTGTCGGTCGAGGTCGTCTCGCCAACGTCTTCTTGGCCAAGACAGAAACATCTGGTCTGAGTTGGGGGAGGCCTTTGCCCAGCAGTGGGACACAAACAAAAAAAAAATCGTAGAGGTCTACCTGCCAGTGTCCTGCCGAACGCCGACCTGCAGTGATTTGTACAAAATGGAGTCAGCCTGAATGTTGTTCCATGTCTGTAATATTCTTGTATGTTGACTATAGCTCAGTGTCAACATATTCTACTATTACCAGCGTATACTCGAACGTTTATAAAGGTTTATGTGCTGTCGATTGTACCAAGACTTACCTTTTTTTAAGATGTCCTCAGAGATTTATATCTGGTGGAGCGATCTACCTCAGTATAGATCTAATCACAAGCAGCGTAAGTGTTAATATTGTATATAAAGGAGTAAGTTTCTGTCTACAAATGAAACTGATCACCCTTTTTTGTTATTACTATCTTAAGAAAGTCCTTATCGGAATGATATAGGATAGAATTTACAGAGCTTTGTCAGTGTAAAGATCAATGCCGTAATGTAACTGAGTAGAGCACACATGTAAAGGTCATTGTCCAATGTAACTATTCAAACAAAAGCGATTAAATTAAATTACAGAGTTACGATGAAGTAGTTTCTTAACTTAACCAAGTTTAAGCTCCGAAACTTTACATTAAGCTTTCTAAGAGAATGTAATTGAACTCATTCTTTAGTTCGTCTAAAAATCTAGGTATCTTCTTGTGAAAATTTGTGTTTTTAAAGGTTTTTTTACATATTAGGTTTGATACAATGGGATTTTGTATATTTATTTATTCGGTTCGGAGAATCATCAGCGTTCTTTATCTACGAGTATATAGATAGAGAACACTTATTTACCACACTAGGTTACATAAAGCAAAATTTTCTCAAAATAGATTTGGAGATTCGGAGGTACCCACTTGTAGTAAGACAATATTACTTGCCAGATTTCATAGCCAGAGGTCCTGGGTGCAAGTCCCGGCATGGGTGGAATTTTTAGCCTCTAATTAGGTTTTTTAAGATTTCATAGTTTTGGGTCAACCTCAGAGCAGTGAAGGAGATATCCGAGAGGTCAACGTACGCTATAAGTTTTGAGATAAAGAGTCTTGACAGACAGACGGAAGGATGGACGGACGAACGGACGGACGGACGGACGCACGGACAACAAAGTGAGGGTTCAGTTTTTCCTTTTCAGGTACGGAACCATAACAGACAATACTAACTAAAAACAATAAAACGACTATAGAAAAACATTATACTGAAGAACAACTTCAAACAACTAATTCACATTGCTTTACTTGGCCAATAATTTTAAAAAAACTTATTTTAGAAAAAAACGCATTAACTAAAGGTAACTAAAATTATCCACATCCAATTAAGAAAAATAAATTAACAATTTACTGACATGTATAAAATTTTAGACCAAAACAGATAATAGGTGCCTGGATTAATTCGCTTAAATCCCGGTCCTCGACAACGTTCATGGATCTCTTGCGCGTTCATCCGTTTTCCAGCAGTAATGGGCATGTTTTATATTAAATTGTTAGGACGCACCCACATTGCGTTTAGAGATTACAGTAAGTACCAGGAACCAATACTGGCCCGATTGCAATCGGGCTGCCCGCACGTCGCTAGCCCGTTGCAACGCGGGTAGACCTATAGTTGCAGATTAATTTACTCATGGTTATTTATCAAAAGTGGTCTCTCACTATCGGCCTCATAAGAAGGATCAAGGTCACGCAACGAGCTATGGAAAGGGCTATGCTCGGAATTTCTCTACGAGATCGAATCAGAAATAATGAGATCCGTAGACGAACGAAAGTCGTCTACATAGCCCAGCGGATTAGTAAGTTGAAGTGGCAGTGGGCGGGGCACATAGCACGCAGAACTGATGGCCGATGGGGCCGAAAAGTTCTCGAATGGAGACCACATATCGGCAAGCGCAGCGTAGGACGACCAGCCACAAGATGGACAGATGACCTCATCCAAGTGGCAGGAAGGCGCTGGATGCAGGCCGCTTCCAACCGGTCTTTTTGGAAATCTATGGAGGAGGCCTATGTCCAGCAGTGGACTTCTTGTGGCTGAATGATGATGATGATTTATTTACATACATTACGGAGTTTTTCGATAGATGGCAGTCGTTAAGCCAAGTCAGAGGCCTTAGGGCGGCTTGACAACTTCTGACAGTAGACGAGCCACTAGTCTACAAGCCTCCACCAATCCGGACTTGGCCCCCGTGGTGGAGTATGGCCTATACCTTCCTCAGGGAAGAGACCCGTGCCCCTCGGTGGGGACATAATGGTTGATGATGACGGAGTTTTTTGGCCATTTTTTCTACCTTATATTGTACAGGGTGACTTTGGATTCATTCACTGTATTTTAAGGGGACATTCTAACCATGATAGAATCATATTGTGCTAGATTTGAAATAAAAAAAATATCATCATCATCAACCCATTATGTCCCCACCGAGGGGCACGGGTCTCTTCCCTGAGGAAGGTATAGGCCATACTCCACCACGGGGGCCAAGTCCGGATTGGTGGAGGCTTGTAGACTAGTGGCTCGTCTACTGTCAGAAGTTGTCAAGCCGCCCTAAGGCCTCTGACTTGGCTTAACGACTGCCATCTATCGACGGCAGCCGGCACCAACAGCTTAACGTGCCTTGCGAAGCACGGAACCGCTCGGAAAAATGCCACTAGCGTTAGGCATAGACGGCGACCCATCCATGCACTGAACGCGCCCTGTGTTGCTTAACCTTCGTGATCGTTTTAAGATCACTCAGGCAGCCGGGGCTACGAGTGATTCTGGAAAAAAATATGTTTGTTACTAAATACTTAAAATTACTTCACTTACGCATAAAGAAACAATATCAGGACCAAAAGTAATAAAAATTCAAAACAACTATGAATTGAGCGTCTTATGGTCGGCGCCGGCCAACTCAATTGTTTCTTTGATTGTTCGAATTGGGATTCACAGTTTGAAGAGAAAGGTCAGAAATCACGTTTTTTACTGATTTAAATATTTACAAAAATAATTAATAATACTCTTTTTCGCTATGAAAAATATTGGGAACGAATTCAAAGTCACTTTAATTTGTATCCTAAGTCACAACGTTTTCTTATAAGGGTGTAGACACACAAAAACACTACTTGATTAATTCTTCATAAGTTACTACCTGACCCGGCCAACGTTGTTTTGCCATATCAATAAGCCTCAGACCTACCAAATATATAATATAAATATACAGAGAAAAATTCATAAAAATCGGTGAAGCCGTTTTATTTTATTTTATTTTATTTTATTAAGGATATCAACAGCGAAAATAAATAATTTGATTACAATAATAAAGAAACAGTTCACAAGGCCAATAACAGACATCCACAAATAGGCAGTTCATAATTACTAGAAATATAGCACGATAGCGCTCAGCAATAAAGAATACATGCATATTTTTAAATTATTAAAATAAATATATCTTATTACAATTTAAAACTAATCAAGATTCAAGATTTGCATTTTAAAACTAATCAAGATGCAATATAAAAATACATGCTTTATTTTTTTTTTATTATTAAAATAAATATATCTTTTTTTTTTATTATTAAAATAAATATATTTAAAATTTCAAAATTTGCCCATTATGTGTGTGTGTGTGTGTGTGTGTGGGTGTGTGTGTGTGTGTGTGTGTGTGTGTGGGTGTGTGTGGGTGTTTGTGTGTGTGTGTGATGAATGAGTTCGAATGGGTGGGGGGGGGGGTTTCTCCAATAAATTACGTATTATCATTGAGTATAGTTAAAATACTATGCTTAAATGAAGCCTTGGAACCCAGAAAAGGGTCGGCTGAGGAAAAACTTCCATTATAAAGGCGGACTAGACGTATAAGTGTTGCGTTTTGGGCATAGTTTGTGTTTACAGACGAAACGTGAAACATCTTGTTACAAGTATGGCGAGTTCGACGAGCAGGTACCGATAGGGATAATTCCGAGACAAGCTCGGGAGAGTCAAGTCTGCCTGACAAGAGGTCATGCAGCAAGGACATATCCAATAGCTTACGGCGGTCTTCGAGGCTCATTAAGCGATGAAATCTGCAAGACGATTCGTAATCTAAGTTGTAGCATTTATTTCTAAAATTAAGATGTTTTATAAAAATTGACTGAATGCGTTCAATTCGATGAACGTGTGTAATGTATTGTGGTGACCAAACAGCACTGGCATATTCCAATATACTTCTGACAAAGGCAAAGTAAACCATTTTTAGGCAAGTAATATCTTTAAAAGGCTGACATACGCGTAACACAAATCCAAGGTTGCGATAAGCGCGCTCAACGATACTATCTACGTGTTTTTCAAATGTTAATTTGCTATCCAATATCACTCCTAGGTCGCGTATGGTGTCAACTCGCTGTAATAAAGACCCACTTATATTATAAGTATGGAGGATGGGCTTAGGACTTCTGGTAAAGGAGATTTGTACGCATTTATTAATATTTACATTAATTCTATTATATTCATAGTATTTACTTAGGCGATCCAGATCGTTTTGTATTTTTACGCAGTCTTCTACCCTAGAAATATCAAGAAATACCTTCTTGTCATCAGCATAAAGTAAAAACTTACAATCTTTAAATACGGCGTAGATATCGTACAAATACGCGTTATAAAGCAATGGACCTAGGTGTGAGCCCTGTGGAACACCAGATGGTATGTTTATGTAGTTAGATTTGTGGCCACCCATTACCACCGCTTGCTGTCTATTTGTAACGTAAGATGTGATCCACCGATACAGGTCGCCTCGAATCCCCAGATGGTAAAGCTTACGAAGAAGAATGATATGATCCACCCTATCAAAAGCCTTTTCAAAATCAGTGTAGATCACATCAACCTGTCTACGCTTGTCCATTTGACGCAACACAAAGTTCAAAAATACGGCTAGATTGGAAACAGTAGAACGACTCTTCAGAAAGCCGTGTTGCTGCGGTGGAATGCTTCTTGAAATCAGCGGATAAATATGGTCGTAGACTGCACGCTCGAAGACTTTACCAAAGACATTCAATACAGAAATTGGTCGATAGTTAGGTATTTTATTTTTAGAACCCTTTTTGTGAATAGGTACTATGTTTGCGACCTTCCAAGTTGCGGGGAAGATACCAGTGGATAACGATCTGTTGAAAATTATACTTAGAGGCAAACACAGTTCTTTAGCGCATTTGACTATGAAAAAAGGAGCTATACCATCGCTACCCGCACCTCCATTGACATTCAAACGCTCGAGAGACTTAAGCACAGCATCCTGCGCAACAAGCAGTGAACTAACAGTGCTTCCATCGTCACAATAAGGTGGAGCCAAAGTGGAGTCATTATAAGAGTTGGCAGGTAAACTGAATACAGAGTGGAAGAAGTTATTAAATCCACCGCAAATGGCAGGTCCATCCGAGAACTTAACGCCGTTATCTTCTAGAGACCGAGGGTAAGATGAACCACCGCGTCGTGCCTTGATAAAGGACCAAAGGACTTTTGGATTGGTTTTCAAATTAGCCTGCGTAGAAGTTACATAACTCCGAAAACATTCATCCTGAACCGATTTAAGACGCTTTCGTAGCAGTGAAAATTCTTCGTAGTCACGAGGGTTATTGAATCGCTTCCACCTTCTATGAGCAGCGTCTTTTTCCTTCATTATCTTAAGTAAGGAGTCACTGAACCAGACTGGGTATGATGATTTTTTGTTTCGTGTGTCTAGAGGGACGTAATTATCAATTGCAGAATTAAGGATACTATAAAATCCAGAGACCGCATCATCAACCAAACCTGTACCGAGTTGAGTCTCCCAATCGGTGTTCGCTAAGCAATGCTGAATGGCATCATAATTACCTTTACGGAATCTACGTCTATATACTGGGGCCTCAATTAGAGGAGCCGAAAAAATATCAATAACATCCATCTCAAGGGACGGGTGGTAAATATCCTCTTTGACGAGTGGGGCAGAAGAGCGGCATAGTTCCAAAGAAAAATTACAAAAAATTAAATCCAGAGTATTACCAGTCGCATTTACGGTAGTGTTGAATTGTTGAAGCTCCAAAACGGAAAAATGTTCTAGTAGATTGATCCCAGCATTCTGTACCTGCATTGCACCCTTGCGTTGATGAATGGGTCCATTAGAAGTCCATTTAATGCAAGGCAGATTGAAATCACCGGCAATCAAAAAGTGAGCATCAGGGTCTGCAGATGTAGCAAGGGTGACAGAAGAGATCACGTTATTTATATTAAGAGGCAAATAATTATCAGGAGCACCATAAAAAGCGCATACATGTAAGTCATGAGAGGCCCCTCGCAGGACTCCGGCAGGGATTGTTACCCACAAACATTCCGTATTAGAGACGGACCACTCTAGTCGCGCTCGAGCATCGAGTGATCTACGCGCCATTATCATTACGCCGCCGCCGTCCGACTTTCCGGAGGTGTCACGGTTACGATCCAACCTGAAGACATCAAATCTCTGGTCGCCTAGCTCAGAATCAAGTATGCTATTAATTAACCAAGTTTCTGTAATTATGATGACATCGTGGTTACAGATTAATATGCTATTATATAAAGTTGTAGTTTTCGTACGCAAGCCTCTGGTATTTTGATAAAATATCTTTAGATGGTTATTATACATAAAACATTATTAAAAAAGAAGTACAAAGAAAATAGATCATGACATTCGGCAAAGTAATTGTAACAGACACTGCGTTAATTAAAAACTCTTTGTTGCTCCCATACTGACCCGAAAACCCTGCTGGGTGGATAACGGGTGATAGCTGGGAAAAAATAGAAGTTATACTCGTCAGCGATATAATAAAAGGCAATAAAAGACTGGAGCTTGTGAAAGAGCTGCTGTGTAATTTGTGTATTATTTTGTGTAAATCTGAGTGTGTAATAGTGTAATGGGCAGGAATGGCATGACTGACTTTAACCAACATCACTAGACAATCCTTTTGAGATCGGCAACAGATTTTATCTGTAAAAAATTACACTTTTCCTCCTTACGTACATAGATATTACAGTTCTTAACCCAAACAAACTTATAGTTAAATTTGCTGCACAATATCTTACTCTCCTTCAGTAACATCTTGTTTTTGGGAGTAAGGTGATCATTTGTATAGATCCTCCTAGAATCGCCACCAACTCCAATATCCTTGGTAGATAGACCCCGACGCTTCCGAATACCCGCAATGATGCTGTCTTTGATAGCGCGCTGTTTCAGTTTGGCGACAATATTTTTGGGTCGACCAGAGGTGGAAGAGGCAGGTCTCACGCGGTTCACAAACTCAATATCTTCCTTACGCAACTGTACTCCGGCTTCATCCGCTATTTTTATAATAAGTTCATTAAGTGATTCATTTTTGGTTTCCGGAATCCCAGAAATTTCCAGATTATCCATTCTTAGCCATTGCTGGTGAGAATCATGGTGACACTCCAGCTCACTGATGCGAAGTTTAGAGTCCGCCAGTTCTTTTTCCAGTTCTGAGATTTTGTTGGTATGCAACTCTAAGGTAGCAAACTTTTGGTCAAACTCAGCCCTCAATATATCCAATTTGGCCGTCAGTTCGTTTCTAATAATCTCCTTTAGTTCGGACTTCAAGTTACTTATACTTTGCTCTATGAAAGCTCGAAGATCCACCTCCAAGCTCACTGGAGAGGCCGTTGTTGGTGTAGGTGCGGTAGTAGTGGCTTGTGCAGGTTTTCTATAGGTCACATTGGAATCAGCGCAGGCCCCGAGTGGTTTTATTGGAGTGTTGGTGTTGTCGCACTTGGGTACTTTATTTTTGCAGTTTGGGCATTTCCAATTCGGCCGTCCCTTAATACCGTCATCTTTGAGACCCAAACATAGATAATGGTAAATCTTCAGACAAGTTGGTTCGGTACATTTCACCACATCCCTGCCCCTATCCTCCTTCTCAACGTATTTCTTGCAGGCATTGCAACAATGCGTTTTACAGCTGTTACAGTACCAAGTGTTCCCATGTTTCTTAACTTCATCCGAGCTCAGACCGGCACAATGGTTGTGGAGTGATGTTTTACACGATATTCGACAGCAGCGAAGCTTATCTTTCTCGGAGATCATCCCGTCGCAGGTCTTACACTTACTCATTATTGAGATGAGAAATTAAACAAAAAGCGAACAAAAACAAAAATCTTCAGTGAAATCGCTGTGACTCGATCGTGAGCCGACTGCGCAGTAGGCAGAGTTTGTACCGCTGCACCAACCGGACCGTACGAGCACTAGTGAAAAAGGCAGTCACGCTCTTGCTAAGCGCAACCGACAGTGAGTATGATGAGTCAGAAGTAGCTTTTGATCGATCAACTACCCAACACTGCACTAAAATATTAAACTTCTTTGCACTTAATTGGTCCAGGGCAGCACTCACAGGATAATTATAGTGGAAATTGATACACCAATCCACGGGCGTAGATATCAGGTTTGCTTGATAACGATTTGAGTTAAATCAGACTAGTTTTTAAGCACTTTTGGAATTAAAACAGCACAGCAAAACAACACGCTATGTATTCTCTCAGCGCGCGCGCGCATTCGAATGGTATGGTTTTTTTTATTCATAGCCCTTAGCTAATTTCTATAGTTTATACTGGCAACTTTCCGAAAATCTAAAGATCTGAAGAGCTGTTGTAGATTTTATACCTACTCCATTAAATAACTGCAACCAACATTCACTTCACCACATTTTGTATAACATGCTTGTGCCAGAAACTATGAATACCAGTGGCACGGACGATGACTCCCAACAATCGTGCTACTGACTTCGGAGGAGTTCGATAACAAACACTATGACAAGAGATTTTTATATATTAGATAATAAGACGTCGCCTTGCGACGTCGTAGTTTACGCCTTCTTGGTACCACATGATTAAAATCACTTTTCGATAGGTTATTATTTATTATGAAGACCATTAGTCGTACAGAAAAATCTTTATCATCATTATCTTTTCATAAAATGGCCCCGCAAATGAGAAAATGAGAAAAAGTTCTCCATTGCTGACGAATCTTTTTGAAACTCTTACCCCCAGTTTCTCGTACACTAAAACGCTGTTAATTTACTGTTAACAGCTGCTGCTGTCAATTGACCAAAGTGCATAAAAAAACCACTGACCAACTGAGAAACCAGGGTTAGAGGGGCTACGTCCGATCCGAATCCGTGAAAATACGGACCTAGAAATCTCGGACCGAATTCGGATATTTATTTTATTTTATTTGGTGTACAAAACAGATCACAACCATTACACGATATAAAAGTAATAATATGACATGAGTACTACGAGGTTGTCGGATATTGCTTACGCACTAGTCCGATCTCTGATCTAAATCCGAGCAGTGGACGGGGCCACGCATACGACCACACACAGCAGATTCGCGCGTTCACGTCGTTGATCACGAGTCCTTTCAATCGGCGTCACCTTCTGGCATTGATATTGTACTGTACGTACTAAACTGGATGCGCCGCGCCCTCCCGCCCCTGCCACATACCCCGCCGCCCCGCTGCCTCTCTGCTAGTATACAGCTCTGATTCGGTTCGGACGCAGTGCGCGAGCGTTCATACAAAAAATACTATGGCTAATCAAGTCCGTCAATAATCTTATCCGAAATGGAGATTCACTGATGACGGAGAGACATAGGATTACGGAAGCCGGATCTAGTGCGTAAACTACCATAGAAATTGTTCTACGAGTACTTCAGACCGTATTTTCACGCGCTCGGATCGGACGCAGTGCAAATCGCTCTTAGCGGAGATAATACATTATTCAAGTTTAACCGAGTCATGCATGATACAGTAACTTGCTGTTTTAAATTCGCGTTGTATAATAGAGGTAGCGCCGAACGCAGTTTTGGGCAACAAAATATTGTTTTGCATTTGTCTTCAACTATCATAAAGCCACTGAAAAAGTCCTAACAAATTTTGTCAATTCTTATCCTTAATCCTTAATATTAAGGATCAAGGATAATTTAAATTTGTTAGTACTTTTTCATGCAAAAAAGGCTGTACGGATCCGGATGAAATTTTGCACAGAGATAGATTATAGTCTGGATTAGCAGATAGGCTACTTTTTATCCCGGAAAAATACACATCAAAATTACCAGGCGAACGAAGTCGCGGGCTTCAGCTAGTCAGTCATAAATCCATAGCGTCCATTAGCGACGCGCCGAGCCCAACCGCCCACGGAACAAATTTGATACGATTCAGCGCGTTTTGGCTCGACTCTGCTCTAATGGACGCCTGGCTTAACGGGTGCATTATAGACATGCAGTGTCTACAAGGCGCCTACCGTACTGTATCGTACTAGTTGGGTATTGATTGTTGAATAGGAACTTAAAAAATACAAAAATATTTATTCAGTCCAGTAAAGTTGCAGCGTGTGGTGCAGAAACCTACCAAGTAGTATTTATTTAACGTGTATCTGGTGGGTCCCGCTCTTTCATCAGATTCATCAGGTGTGTGTGTGTGTGTGTGTGTGTGTGTGTGTGCGTGCGTGCGTGCGTGCGTGCGTGCGTGCGTGCGTGCGTGCGTGCGTGCGTGCGTGCGTGCGAGCGAGCGAGCGAGTGAGTGTGTAAATGCAATGTATGTGCCTGTATGTAAATGTTTATGTTATGTTACTAGTGACTTTTTGTTAGGAACTTATCGTTGTCATTTATCGACCATCATTTCTCTCGGTGTACTTCGCCCCTTGGTGCGATGTTTAATAAAACATTTTCCTCAAAGCCAGTTATTAGAATACCAATTTTAATACTACCTGACGCTGGGGTCTCTTTCAGTCATTTTAAATTATTATTATGAAGTTTCATTTCAGAGGAAGATTCGGGAATAAAGATCTTTTGGGAACCTCTTATTATGTGTACAGCAGTGGCGAAGGGTCCATATAGCCGAGTTAGGCTGCGGTGTTCCGGCTTCCCTTTCTTTCTCTTTTTATTGCCATATGAGTAAGCGAGGCGGGCGCGATCGGTTTTATCACTCGGGCGCGATCGACATTATAAGGTTACAAAATTAAATTTCATTAAATTAGACTGTTTATTATAGAAATGTATTGTTTTGCGATCGCCAACCCGCCTGCCGAGCGTGGCGTTTATGGCAAATCCCCTCATGGTTATGAAAACCATGAGGGAGGCCTATGTCCTGCAGTGGGCGTCAAATGGCTGATGATGATGATGATGATGATGATGTCGGGAATCAATTCAGAACTATTCGGAGGTAAACAAACAGGATAGTAGATAGTACGTGCTGTGATGGATTGTTGTTTGCCTGCAATTGCATGCTAGTGAAAAAAATAGTTTTTATTGTGTGGTTTTCGATGTGGTGGTAGATAATTAATATTGTGCCTTATTTATTCTTTATTTCTCTGCGTTTGTTCCTCATGCATTGCTCATTGCGGTGAGTTTTTCATTTTAATTTACGTGGAGTGATTGCTCGGTCAATTTGCGGTTTCCAATCTTAGTTTTAGAAAGAGAAAAGGTACGCATGCAGATTATGTCCACATTGTCTCTCCGAGAGAATATCGAGTCCACCGCGAGTCTTTATTACGGTTTTTTTATCTTTCAACATGGCCTCTCCAACCAGAGCACTTTATTTGCAAGTTCTTCACTAACCTGCTTACCTACAGAAAAATATTAGGGACTTCAGCTTTAGAATAAAATTCAACTCAGGATTTGAAGATATCAGACTAGGCGTCAATATGTTAATAGAGACATACTCCATATAACTCTTTTTAGAAAATACGCGCCACGCGTCACGTTCTGACACTTAAAGCCGTCATAACGTCAGAACGTCATAAACTAGTGCACTTCATATTTGTGACACTTTTGGTCAGCCAAATGATCCCAAATATAAGGCCACCACATAAGTGGCGCTTTCTAGTGTCCAATTATATGCTCCTATAAAAGTTGAATGAGTTATTACGCTATTAGCATAAAATATTGCTAACTAAGTGGTGACCTGGATTTTCGTTCTGTTATTATATGCTCGCAGGTCGTCTCGCAAATTGGCAGTTTCGTTGACTAAATTATGGCATAGTTTTAGGGGTGGTTCAGATCATGAATTTGCCACAAAACCATCTATACTCCGCTCCACGAGTCGAGATCCTAGGGAACAAAATACTCGCATCTCACTGGTCAATGCGCGCGGCTAGAGATAAGCGAAACAATAAGCGAAGGCGGTCCGCTTCATAGGGTAGGTTTTGTTAATGCAGTTGCTAGTGAAGGTCATGCGCATTAACCAATGGGCACATACATACATAAGTAGCCTATATACATCCCACTGTAGGGCACAGGCCTTGTCTCAGGGAGAGAGTATGGGCTTAATCACCACGCGTGCCCACCGCGGATGGGTGATTTCAAGCGCTGAGGTATGTGAATAGCTCAGACACTATTCTACCCGCTAAGCTAAGTTATCACCGCTCCAACCAATGGGCACATATGGTCGATTTCCTTTGGTAGCTCGTTTCGTGGAATGGAGTATACACTGGCACCTTCAAACCCCAAAACCGGAGTGCGTGTAAGCAGCGGCTCGTGAATTTTGATGAAGAGGAAGAGGTTTATCGGGATTGTGGCAAGTGGCAAAACCTGATATCTGCCTACCCCTCCGGGATGCAGGCGAGAGTTTATGTATTACACACACGGGCACACGAATACACTCTACTTTAGAGTAGAGCTTAAACAAGAAATAAAAAAGATCAGTTTCATCGAACTACAATTCGTAAGGTTTACCATTACATTTCGATGTACATAGCAAAGCCGATGTACCCGTAGATTTACAAGTAGGAAGTCTCTGCAACGCAATGTACATCGAATTGTCATAGTAAACTATGTATGCATTGTAGTTTTATGAAACGTGGCCCACGATAACCAACGCACTAATACACAGTTTAAAAACTTCTGAGTCTCTAAATATCTGTTGGGGTATACCCCACGCGACCAGTCAGGGGTAAGATAAAACACGGTTTTGCTACAAAAGATCCAAATTGACAGTGCTATCCTCACAACACGTCCTAACAACAAAACGCCATTAACCCTCTGTCACGCTCCGTCACTAACCAAAACCGTGCGAGCGAAAGAGACGCCAAACCTTCGCTGCGGAGCATTTTAATTTCATCAAGAACAGGTATCACGAGATTCACGAGCCCTGGCGGTGATGCTCGTCAACTTAGCTCTTATGTTCTAACACTTAAAGACGAGGTTAGGAAAAAGAAGTAGTGTTGTAGAGCTCCTTATAGTAAAAGGCCTGCCGACCGGCTATTTAGCTCAGCGCGTCTGTAATTACTCTGTGTGTAGTTTTAGGCCGATCTCACATGTTGGGCTCCACAAATTTTTGCAGAATATTCGCACTCATGCCAAACGTTATAAGAAGTGTGAGGTGACTAATAATGTTAAGAAGTTCCGTCAAAACATTCATATAAACAAAATTTATCCGATGTAAGTACCGCCGCGTGGTCTAAATTAATGCCAAGTTCTTTGGAGATTCTATATTATTCTTTCCTCTGTGATGTCACTACTCCGGGAATCTTTTCAACTCTCCTCACTTGTTCTTAAAACCAATTTGTAGGGCTAATTGCTATCGTATATGTAACATCACTTATTTTCACAGTATGAGCGTTAACCTCGAAATCGGATCGTGGCAAGTAGCAAAACCCTTGCCTCTGCCTAACCCTCCGGGATGTGTGAGCGTGTGTGAGTGAGTGGGTGTGTGTGTGAGAGAGAGAGTGTATGTGTGAGTGGGTGTGTGTGTGTGTGAGTGAGTGGGTGTGTGTGTGAGAGAGAGAGAGAGAGAGAGAGAGAGTGTATGTGTGTATGAATTTAAAGGGTTACACTTGCAATAAATAGATCAAGGAAAACTTGACACGCCATATACTTTTGCCTGCAATTTTCTTGTGAAAATCTCCTCTAGGTCTTCCTCTAGCTGTCTCCTAGTCTAAAATATCCTTAGTAGCTTTAGTTATAGCTCTCTACTCATAAGGTAAAGGAGATAGCCCACCATTTTACTTCTAAATGCCACTCGCATGGAATTGAACGTAAATGCAAGGTTTAAGACCTGCTATTTTATAAGCCGTATTAACACTAGCTCAGAGTTTAGTGCCCGGTTGTTGAATGTTGATTGCGTTTAGGGGTATCAAACTAGATTAGTAACTGCAAGCAATTTAGGGAAAGAAGTGCATTTATTTACTCCAACCGTTGTTGAAGACAGTGGTAAATTGTATAATATTGGATGTTTGTCGCAGATATGCTACATCTGCACTGAATTAGATTAAATTTAACACACATCGCACGCTTGGATAACCATGAGGGAGGCCTATGTCCTGCAGGAAGCGTCAAATGGCTGATGATGATGATGATGACACACATCTATATGGTCCATATCCTGCATGAAGACGTAATACTCTTTATCAGGATCAGTCATACAATCGTCATCAGGACAAATTTGTTACTAAGTCGCCCGTAACGTAACGGAGTAGAGTGCATGCGTGTACAAGTTGGTAGATAGAGAACACTTAACATACCTACATAAACTCACGCCTGTATCCCAGAGGGCTAGGCAGATACCAGGGACCGCCACTTGCCACGGTCCTGACAGATCACTTTCGCTTTCTCAACATTCATTAG
This sequence comes from Yponomeuta malinellus, assembly GCA_947308005.1. Taxonomy (NCBI): domain Eukaryota; kingdom Metazoa; phylum Arthropoda; class Insecta; order Lepidoptera; family Yponomeutidae; genus Yponomeuta; species Yponomeuta malinellus. The sequence continues at coordinate 7,515,197 of OX371019.1, forward strand.
TCATTGCATGCACGCACGCCTTTTTCGGGTACGTTTTATCTTGCCCTTTGCTAATACATCCTCTATTTGGGCGAAGTATGTTCGCCTGGGACGTCTCTTACCGGCCCTTCCACCCACATTCGCTCGATATACTTGTTTTTTAATCTTTCTACCTTCATCCTCTCCACACGTCCGAACCAACGCAACATTCCTTTCTCAATACCAGTCACTACATCCTCTTTCAGTCCACAACGTTCTCTAGTCAAACTAATGCGTATCATGTCAATCAAAAAAACACGAGACACAGTTCTCGAGGACCTCATTTCTACTGCATTAATCCTACTTTCTTGCTTCTTTTGCCATACCCAAGTCTCACTACCATAAGTGTTGGGACCAGCACTGCATTATGAAGAGTACACTTAATTGCACACCAATATTATGTGCTATCGTGAACTACAACAATTCACGGAAAAGAGCTTGTTTAATAGACAAAAATTACATTACATTACAAAAAGTCACGCCTCCTGTACTCCGGGGGTAAACAGATACCCCTGCAGAGTTTGCCTGTAAGAACGGTTTGAAAAGTAGAAAAGTTAAGAATAACATACTAAAGGTTTAAGCAGAAAACCAGTGACAGTTACTAGATAACTTTTAATGATTCGCTTGCTAATACACAGTTACATCCCGTTCAATATGAAACCAAGTGCCCATAATAGAGTTTACATCTTCCAGACATAACTTTACATCAAGTTTATCCGCAAATCCTTACTCAGATGTCAATACTGCCCTCTCGCTCCCTCTTCACGCAAACCATCGCTTTCTGCAGTTATCTCTTTCCAAAGATATCCACAAACTGGTGCAAAAGACGCTGCGTCTATCGGAATGCGCCACACAAAGCTTCGCTACATCAGCTACACTACGACCGGCTTGGAACCAGTCCGGGAGAGGATTCGGACCTTATGGTGCTCGATTTTTGACCCTCTTGGAAAGATCGTGAGCAATATGGGCTCAAAGAAAATTATAAAAGGCATAGAAATAAGATGTTTGGAGAAGAGTGTATGATGTAGGACTGTGGAATAACGTCCCCACTGCACAGGCCTTCTCTCAGAGAGAGAATGTGCTTAATTACCATGCGTAACAACCGTGGATTGTCATTTTCAAATACCATTATATTCATCATCATCATCAGCCATTTGACGCCCACTGCAAGACATAGGCCTCCCTCATGGTTTTCCAAGCTTCCCGGTTTTGTGCCGCCCGCATCCAGCGACATATTTACACATTATATTTATACTATTTCATATTAATTTATTTGTTATCATATGGTTTTATACATTTAGAAACATATGCTACGGTTGAATACAATTAACCCTGTTAGAGTAAAGCAAAAGTAAGCTTAAAACAATACACCAAACTATATAAAATATGTATATTAACAATTAGTAGGAGTAAGCTACCAATCCTTAATATCAATCTTACAAACCTTCTAAGAGCACATGCAGGAAGCATTCTAAGAGCGTCCATGAACGTTTTGTAAGCTCTCCTCGAAGAATTTATTTAATTGAATAATAGGATTTACTTACCATACCGTAGACGAACGAAAGTCGACATAGCCCAGCGGATTAGTAAGTTGAAGTGGCAGTGGGCGGGGCACATAGCACGCAGAACTGATGGCCGATGGGGCCGAAAAGTTCTCGAATGGAGACCACATATCGGCAAGCGCGGTGTAGGGCGACCAGCCACAAGATGGACAGATGACCTCATCCAAGTGGCAGGAAGGCGCTGGATGCAGGCCGCTTCCAACCGGTCTTTTTGGAAATCCATGGAGGACGCCTATGTCCAGCAGTGGACCTCTTGTGGCTGAATGATGATGATGATGACTTACCTATTATAGGTAAGTTTATCGATTTTGCGAAAAATATATGGGTTTGATTGATTCAAGTCTTTAAAATTGTTAGTGAATTTGTTATATATTTGTATGTTAAAGTACTGAATATAATTATCTTGACCAGGGTTTTATAAATACATCATCATCACATCATATGTTGTCTACTGCAGCCCTCTGCGACACGGTTGAGTCCGATGGCCTTGTCCGATTTTGCATCGTTTTCTGTCCAGCGGAACCGTGACAAACGTTGAATCGAGCTCTGCATTAATTTTTACCCTCGTTTTTCTAGAAAGACATCCTTAGTTGGTCGTACAAATCTGATGTTGCGTGTGTAGGGATCGCTACACCACACCCAGTCGGGTTGTCGCACAGCAGGGAACCAGTCCTGGAGTGGACTTGGACTCTCTGGGCTCGGTATTTCGACCTTGGCTCTTTGAAGTGTATTCTTAAAATTTCATAGCCAGTTATTAGCCAATTTTACTTTATTCCTAGATATAAGCATCCTTCGGGCATGCCACAAAAACGTGCTGATCATGGGGAGACCTCGTTCGTAATAACCACACTGGGCAGGCGGATTGGTGATTTCAATAGATTCATTCAATTGCACGAGAGTTGCTGCTTCTCACGACACCCAGGAGAAGGAATCCGGGTGATCATATTCCTACACTAAGAACTACGGGCAAAAAGTCTTAGAACATTCAGATTTTTTTATTAATCGCCCAATAAAGACTTTATAGACATCCCAATCCAAACCATCACAGCCCAGATTCGTCCACTGTTGGACATAGACCTCCCTCAAGCCAGGCTACTTTTTTCTGCCCTCGGCCATCCTTATCCAGTAAATTGGTGGTCCTCATACACTGCGTGTGCCAGTTCGTGAACTCCACTCAAAAACCTTTCTACCTCACCTACCTAAATTTCTAGTATGCTCAGTTGGAGCCCCTGTTTTGCTGTCACGGAAGCACCTGAGGCATTTCGAGTCGGAGGTGGCTGGGTGCCATACATTACTGTATAGTACCCGGCTGCCTTCGATTCTATGTGCCTCACGTGTTCTCTTCACCATTGTTTTGTTTTAAATTTGTTTTATTGACTTTCGTGTATTTTGCTTGTTCACCTATGTCTTCTTTATTTCTCATGGGTTATAGATTACTCGGCAAACACCCTAGAACCTTTTTACGTCATCGGTTATCGGTTCTTTGGCGCATGCGACCAGCCCACTGCCACTTTGACATGATAATCTTATAGGGTACTGGATGGATAAGTCACACATAATGTCGATATCCAAATAAACCGAGGGCTCAACCTCAGAGCCAATGCGGACCAAAACCAACATCCGACACACGGCAAAAACGACCTAACAGCCAGTTGATTGACACCTAAATGCCACTTACTCGTTGTTCCCTCAAATTTTATTGGTAATAAGTAGCCTTTGCTCCTCCCGTGTTCTTATCCATTCACGGTATACCGGCTGACCTCACCAGTTGAACTTTTGATGGAAACTATGGAAGGCTATGGAAACACGCTTTTCGATGTCTTTTGTTTGTCTCTCGACTTGGGCTCGGAGAGATTTTGGACCTGAGAATTGTTTTGGACATCTTGTGATGTTAGTGGGAAGGTAATATTGTATAGTCACTGTGCGTTGACCATAAGATTTTATATACGTTTTAAGTATTTGTATATTTTGTAATATTTTGCTGTTTTGTCATTTTTAGGGTTCCGTACCTCAAAAGGAAAAACGGAACCCTTATAGGATCACTTTGTTGTCCGTCCGTTCGTCTGTCTGTCAAGACCCTTTATCTCGGGAACGCGTGGAGGTGAAATTAAGACCATATACATATCTAGGTTAAACTTCTAAGTTAACGCAAAAAAGGTTACGTCCGTTTATGCCGCAACAAACGTATATTATTATAAAATTAAAACCATGTGCTCAGGTCTACAGTCCCTTGGAGCTGTGAAAAAATCAAACTTCTAACTTCTTACATATTTCAACATTCGTACTTTCCGTTGACCTAGAACTATGAAACCTGGCAAGTAATATCGTCGTATACAAAGCAAGTATGAACAGGGAAAAATTTAAATTATACATTTGTAGTAAAATCACAAAAAATAGTCTTTGAAGTTCGGGAAAACCTCGGAAAAACTGCGTGACTACACATTTATCCGGAACCCTCGGTGGGCCGACTCGCACTTTTCCGGTTTTTCCATATTATATCGGTCTGTCATTGTCCGTCCCTCCTAGCTCTCTAATGCTTATGACACTACTAGAAACACAGCCAAAGTGGATTAACACAGTTGTCACTGCTCCCAGTTAATGTCATTACGGCTAATAACGTTACGCAATGGAAGATGTGGGCTGCGCAGGAAGTTCCTATTGTAGTTAGGGTTGCCAGGACCAAAAATAAAAAGAAGCCGTACTTAGCGCTAAAAAGGGCTGGACATTTTAACATGAAATAAATTATTGGAAGGCTAAAGTGGAAATTGTATTTAATTTTCTTTTTCTAATAACTTTACTCTATGGAAGATGTGGACTACGTATGAAGTTCCTATTGTACTTAGGGTTGCCAGGCCCAAAAATAATAAAAGCCGGACGTGGCGCTAAAAAGGGCTGTACATTGTGTACATTTTGGCATAAAAGGTGGACACGTCTATTTAGGAATTCAATAGCTATTGTAAGGGACGTTCATATTGCTATGTCTTTTCAAGCACCCAAAATAAATGCAGTATATAAAAGAATGTATTTTCGAATGTAAGCAAATAGTAAAAAAATATCTTTTGGGTCTGAGCTATGAGGAAACTGAGGATTTTCTTGTTACTCCTCGTTAATTTTGGTAAAAATTCACAGACACACACACACACACACACACACACACACACACTCACAAACACACACACACACACACACACACACACACACACACACACACACACACACACATACCCTCATACACATACACACACACATACAACTACACACGCATACACCCTCATACGCACGCATTACAAAAGCCTCACACGCATGCATACACATACACCTTTGTTTTTATTCTTCTTTTTAAATTATTACCTTTTATTTAACTATGCACCTGCCTCGTATTTTAAAAGTACCTACCTACTTAAAGCTACCGAATGTAATGGCTACTGTCAACTCGAACGAATAAAGTGTCAACTAAATTGGAAGGCGCTGGTATCTGTAATACAGTTTTTAACTAGTACAGGTATCAACGACCCCAACTTTGTAAAGCAAATCATCAACTTGACTGTAATAAGCTAAGCCTCTGATGTAATCTTTCTGTGCCCAATAAATTTCTTTCTTTCTAATGTCTGTAGTCTGTAGGTACCTTATTTCATAACATCCTTTCTTTTAATAAATCCCACTCTAACCAGTGCGTTTACATACGGGCCACGTATGGGAGAGGGAACCTATGTATCGCGCTTAGCATTCAGAAAGCGTCACAAATTATGACTTCATCCTAGGACGTCTCGCTGTTTGATCCTAGTTTATTTTTTCGGGACGGGGTTTAGCAACTCTTTACTGGAATTAGGGCTGAATCGTAAGTAAGTAAAAACTACTAGTGGTTACTTAGCATGCACTTGAATGCCTATGATAATGGTCCTAAGCTTGCGCACTTGCGGTACGATTTTTTTTCATTTCATTCTCTCACACCTGCGCGAGGTTACTAGTAAATGCCCGCGCGTGCTTAGTTTTTGTTTAGTGCGTCATATTTTTCTATCCTTGGCCAGAATGGCCATGTTCGAGTGAGTACTATGCCTAGCTAGAACTCTAGATGTGGACATTTATTTATTTACTATTGCTTCAACCGCATTATTTATATCGTGACTTAAAATTACTTACTTATGCCCTGAGGCCCCTCATCATGGATACGGCCATAAAAAGAACTTGCTGCGGTTTTGAGCGATGACTTTGAAATCTCCCCTAGCCCTTTTATTGTAGCTTCTAATGTTACATTAAATTAATAACAATATAATAACAACTTCCACACAATACAAGCACATTTGAGCTAACAAGAAATCACCTTACTAGACACATTCCTTAACCTCACTCACATGTAAATTTAGATTAGATTGAAACTCTTTATTGGACAACATGCATAGCTCCTTATTAAATAATTCTTAGAAACTACAAGATTTTAGTGTGGTCATGCTTGGTAAGATGACCAAAAATAGCCCATGATAGGATGTTAAGTGGTGATACAAATAAATAAATAAAAAAAATAATAAATAAACTTCGGAATCAAAACGCCAGTTCCAACCGGACCCGCCGCCAAATTATAATCCCGGCCGCCGTTTGGTACGGAGACGGCGTCTTAGATTAAACGTCTTGTTGCGAATTTGTGTTGCGTTAAATGAGGATATAAAGTTGCGTTTTGTTTGTGCAAATGACGCGCGGGGTGCGGACGTGACGGGTGGGACGGTCCGCTGTTTGCTCAGCGGATATAGTCCCAACATCCAACTAAGGCAGTGTAATGCCGACTTCATGAATAAGCACCCGCTGAGATGAGTGAGACCAGCATTCTAGTTACAGTCGGTTATATTGAGGGCTCAAGTGAAAACTTTATAAGTTATAGGTAAGTAGTTTTTGTTCGTTTTGTCTAAATTGCGTTTGTTAGTCTCTTACCCTCGATTTCTTGCACACTAGCGGTCTTTTAACTAATCTACTATTAATAGCTGTCTCCTGATTTTCTGTGTTAACAGTAGATTAGCAGGTTCTCAGTGTACGGGAAACTGGTGGTAAATCTTTCTAAACTCTCTCTCTCCTTAGAAATAGAGAGCGAGAGAGTCGTAGTGCGAAAACATTGTCCATTTATGTGGAAAACTTTAACGTTACCGCTTCAGTGGTTATTTGTTCGAAACATGAACCGGCCGAGCAAAACACTGTTCCGCGAAAAGCAATAAAACCCCCTTCACAATGGGTAACGAAAAAGTGAGTCAAAAATAATGAAGTCATCAAAAACATTGTTTCGTCCAGCACAGATGCGTAAAGGCCCACTGTGCGATCCGTGGAAACCATACGAACTTCTCCAGGAAAAAAAAGTTCCTTTTATCGTGTGGCGTTTCACTATATTGCCTTTGTTTATCGCCCATTGTTCTTGACCAATCCATGTTCAGAATGTTGAATTGATAAATATGAAATTATGACCGTTTTGTGCTACCCGCTATGGCGGCGGTAGCAGCGCGCCTTGCAAATTTTATATCGTATTAGACTGTGTAATTGGACCGAGGAAACATTAAAGGTGAAAGAGGTCAGTACTTTATTGCAATACGAAGTAAGAAGATAGATTGATTGAAGATAGAATATTCTTTATTGTACACAGAAATTACATTAACAGAAATTCAATGAATCGAAATACAATTGGCGGCCTTATTGCTACAAGCAATTTCTTCCAGGCAACCACAGACGGAGACAAGAAAGAAATTAAAGAAGTAGTCGGTGCAATTAAGGAAAAGAATGGAGAAGTATATAAACTTACTTAAACAATACATAGATATAAAAAAATACAAATACAATAAACAAAGGTGAAAATGCATAGGAAAAAAAACTGACTGCTCTGATTATGGCATTTCTGGTCTTTTACTTTGCGAAGCGGAAATAAACGAAACTAATGGAAACAGGTAAATAATACAGATACAATTTTTCAAGTAACACATTTGTAACATGTCAAAGAGTACAAGTGCACAGTGGTCCCTTCGTACTCCGTTTGAGGGTCGTAATGAATGGGAGACGGAGTGCAAAAAAATGTGTCGAAGCCCGACACAGCTTGTACTGACAGTCGAAAACACGATTTCGTTATTTATAACCCTTTTTATAACCGACACGATCATTTGCAAATTAAATCGGCCACTGACGGTCGGTTGTAAAAAAAGAAACGATCGAAAAAAAAAACAATCATTTATCCGACCAGACCGCAGGAGCACCGCAGACTGTGCCATAAGGCGCGGCGAGGCTTTTTGCTCAATTAAAGCTTTTACTGTCATTGTTATAAGAAACAGAATAGGTCAAACATTGCTATTAACAACATTATGAAATAATGTGCGGCTATGGTAAGAAATCACAATAACGGCAATTACATTTGTTTCTTTTAAGAAGTATGGATTATATGAATGACGTAGTAAAATAAATTAGGATTAAATTCGAATAGAATATTTCTCTTGGGTAAATACTCCCAAAATAAGTTAATAATAACTTCCAAATAAAACGATCACTTGTCCTGGTCCCAAACTAGAATAGTAGAGCACATGATTAGTAATGAAAGCTACGTGACATACTTTTTGCCGATGCATTTTGTCACGTCCATGGACCGCCATAAACCTTCCTGGGCAACCAGGTTGCCTTTGCCGCCCGAGCGAGGAAAAATAGCACCTATAGCTACGGGGTGAGAGTCTTTTGGAGATGTTTTTGGCACGCAAGCTGGTCTTTAGTCAGGGCAAACGCTTCAAGTTCGCTAATTAAGCCTGTAATAGTGCAATTACACTTTTATGCTTAAGTTTTATGGCTGACCGGGCGCGTAGCGCACCATTGTGCGTCCTACGGCGTAAGGAGTGTATCAAAATTTATTCTTTGATATATTTAGTAATATATCAAAGAATAAATTCTTTGAATAACTCCTTTTGACGCATTCTTAACTGAATTCAAAAGAAGGTTTTCAATTCATCCATTATTATTATACTTAATTGCACACACGAGAACACAGTACAGGAAAGGTAACAAAATCAAATAATTTCTTTACTACGTTGTCCAATTTCATTACTTTTTTTTTAAATAAAAGGGAAAGTCCCAAGGATGGCCAAGATCCATGGATCATTTGGTCAAGATCCATGGATTAGATCGATAAGAAAATCATTCAACCTTTCTTTCTAGTGTGTGTGTTTTTTTTTTAAGTCGGTTTTTTTTTTATGGAAAACGTTTTATTTTATGGGGTCTAGAACAGGTTACATGGTAGGTCGACATCGGCTAGGCTAGATAAAGGCAAGGTAATAATTAAGTTATGTATTTATTTCCTTCTCACACAGGTAGAATTTGAGTAATGAGGACTTATTCTAATTATTTTATTAACTTTTATTTTCTTAGCTACCATGGCCCAAATATAAAATAATGCATCTTATCCTGGGGTCAAGTCAATTTCGAACAATACCGAATAAAAACCGGAAAGAACTCCAACTTAAATACCTGAAATTTTATTATCTAGCAAAGCCTCGTACAATAGAAAGAAACAAAACGGAGATCATAGAAACAAAATTCTACATCACGTTTTATAAAATAGAGCGATTTGATTTTCTCCACTCCTTGATAGGCTATGAGTAGCCTATCTCTTCGCTCATCCAAACTCTACTCCTTAAGGTCCCTTCCCACCGTACTAACATTTACGACTCTTCTTTCTCTGTGCAATCCGTTCGACTGTGGAATGAAGAAGAGAAGAAGAAGAAGAAAGACATTTATTATACCAACAAGATACATCACAGAAACAAAATAAGCACATAAGTAACATAATATGCACAACAACAGAAAGAAAACTAAATACACAACAGACAAAACGAATAAATAAAACAGGACCATAGATGTAGCCTGTGGTGTATCTACGTTGCCACAAAAGGCAGCTGACTCAGCGTTGTGCTGAGGAAGTGATGCCTTGCCAGAGAACGTCGGAAAAGCAAAATAAGAAAGTATTTTCAAAGGACTGGTAAAATCTCACTATCGCAGTGAAAACCTGTAATGCGGTTGCTATGATTCTCTATATAGTAACGATAGTAAATTTTGTCTGTTGTTTGTTTATATGTTTGTTTGTATAGTATATATTTGTATTCTATGGTTAGTTTAAGTATATTATTAAATATGTATGAATATTAGTTGTATGTTTATGTACATTTTCTTTAAAAACCTAAAAAATTCTACATTTTCTTTCCATATATTTAATGTACACCTACTCTCGTCATCTTTCAGTTCTATCCAGCCTAAGGTTGTCTGGAAGAGATCGCTGTTAGCGATAAGACCGCCAATTGTATACAGCAAAACTTAGACATTAAGCCTTTTAATGTATTTTGTTTTCTGGTGTGTACAATGAAGTGTTCTAATCTAATCTAAAACCACACCTGTATCCCGGATGGGATGGCAACAACCAGGGTTTGCCATTTGCTGCGATCCTGACAGACCTCTGTCGCTTCATCAACATTCATTAGTCGTTGCATGCGCGCACGGTATTGGGAACCTTTTTTTTTCAAAATATTATAGTAATAATTAAATAAAGTAAATTACTTTATATCAACGGGATCAGCTGCTGTAATAAAGCCAGGCCTTGTGAAGGAAACATGGAAAAGGATTTGCGGGGAATAAAAAGGTAAAAGAATTACGGGTAATTCAATAGTTTAATGGCGGGGTGAAGTGGATTGAGATGTTAAATTGACTCCATGTATGAATTTAATGTTCCTTTTCATAGGTGGTATTTATTTTCAATCTCCTTTGTGTCGTGGCTTGTGGTTTCACTTTCGATCTTTTATTCTTGAGAATATTCTTTTACTCGCCCTTAATAAGTTTGTTTGAAGTATGTCTGGTGTTACTTTGAATGACAGGATACGATAAACCTCACAGGTTTCTATGATTTTGGCTGTGTTTTTGAATGTATTTTCTGGCGCATAGTATAAAAAAACTGTTTCATTAGAGAACGTTGTGGACTAAAAGAGCATGTAGTGACTAGAATTGAGAAAGGAATGTTCGTTGGTTTAAACATGTGGAGAGGATGAAGAAAGAAAGATTGACGAAACAAATGTATCGAGCGAATGTGCGTGGAAGGGCTGGTAAGGGGCGTGCCACGCGGACGTACTTCGACCAAATAGGGGATATATTAGCAAAGGCCAAGATAAAAAGTACCCGAAACCGGTGTGCGTGCGTGCAACGACTGATGAATGTTGAGGAGGCGAATGTGGTCTGTCGAGATCGTGGCAGGTGGCAATTCCTGGTCTCTGCCTACCCCTTTGGGATACATGCGTGAGTTTATGTATGTATGTAAGTTTGTTTCTTCTTCTTTATGTGCTTATTTACGTTCTTCTATATGAAATTAAATGTTAGATTTGTCACGTAGAGCTCAGCTCTTGTTACGCGCACCAACTTCTTAATGATGCCTATATCTAGCTGTCAAATTCCCTACTGATTGCTATCGCAAGCGTCAGGATTAAAACAGGATTTGGTGTGCATAATTAGGCCCCAGCTTTTATATTACGTGCATCAGAAGGGGATACCCGTTTAGCCAAAGTATTTTTCGCCAAATTTTACTTCCCAATAAACTTATGGCATCAGTTTCATTTCCCAAATGAAACTTTAGCAAGTTTTAATTTCGCATTTTATTCATTTGGTCAAATTATCATTTCGCATAATTTTACTGCGTCAAGTTTTATTAAGACAAAAAAGTGGGTTAGGTTAGGTTAGAACTGTGACCCCCCACAGACACCAACTGTTACGAGAAAAGTGGGTTAGGTTAGGTTAGAACTGCGACCCCCACAGACACGAACTGTTACCAGAAAAGTGGGTTAGGTTAGGTTAGAACTGTGACCCCCCACAGACACCAACTGTTACCAGAAAAGTGGGTTAAGTTAGATTAGAACTGCGACCCCACAAAAACGAACTGCGACAAAAACCGAAAGTAGGTTAGGTAAGAAAATTTTGACCAAGTATTTATTTGGTAAACAATAACTTGCCATAATAACTTTTGCTAACTGTTTATTTGCTTTAAGTTGTTTTGAGAAATGTTTTTTTGCCAAGTGATAATTTGTGGAAAATAGTTTGGGAAGTAATACTTTGGGAAACGATTTTTGGCAATACATTAGTAAACCTCATCAGAAGGTATGCAAGAAACATCATAGACCCCGTTGCTTAGTCCATCATATCTTAACAGAAATTTTTCAGTAAACAATTCACATCACAGTCATAGTAAATAATGTGTTTCAAAAAGTACTTACAAATGTCGCGTAATGTGTTTCATATAACAGCAGTTTTGACCGACAGTCACGTAAAGAACTATGAAATGTCACCATTCACCTTTGAAATGTCGCACAGTGTGTTTCATAAAGCAATTGTAGTGACCGGCAGTAAACTGCCAATTGTAAAGCAAAATGTCATGATTTTTCGTTTCTGAAACGGCAGTAAATGTAAAATTACCACGATTAGTAGAAATTGAATGTAAATATTGACCGGCGCGTGCCTGTCACACAACATATCGACATGTTAGTGACATAAACAAAAGATGTGTTTCAAAATATATTTTTTTGTTTTGCGCTGCGATAATATCTACATTTCTGCTTTTTAATGTTATCGCCTAGGATACTTTTTAGTGGATTTGCTTTAGGTTTTAACCAGAAAATAAAATACATTTGAATATGTACTTAAAACGTAACTAACTTTAAAACAAAAATAAAAAATGGCGCATGTTCGACTGTTCCCGCGCTTCTTGCTCTCTTTTTCTATTGATGAACCATGCCATAGTTCATATAACTCAAATGCTCGATTAATTTATTGCATTCCCGTCACTTTTGTTGACGAATCTTGTGAAAGTAGATGACAGTGAAACTTAAAACAAACAAAGAAGTATTTTTATGAATGCATTTTGAAGTAATTGTGGTAATACAGTTGTGAGTAGAATGATGAATATTAGTTGTATGAAACATAGGTTAGGCGAAAATGAGTGACAATTGTAAGTTTACGAATTGTAGCTTTATGAAACAGGGCCCCGGCGTGACTGGGGTCAAGTGACAACCTGTAGTAATTAAAAAATAATAAATCCTGCACGATTCCTACCGTCTAACTGTTAATTTCCCTACTGATTGCTATCGCAAACGTCAGGATTCCGACAGGATTTGGTGACATAATTCCATACTAATTTGACAGTTACACGAGTGGAATCGTTCAGGATTTAGTAATATAGGAGCTGAGCGCTAGTCCCACTCGCACTTGTCAGGTTTTTCTTTTGAAAATAACACGGTGCATAAAATCTGTGTCATGTTTTCGCAGCGTCACGTATCTTTTTTCTTTGGCAGCGGAGTCTAATGAAAGTACGTAAATTGCGTCACACTCTTCAAAAACACGAGGCTGGATGCTTGTTAGTGTTCGTTATAAAAAGAGCACAGTGGTGTAACTCTAGTCTCCCGTATCAAGGAGCGAGAGACGGTTGAAACGACCCCTACTCCGAAACTGAACTGAAAACTTGTAATCTGTGCCCTCGGTTCTTACATCTGTTGATGTACCGTGTGCCGGGGAATATTGCTAATAGACTGGTCACAAATGCAACATCAACAAAATGGCACCGAGAGGACTCCGGCCGCATAATTAGCAATTTCTAAAATGCGCAATTTGAATTTTTAATGAGTTTTTTGGATTTAAAAATTATATTTTTCGAAATAACAAAATTTATATAACTTTATAATTAAATTTGCGATTTTTGTATTCTACTAACATAGCAGCCTTCAGTAAATCGTGGTGCTTCATAGAACAATGTCTTTACGTTTTTACGTAGCCCGGCACATGCCTTCTCTCAGAGAGAGTACGGGCTTAATCACCACGGGCGCCCACCGCGGATTGGCGATTTCAGGCGACGGAATATGGATAATATATAATATAAAAGAATATAAAAGAATAGCGAATATGGACGCCTCAGACCTCAGAACACAAAATCAGACACTCAGGTTTCCTCCCGATGTTTTCCTTCACTACATCTTCACAAATGCACGTAACTTGGAAAACAAAGTCATCGGTATATAACGGGATTCGAACCCACATGTGCATTATAGTATTTTTTAATAACTCGCAATGCTCATACATAGTAATATATTAAACGGGTGTAATCGCGATTATTTATTAGGTAAAATCTAATCGCGGTTAGATCCGTTTAATATATTACTATGTCCATTATATTTAATACATATTATGATTCTAACCCCCAGTTTCTTGTACACTAACACGCTGTTAATCTACTGTTAACAGCTGCCAATTGACCAAAGTGCGCACAAAAAAAAACCACTGACAGCTGTTAATAGTAGATTAACAGCTTGTTAGTGTACGAGAAACTGGGGGTAAGCATTAGCTGTCAAACAGCGTCACTACAAAGCAGAAAAAAGTGCAAGTGATAAGTTTTTCATGCCGTGGAATGCCTAGAAGGTTTGATACGTATGCGCGCGTAGACATCAACGCGTTCATGCAGTTGTCATTGTACTACAATTCGTTAACAGAATCTTGGCTTAAGGCTAGTTTATTACGATAATTCCATGTACATTGCGTTGCCGAATCTTCCTACCTTTCAACCTATGGGTTAATCGACTTTGCAATGTACATCGAACTTTCGACATGATTAACTTATTTCGACTAAGTGACTCCAGACTTAGGTTAATATTACATCGAATTGTCACAGTACCCGAAATCGGCGTGCATTAATGCAACAGCTAATGAATGTTGATTACGCGAAATAAATCTGGCAAGTGGCAGACCCTAGTCTCTGCCTACCCCTCCGGGATACAGGCGTGAGTTTATGTACGGATGTTAAGTGTTCTCAATCTATCAACTTTTACACGCATGCACTCTACTCAGTTACGTTACGGGCGACTTGGTAACAAAACTTTAAAGGTTGTCCAGATGACGATTGTATGAGTCTGATCCTGATAAAAAGTATTACGTCTTCATACTAATGCAAAATCCCTCATGGTTATGAAAACCACGCGGGAGGCCTATGTCCTGCAGTGGGCGTCGAATGGCTGATGATGATGATACTTACGGTACGTTACTTACGTTACGTTACTTACTTTACGTTACTTACCTTACGTTACTTACCTTACGTTACGTAATGTTGTCATAGTAAACCATGAATTGCAAGTAATCCCGAGTAGCCCCCCCGCACTTCGCGCGAACTCACGTCCCGCCATAAAGTGAGGAAATGAGTCCCTCCTTTCCCTTCATCCACTTGAGTTAATTAAACGTCCAAGTGATAGTTAGTTCCTTGGCCGGGAACTTGGACTTTGCTTCGTATCTATTGTCGGGAATAGCTGAGAGCTACACTGTACTAAAACATTACGTGGCGAGCCGATAAAAAAAAAACGTAATTTATAATACGTCTTTTAATGAGGCGGCCGAGAAGACGATGGCGGATGACGATCTCGACAAGTTTTTGACGGAGTAGGCAGAGGTGGCAAATCACCGAAAATCTTGGTCTGAAAGGGGGAGTCCTTTGCCCTGTGGTGGAACACCTATGAGTATTTTGTATGTTTTTTTTTTTAATAAATAAAGTATGTAGCTTATGTACATAAAAAATACGTCCTCAGAAAAAGTGAACTTCATAAAACTCAATTATTGTAATATCTACTTTTAGAAACTAAAGCCAAAAAACATGAATGAAATCAGACGTTGCCGAAGAACACGCATAAAAAATTTACGGGCGAAATGGGAACCTCCTCTTTTTACCCCACTGCGGCGGTGCCCAAAAGGAGGGTAGTGTGTTTCGCACGTATGTATGTATGTAAGAATGTCCGATTCTATCTTCCCTCATAACTCCTTGACCAATGGTCAGATTTTGGTAAATAGGATCTCAATCGGTTAATCGGTTAATGTTTGCGCGAGTGTCATAGGCTATATTATGACATAAGCATAAATCAAACATAAAATTTAAAAAATTACAAAAATTAAAAACCAAATTAAAAAATAACCAACAACCCGACTGCTAAGCATTAACTACTACGCAGACGGGACCCAAGTTCAACAACGCAACTCCTTGCGAGGTATCTAGGTTGGTCCCGCCTGCTTATGCCCGGTTCCTATATTCAAGAACAACTCGGTTTGCTTACGGATGGTTAAACTGTCTACTCAATTATTCCTCTTAAAAACGGTTTCGAATAACGTATCGTACGATAAATGTATGGAGATAACAATTTGTAAAGTTCCTATACAATTTTTTAAACATCAACCAGCTATTCATGTTATGGGACTCTTGTTTAGGATAAGTTACCGATTACCAATAACGATTCGTTAAATATAGGAACCGGGCATTAGTAGTTAATGCTTAGCAGTCGGGTTGTTGGTTATTTTTTAATTAATTTTTTTAATTCGATTGAAAAGCCCTCGCTGGTCGCAAAACTACAGATAATACCTTTCTTTGTTAGGTTCGGTTAAGTTTGCCGTCACGTCTGGTATGCTGTGATGCTCGCACGATCTAACATTTTGAATTAATGTAAAAAATAGAATACTTTTGATACATGTGGTCTGCGGTCATTCAAGGCATATTTTTTTTTATTGAGAGACACCGAAATTAATAATTTTGAAAACAACTTTTCCTTTTAAAAGAAAGGCATAGGAAAACCAAAATGTATTTAAAATGTCGTTAATTTTATTACCTATCAAACCCTCAGACCACATTTATCAGAAGTATACGAGTTTTATCAAAATCAGAAAACTGTGAGATAGCGCGAGCGAGACAGCATGACCGACGTAACAACCTTTACGTAAACCTATCGGTTTTATTGGATTTAGTTTCTAAAAGCAATCTAAAATACTAAAATCTATGCCTTTCGTTTTAAAGGAATATTCTTGCCATTCTCTAGAAACATGGCGCTTGTTTTGTTGCAGGTACATCAGCGCCAGACCTTTGTTATGGATTGTCTGTGTAGTTAGGTTTTCCCGTTGCCTCTCTTTCTACACTTTAGTCACAATTAAAATGACGATCAAGTCAAGCAACACGAAGTGTTGGGTCGAAATTTAGCTCTTCATTACTACTTCTGTTAAGGGGCTCCATCGAGTAACACTAGCGTCACCGAGGAAAAAATTCATATCTTATTTTGCAGATCAAATTTGCAAAAAGTCACTGTGCCTACAATCTCTCAATCATGTTAATAGTGAGTTTTAGGACCCACAACCGAGAACCTAGGATCGCAGACCTCTGACTAGATAGCATTTATGCCAATGCCATCTAGTCCTAGGTTTTTTGCCTTAAAAATCACTATTAACATGATTGAGAGATTATACAGACACTTTTTGCAAATTCGATCTGTAAAAAAGATATGATTTTTTTTCCTCAGTAGCGCTAGTGCTCTATGGAGCCTCTTAAAGGCAAGACATCTTGTTTTGTGCACTAGTGTGGTGTAAAACAGCGCACTGTTTATCGTTAAACTTTGCCGCCTTTTATTACTTTACCACTTTAACTTTAAGTAGTGTCTAAAACTGTTTTATCAGCTGTATTACAGCCCCTATTATAAGTAGTTATTTTCTTTATTAGGTTCAAGGTATTAAGGTAATTAACAATGTAAGGGACAGACGATTCTTAAAATAGTTTAAAAAACCTTCTTTATTATGAATGCCAAGAATTATCATTTGGAGAAGTCCGTTGATTGTAGAATCAATGATTCACAGAAGGCGTAGAAAGTTTTAAGTCACGTAGTTATCGTAGACATCGAAGTTGAAGGCCCTGTACTCAATAACCTAAAACTCGATACGTTATTAGATTAGTAAACAAGGTCATTCGCCCTGAAACCAGAAAAGTGTCATGATTGTCTGACATCAGAATAGACCGTCAGAATTGCAAAATAATTGTTCAGGATTGCACAATTCAAAGAGCTGACTGGCCAGCCTCCCATGACTTTTAAGAGACACTTTAAGGTCCATGAAACTCTTAAAGTAAACAATCAATCATCACAACTCGTCATAAAGTAAACAATAAACTCATCACAAAGAATCGAAAAACAATACATTACTATTATTATATTTTCAAATTGTTTAAAGTCTTAAACAACGAAAACCAATTACCAATGCACCTTAGATTTCAGAATGTATTGTTACAATAATTTTATTATATTATGATAGGATAAAATATAACATTATATAATACGATATGTTATGACGTGATATGATACGTTATGATATAATATGATATGACATGACATGATATGATATGATACAATATGTAATTATAATATAAAATATCTGTAAAATGTAAAATAAACTGCTAAATGTTTCTTAATAGAAGTGTTTCTATATCATTATAGCTTAAGGAGTCTAACCATTTTATTATTATCTGTTTACACTCGAAATGAGTTTTCTCATAAATGCATCGTAAGCATTCATTACTTGCTGCATGCACATACCGGTTTCGGGTACGAGTTTCGGTTTCTAATATTTATAAACAATCTTACTTCACTCATGTAAGCCCATTTCGAGATGCTGTTCGGAACAAAAAAACTGATAATAAAAGTGCTTTAATTCCAACTGTGACTTAATGACCGTTACACGTTAAACTAGATGTCCTTTTCAAAATCCAGATCGCTTTGGAGAAAAAATGGACAAAAAAACTGGAAACTGAGTCTTTTCAAATTTGGTGCTTGCTTAATTAACCGAGGTGACATAACTATTCTTAAACATAGAACTCAAGTGAACTGGTTTATTAAAGCCAGACATCTTTGTCATCTACTTAATCTTTAATGTTATAGTAGCCCTTTTGGCACAAAGTATGCTTTACACATTTTTTGAATCGCGTTTCTTACAATCTTATTATATCTTCATTGAAAACAGCAACAAGATCACATAAAAGCGATCTCAGAGGTAAGAGTGCTTTATTAAGACAGCCCTAAGAAAAAGAAACGCTGCCCGTTTAACAAAAACAAACAATTCGACAATATTGTCGAAGATATAAACAACTTGAAAGACTTGCCTTGCAGCCAAGAAATGACTATAAAAGACTCGGACAGTGCCCCAGGATTCCCTCGCATCATTATCGGCATGCTCGAGTCCGGTCAATAAGGACTGTAACGTATTAATTACTCCAGTCACAGAGTCCGGATAGAGTGACAGAGTTAAGAAGGTTGAATTTGACTTCGGTAGATGTTCACTTGTTCTCTGTAACGAAGCAGTCATGGAGTGAGGCGTATAAACCTTTGTTGGCTTTTTATAACTTGTTTCAGGGTGTTTGAGCATCGATAGAATGTTAGCCTCCCATCCTTACGAACAGACCATTGATGTACCGTGTCCGAAAATATTGCCAATACTCCCGGACACAAATTCAACACCGACTAAAGCGCTCGCCGCGCTAGCTGAGCCGATTCCTCCCTCCTTATTGTTAGTAAAAAATGTCGCTATTGCACTTTTGTTATTGTAACATTCGTGCCCAGGCATCTTGGCAATATTTCCGGGCACAAATCGTGAAACATTTACTGGTGAGATCAATACCTATTCAGTTCAACAGTTCTAAATAGCGCACTCCTGATTCATTCGTTTTCTGTATGATAACCACGTTGTTAGAAAATTCCTAAATATACAAGATCGTTCCAGAGGAAAAGGTGGACTACCCTCCACTTGGCGGATAGGAATATTCTTCGGAAGAAAAATATTCTTATTGACTAAAGTGCAGAAAGGAAAGCAACGAGATAACCTAACATAACACAGACAGTTAGAACAAAGGTTGGCGCAGACGTACCTACAACAAGGAGACCCGACTCCAGTTGAGCTGCTGGGAAGAGGGTCGGACAAGAAGATTTAGCTTTCTGTGTCTAGTCAGTGTATAGTGTCCGTTTCCAGGCCAATTAAAGGCAATTAGTGAGCCATGCAGGAGTGCGTACTTGCTCTCGAGTACGTGGGGGTATGGAGGCATTCCGAGATTGAAGTAGCCGATGTAAGTTTACTTGGAACTAAAGTAGGGTTTCTGTCTTGGAATACATATATTGAACTCCATAGTAAAAAGTCTTTAGAACACAGGACCCACAGCAAAACAGATGACGACTTAACAAATTTAAAAGTGTATCCGCATTCAGTTACTTGTGTGTAGGATGAGTCCGACCAGGAGTCTAATTATGCGCACCAAACCCTGTCGGAATCTTGACGTTTGCGTTAGCAATTTGTATGGAATTTGACAGATAGACGACTGGAATCGTCCAGGATTTAGTGCCCGTAATATAGGGGCAGGTTCGAAGATTAAGCAGATTACGAAGATTAAGTAGACTTTCATGTTTTACAGTTTAACTGTGGCAAACATTTGCCAATGTCGATGCTTCCTATGTAAACATCACTGGGTGTTATAGACAATAGTTGCATAAAATGAAAGGAAAGTTTTTCTGATAGAAAAAATGTGTTTCTTTTCTGGTTCTTCAATGTTATCTCTTGTATTAACCGAATAATATTTATTTAAGTCCGAAATTATCAAATTAAAACTTAATTCGGACATCCAGCATTGTGAGTTGTTTGTTTCTGGAGAATCATAATATGATTTACTGCGCTTTGGGGTATTACTGACATATCGATGATGTTGAATATGGAAAGAAAAGTTATGAGGATGAATATGGACAGTTTAACTTTTTTAGTAATAAAAAAATTGATCGCTTTAGCACTTTAGAACGTAGCAAAGTCTAATTATGTACATAAATTTTCACGCTCCAAATACTTGGCAGAAAAGTGCCCAACAATAGACAATAAATACTTTACAAGTAATACTGAAAAATTACCACAACAGCAACACTAAACGTTTCCGGCCGCGCTTTGAATTTAAATTAAACACTTATTCGGTAACGGCGGGGTCCACAATTTGATTGTAATTGGCTATTGTTGGTGTCAGTGATTTAGATGCATTTTTGTTCCGAGGTGCGCATGCGTTTCGAAAGGCCTGTTGGCATTTTAGACCGGGGTTGCCAGATTTAGATACTGTATTACATTCCAGCTCCCGCTGTTCGTTAATATTTATATTTATTTATGGCATACCAACAGATAACATACAATTACTACACAGTAGCTTAGTTTTTATAAGGTCTAGAATAATAGGTATGTTAGCCAATTACAGGTAGCCCAACGTTATGTAAAGATTTTTTTAAATACTGTTCATAACACATTGGAAGGAATGTTTGTGAGGTCCTTGTCTAGTTCGGGCCTGCTCCTATGTTACTCGCAACAAATCCTGAATGTATCCAATCGTCTAACTGTCAAATTAGTATGGAATCTCAGGATTTGGTGCACATAATTAGGCCCCTGTACAAGTGATTGTGTCTTGTGAAAGTTATTATTCATTGACATTTCTTTGTGTAGCGCAGTTTCGTGTTCGATGTAGTAGTCATGCTCCTCAGGTTGATTTCTATTACTTGGCCTTATTATGAGGAATAAAACCTCTCTTTGGCGAATAAATTATTTGAAAACCTATGAATATTTACTGCGAAAACTTAAATGCGCATTTTAAACAATTTGAACTTAGTAGTTTGGTGGCAAACTTAGGTAGGTAATAAAACAAACAATAGATTTTTGGACGCCCTTAATACTTGCTTTTCTTGCTAGGTTTACCCTGGAAATGTTCAGCTATAAAGTCATTAATCATATTCTATTTCGCAATCTAGACGAAGAGAAATATTTTTTATTCGTCTATGTAAAAGCCTACACATTATTTTTAAAAAATTTCAGCGTAACTAAATAAAATAGGAAAATGCTTCAAAACAACTATTCGGGCTTTAGGCCCGGTGAGAAGAGCCGTGGCGAGGACGTATGGCGGTGCCGGATAGTCAAAGTATATAAACCTGTATAGTACATACCATAGCGTCGTTTTTGCCGTCAGGAGAATTGGCCAGGCGACGGTCCGACACCAAGTGACGCGCCACCGCCACTTTGTGGCGCTCGCCCGTCGTAACCAGCCGCAAGCTAGTCGTGGCACGAGGAGCAATACAGGAGTCACTAAAAACATGCATGACCACGCTGAATTTAATATACAGTTTTGTCAACAAGTGGAGCAATATCCTGCTCTATCTATATCCGCGCCTCCCTGCCACTTCAGTATAATTTATGCCGCGACGTGAGAAATGTCCGCGCCACGTCATACGCCATACGACGCACGCCACACGCCACACGCCACACGCCACACGCCTCTTCTGTATAAACCTTACAATCCACTGCTAAGCCTTTACTTTTATTTCTGTTGCAAGCTCACACGTAAAGTAACTAAGCATAATGCAAGTGATGTCGGCTGTAAGTACAATGAGTTGAACGAGATCCTTTGATTATTAAGTCTATGTACAACCACGACAGTTTTAAAACGTATAAAATAAGATTCTTGAAAGTTATCCTGCTGTGACTCTTACCATAAACGGCATAAGTGTGGTAGTCGACTGAAAAATTCTTCTCGAGATATTGTTAACTGTACCAAAATCTGGCAGTGTTTGTGTTCTCAAAAAACTTTTAAAAACTCTAAAATATTAACTAAGAAATATTTAGTAGAAAAACGCAAAAATGTGCACACAGTCAATATAAAAAATCTGTCATATCCAACGCAAAGGTTCCTTTAACGCATTGAAAGCTTAACTAATCTGTGGTGAGTGACAGTGATTGTAACTCAGCATCACTAACATCCCATTGTCATTCATTCATTCGTTTTCTCGTACCTAGCTTGAATGTGCATCTATCGTTAATTCGTTACTATTTTAGGCATCAAAATTTAGAACCTTAGAACATTTATCAGGCGTTTCTGATAATGGCTTTTGTTATTCCACACGCCCAAGGCATGTTACCAACCCACTTTGCCGTCGCGCCTACAGCAAAAACGTATTTATTACAAATAAAACCTGATAAGATGACAAAGTTACGATTTAGCTTTAATAATGCGTGTGCGGCGCTGTCGTGGTCATTTTCGGACTAAGTTGCTGATCCCATTACATTAAAATAACTGTCTATAAAAGTGCACTACCGCGCCAATGAATGAAAGGAAAAAAAGATCTCCGTATTAAATAAAAGTAAGCCTGTAAAATTAATATTGTATGCACGACAGGTCCTTAAACATTACTTATTTACCTTGCCTATTGCAAGGACTTATCGCTGGTTCGACAGCGTATACCGTCGACTTTGGTACAACTACTCATGCTAATCATTCCATATAAACTATTTCAAAAGAGGTTCAAAACCCTAGATCAATACGAAACAAGACACTGTACCCATAAATATTCCGGCGAACTTTTGCTTAGACATAATCTAAAGTGGCTCGAGTCTCTACTCAGTGTGGCGGACCTTGTAAATGGCCGTAAATGGCCGAGGCTGTAAATATCGAAGTGCTAATGATAACTGGACAAGATTGTAAATTTCCGATGCGGCGTAATTGATTACAAAGTCCCTTGAATTCTCGAGTTGATAGCGTAAATCTTAGTCCTGATGTGTTTATTGCTTTGAGTTGAGTGATTGGATGGTTTTTGGAATGTAGAAGTGGAGAGGTGGAATCTTAGTTAATTGTGTGTGCTGGGCCGCGCTTCATAAAACCAGTTCATTGTTTGTTATGAAAATTCGACGTACATTGCGTAGACGAGTCTTCCTACTCGTTAAACTGCGTGTTAATCGGCTGTGCAGTGTGTACATCGAATTGTCATAGTAAACTATGAGTTGTAGTTCTATAAAATAAAGGCCTGCATAATTGGAATAACGACGCGAGTCGCGCTGTCAGAAGTAGCGACTGTTAAATGTCAGAAGTCGCGACTTTTCAGTACATTAATTGTCAAATAAATATCCGTATGGCGCCGGATTAAGAATAGCGTCACTCCATTTCCTTCCGTGGATGTCGTAGAAGGCGGCTAAGGGAATAAATTACCAGGAGACGGGCAGCAGCGTCTTCCTGAGATTCCAACCGTATACTGCGATCGCCAACCCGCCTGCCAAGCGTGGCGATTGTGGCAAAAACCCCTCATAATAAACCATGAGAGAGGCCTATGCCCTGCAGTGGGCGTCGGATGGCTGATGATGAGTAACATTTTACTACAATTCGGTATAAATTCACAAAAGTACAAGACTTAGAAATGAGAAACCAGATTTTCTAACGTGCGAAGCTGCTGGCCTACCCACTAAGCGATAGGGTGTGGGGATAGTTCTGAGAGCCTATATACCTATTTATGCACTTGCGAAGGAAATTTTCATTGCGCAATGTAGGTTTCCTGCACCGTTGCTTTTCTTGTAATACATCATTGTACGCCCATGATACACGTAACTCTGTACAGTTAATTAACTCCGAACAACGGTCAAGATACGGTGAAAGGGCAGAAGGTTGTGTTTATAAATCCGGACCTATACAGATCTCACGCCTATATGCCGATCAGGTAGGTAAGGACCAAGGTTTCATATATGGGCTGATGCGGTCGCAGTTCGTTTGCGACGGAAAATAATTAATATTAAATAAACACAAACTTTATGTTCACAGTCGAAACTATATTTACAACGTGTCATATAAAGGAAAAAACGCAAAATGAAATCCAAATTAAAAAAACATAAAATAAAATAAAAACCTCTGTGGAGAGACCCCACAGCTACCATTAAGGTGGTCTACGGGGTGAAAAAATCATATCGCACCTTGCTTCGGTAGTACAAGGGCACAACTTACAAAAAATGGTAAAATGAGTCAAGTATGCAGAAATACCTTGAAAACTCTATCTAATGGGATACAGACTCCCATTAAATTCATTTAAAAAGCGACTTTTTAACTGAATCTGATGGGAGTCTTTATCCCACCAGATAGAGGAGTGTTTTAAGGCATTTCTGCATACTTAACTCATTTTACCATTTTTTGTAAGTTGTGCCCTTGTACTACCGAAGGTGCGATATTTTCTTTCATAAAATGTTTTTTTAAAAAGTTGTCTTCAAGAAAAAAACTACTATTGTTTTAATATTTCCGTGATATTTTAAAACATAATATTTCCGTGATATTTTATTAATGAACATACTTTTTAACAGAAAATATCGTTACCCAAGAAAGTACGCGCCGACTAGAGAACTACGTCGACTTTTTATCGCTTACCAATCTCAACCATGGCAAAGTAAATAAAAGTGAAATAACTTCCACACAGTACACTCACTTGTCCTGGTCGATTTGTACAAATGGCCTCCATTGAGAATTGAACCCACCACCTCTGCTTAGGTAGTCAAGCGCTTCAACCGCTAGACCAAAGTTAGACTTGACCAAGTCGACCACCTTTATGTTTAAAATCTATGCCGGAGATGTATATCTTCGTGTAAAAGCCATGTATTTTCAGCGACACACGGCCCCATGCCGGCAAGGTTAATATAGTTAATGGTTAACCTGATTACGGTTAACAGTTACCGAAGTGATTAACTGCCGGTTAAGTTAGAACGTTACCGGGAGCGGGTAAAATCAATGGTTTAGTTGGCTTAATGTTTTCGAAAGCAATTATATTGAAACGACTAATGAACGTTCATGAAGCGAAAGAGGTCTGCCAGGATCGTGGCAAACCCTGGTCTCTGCCTACACCTCCGGGATACAGGAGTCTATGTGATGTGATATTCATAATTATCATCATTCAGCCACAAGAAGTCCACTGCTGGAAATAGGCCTCCATGGATTTCCAAAAAGGCGGGGCACATAGCACGCAGAACTGATGGCCGATGGGGCCGAAAAGTTCTCGAATGGAGACCACATAACGGCAAGCGCAGCGTAGGACGGCCAGCCACAAGATGGACAGATGACCTCATCCAAGTGGCAGGAAGACGCTGGATGCAAGCCGCTTCCAAGCGATGTGATATTACCGATTTTAATTTTAGCTGCCCCGTGACTATTTTACTATACGTCGCGCTGCGTGGCACAGACCTTTCTCAGAGAGAGAGAGAGAGAGAGGGGGGGGGGGGGCGATATTGCACCTTTTACAGTGATATTGCTGCAATAAATTGCCAAATGTACGTAACGTAGAAAACGAAAATTCCATACTTTTTCAATTAAAAAACTGACTTGAAAAGAACATGTCGATGATTTTCTGATGGATCTCAACAACGTGAACTTAATTTATATGGGACCACCATTGAAGTACCCCCTTTCTAAAAAAATATATGAAATCGGAGGGCGTGATCAAGAATTATCACTGAAAAAAAGTATACATTCCCTGTCGGTTAAAAAATAATGGTATTGTGTTATGTTCCACCCTGTATAGACTGCGAATTTACACTCGGGGTCAACGGACCGCAAGCACATTACATTGACATCTTAAAGGAGTCATTTTAGCGTCAAAAAGCACGTTCTCACACCAGTCCCCGTGTCCGCGCTATTCTTTCTGCAAATATTGAAAAAAATGCCGTCAAAGGCAGCGATTACCTTAATAGGGTCCTTTACAAGTTTACAACTGCGTTTTGGCCTAGAGTAAGGGTTGAATAAAAGCACCGCTAGTATACAGGGTGCCCAGGATGCGCGTACACTCTGCAATCTGTCAGTTTTTCTTGTAAGCACCTTGGACAAACTGACAGCTGTTAACAATACGAGTAGATTAGCAGTTGTTAGTCTGCGAGAAACTGGGGGTTAGGCAAGTGAGTAGTTGTTAAAGGCCTAACTCTCAGTCTTTCGGTCTTTCACTTTAAGATGATTTAATGCAAAAAAATACTAGCCAGCTAAGTTTATTACCGCTTGGGGTGTAGCATTATTTTATTAGCAATTTTAAAGTTTTCCCCATAATAAAAAATGTTCGCGAACACGAGAAGAACCCTCCCATTTTCAGACGTGTATGGAGATTTTGTTAAACCCTGTATATTTCAAGAAAAAAATTAAGCAACATCATGCCTTGTGTTGAGTATGTCTTTCAGGGTTCCGAGTAAACAATTTTACTTCTGTTGAACTTTTAAGCTGTCATACAGCTGAGTAATTCGATACTTTACGTACTAGGGATTAGAGGCTGAATTGCCTCAGGCGTCAAAGGCCCGTGTCTATCATTATGTTCACTTATTATGAGGTAATTGTATAATTTGCTTATGGCCGCGTTCACGCGCGGCGAATTCTCACTTGGTCAAACATTGTAAACACTGTGTGAAAAAAAGTAACACATCAAATTCCGACTAGTGATGAGCGGGGGAGAAAGTACTCGCATGTCAGAAACCTAAAATTGGAAATAAGTGTAAATATATTAATTTACCGTAAACTTAAAACATTCTCTGGTTCCAAAAGCTGCTTGAAATTGCATCAAAGATTATGATACTTGTTTCTTTGCGTAGTCTTCTATTCAACGCCTATTTAGTTATGGGTGAGCGAACGTTTCTTTCGATTGTTGTTTATTTTCGATTACTGAGCAAAGTACAATTCGTAGTTTATTGTGACAATTCCATGTAAACTGTGTAGCAGTCTTCCTACTTTTTAATCTGTGGGTTAATCGACTTTAAAATGTACATCGACTTGTTGTAGTAAACCATGAATTCTAGTTTCATAAAACATAGCCCTGATCGCTATAAAATTGGCAGAATAGCCACTTTAGTTAGACTGCGGTTTATTATTTCAAACTCTACGTAATTTGATTATTGAAATGACGGATCCCGTCAAAGCCAGACATACACTACTAAACTGGATTTTTGACTCCATATACCCCATACTTTAAAATTTATTAAGTACGCGTTGGGAACAGCCCGCGCCTAGCAGTGCGTGCACTAAGGGCAGGCGGGCGACATCAAAGAGAGCGAGTGAGCGAGTGAACGAATGAACGAATGACCGGGCGAGTGAACGATGACCGACGGCCGAATGCGTTTGAACTGACCGGGGGGCTACTGGAGGTGTGTTACATTTTCATCTGTGCCTGACTTTTTTTTCTTGAACTGTACAGCACATCGGCGCACAAAAGCTGCCTTTATCTCATAGATTCACTTAAATCGTTGATCATAGTCATCAAGTGATATATCATGCAGTGAACGATGTGTTTTTTACTGTACTCGATGAGGAATCAAAATAATACACAGTTCTTGATTATACGTCTTCAATATGTTTACGTAGAGTCGTCTTTTACATTTGTGCAATCATTCAGTTACGTTTTTGGCCTCTTTGTATAGTAATTAAATATTCTAATATTAGCACGACTACTGCGAATAGCACGAATATTTTGATTTCTACGAAACAATCGCATTGCAATGTCATTCAAATTGTATAACCCGTGCGAATTAAAAAGGATTATCTTAGTTGTTCAACTAACTGTTAAGTCGTTTGATACAACATTGCAATGCGATTGTTAAATAGACTATAAACAGTGCCAATAAAACAGAGTAGATTCGTCCTCCAGTTTACGTGTCAGTCAGGGTAGGCCCTCAGACCGGTAGCCGTAAGTGCTCATAAAGCGGTGTATTGATTTAATTAGTCCAGCCCCATTTGTGACTTTGTTGCGAGCTTTTTCAGATGTTTATTGGGACAGAAGGAATGGGTGTAGTGGGAGTGAACCTTGTCTGCTATAGATTAGAAGATGCTTGTTTAACAATTAACATGAGCTTATTGGGCAGAATGCTTTGTACCAAATATGTTCAGAGTGCTTTACACCCATGTATTGAATTGGAATTGTTTCATGTATTAGACTTTAGTTTCTGAGAGAAGGCTTGTGCCTTGCACTAATACGTGTACAGCCCGTTCATGTACTACTGAGGCAAACAGTTGTTTCTTTTTACATATTTGAAAATGCCATAAGGAAACCAGAATGTCTTACTTTTGGAATGCACTTGAAATCGCCGATCATGCTCTCTGGAGACCTTGCCCTGCAGTGGCACCTTTTACTACGTTTTTAAACGATCTGCTTAAGCATACATAGATAGATAGAGAACTGTCATTAAGCCACTCTGGCTTATCTTGATTTTGAATACATTTCATTACATAAACTCACGCCTCTATCCCAAAGATGTAGGCAGAGAGACTCCTGCAAACCCTGACAAAACAGCAATATGTAACTTCATGCCGATTAGGTGGGCGAGACTTGCCACCGAGTGGTTACCGCGCAGCGGTCATCGCAAACGGGGGCGGCCGAGGTGAATGACAAATTCTTGCCGAAGTGGTCAGAGGTTGTAAATGACCGAAAATCTTGGTCTGAAAGTGGGGAGGCCTTTGTCCAGCAGTGGGACACCCATGTTATGGAGGCTACAAAATAATAAAAAATAATGTAACTTTAACACAATCACTTGACCTGGTCCCAAACTAAGATCCCCTGTGCTATGGTAATCAGTCAAGGACGTCACAAACGTGGAAAGACTTGATACTTTTTATCTATCAGAGATATGTTCACTGCACTTTTTAAAGAAATATGTACTTTGTAATAGCTGGAGATCTCCACACTAGGCATAGCCTGTAACGTGGAGATCGCAGGACTAATAAAATTGCTATACGAAATTGTGCGGATTTTAAGTAGGTACAGCTGTCTATTGGTGAAATATAAGAATTATAGAATAAAAATACCAGTACGATAAAATTTAAATAACAAATTAAATTAGCAATACATCGCAATGAATATTCATATTGAGTACAACACAAGGTTAAGATTTTTGGATTCAAATAAATTCGAATTAGTCCACACTAACGTTCATAGAAATAATATTCAATTTCTCTAACACAGCATGAGAATGCAAATAAATAATGCTAATTATTATTAATTATAATATTATGTGTATCACCATATACAATTATTAAATTAAGTTATAGAACCAGGAGTCGCTGCACACCAAAAAAGCAAGCAGACCCTACCGTATTGAAGTGACGTGCTTTAATTCGTGACACTACTTTTAAATACGCTTCAGCACTTTCGTAACTCTTATCTTTTAGATGATTGCGAACTATTACATTGGCATGTCTAGTGTTATGAGATATGATTCCTCCCCCGAAGACTCCACGACCCTCGTTATTGCATCTTTGTATTCTCTGTATTGCATCTTAGACCTAAGTGACCTAACTATTCTCAGAGAGAGGAAAGTAAAGCTCGGCGCAAACCCACGTGACCCAAGCCGCCTACAAGTAGGGTCGACAAAAAAGGTAAATACCCCATTGTAGGTCCCCGCATCTCAATAGGTTTAAATCTTCGAGTAAGCGGCACAAAGGATTCTTTTTCTGTTCCATGTTAAGTAGACGGCGACGTAGCTTTTTCTGTTGGCGGTACGGTTCGCAGCGGAGGATTGTACTGGGTGATTTTTTAAATACTGCTACTATATTACGCGCACCAAATCCTAAACGATTCAAAACGTTTAACTGTCGAATTCTATACAAACTGCTATCGCAAACGTCTGGATTCCGACAGGATTTTAAAGCGCATAATTAGACTTCCTATCAGTGTTTAGTTCCGCCGGCAACCTGTGACTTGACTTCAGTATTTCTTAAAAATATTGGCCCAGGAAAAATAAAAAAAACCGGCCAAGTGCAAGTCGGACTCGCGCACGAAGGGTTCCGTACCATTATCTATACAATATTAGACACAAAGATCGAGAAAAAACTGCAAAAAATCACGTTGCCCCCTTAATATTTATTTTATTTCAATTTCATTTATTTTGTAAGCGAATATAGAACTAAATATTCCGTGAATATTTCAAGCATCTACCTGTTGCCGTTATAAATATCGAGCAATTAAGGCAAAAAATTGGGTTTGTTGTATGGGAGCCCCCTTAAATATTATTTTACATCATTACATTTGCCGTACATTTGTATAAATGGTTTCAGTCTGGGTGTATTTTCATGTTTGTGACGTCCTTGCCTGCTTACCATAGCACAGGGTATCCTAGTTTGGGACCAGGTCAAGTGATTGTGTTGTGTGGAAGTTATTATTATTATTGTAATTATATTATAATTATTATTGAAATTATATTATTATTATTTTATTCTGTTTTAGTATTTGATGTTATAGCGGCAACAGAAATACATCAAATACATTTCAACTGCCTAGCTATCACGGTTCATGAGATACAGCCTGGCGACAGACAGACAGACAGACGAACAGTGAAGTCTTAGTAACAGGGTCCCTTCGGGTACAGAACCCTAAAAAAAGGTAAACGGAAGTTGTATTTTAGAATCAAACAGCTTAGCTTTATCGCTAGTTAAAATTCTAAGAACCTACCTAATTAATATATTTCTTTTTGTTTGCAGGTAAGTCGATTTTCCAGGATCTTTGAAGGGAGCTGCCGGCTTCGGGCCCCTTTTGAGCAGGTTCGATAAATGATAAGCTTGCCAGAAACGCGGTTCAAAAAATGTGTGAATCGCACTTTGTGCCAAAAAAGCTACTATGTTAAAGATTATTTAGATGACAATGATGTCTGGAATTAAAGCCAGTTCAATGCATGAGTTTTAGAACATTTATATAAATCCTGTAAATGAAGGACTTGAAAAGACTAAGTTTGGAGTTTTTTTTGTCCATTTTTTCTCCAAAATGATCTAGATTTTGAAATGGACACCTAGTTTAACTTGTAACGTTCATTAAGTCGCAGTTTCTGTGCTACTTTGAATAAAAAAAATTGATTTTGATTTTGATCGATGGGAAAGCTGAACAAAAAAAGTCTTGACCATTTAATTTCATTACATTACATAAACTCACGCCTGTATCTCGGAACGGTAGGCAGAGACAGGGGTTTGCCACTTGCCACGATCCCGACAAACCTCTTTCGCCTCATCAACATTGATTAGTCGTTCGTCGACTACTTCTAATGTATGAAAATCGCGTGTCATAGTGTTTACCATAATTATTATTTTAATTCTTTATGCTTTATGTGAGACCTGGTCGCTGACTATGGGCCTCATAAGAAGGCTCAAGGTCGCCCAGCGAGCAATGGAGAGAGCTATGTTAGGAGTTTCAATGCGTGATCGAATCAGGAATGAGGAGATCCGCAAAAGAAGCCGAGTTACTGATATAGCTCGAAGAATTGCTCAATGGATGTGGCAATGGGCGGGGCACATAGCTTGGGGAACTGATGGCCGTTTGGGCGAAAAAGTTCTGACATGGCGACCGCAGACCGGACGACGCATCGCAGCGTGGGAAGGCCCCCCACCAAATGACTCTGGTTACGGTGGTGGCGGGGAGTCGCTGGATGCGGGCGGCACAACACCGGGAAGCTTGGGAATACTTTAAGTAATTAAAAAAAAATCTTGTCTTGACTCGATCATCCAAACATTCGAACACGCGAACTCTCGCATCCAAAATGATTATTAGCGAGATTAGAAGCAAAACAGATTATAGGTAAACACCAAAAACACCGAAAAATATGCCTGCTTCCATTTCCAACGCTCCAGCCATCGTTTGTGAGGCATCGCGACGGCGCCGAACAAAGGTAGCTGAAACCAATTTGTTACGTGATAATATGCCCCCTCTCATTCAGCCCCCTCCATTCGAATTCCCCCTCCTTTACATTTGATACGAAATGAGAGATATTAGCGTACGGCAGATAAAACGGACGGGCCCTTGCAGATTTTTGGGTTGGGAATTTTTAATTTAACAAGTATAAGTGGCGTACTGAAATGTATAAAAGAGCGCCAATTGTATACCATACTACTTAGATATGAGAAACCATTTGTAATTGTTTCTCCTGGTTGTGCAATAAAGTGTTCTCTGTGTATCTATAAAGGTAGCAATCTAGGGCAAACATTTTCTCTAAGAGAAAGGATACGTTCTCTCAGAGAGAGAGTATGGGCTTAATCACCGCTCGTGCCCACCGCGGATTGGATAGGCAGCTCAGACACTCAGGTTTCCTCATGATGTTTTCCTTCACAGTTAGCGAGTGGTATTGCTACTGAAACTTCACAAATGTACATAACTTAGACGAGTCCTATGTTTTACCCACTAGGCTACCACCCCTATTAGGGTACCAGTATATTAGGCTACCATCGCTATTCGGCTATCACCGCTATTCGGCTATCACCGCTATTCGGCTATCACCGCTATTATGCCTGGTTACCACAGGACAGGGTATCCTAATTTGGGACCAGGACAAGTTAGTGTGTTGTGTCTAAGTTATTCTTATTATTAACTAGCTTTTGCCTGCGACTTCCCCGGGACTCAAACTATCTCCATACCAAATTTCATCTAAATCCGTTCAGTCGTTAGTCGCTAGAAGCTGTATCATACACAATCACCAGATATAAATAGCACGGCTAATTAAAGAAAGGGACTAAACAATTTTGTGCCTCCCGCTCACACAATTTAGGCAGTATTATATGAGAGAGGGGCAAATAGTTGTCCAGTCCCTTTCTTTAATTAACAAAATATGGAATAACATCCTTCTTATCCTAATAAGAAGTGAAACCGAATAAAGATCCTCCGAAGTCAAAAGTAAAATGTCGTCACAAATCCGTTGCCGAGCAAACCACACGAAGATATCCCGAAAATGGATGCGAGTAAAAAAAAACTCCTTCGACAAGCAATATTGCGCGCCCTCCAAAATTGTTTAGAACCAATATTTGTCAAAGCCCAAATCAGCCCACGGGAGGTCTTTGGGCGGGGCAGCCCTGAGTTCAAAGCGCTTAGTACGACGCCCGCAATTTCAATAGGGTTGCCAACAGACGCCGTGGAAAATAATTAATTTTGATCCTCTTTGTTGGGCGTTGTTTTGATACCGTGTTGCGATTCAAGAAAGTAGGGATTCCGACGCTGTTGTCTTTAGAGAGTACAGAGTACTTTGTGCATACTTATATTGCGGGCCATGGTTGTCTGTTGGCGATGGTTTCCACTAGTGCGATGTATCTTGATGAGTCGCCATCAGAAAAATTCTGCTGCGCCATACAAAATATTGATACGAGTATTTAATAAAATAAAACCTACACATACTTATTAATGTATTTCATAAGCAGCCTATATACGTCCCACTGTAGGGCACAGGCCGTCTCTCAGAGAGAGAGTATGGGCTTAATCACCACGCGTGCCCACCAAGGATTGGCGATTTCAAGCGCTGTGGTATGTAAATAGCTCAGACACTCAGGTTTCCTCACGATGTTTTCCTTCACCGTTAGCGAGTGGTATTGCTACTATAACTTCACAAATGCACATAACTTAGAAAACAAAGTCATAGGTACACTAGGAATCGAACCTGGGTCTCCCGCTTCCGAGTCCAATGTTCTACCCACTAGGCTACCACCGCTTTTTTTTTAGAGGAACATTAGACAAATTAATATACTTTTCCGCGCTTTCAAAATTGATTCCAAAAAAGCCCCATAAGTTCTACCGGAGCTTTCTAGAACACCCTGTACAATACATTGTGAATTTGAAACATGAAATACAATAAATAAATTATTGCACAATAAATAAGGCTTACATTGAGACACTTACCCTAAAGTTTTAATTGTGCTCCAATTGGCAACTGCACTGGCCTATCGGCCGTATCGTAGAGTGACAGGCCTACAAGAAAATAGGGCCCAGAGCATTTGGGGATGATTTGAAGTTGGAATTCCCATCCCCAGAGCGTTTATGTGGTTTAAACGCCAGCCGGTCGGTCGCGGCAACAATGTAAATAAACATACGGTCGGATGTTTAAACAAGCCTCCCTTTTGGACGCGTGCTCTGTGTCACTGCCATTTTAAAAGTATTGTTCTAAATGTCCATGTGCGTTCGCCCTAAGAACACATTTTGGGAGTAACCTTCCCTAAATATTGATTCCTACAGGGAAAAATAGAAGGCCGCAGAACACCTGACCGTAGAGGAACTCACTGGCTATAGAACTTGGCTGAGTGGTTTCAGGTAGGCACCATCGATTTGTTTCGAGGCGCCACATCACGGGTCACAGTGGCCACAATGATAGCCGATCTCTGTTTGGAGATGGCACGACAAGAAACAGAATAATATTGATTAAGGAAGCGGCCTGCAAGAAGCTGGAGGCATTTGAGATGTGGTGCTACCGAAGGATGTTGAGAATAAGTCGCGTCCATAGAATCACGAATTTGGGAGTCCTAAGACGCGCCAATCGTTCCCGAGAACTATGACGATAAGAAGATAGGTACCGACTTCTTGAAGTTACTGCGATGGGCGAGAGTGTAAGAAGAAGTGCTCGGGAAAGAAGGAAGTCCTGCCTCGAAAACAGGGAATGGACTGATGTAGGCAGCGACGAAGAAATGAAGCAGAATATGCGAAGAATTGTTTGGCAAGAAATGAAGAAAAATATACGAAGAATTTCTTGTCAAGAAATGAAGAAGAATATGCGGAGCTGAGGGCCAACCTCAATTAGTGGAGAGGCATAGGAAGAATAATAATATTGATTTAAACCAATTACCTAGCGAAATTGTAGAAGCAATATCACTCACTAACTGTGAAAGAAATGTGAGGAAACCCGAGTTTTGGGTGCGCGTGATGATTAAGCCCATTTTCTCTCTCCCTCTCTGAGAGAAGGCATGTGGCTTGCAGTGAGACGTATATATACGTAATTTATTATAATAAAGATACAATTTTTTTTATTAAAACGAAAGACATGCTTTAGTTGGCGCTTAACGTTAATGTTAGTTTTGATTATATTTTACATTACAATGCCTGTAGTGTTGACATAATCGACCACAGAAAGAAATCTACTAGATCTTCCACAGGCTTATCATAATGAACAGCGATAGTAGTATGTATTATAATACTTATAACGTATATATTTGATTTGTACAAATGGCCTTTGTCTGGGTCTATTTCCTTCTTTGTGATGTCCTTGCCTGGTTACCAACAGTACAGGATATCCTAATTTGGGACCGGGACAAGTGATTCTGTTGTGTGGAAGTTTTCTGTTTACAACTATCAAAACAACGTGTTTTTTTAAATAACGCAAAATCTTTTTTACTCTCGGTACAAGTACAACTTTGTAGAAAAAAAACCGTACCATTATCTATACAACATTACACACAAAGATCGAGATAAAACGGCAAAAAATCACGTTTGTTGTATGGGGGCCTCCCTTAAATATTCATTTTATTTTAATTTAATTATTTATATTTAGAGCTAATATAAAACTAAATATTGTGTGAATATTTCAAGCGTCTGCCTGTTGCCATTATTAACATATCGAGCGAAAAATGGCAAAATAAAATCACGTTTCTTGTATGTGAGCCCCCCTTAAATATTTATTTATTCTGTTTTTAGTATTTGTAGCTATGGCGGCAACAGAAATACATCATCTGTGAAAATTTCAACTGCCTAGCTATCACGGTTCATGAGATACAGCCTGGTGACAGACAAACAAACAGACAGACAGCCAGACAGACAGACAGACGGACGAACGGATGGACGGACAGACGGACGGGCGGAAGGACGGTCGGACGGACTGACGGACAAACGGATGGACGGACAGTTGCGTTACAGACAACTTTGCAACGAAGATGTAAAGACAACCTGCGGTCGACTGCACTCGCGAAAAAGCCTTGTTAATTTTTAATTCACTTAGGTACGGTTTTATTAATTAAAATACTTAACTTAAGTACAGACTATACTGATCCGAGACAGTAATATTATGATTTCGTAATGAGTAAGTATCATTTTATCATCATCATCAGCCATTTGACGCCCACTGCAGGACATAGGCCTCCTTCGTGGTTTTCATAACCATGAATGGTTTTGCCATAATCGCCACGCTTGGCAGGCGGGTTGGCGATCGCAGTATGCGGTTGGAATCTCAGGAAGACGCTGCTGCCCGTCTCCTGATAATTGATTTCCTTAGTCGCCTTCTACGACATCCACGGAAGGAAATCGAGTGAAGCTATTCTTAATCCGGCACCACACGGATCAAGTATCATATAAAAAAATCTTATTATTTTCATAAAAAATGCTGAGACTCGTACCAGCTAATTAGCATAATCTCTGACATATTCGTGGCATTCTTGTTCGGAATACTCTAATTGTCCGACCGGATCAGCTGGACTGAGAAAGTGACCAACGTCGAAGTCCTTAGACGGATGCACAAGATGGCGGATCTTGCTCGCACCATCAAGCAGCGGAAAGTAGCCTTAAGTAGGCTACGAAGCAGGAGATACCAATTGCTGCAGACCATTACGATGGGCACGCAGGAAGGAAAGAGAAGCCCGGGCGGGGGAAAAATGTCGTGGTTGTGCAACATCAAAGAGTGGACCGGTGTTAAAACCGAGCTGTTCAGAATTGCACTGAACAGAGACCATTGTAAAGAGCTGACTACCAGCCTCCAGTGATGGAGAGGTACTTTAAGAAGAAAAATTGTCTAATGAACGATGCATTAGGAAGATTTTGGTACGTCTAAGGACTGCTTATTTCTTAAAAGAAAAAGGTTTTCGTAAAAATATTTTAATTAATCCGACTGCTTTCCGTGATGTGTGTTGTCGATATAATAAATGTCTTTTCTTTCTTTCTTCTTCTTTCTTATTTAATCAGCTTACCGTGAGTCCTTTATTCTCCGTATACAGGGAGTAAAAGAATTCTTATTAAAAAAAATGTTATGCTGTTTTGAGTGCACCGTACTAAAAGTTGTGCGTATTGATGAGTACCTAGACTAGGTTAGTCGCTCAATAAACTCAACTTAAATTAAAATTGGCTCCAAAATAGGTCTTGATCTAGATTGAAACATAAAATACTGTACTTGAATTCCACGCCAAGCAACATTGATCGTGTTCTTACTCAAATAAAAACCTCGATTGAACGATCAAATCAAGCGATACCCAACTCGACGATCTCGCCAATCCAACAAAAAAATACAAAATCGCTATCCAATATCACGAAGGATTTCGCCGAAAAATCATCCGCGCTGAAAATCTAGGAACCTACGCGCGCCCGCCTAAGTTAATCGTCACGCATTCCATCTGTGTCACGTAAATACAACCTCAAATCCTCAACATAGAAGAACATCGAAAAACCACCCCACTTGTATTCTTGTTATCTATATACGTTCTACTGCAATTCTCAGGCCTTCTTTCACAGAGAGATCATAATATAAATATCATTGCGACTATCAGTGAGCAGGTGAGTGAGTGGTAATTATTTAAAAAGTAACCTGACAAGTGCGAGTCGAACTCGCCCACCGAGGGTTCCGTATAAATTTGTAGGTACCGACATATTATAAATAGTTGAGAATCGAGACTCGCAGTTTTTTCAGAGCTTTTCTCGAACTTCAAAGACTTCATTTTTTATGATTTAATTACAAATATATAGTTTCAGATTTTTTGCTGTACTTGTAGTGTAAGACGATGTTACTTGCCAAATTTCGTAGTTCTAGGTCAAAGTACCAAGTATAAATTTTGATTCCATTTTTTGCGGCATAAACGGCCGTATCTTTTTTTTTTTTACGCTACTTTAGAAGTGTGATTTTTTTTTGCAACTTGAAGGGACTGTAGACCTGAGTATACGGTTTTCATTTCCGTTTTTTTCCTTTGAGGTACGGAACCCTACAAAAATTGTGTAATTATTATTGTAGTTATAGGTCTTTACTTGAACGAAGTGGTCCTTTTATGTGATCTAACCACTAAGGCTACCCGAATCCGTCGTCACGTCACGAGTCGCAGGGATACCACTGAAAGGGGATCATTTACGCCAATACAGGCGCCATCATACAGAGCCCGCCATTCGCGTAGGGTTACCATTTCAATTCCTGAAAAGACCCAACAAAAACTCAGAAATTTAGTTGCCCTCATACTTAAAAAAAAAACTTAAATTACTTAACCTCTTCAGTCCTGACCTTGAAAATAACAATTTATTTAACCTCCTCAGTCCTGACCTTGAAAATAACAATGGTTTTTAATTGTTATTTTCAAGGTCAGGACTGAGGAGGTTAAGCAAGTAATTTAAAATAAAATTTAAACATGCATTATATTTTTCCGGCTAAGGCGCGGAGCACACAGATGAGACATGTATGTACTAAAGCGATGGGACATAGCCGACCACACACTTGGCCGGATTTTCCATTAGGTAGAGTATCGGCTAAACACCCCGAGTTTTATTTTATATGGTAGACAAAATGATTTAGGATGTTAGAAGCGGGTAAAGGGGCCCGACACGTGCATTGTCTAGGGGCCTCGTCACGGTTAATACGGCCCTGGTCACACTGCTAGGACGAAGCTAAGGGCGCGAACTCTATGCATCTTCGCCGGGACCTCGCCCCACCTCACACCTGTGTGGCCCTCGCCTAAGGAAACAATGAGGACAAATTAAAAAGCCGTATAAAGTACGGACCTGTCCGGACTGGGTAGAAGGCATGGTAACCCTACTCTTGCATGATTCTTTCAATTGATTGTTGCGTAAATTATGTCACGTACGGTACGATGTATTTATTCTACGGATTCTAGGCTCATCATTCAGCCACAAGAAGTCCACTGCTGAACATAGGCCTCCTCCATGGATTTCCAAAAAGACCGGTTTGGAAGCGGCTTGCATCCAGCGGCTTCCTGCCACTTGGATGAGGTCCGTAGCCAGGAATAGCGGAGCTGCCGGGGACTGGGGGCCTGGTTTTTTTGTTGTCTTCCTTAAGGGTATTTGCCATACTCGCCACGCTTGGCATGCGGCTTGGCGAGCGCAGTACATGGCAGTTCCGCAGAAGGCGCTGCAGCCCACCTTCTGGTAATGTGTCTCTTACCCGGTTTTTACGGCACCCACGAGAAGAAATGGGGGGGGGGTACAATTCTAAAGCCGGCACCCCTCTGATTCTAGGTTGCTGATGATCTTTGTTAACGAAAAGCTCACGTCAACTTTTTTTTATTCTGAGGGTAAAATAGGTAAATTATCTGATTGCCTCATTAGTATAGCAGTAAAACGTTTGACTACAAATTCAGAGGTCAATGGTTCAACTCTCTGAGGGCCGTCGAACTTTGATTAGTACAAAATATGGCTTCAGTCTAGGAGGGGTGTTATTCCATGTCGACATTGACCTAATTCTTTGTGTGACCTTGTCTGGTTACCAAGGGATACCTTGTCAGGGTATTCCAGTTTGGGGCCAAAACCAGTGACTATGTTGTGTGGATGTTATTATTATGTATGTATTTCTTTTAGACTCATGGTTTTATCTGGTCCCGGTCTTTTATTATTTATTATTATTTATTTTTTATTTTTACTATTATTATTTGTTTATTATATTAACTGTTCTTCTACGAAATTTTGTGATATTTCCTAAGTAGAAGACGCACGAGTTGTTCTGTTCAAAATTGATGTCATAACTTCGACCAAAACATCACCCTGCCGCCCCTAAACACTAAAAAAGAACACAAATACTCAACCGGAAATGAGGCACAAAGAAAGGGCGTTCCGTAACGAGGTCGCAGACTTCTCATTACTGACGTCACATCCACTTCCGGTGAGATGGCAACCTGAACTTGGGGCCCTTCCGGCCTTAGGAGGGTCTCCTCACGGAATTTATTCTCGCTATTTATGTTTTTGGAGTGTTGCTCGTGCAAAGGGGCTGCTGAGGAGATAAGTAAGTTGCTATTTTAAAGGTACTGAAAACGGTCAGGGAACCGAAGATATTTACTTTCCTGAGAAAAAATAGGAACTTTGACATAGCCTGTAAGATGAGCAAGTTTTAGTTGCAGTGGGCTGGTCAACTCTTGCGAAGAACCAATAGCCGATGGGGTACAAAGGTTTTTGAGGAAGACGAGGAACTGGCAAACGCCGCGTATGCCGCCCACCAGCTCGCTGGACCGACGTTCTGAAGGAAATTGCTGGTACTAGCTGTATAACGATAACCAAGGACAGAAACAAGTGGCGTTCTTTGGGGCAGGCATTTGGAAGATTGTACTATAATGCACTGTCAGAATCGAGGCCCCCGAAAACGATTGGAGGGAGGTAGCGCAGTAGTATACGATAACATTTCGTCTTGTGGTTGCGGATGTCAAAATCCTGCGAGGATGAATAATGATAAATAAAGCTCTCAGAGAAATCCAGCTCAAAACACAAACCTAACCAGGGGCCTAATTATGCGCACCAAATCCTGAGCGATTCCACTCGCGTAACTGTCAAATTCCATACTAATTTGACAGTTAGACGATTGGAATCGCTCAGGATTTGGTGCGCGTAATATAGGGGCAGATCACAATCCCTGGTCTTTTAGGAGGAAAAGAGGTTGTGCGCGATACATATGGACACTTATTTTTTTAACTGGAGCCGAGTATGCCCGCTCGATCGTGACGTTTCAGTTTGTTCTGTTCAGCATCGGTAACACGATGGCGCGAGGCACGCGTTTGGTGGCGCAAAAATGTCAGAATTTGAGAAATGAACTGGAAAAAAAATGTGATAGAAATTAAAGTGTTACTCAAGAGGTTTTCGCTTAAAAAAATGAACCTAAATTCAGTGTCGCATTATAATCGTAGCGTGAAATCGGATATCACTTAGAATTAAAAGCCGTTTAAAATAGAACGTTCCTAATAAATTCGAACCTAAAAGCCGGTCATTAAAACGTCCGCTTAACAAAAGTTTTGAAATTTAACTTGTATGCCTGCCCAAAAATCAATGAAAAAAGCCATCGATAGATATATATATATATCCCATTGCATTCATATTGTCTGGACGTAATGCACTGGCGACGATTTCCATTACAGATAACCGGCACGGGATGGAAACTACCAAAAGTACGTAGCAAGAGCAAGAGAGATTTTATGGCCAGGGACTAGTTTTCACTACACAGGGAATCCTAGTGTGGGAACTAGGGCTTCATTCTTTTGTGTATAATTTTGGAACAAATAAACAATTTTTTCATTTAATTTTCAAGAATACAATTCAAAGTTAATAATGACAATTCGATGTACATTGGGTAGTCGAGGCTTCCTACTTATTAATAAGTTTGTTAAACGACTGCAATGTACATCGAATTGTAGTAAACCTTGATTTGTAGTTCTATTTAATAGTGTTTTAAGGAATCGTGCATTATGAATATAAAAAAACCGGCCAAACGCGAGTCGGACTTGCGCACTGGTTTCGTACTCACGCTTGGCCGTTTTTTATTATTTGTCGTTAGAATATATTATTATATTTTTCTTATGACTTAATTACAAATGTATAGTTTTCAGATTTTTTCCTTGACTTGTAGTATACGTAAGTCGGCATTCCTTGCCAAATTTCATAGTTCTGGGTCAACGTATTAAAAAAATATATTCAAAATTATGTTTCTCTAGCGTAATTATTTTTTTGTTCTCCTTCAATGCTTAAAGTAATCTGTTGATAATGTGGTGGGTTTTACTATTACCTATTCTATTTCATACCTCTATTTGTCAATCATGTGATATTGTATAACTGTTTATTATCCCCAATAAAATAAAACGTAAAATAACCTATAAATTTTGATTCCCTTGGGAGAGTTGAAATATACGTTTGTTGCGGCATAAACTGCCGTAACTTTTTTTACGTTAACTTAGAAGTTTGATTTTTTCACAGCTTTAGGTTACTGTAGACCTGAGTGTATGGTTTTAATTTCAACGCGATACCTTCACGCGTTCTTGAGATAAAGGCTCTTGACAGACAGACGGACGGAGGGACAACAAAGTGATCCTATAAAGGTTCCGTATTTCCTTTTGAGGTACGTAACCCTAAAAATAAAAATAAAACTCCTTCTTCCACAAAAGTATCCTCATTATCTTACAATAATTAAATAGCTTAGAATCTCCGAGCGAGACGGAATGATATCCGTTAAGATAGATACATAATAATTTATTAGTACTTTTTGACACACAGACACACACGCACATTTTGAAGCAATCTTAATATGGAATAGTTCTTCTGTTTTTGCTTCTTTTCTACGCCCAGTAATATTGAGTATTGACGCTCCAGTTGATACGTTATTTTCATTTAAAAACTTACTTTTTTCCATTCGAATTCGGCGCACATCCCGTCGGCGGACATTATTATTGGTTTTATCGGTTATTTTTTTGACGGGAAAGGCAGCCATTTTGGATTTTTTCGCCGATGGAAATTTTGTGTTATATTTTGGTAGCTACACTATATTGTAAAGTTACGATATCTACATTTTTTTTAAACATTATATA
This sequence comes from Yponomeuta malinellus, assembly GCA_947308005.1. Lineage (NCBI taxonomy): Eukaryota > Metazoa > Arthropoda > Insecta > Lepidoptera > Yponomeutidae > Yponomeuta > Yponomeuta malinellus. The sequence continues at coordinate 7,557,683 of OX371019.1, forward strand.
CCTATCGTATATGATCATTTAAAGACCCTAAAATCTTTTCACCACCCTGGATGGGTCACAGCAAGTCACAAAAAAACACTTGGTCACAGCAAGTCACAAAGAACACAATATAAAAATACTTATCAACTTACAATATTATTATCCATAGTATTTAAATGGACGGCGTATATTTTTATAATTTAATGTTTTAAAAATACACAGTTCATGTTTCTTTTTTTTCGTTTGCTAAGTACTTGTTTGTTTCCGCACTCATTTTGCTAGCTACACTTCCACAAAGGGTGTACGTACCTACGACACACAGTGCAGGCGTGTTGAACGCTTCAACCAAAGCGGACGCCAAAACAGCGTCTGCAGCTGACAGTACCTGTGTAAAAGAGCCTAGGTGGGATCAGAACCAGGGCCGTAACCAGGGTTCAGTGCAGCTCCTATATTACGTGCATCAAATCCTGAACGATTCCAACTGTCAATTTAAAGACTAATTGCCCTCGCAAATGTCAGGATTTTGTCACGATTTGCTGCGCATAAATAGGCCCCTGGGGTGAAATTAATTTGCTTTTCAATAACAGAGATATTTTTTTATGAATGTGTTTGAGCAGATTTGCTATGCGAGAGAACTAATCGCAGGTTTTAAAGCAGAACTGAGAATGCCTAGTTCGGACTGCTCGCTTCTATTAGAAATTCCGTGTTATATTCAGAAAAACGTAATTAGTGAGATAAATACAAATTATAAATTATTTACCCTACTGTCTAATTTTCATTAAATACAAATACAAATACAAAATCGTTTATTTGTAGAATTTAGGTGGATATATAAGTTGGTTAACAAATGTATGTACTCTACATTCTGCTAAAAAAGCATACAAATATTTTCATTACCTACAATCTAACATGCAATAAGTACTAGGTCAAATTTATGTCTATAAAGAAATCAAAAGTCGTAATAAAAGTTTATCATACATAGGCAGTTAAAGTGGCTCAAAAGTTATTTGCAGAATTCTTTGTCATTTAAATGGTCAACATTTTTCAATCAGAATCGATTTAAGCTTTAATTTAACATTATTAATATCAAGGTTTTTAATATTATTCGTAATTTTATTATAAATCTTTGGGGCTAGTTCAATTACGCTTTTTGTTAGTTTTTGAAGTTATGTTTTGAAGCCTATGATGATTTCTTAATCTATTAGTACAACAATAAGAATACAATATTTTGATATCTCAGTCCACAAATCGAGTACAGACATTGTAGCACAAATCCAGATGTACGATACAAATTTGTTGTAAAACTGGAGCCTAAACTAGATCAGTGATCTGTATTTTCGGTTTCCCTCTGGGTCTCCCGCTTAAAATTATTGGAAGATTTTTTTAATGGAAAAGACTGTTAAAACAGGAAAGCTTTGGCCTAAAGCCTACCAATAAAGCGAAGGAGATAATTATGTCGACATCATGGTTGTAAAAAAAGGCCTATTGAGTCCATCCTGGATCCGGCTCTGCCCCCAGCCTGCCATCAGCCTTCAATAACAAGTAAAATCACGCGTAGTGCAGTCAATTCCGGCCCGGGCAAAGCGTAAATCCGAGCGCCCAATAATTGGCACTGACGTAGCTATGCAGAGCATGAAAGGGAATGGACAGGGAATGGAGAATGAAGAACCGGCTACGCCTCAATGGAGAAACCAGTTCGTGCATGCAAACGAAGCTGGTTAACGGACTTCTCAATACATGATCTTCAAACAGATTGAGGACTATTAGACATAAATAGCTGTTTCCAAATTACCGTTTAAATAGTTAAACTAACTTGGGTTATAAGCGCATTTTTTCGGCTGTGGTCTAAAAAAATAATGAAATAAAAACTACGGTGTAGCTGCCGGATCTATCAGGTTATTAATTCTTCAGCGCGCTTACAGCAAAGCGACACTTGGCGAAAAAAGCGAAAAATAGACTGACTGACTACAGGAGTTTGGATCGGAAGCCACTCTCAACACAACTCTACGCTAGTACATACGGTAGCACAGCAACCTTTGCTCGCGGGAATTACTAGATAAATATGAAGATTGATCACCTTTTGACAGTACACTGATCATTGTACAGTACACTCAGTTACAAACGTAATAAGTACAATGTTTCGGATGCGATAGGCGCGAGACACACAGATGGGACGTGGGGCGAGGGCACTCGAATTTACTTTTGACGCGAAAAAAAGAAAATGTAACTCGTTTTTGGACGAACAATTTTCTTCATTTATATCATTGAGGCAATATCAACTACACCGTGTTACGCAGAAACATTGCAACCCGCAATAAGTAACATTCGAGAAAAACGCTTTTTTATGTATGAAAGTGTTTAATGTTATAGTGATTATATTCTTTTTGTTGCATTAACCCGTGCTGAGGACAATTTTAAAAACCTATTTAGAGGCCAATAATTCCACCCATGCCGGGACTTGAACTCGCGACCTCTGGCTAACCGTGCCGTGTTACAATTATAAAACGTCTGACCAATAAAATGGAACAAAACAACGTTACATAATATAAAAAGCGTTTTTCTCAAAAGTTACTTATTGTGGGTTGGAATGTTTCTGCGTACTACCGTCCAATTTCAATACAAATACCGCTGGTTTTTTAATCATTAAAAATTGATCCCATATTGATAAGTAGAACTCCCTTTAGTTCTACCAGAGCCTTCTGCGACACCCCGTATAAAACCGCACTCCAGCCATATGATAATCATTGTTGCGAACACAAACAGACAGAACTCAATTGCGGTCAACCCACTGTGGTATGCAATGATTTAATTAGTCTCATTGGAAACTATTATTACTCTGGGTCAGGAACTTTATTATTATGACGGATACCATTAAAAAACCCCAAACAATACAATCACTTGTCTTTGACCCAAAGTAGGATACCTACCTTGCATCGTGGTAACCAGTCAAGGCCATCACAAACATGGAACAACACCAAGACTGAGGCCATATGTACAAATGTAAGGCGGCCCCCAGTGGGAATCGAACCCGTGACCCCGGCATGGTAATGAGACGTAATACCGCTAGACCAAGGCAGTAAAAAAAGTAGGATAAAGCCCACACTCTCTTTCACTCTGAGAGAAAGAGAAGGTGTATGCAATGCAGTGGGACCTATACAGGGTGTAATAAATGACTGTAAATATGGAGTTCTACTTGTCAATACGAACAAACTATAGATAGATAGATAGATAGAATATTCTTTATTGTATGTACACCAGGAATTACATACAGTACAATTGGCGGCCTTATTACTAAAAGTAATTTCTTCCAGACAACCATTGACGGAAAAAAAAATGAGAAGCTAAATGACGGGTAGTCGGTGCAACTAAACAATACTAAGAAAGATATTTATATATTTAATACACATACATAAACGGAATTAAGTCAATAATGTGTAGTGCTTACGAAAGTTTCGCTACATTACAGTTTTTGTCATAGTATAGTTATCATTCACGTCTGACCACAGTATTGGTGTTTTCCTAATGTCGTAAGAATAGACTAATGTTTATTATTGCATGTTGTAGATTGCACGCATGGGATCTTGTTAGGCAGGTACTTGTACCAAGCAATGTATTATACTTAAAGCTGATTTGGGAAAAGATGGTCCGAGTGGAGTTGTATCGTTGTTTTTTTCTCCACTACAACTCGACCCGAAGACAGCGGACAATATTGTATAAATTGACATTCAACAAACAAAATGTAAATTCTTTACGTTGAAATAATTTTTTTGACACCTCATTTCTGATGAAAAGAAGCTCACTATTTGCATGCTTTTGTGGATTTTAGGAGCAAATTTATCATGGAGAGCTAATTGCAGCTCCCAGCCTATATGGGTATTCTGCGTCTAATGGTCTACCTACATTGTGTGGTCCCCGGCAGGTGATTAAGGTGACTGCCGCTATGAGATATGACGGTATTCGTGATAAATTACACGGGATTAACGCAGCGCCATCTAGTGGTTAAATTGCCTCATTTTGGGCATCGAAATTGGAACATTTCGCTGTGATTCCATTTGCATCAATGATAGTTAAAACATAGATGTCTAACCAGCGCTAAAAATGACTCCACGTTCAATTGTGAAAAAGCGGGCGTGGCTTGTCAATTGTGATACCAATCAGAGCAAGTGCAGTATTACCCGGCAAAACATCTATCCATCTGCCACCGTCAGACCCCCATCTTGCGAAGTACCTAGATATTTCGACGGGTTATATTTAAATGAACGCAATTGTTTGACCTCGTCAAAAAAATCTTCTATGAGAATGGTGCTAATCAAGCATGCTTGAACTCCGAGGAAGTTATGAGTAAAACTGATCCTGAAAATAATATAACTATAGACCTCTCAACTTTATATAGGTTGTCCAGTTTCATGCATGGTGTCCAGTGCCGGCCTTAAGGATACATAAGCACACTTCGTTTTTCCTACGAAGCGTTACTAAGCGTGATTCTTAAAATCGCCGGCGTTCCGTTTTTTAGATGCAATACAGTAGTGTGCATTACCACAATTGTTATTACTAATTACTAATATTTTTATATAGATACGACCCGATGCAGAGACTGACTGATTGATGATTGTCTGACTAACTGATTAATGGACAACGTGATATCTCGGAAACTATTACTCCTACGTTAAAGTGACTTATGAGAAAGTTGTAGGAATTGTATGAATTACGGCCATCTTATGAAGCCGATTTTTAAGACTAAAGCCCAGCATGGATTTCAAGCACTTAGGTATTTGAATACACCCAGTCAGCCACGTTTTCTTGTGCCACTAGCGACTGTTATTGCTGGATAAGATAATATTCAATAAGATAAACTCAGCTTGATGCTGCTACATTCAATTCTCAAAAGTCCCTACACAACTAAATAATACTGTTTTACTGCAATGCATGCTGTTGTGTAGAAAAAAAATTAAAGGCAGCCATTTTTTAAAAATGTTTTTCGTCGTTTTGATGGTGCTGGCTGAAGAAGTTTCTCCACAATAGTCTCTTCGAGTCGTGAAGACAGAAACCGCAGGGAATGATGCTTTGGATGGTCAAAACATTATCATCCTCACATTTCTAGGCCCCCCCGAGTAATATCCAAAATTTCGTCTTCTCGCTTCACATGCATTTCTAACCAGTGACTGGACTATAGAATTAGTACTACAGACTAGCTCTCTATAGAGTTTGTCACTGACATGACAACCAATCTAATCTGGCTAAAAAATAGAAAAACTTGGATTTCCCGCCACACTAGTGACAGCGCCATAAACTTACTTGACTACTTTACCTTTTGCATAAAACCAACCATCGGTTACGCTGTCACTTGCTATCGCCCAATCAACGTTCACGTCACGCATGGCGCACATAATGAACCAATCACAGAGTAATTTACTCTGAAGAAGAAGAAGAAGAAAGACATTTATTATACCAACAAGATACATCACAGAAACAAAATAAATAAAACAGGACCATAGATGTAGCCTGTGGTGTACCTACGTTGCCACAAAAGGCAGCTGTCTCAGCGTTGTGCTGAGGAAGTGATCCCTCAGCGCTGATTTTCAGTCAGTGCCTACGGTAACCCATAATTGTACTACGGAGTGCGTGCCGTGGTGCAGTTAAAGAATTAAGTCAAATTGTATAACATACATACAATAAAGTAAAAAATGAATAAAATATCTTCATAAAATACTCTGCAGCACATCTTGCACTTATTTCATTGGTAAAGACTAATCGCGACGGCAGGGGCCGTTTTTTGAGTGTGAATTTTGTAGGGAGAAATACTTCTAGGGTTTTTTTATTCGTAGGTTTGCACGTTTTGCTGTTCTTGAATGAACTTTTGGGGTATCTTTTGGTACAGTCAACAGCACGACGGCCTTGGCATGCGATCACTCTACTCAGTGACGTTAACGATGATTTTTGAACAAGTCTAAAGATTAAGTTGTAGGTGTCGATTGTACCTGCAGGTTATTTTTATTTTTCATGTTTTGCTTGCCTACGCTATAAATATAGGAAAAAAAAAAAAATTTTGGTTTGGCAATCAGTTTCCAAAATTTATAAAAACACGATTCCTTAAAACTCTCCTTACAGACGGTTTGTTTAATATATGGTTACATCTTTTCCTTGGAAAATCTCCACCACAGACTATTTTCAAGTATTGTGTTTTTATAAATAAACCGTAAGACTTTTTTTTTAAATTGATGTTACAGTTAAACTTATAATTTAGTTTCATTCCTACTACAGGTATTATTATACATGAAAAATGTTATTGGCTTTATTTTTGCAAAGATTCATGCATAAGAGAGTGACATGGGAGACTTATCCGAATACCACGCGAACGAAGTCACAGTTCAAAATGTATCACCAATAATTTTGACACCTATGAAAGTATAATTCACCTCATCATTGAACAGAAGCCCTTGTGTTGTCAGCGTCTAATCCTAATATACGAAGGTAATTATTATTTATACATGCTGCTAACTCTAAGTTAATAAAATCAGGCAGATCGTTAAAGATCCGAGCCTAAAATCTTGGTCACGTGGCTAAGAAAACAAACAATTAGAAGGCGAATAAACGCGCAAATTGAAGTACTAAAGCACACCCCCATTCACAGACGCACCTTCTCGATCGCACCGAAATTGCTCCGAGATTATCTCGGGAATAAAAGTAGAAAAAAAGCCGGGTACAATGACCCAAATAAGTTGTTTATACATAGCCTCGAGCGGTGGTAGCCTAGTGGGTAGAACCTCGGACTCGGAAGTGGGAGACCCAGGTTCGATCCCCGGTGCGGGCATGTACCCTATGACTTGGTTTTCTAAGTTATGTACATTTGTGAAGTTATAGTAGCAATACCACTCGCTAACGGTGAAGGAAAACATCGTGAGGAAACCTGAGTGTCTGAGCCATTCACATACCTCAGCGCTTGAAATCGCCAATCCGCGGTGGGCACGCGTGGTGATTAAGCCCATACTCTCTCCCTGAGAGAAGGCCTGTTCCCTACAGTGGGACGTATATAGGCTGCTTATGTAGCCTCGATTTTGACCCACTGCTGGGCAAAAGCCACCCCTTTTGTTCTCCACTCCTCCCTCTTCGTGGCCACCGGCTGCCGTCCCGATAGAAAGGTCGTGAGGTCATTCCGCCATCTCCGCTTGGGTCAACCACGTGTAGTACATAATTAAAAAACCACCCAAGAGCGAGGCGGACTCACGCATGTAGGGTTCCGTACCATTATCTGTACAACGATCTAATTTCGGAACAGCGCCATCTATAGAAACCAACAAGAAGCGATTAACATTGACATTTAACGACATGACATCGGCGCTGTGAAGATTACGTAGATGGCCGCTAAATGGCGAGCGCTGTCTTTAGACAACGTTTGTTGTATGGGAGCCCCCCTTAAATATTAATTTTATTCAATTTTTAGTATTTATTGTTATAGCGGCAACAGAAATACATTATCTGTGAAAATTTCAACTGCCTAGCTATTACGGTTCATGAGATACAGCCTGGTGACAGACAGACAGACAGACGGACAGACAGACTGACAGTGAAGTCTTCATAATAGGGTCCCGTTTGGCACCCTTTGGGTACGGAACCCTAAAAGCAATTTTATAAATATCTGTACTTCATGGGATTATAGTCGCGCTCGGCTCTCGATAATACAACATAATACAATCACATGTTTGGTTTACTCAGATGTCTAATAATATTTTTGTTTCAGGTATGACAAGGCATTTTAGTTCGGGATTCACTACAATCATTACATCTCTACAAATTGGTAAGAAAAGGCCACTATTTTTTATATGACAAATAGACAAAAAAAAACGGCACTTTTTCAGTTTTAGCCTCTCTTCTGTTAACTTTAATCCATGTTCTGATTATGCTTGAAAATCTTTCCGGTGTGTTACATTGAAATCTGCTTACAACATTCAAGAGCTATGAATATGGGTCACCGGCGAAATTATTCATCTTCACCGAGGAAAAATGCTAGCTTGAGAAAATATTATTATTATTTATTCTTTATTGGACAAACCACCATTCATCAAATTAATAAATATCCACCGCCAATCCGGACTTGGCCCCCGTGGTGGAGTATGGCCTATACCTTCCTCAGGGAAGAGACCCGTGCCCCTTGGTGGGGACATAATGGGTTGATGATGATTGGACAAAAGAAAGTATACAAACGGTGGACATAATATCCCTACTTATTAATTGCATAATATCTATTGCACTTACGTAATGATGAATGGTAGCATTCTTCATTGCTGAACGCTGAGTTATGAAGAATTTCGACAGCGATCTTTATGCAATACTCTCATTAGTTTTGCGATAAAAGTCATGATCCGTTTGCCTAGTAACGTTAAGCTTAGACTATGTTTTTCATGCAATTACAAGCCCATAAACTTTCGCCGTTTACTGTATCCGGTACAGCAAGCAACCGAAGCGTAGGCGGCCCGAGATTAAACGTACACTCTGCAATATTTTCCACAAAAGGATACCTTAATCCCTAACAGGAGGGCGAAGCTTCGGCGCCCATTTCAATATTAATATTCGCGGGTCTCGGGCAGACGCCGATGAGTTTCATCCGCTATTGGTGGAAATTTCTCGTGGCGTTTATTGGAAACTTTCTTTAGGGTTCCGTACCTCAAAAAGGAAAAAACGGAACCCTTATAGGATCTCTTTGTTATCCGTCCGTCTATCTGTCAAGACCCTTTATCTCGGGAACGAGTAGGTAGGTGGGAAGGTATCGATTTGAAATTAAAACGATACACTCAAGTCTACAACACCTTGAAGCTGTGAAAAAATCAGGCTTCTAAACAGCCGTTTATACCGCAAAAAAACGTACATTTCAACACTCAAGGGAATTTATAGGGTACTTTCCGTTGACCTAGAACTATGTAACATCGTTTTGTACTACAAGCACAGGAAAAAAATCTGAAAACTGTGCATTTGTAATTAAATTATAAAAAAATTGTCTTTGAAGTTCGAGAAAAGCTCGGAAAAAACTGCTAGACTAGATTCCTGAACTGTTAATAAATACGTAAGTACTTACAAATTTGTATGAAACCCTCGGTGGGCGAATCCGACTCGCACTTGTCCGGTTTTTTTATTACTTAGCTAGTTGCGGGTAAGGAGAGAGAAAACACGGTGAAGAAAGGGTGAGCTCCGCTGTTGCCTATTAGCTGTTCAGCTGGCTTCTTAATCTAGTTATCTAGAGGTAGGATGTTCAGTTATATTTATTTTGTGACAAGAACTCAATCTGCAGGTTTGCTAAAGGTCATTCGAATGGTGGCGTGGTGGCCGGGTCACCTATCTCCCTCTAAAATGGTTGAGACTGGTGATGGCTGAGCCCTGCGTTATGCTCGTGAACGGGTGCTGTTCGTGTGTCTGGCGGCAGCATTAATGTTTTTCCTACTTTTGTAAGAAGTGTTATTTTCGCTTTTAAAGTTATTGGTGGCTATCACGGAATCATATCATATAGACTTTGATGTATAAGTTTAAGATGGTCAGAGTGGAGTTCTTTTTTCCGTTGCCTTTTTCTCCACTACAAATACGACCCGAAGGCAGCGGCTAACATAGTAACATAGTACATTGACATTCAGCAAACAGAATGTAAATTCTTTACGTTGAAATAAATTATTGATTTCTGATTTCTGTGCCTTATCTTTATGGTGCATGTGCCAATTTAATACTTTGACCTGTGAGATTTCACTAAAATGCATGTAACATTTAGACTGTAAGATTTAGAATTCCTGCATACTTATGCATGGTGTGTCATGGTATTGATTTATTTATAAATTCGAAATCATCTCATGGCTAAATTACTCAACAAGCAAATGATTCGACAAAATCTCGAGACACAAATGGTTATTAAATGTCAATTAAAATTATCTTTCCACAATCTTCTTCCATAAAATTCGTATAATTAATTAATATGCGAGCTCTAGAATATGTGTTCATGCATTACTGAGAATCGAAGTTAAAAAAAACTATAATCAAAGATCGATCATCATCATCATCAGCCATTTGACGCCCCCTGCAGGACATACGCCTCCCTCATGGTTTTTAACCATGAAGGGTTTTGCCATAATCGCCACGCTTGGCAGGCGGGTTGGCGATCGCAGTATACGGTTGGAATCTCAGGAAGGCGCTGCTGCCCGTCTCCTGGTAATTTATTTCCTTAGTCGCCTTCTACGACATCCACGGAAGGAAATGGAGTGACGCTATTCTTAATCCGGAAGATCGATCGGTAGATCGAAAGATCGATAGCCGAATCGAATTCATTATTAGTGATACGAACATAAGGCATCGACATAATAGGTACAGATATAATCTAGAAGATGGAAGACGCATTTTAAAACGTGTTCTTGAAGAGTTGGAATAGTGCCCCCTGTCAATTTAGTATTAATTTGTAATAGCTAATTCTGTTCTAAATAGCTAATTCTGTTCTAAATGGTTTTTTATTGGCTAGCAAGCCTTATTTTAAGTCATTGTAGTAGTGCATGTTAGGGCATTATTATGTCTCTTTGGTTCCATTATTAGTTTCTTGTTTCGACCTCGTGTTTAAATCGTGACGAAATAGGTATGACCAGAAAATCTTCCGTAACATTAGATAAAACTAAAACTTTTCCAATAGTAACACATTTGAAGGCAATAGATTAGATTTGAACTCTTTATTGTACCTACCATACCAGAGAAAAAATACATGAAATGCCTGATATATAATAGTTTTGCCGTATACAATTGGCGGTCCCATCGCTAAAAGCGATCTCTTCCAGACAACCTTGGGAGATGGGTAGAACAAAAAGATGTAGAGAGAAGGTAGGAAGGTGTACATTAAATATATTGGCATGTTTACTAAGTGCAATATGCAATACGCGTATTGTAGACGTTTGGACTGATTGTGGGCGGTTTGGGGCACGGAAGCGCTAGATTTCACATATTAAATAATTTATTGTAGATTAGAACGTCATTACAGCTCAACGGTGACACAGAGAAGAGAAAAACTTACAATGTTGCCACAGCTACTATGCTTTGTTGGTTTGCCAACACGTATTAATAATAATAAACTGACTAACAAACTGGGCACTCATTTCATATGTTTGAAAGGGTTTCCTTACACTTCTTATATTTTTAAGTAGTTGTTTTAACGATCCAAACATACAAAAATATTTGAAATTATATGATCGGAGTTTATGTTTTAATTATGCTCGGTTAATAATTACGCCCCAGACCAGTAAAAGGGAGGGCTAAAACCAAAACTCCGAAAAAGAAAGTTAATTTCAAGTATAAAACAGTTTTTATGCGGCAGTAATTCTCAAGTCTCATAACATTTAGCATAAATCTGCAATTATTAAAGTGAGTTCTTGGAAGAAAAGACAGCTTAAAATGCTCAAATAATATATTTATGTTCCTTGTACAGGCGACTTATCTCTGGGGAGTGTTAAAGTTGGGAAGTTTTAAATTTGCGGTTACTGAGTTAATCTTTCATTATGATTTTTATTGGACGAGCTTCCTTCCTTCCTTTTGTAGGTTTTGCTCACTTTTTCCTAGGAAATGAAGTTGAGATTTTATTATTTAATAGTCGGAGGTTTATTGCTGGTCGTAATAGCAAAGGAGCCTTGCAAATTCTCGCAAGACAAAGCTGGCACAGTGGACTTCACTACCGGCTACCCCTTTCAGTAAAGTAGCGCAATTTGCTTTCATATAACAGCCACGTTTTCATCTTCTGCATGAAATAAGCAGTTGTATAATACAACTCACTAAATCTGTAACATTGACTGCAACATAGCACTGTTTCCCGACTAAGCAGTTGTATAATACAACTGACTAAATCTGTAACATTGACTGCAACATAGCACTGTTTCCCGAAACACGGAGTGTAAGTTTTGCGAAAGTTTAAGAAGTGCTAATAATTTGTTTTTTTCTAGCTTCTTAAAACAAAGGAGGCAATCACCTCTTAAAGAAAAAAAAAAACACTCATTAAGCTCATTTTTAAAAGGGATTTTTTTTTTATTTAATTATCAAAAGTTCGGGTTACTCGATGCAACGTCGTGAATTTAAAGGAACGGACAAAGGCTTAAGACACCCTTTCCCCTTAAAGAGGGTGCTCTTCCTTATATAATAATATTTAATTGATAGGGAATCGGCGCCTCCTCCGAAACGACCCATAAGGGTGCTGTAACTACCAGAGTATTCGTCTCGCTCGCACATTGTGACATTAGAAGTATTTGTATTTAAAGATTTTATTAAAGAAAGAAAATAACAAATAGGTTGACAGATTTTCCAAACTGCGCAGTTATTGACTGTTTATTTGAGTGGTTATTTTAGTTGCATTAATATTGCAAGATAACAGCAAAGTCTGAACCAAAGCATTACAATATTTCTTTAAGTACAATAAAAGTATCAATAAATAAATAAATATTATAACTGAGCACTAACTATCAAACTTCTCCCATTATGCCTGGAAGAAATTGCTATAAGCAATAAGGCCGCCAATTGTACCTCTTCTTTTGTAACTATGGTTTTCTGGAGTGTGCAATAAAGAATATTCTTATCGTATTCTTTAACTTTGGCCTTAGCATCTACGACATGAGATAATTTATACCACGTCCAGTGCCACCTTCACTCACACTAGATGGGTGAAGGGACCACTGCAGGGATGCTGCAGGGCCTGGGACATTGTTTTTTTGATGGAGTAGGCATGCCCAGCACCTATATCATACTGACAGCTTAGTCGGCCTAGCTGACAGGAAGGAAAGGTCAATAGAAGAAGAAGAAGAAGAAAGACATTTATTATACCAACAAGATACATCACAGAAACAAAATAAGCAGATAAGTAACATAATATGCACAACAGCAGAAAGAAAACTAAATACACAACAGACAAAACGTGCGGAGCCAACCAAGCCGCTGGTTTTGCATATTTAATTATTGTACAATAGTGATATTTTCGTCAATTTTGGTCAGAGACGTCACTAGATATAGAAAATATGGACATGTATAAAACACGTGTTTTAATTTTCATACAAGTACATGCGGTCTTATTTACCAAAAGGCAGGATTCCTTAAAACACTCATTAGAGACAGTTATAGTCTGTGGTAAAGGGAAAAACGTAACCATAGATTATTTAAACTGCCTCTGAGGAGCGTTTAATAAATATGATTGTTAATTTTTGACAAATTTAACAAAAAAGCTCATGACAATTTTTTCGCTGACTGTCACATTTCTCTACAGAATAGATAATTAGGCTATAGCTACCAGTTAACGTGAGCAAATGGGAGCAGCCCAGTCGAGAGGGAGGAATTTTCTATTAAAACAATATTTAATTGACAGACAATCGGCAGTCCGTGCAGTTTCGCACAAAGGGCTCTCCAAAGTCTCTCGATTCACTTCTTAAACGATTTGTTTGAGAGAAAGAGCTTTGTCCGCTTGTTAGTGAACGGTTGTGTTGTTTTTCATTATTGATGTAAAGTAAAATTGTTGGGGGAATGACTCACCGATTTCTGTTTTCTCCTCTGTTACGTTTAAAAAAAAAAGCTAATCTATCAAGTTGATATCATAACACTACAAGGTGACGCCGAATTATATTTCATAGCTCCATTCTTCAGATATAGGTAAGATAGGTTTAGATTACCAGGTAGTTTACTTCATTGTACTAGGTAGATTCGCACGCTTTAGATTCAAATCGATTGAAAATCGAATAATAACAAAATCGACACATCGGTTCCCTACCCTCCCGCACTTCCCGAATCGAGTCATTACTTTTTCGTGCGCGGTAGATGACACACGCATCGCTACTAAAACAAGTATTTCTTTCTAAACGAGTCCATCATGTCTAAACGAAAAAGTGAAGACATTCTTATTAGTCGTTATCATAAAAAAATTAAGAAACTGGAACAACAAAAAGAACAAAATATGGCTCGCCGTCGTCGTCGAGCAATTATTTATTCGGATTCGGAAAATGAAGGTAAGTTCTTTTCCATGTTGTATAAAGTTTCTTTTGTAATTATTAATCTACTCACTTCAACTAAAGCATCTGTAAGTCTGCCGGGAGGTTAACTGCGGGTTACACACGATGGCGAGACATGATGCTACAAAAAACCTGGAGGTGGACCGTGGGTCACACACGACGGTTAAAAATTAATTTCCTAGTGGCACTTAATAAAAAGAAACAAGTTAAAAACACAAAATGGTTATTATTTTATAAGAAACTTAAATAAATAAAAAAAAAAAAAAAAATATTATAATAATAATAAAAATAATAAATGACCACATTATTTCATTTCCAGACATCGAAATCACTGCTCATTTAGACCCAACTATTATAGTTGATGACACTCTTGTGGCCACAGAGAATATGGAAATTCCCGTGGATACAGAATTGCCCCAGGACACACCTATATCCACAGATGAATCACTAATTCTTCAAGCAGCTACTGATACAAATTTGGCGCTAGATCCCGAAATGCGCTTAGCTCTTGGAGACCCAGCTGAAGATACCCCAATCTATGGTGAAAATATTCATGCAGACATAGCCCAACGTTGGCAGCCTGTACTTCGTAAAGGCCTCACAAAAGAAATAAAAGAGAAATTATCAAAAGAACATAATGTGCCTGATAACTGTCGGCTTTTAAAAGCCCCAAGTCTAAACCCTGAAATTGCTGCGGCCGTTGCCGATGTAGTTCGAGCTAGAGACAAGAAGATCGAGCTGAAACAAAGTCAGCTAGGTTTGGGAATAACCGCTATTTCTAAAGCTATGTCAACGTTAATAAATGACGGAAAGAAAGTCCACGTTATAAAACTTCTGTCAGAAGGGTGCAGACTTTTATGTGATCTCCACTACGCGGAAACACAGACACGCACAAAACTAATAACGCCCTGTTTGGACAAGTCCTTTACAAATATAATACACGATGAAGAACGAGATGACACCTTATTTGGCAACAAACTGTCAGAGAAGATTAAAGCAGCAAAGTCTATAGAAAAACAAGGTCTACAAATAAAAAGACATGCCCCGATCACGAACAAATTCGTGCTTCAACCACCTAACAGAGTTCGACAGTCGGGAAACTGGACAAACCCTCCTCGATATCCCTCGTCGACCAACAGGGGGGGGGGGGGGGGGGGCGGGCGAGGGGGGACGTACACTCCGAGCAGGTCGACACCGACCACGAGCTACCGGAGAATTCAAACTCCAACGACATACACGGCACTGCCGCCGCCGCCACCACCACCACAAGCGGGGCCGCAGGTCAGGCAGCAGTCAGTGAGAGGACGTGCCCCAACGCGACATTAGCACAGGTACACGCAGGCAAATTACATCATTATTACGAATGCTGGCTAAATGTAACTAAAAATAAGTTTGTTTTAGATTGTATACTTAATGGCTATCGTATACCTATTACTACTTCAGTGAAACAATCAAAAATGCCATCTGAAATACACCATACTTTTTCTCTGACTGAGAAAAATGATATGAAGATTGCAATTGCCAATTTACTAGAGTTAGGTGCGGTGTCGGTGTGCAGCAACAATGAAGAAACGCAATATATATCGCCGATATTTTTAGCGCCGAAGCCGAACGGAACCTTTAGGTTCATCTTAAATTAAAAGTCCTTTAATAAATTTGTACAAAAAGATAATTTCAAAATGGAAAATCATAGAACGGCTGGCAGTTTATTATCTAGAAACGGTTACCTGGCGACAATTGACCTAAAAGAATCGTATTTTTTAGTTCCCGTACATCCTGACGACAAAAAGTATCTAAAGTTTAATTTTGAGGATAACACTGGGAGTAACATAACATACAAATTTAATGCTCTGCCTTATGGTCTTTCAACAGCACCAAGGACTTTCACAAAAATAATGAAAGAGGTTGTCGGTTATTTAAGAAGTCGTGGGTTTAGCTCAGTTTCTTATTTGGACGATACGCTTTGCCTAGGACATACCTACCATGAATGTCTCCTTAACGTTCAAGAAACTGTAAAACTTCTCGAATGTTTGGGTTTCGTAATTAACTACGAAAAAAGTGTGCTAGAACCTAGACAACAATGTAAATTTTTAGGCTTTATTTTTGACACAGTCGATATGACAATATCGCTACCCGAAAAAAAAAGCGTAATACCATACTACAATTTACACAAAAATTTCTACAGTTGCCACGATGTACTATTCGAGAATTTTCTCAGTTTATTGGAACACTAACGGCAGCCTGCCCAGCTGTAAAATACGGTTGGCTTTATACGAAGAAATTGGAGAGGGAAAAATTTCTTGCCATACAAAACCACACGGATTATGACTCAAAGATAAATCTACCTACCCACATATAACCTGACTTATATTGGTGGGAGACAAATATTTTAACTGCTAAGAACTCTGTAGTTCCAGCTACTTATGAATTAGAAATATTCACGGATGCATCACTAACTGGTTGGGGTGCCGTCTGTAACAATATGCGCACAAATGGACACTGGAAGGAAAGTGAATTAAAGTTCCACATTAATTACTTGGAACTCCAAGCCGCTTTCCTTGGACTAAAATATTTTGCAAAGAATACATCCAATTGCGCCATATTGATGCGAATAGACAACACGACCGCCATAAGTTACATCAACAGAATGGGTGGAATACAGTTCCCTCACTTGAACGAATTAGCGAGGTCCATTTGGCAGTGGTGCGAAGAACGTAAACTGTGGGTATTTGCTTCGTACATAAATACAAAGGACAATGTAGAAGCCGATGAAGAGTCAAGAAGGGTTATTAACCCTGATACTGAATTAGAACTTAGCTCACATGCCTTTCAGACAATTGTTGAACAATTTGGTCAACCTCACATAGACCTTTTTGCGTCTCGTTCCAACGCCAAATGTGAAACATACGTCTCGTGGAGGCCCGACCCGGACGCTTTTACTGTTGATGCGTTTACGTTTTCATGGCATCCATATTATTTCTACTGCTTTCCCCCGTTTACAATAATCCTTAAATGTTTACAAAAAATTGTCAATGAACAATCAACAGGAATCTTTATATTTCCATATTGGCCGTCTCAGGGATGGTTTCCCTTTTTAAACAGTTTGCGGATATCTGAGATTGTCTTTTTAAACGACGCTTTACGGTCTCGTTACAGGGTTCATCTACCTCAGGAGATTACCCTGGGTGCCACAATAGTCTCAGGCAGGCATTCACACAACGGCGGGTCCCCTGCGAAGCCCTAGATCTTATGATAGCTTCTCTTTCAACTGCCACACTGAAGCAGTATAATACAACTTACAAGTTATGGTGGAATTACTGTACAAATAATAACTGCAAATTTTTAGAAGCTCAAATTACATCAGTCATTCTCTTTTTAACAGAACAATATCAGAAAGGAGCATCATATGGTTCACTCAATAGTCACAGGTCAGCCCTTTCGTTACTTTTAGGTAACAATATAGGTTCTAATGAACAAGTATCACGATTGTTAAAAGGGGCCTTTAAAACTAGACCAAGCGTACCGAAATATAATCATGTATGGGACCCTCAAACAGTGCTTGATTTTATTACAAGCTGGTACCCAAATGTAAGTTTACCTCTAGATAAATTAACAAAAAAGTTGGCTATTCTCATTGCGTTGTGCACTGCACATCGTGTGCAAACACTCTCAGTAATAAAGGCAAAGGATATCGTGATTTCGCAAAATCAAATTATAATTACTATATCAGATCTCATAAAAACATCAGCCCCGGGCCGTGAACAGACGACCTTGCTATTACCCTACTTTCGTGATAAACCGAATATTTGTCCCGCAAAATGCTTAGAAGATTATTTAGCTGTAACCAAAAACATAAGACTGTCTAACGAACTAAACAGATTGTTCATAACACACACACGCCCACATAAGTGTGCTACACCACAAACCATCAGTCGATGGATTAAGGACGTGTTAGCCGCGAGTGGTATCGATGTGGCGACATTCAGCGCGCACAGCACGCGGCACGCCGCCACATCGAGCGCGCGCGCAGCCGGTGTCTCCATTGATACCATACGTAAGACGGCTAGCTGGACACCTAACTCGCAAGCTTTTGCAAAGTTTTATAACCGCCCTATTCTTGCAGAAAACTTTGCAAAAGCATTATTGACGCCTAGAGATAAGGATTAATCTTTGTTAGCACTGGAAAAAATTATATATTTAATCAATACGGAAGTTAAATACGTGTATTTAGTTACAAAATTATTTTGTAATCATTATTAAATAAAACACAATATTTAATTAAAACTAAGTTTAATTGATATTTCACTTTGCAAATTAAACATTCCTGTTCAATACCTACCTTCAGACCAAAAACTTTTGACGCAATTTTAGTTCTCTGAACATCTACCTGGTAATCTAAACCTATCTTACCTATATCTGAAGAATGGAGCTATGAAATATAATATATGATCAAACGAACTTCTCAAGCGAAGTTCGATCATTATTATATGAATAGCTCCATTCGAAGATATAGGTACCCACCCCCCACAACCCATGAATAAGGCAAAAGTTTTTGCTGAACTCTCTAAAGTAATGACTCGATTCGGGAAGTGCGGGAGGGTAGGGAACCGATGTGTCGATTTTGTTATTATTCGATTTTCAATCGATTTGAATCTAAAGCGTGCGAATCTACCTAGTACAATGAAGTAAACTACCTGGTAATCTAAACCTATCTTACCTATATCTTCGAATGGAGCTATTCATATAATAATGATCGAACTTCGCTTGAGAAGTTCGTTTGATCATATATTCGTTAACAAAATTTTAGGGAAACATTCTGACCATGATTTGTTAAAAAGACAAGTAAAAACAAAAAAAATCTTTTTGTACCAAAAATATCTTTAATTTATCATAAACAAACTAGTAATCAATATAAACGCAGATGTGACTAGAGGTTATGTCGCTAGGATATGAGATTTATAGTGGGAGTATTCGTCAGTCATCCTTCAAAAAATAATTTTTTACTATGATTCACTCCATCCAGTGCCTGTAAAATAAAGTCACGTTCACAGCCTAGTCCGGGCCCGCAGCGAAACTTGAGCAATTAAAAATTTACATTTTGAATGGATGTTTTAATTCATTATTTAAAATTACGCGCGTCGGTGGTGACTTGGCCGGGTAATATAGCCCGTCGTCGTCTTAATTGGCCATCGGGTGTAGCTCCAGTGACTTCAGGGCCGCGTTTCATAAAACTACAATTCATAGTTTATTATGACAATTCGATGTACATTGCGTAGCAGAGTCTTCCTACCTGTTGGTCTGTGGGTTAATCGACGTTGCAATGTACACCGAATTGTCATAGTAAACCATGAATTGTACTTTTAGGAAACAAGCCCCGGTAGCTCCAATGAATTGAAGAAAAAGAAGAAGAAAGACATTTGCGTAAGCATAAGCAGCCTATATTCGTCCCACTGTAGGGCACAGCCCTTCTCTCAGGGAGAGAGTATGGTCTTAATCACCACGCGTGCCCACCGCGGATTGGAAAGGCATTTATTATACATTTATTGGTGCGAGAATCGATAAAATTTGACAAATCATCTACCACCACTAACCCGATGAAAGCTAAAGTCTAACTAAGCCGCAAATTTCTCAGATATTTTGTTTTTTTGACGGTATATAACATTTATTTACCGTTGAAAAGAATATAATCTTAGAATACCTTGAATTATAGACGTTATCCAACATCTCGTTTACGAGATAAAAACAATTATTTAAAACGAACGCTTTAGTTTTTTAAAATTGATTCAAAAGGTTAACTTTAACTTTTTGGAGAGTTTGGCAACTCTTATTACTTCTATCAATTAATTATTAATACAAATTAGTTATTATTATTAGCTACATAATTAGTAATACCTTTATGTAGTCATTATTTAGTTCTTAATTAATTTAATACCATAATTATGATAATTTAATCAGTCATAAAAAAAATTAAGACGACCTTTTGCGCGTAAAAGGTCGTTAAGTGATGCAAGAAATGGTTCTTACTATCTTATCTAAAAACCGTAACACAGGCGTTTAGAAATTTATAACATACCTACTTCAGTCAGTTAGGACCACTCCAACGTACACACATTATATTAACGTCATACAATGCGTTAACGTGACGTCAGCTCCGTCCCTCTGGTGACCTCTGTTCCAGCATATTTAGTATCGACCTAGAAGCCACCAGTCAGTAGACCCTAACTTATCATTTTATGGTATCCTGCGAAGGGCGCTCTTTGTCCTTTTCATTCTTAACTGGGGAATCTTTTTCAGAAGTTTTTAAACTCCCTGAATTTATGATAACGTAATTATTTTTGTGTTAGGGTCGTCCCGAGTCTACCTTTATCCGGCGCGGGTTGAAGTTACTCTGGCTGTGTTTAATCATTTTAGGTCTTTTGAATCTTTTTCCTTGTTGTAGCCGTGCATAAAATAACGCTTTACGTATTGACGTAAAGTTGGAAAAAGTGTTTCTTGTCTAGTTAATTACAGTATCCAGGGGCCTGTTTCATAGAACTACAATCCATGGTTTACTATGACAGATCGATGTACATTGGAAAGTCGATTAACCCACAGAATAAGATGTACTAAGACTGCTACGCAATGTACGTCGAATTGACATAATAAACTACGAATTGTAGTTTTATAAAACTCTGCCCAGTACAGTACATTCGCTTGATATAGGTATCTATTTCGTCAATCTTTCTTCCTTCATTTTCAAGGATCCAAAACCGGCGTGCAATTAACTATCTAGAGACAAAAAAAATATTTGTAACTCACAGTCAATACGTGCAGCGGAAAAATCTAGTATCCGATATAAGTTGTTCTGACCGACCCCTAAAATAAACCTAAATAAGTTTCGAGTCAAGTTTCGAGATTTCAAAAAAAGAGCCTGCCGATGCTGTGGTTTTTGCTTATATCAGCAGAACCAACAACCGACCGATTCTATTATTTTCCAAATCACCGGTAGCCAGTCGGAGAACGTCTCTATTGATCTGAAAGAAAATTCTCCGCGAACTACCGTTGAACAAAAAAGCGTCGTAGTATTTACGTGCCAAGTTTCAAACTCCCACTTTGTGATTCATCGCTCTAGTCTGAACCAGGAAATAGATCGGGGTGATCCTAGAAGGACGTATCGGTTTCACTGAGAGATAATAGAAATAATAGATGAACTCAATGGGCAGTGAATGATCAGTGGGGCCGACGAGCAGTTCGATGCTTCGACGATATCGTGGAGTCGCAGAAGTTGATAACGATGGATGGTGACGAGATCGTTGCTGGTGAACAGGTTTTTTTTACGTAACTGCTGGTCCAGTTGTGTAACAAAGCAGGGCAAAAAGGGCACAAGTCGGCTGATGATGACTGAATTTTATTTATCTGGTACCTAGTCCTACCAACAACACAATTCGCATACTGTCATATGAAGCACCCCCACATCCCAACATTGTTCTAAACGAAATTACTATACGGTATTACTTACGGTTTTTGGATTTTCTATTTACGTGAACTGTAAGATCTTGCTTTTTGCTAATATCAGGATGATTTTCAAGCGGAAGTAACTTTTAGGTTTTGTTATTGTAAAAACGGTTTTTTTTTTTCTAGTTACGACAGGTTGACACTTGTCCCCAGTCACGCCTGAAGACTTTGTCTGAAGACGAAGAATTTGTCTAAGATGTTACGTGCTTACCTGTTAAATGCCGGTTGAGTGTAGTTTTAAAGACACCCAGGTTATATGAAAGTGAAAGTGAACTACATTTATATGTCTTTGGAAAAACAAACGATCCCAACGCGTTCCACATCTTTGCCGTTCTTAATAATATGAAAGAATTGGCGAATCGCTTTCACGACAAATGCACACAAATGCGTGCATATGAGCCAACCGTCTGGTAGTCTGGTGGTAATTATTGTTAATTCTGTTTTTCCTCGTTTATAAAATAAAATAAAATAAAGAAAAGGGATGTAGGTACAAGTTCATGTAGTTCCTGTGTAAACTCTCCAAAATACATATTGTGGAAGATTAAAGGCAAGCGACCTTACAACGGTGCCGTAATCTTGAAATGTCTATAATTTTTTGAAACATTAATTTTTCAAACATTTTTATTTCGCAGCTAAATTGGTCCTTCGACTCTAGGGGTGTAGAGACTTCATTACATAATTCGGTTTTGCATAGACCGTACTATCAATTTCATTAGCGAACTTGGACTCGACTGAACCTTCTGAACCGTCCACCTTTGTGTCAGAAACTGCGAGTTATTTCAACCTACCCTCTTGGCATGAATAATTCAGACGCAGCTTAATAACGAGGATGTGGATTGGCTGCTGCATTAGTGGCGCCAGTGTAAAACAATTGGCCTTTGATTCTCCTTTCTTGTCTCGAGTGACACTTCAAAGAGAAAAATACCTACGTATTGTCATTACAAAAGATGCGTGTCTATGATGTATTTTTATATAGTCTATTCATGTAGACGACGAATGTTATTGGGATCGTGGCAAATGGCAAACCCAGGTCTAAACCCGGGTCTAGCGTCTATATACTTTCAAGCTATAGATATGTACTGTAACACGCTACTTTATTAATACGCGGATTACGGGCAATATATATTTTTATTATTGCTCTTTTTCATCGATTCCCTAGCCTAGCTGGGGATCGACTGACATCTAAAACAAAACGTAACGATTCCCTTCAAAATATTCAAAATAAGACGAGAAGGCTCTGCCAGCCAGCTACTATAAAGAGGAATCGTTACAGTATTTACATTCTATGTTATGCCCCAAAGCCCAATGGTTTTGCTGTGACACAATGACAATAATACGTACCGAAATAAAATCTTACAATACCGCCTGTTGCGCCATTTTAGATCCTGTTCGAAAACTATCTAAAATGGCGCAAGAACTTAGTTAAGTTATCCTGAAACGCAGCGTAGATAACGCAATTCAATATCAACAAAGATATTTAACAAATTGCACGATTGTGATCTTACAATTACAGTTGGCGGACTTTGAATTCGTTTGGAGCCTAAGGTTGGAAATCACGAATATTGACAAATATTTTGTACCATTACTGATTAATCATTAATAATACTATTTTTCAAAATAAAAATGACATTCCCTCAAAATACGGTGAACGAATTCATGTAGGTATATAAATGAAGAAACTGTGCAAAATATCTCTACACAACGTGCAAAAACTGACGCCTGCATCACGAGAACAAGGTTTGCCTCTGCTTAAAACCCCATCTCTGTTTAACAGAGACTCAGGTACTTACGTAACTCAGCCTTTTAGCGATTATAGCGTCCCAGTTCCAAATCCCAACTCTCGCCCAACTGACCCAGTTACATGGGACCGACTGAAAAACACATTGTATGCTCCTAAGTAGGTGAGTGCTGTAGTTGCGGGCACCCTGGCATTGTTAGGGTCTATACACGTTACATGACGTGCGGGCACAATGATACAAACAAAAATATACCTTAAAAACTTTCGAGATTGCAGACTAAACCTACAATAATAGCGGCCGTCACTGTTGCGGGCTTTCTCGCACTTGTATTGTAGTTTCTAATTTCGTAAGTATGTAGGTATTATTATTATTAATAATACAGTAGTATAATAATTATAGAAACTATTTGTAATATCTTTCACCTGGTTGTGCAATAAAGTGTTCTCTATCTGTCTATCTATATATAGTATGGTATGGTATCTATTTGCATAAAAGTTTACTAGTAAGTATAATGCGAATTACAGACTAGATGGACCTGTATTGCAGGGTCCAGATACAATACAATTAACGTTATTGCCAAATCTTAAGTTTTAATGTAGTATGAGTATCATCATAAAAGAAAATAATAGAAATCACTTAAACTAATGATGTCAAAATGCTATTTAATAGTGGAGTAATAATTAAAAGGAAACAATTAGTTTTTTTTTTTTCATAGCGCCAGGTTGTCGCCGGTAGTGTGGATAGATCTTTAGTAGATGGTTTGCGTGGAGTTTCGAGTTCTGTTGAGGTGGAGGATGGAGTGATTAAATGTCTTTTTGCTTTTAATATACTGCTGAAAACCATTAAGGGAATAAGATTTCAAAGTAGAGTAATTTTTTTCAGCTAGGTTCTTAATTATAACTGGCCACTTAATATTAAAATGCACACTCTCCTTTCGATCCTTTACGAAAATAAGAAAACAAAAATCAGCTCGATACCTCTTGACAGACAGACGGACGGCCGGATCGACGGAATTCTTATAGATTAGGATTCTATAGATTACGCTGTTATCAAATTCGATCTTTGTCTAACGTTGTATAGATAATGGTACGGAACCCTTCGTGCGCGAGTCCGACTCGCAGTTGGTCGGTTTTTTAATATTTTTTTGTCAAAGAAATATCAGTCTGTATTACGCTATATTACGCGGTTATTAACTTTATACAGGTTAATTAATTGACTATGTACTCTTAATACGTACTTCAAAAATAAATTTGGCTGTCAAAGCTTCGCTGGAAATGAGTCAAAGTGGCCCGACCAGGTACTCTATGAAATCCAGCGATGAAACTTATACATTTGTCACGTTTTCACGTGATTATTGTTCAATGGCGCAACAGCATTTGCTTACACGATAAACCTATTTTAACTGCATCGAATTGCAAAACCGAGTGATTCGTGTTTGGAAACTTGCATACCTACATCTGATCGGTATTATTAATTTTGTCATAAAGTCGCCCGTCACTTAACTAAACCGAATATCTGATTAATTTAGTTACCAACTCAGTTTTATGTTGTTTGGTTGTTGAACCCGTCAAAGGTTCAAAGGTCGTTAATATAAGTTATTTGTCTTCTAATCTGCAGCAATAGTCACACAAATTTTTCTTTAATTTAAATTTTCAAACGAAACTTGGATAGTTGTGAAGATATGGTATTCAAAAAAGGTTTTATATCGCGACGCGTATTCATGAGAGCTGTAATGCGCAAAAAGAATTATTCGAAATAGCTAAAAAAAATTGTTTTCCGAAGTTTTGATTTCGGCGCTAGATTTTTTGGAAACGGAGAATGATATCAAAAATTTGAGAAAATCCCCTCTTGATAATTTAGTCGGCTACAATTTGAGTCTAAAACAAAGACGATCGGGTTAAGGGTTTGCCCTGTAGCCTAACCTTTTTGAAAAAAGTCAGAACGACATTTATCACATTTATGACTCGATTAATTTCCAATGTGCTCGATAGTCGTGTGAGGTACGAAATCTGTGTTTTTTTTTATGAAACCTTATACTGTAATTTATAACATAAATTAATGTGATCTGATTGTGAATTATTCTTATATCACTAAATAAATATCATTGTAGTAGAATGTACAATTAAGAGCGCATAAACCTTTCCATTTAATTGCAAAGTTGTGCTTAATGTAACTGCGAATAGTGATGTACCTACTACGTTCGAATGTAGGGGTATAGGTTGATATACATAAGCAGCCTATATACGTCCCAATGTAAGGCACAGGCCTTCTCTCAGGGAGAGAGTATGGGCTTAATCACCACGCGTGCCCACCGCGGATAGGCGATTTTGTATAAATTGCACACGACACTTAGTTACAGAGTTACATCCCTCGCCGAGGCGACATGTTTTCGTTGCATGCGGTCCTAGTAAGTGACCCTTACTACTGACCTGAAAGATGTTTCACGTGGAAACCACAGACGTAGGTTTGTATAACGTAACCACTGCATATTACGTCTAGTTTATATTTTGAACGTTACTGTGAAATCCAACCCTGTTTTAGAAGCTTTTTTCACGGTTTTCGTTTCTAAAAACATCGGTCTGACGAAATTATACGAGCTCTAATTGACACTAACAGAAAGATAGACAGAGAGCAAGAAATATCAATTGATCTAAAAAGTTTTGCGATCAACTTGCTCAATTTTATAGATGCATTTTCAATAAATGTTCCCAAAAATATTCTGAAGAGTTTTTATCACTTTGTCGTTTACTTAGAATAGAACCTGCACATAAATATAAGTGCTGTCTGCAATGCCAATTAATTATACCAAATCCCATAGTTCTTATAAGTTTAAAAACAACATTTTTTAAATGTTTATACGATTTTAAACACTGAGTCGGGTCAATATTTGTCATTTTTTATAACAGGCCTCCTCTTAGAGAGAGTTTGGACTTGATTGAAAACAATTATGGTTGTCAAGAGCACGATGCATGATCCACACCAGACAGCTACTTTTTTAACCTGGTGCATGACAAAGAAAGTTACAACTTTTAAAACTAGTTTCCTTCATGACAGTAGATGGAAACACCGAGGCTTCTGTCTTCAGTCCTGAAAAGCATCGTGTAATAAAACAAGGTATTTTACTCCTTAGAACACTAGTTTTTGGTTTTATTATTGCATAGGTTTCTATGATTGCGTCAATTGAAAATGTTATGACTTCAGTTTGCAGCACTTGAAAGAAATAAAACCGGACAAGTGCGAGTCGGACTGGCCCACCGAGAGTTCCGTACAATTTGTAGGTGGTTACAAATTATAAATTGTTTAGGAATCGAGTCTCGCAGTTTTTTTCCAAGCTTTTCCCGAACAGCGAAGACAATTTTTGTATGATTTAATTACAAATGTATAGTTTTCAGATTTTTCCCTATACTTGTAGTGTAAGACGATATTAATTACCAAATTTCATAGTTCTAGGTCAACGGAAAGTAAAATAAATTTTGATTCCCTTGAGAGTCGAAACATACGTTTTTTGCGGTATAAACGGCCGAATCTTTTTTTTTACGTTAACTTAGAAGTGTGATTTTTTCACAGTTTCAACTGGAAATAAAAATTATTTCTATGAAAGTGTAAACTGCTGTTACCTTCTACACAATAATACTTTGGTTTTCTTACTAAGCAAATCTGCTGACAATAATCCTTCGGGAACAGTCCTTTGCTAACAGGAAGAGAGACAGAGAGAGGGAATGAAAGAGCATGCACATTGCGAATTGGCCATTTAAATTGCTGAAATAACAATAAATGTAAATATCAAGGCAAGCCAGAATTACTTGAAATGAGCGATGAAGTGCAACATATTATATGTACTTAATTATTAATCCAAATAAAAAAACAGTCCTTGCATCATATTTGTTTTGGATAGAGATTAGTACCTACTTTTGAGACACGCTGCTTGTAACTTTTTCCGCCATCCTCATCCGTCCTCCTTGGTAGCGCTCCCAGTTGCCATTCCAGAGTTTGTCACTTCATTCTTGACAATATCCAGTATTCCCACACCGAGTTACAGACGAAGTTGTTGTAAAAATTTGTGACTCCAACGTGTTGATTGCATCATGCCCCTAAGCTCACCCGCTACTTTGTACGATGCGCAACGTTGCTTTTACGATTGCTGGAGCAAAAAGTCATGCATTTTTATTAGCGAGGTGCGAGTGGAAGAGTTACAACTGCAACTGTTTTCTGTTAGAACTACCGCCTTAGTCAGGTGACAGGAAAATCGTATTTTTCCTTTTACCCGACTGCGGCGGAGCCCAAAAGGAGGGTAATTTATTTGGCTCGTATGTACCTATGTGAAGGAAAGCATCGGGAAGAAACCTGAGTGTCTGAGCTATTCACATACCTTAGCGCTTGAAATCGCCAATCCGCGGTGGGCACGCGTGGTGATTAACCTCATACTCTCCCTGAGAGAAGGCCTGTGCCCTATAGTGGGACGTAATAGGCTGCTTATGTATGTTATCTACGTATGTATCTAAGTATTTCCGATTCTTTGTTCCCTCGTCACTCCTTAACCAATGGGCAGATTTTGGCAAATAATATCTCAATCGATTCGTCGTGTTTGAGCGGGTAGCATAGGTCATAGGAATTCATCATAAAGCCAACAAAAAAAAATTTGAAAATCACTAAAAAGACAAACATGACAAACCGAAAAATAAATAAACAACAACCCGACTGCTGAACATTAACTACTAAGCAGGTGGGACCCAAATTCAATAATGTAACTCACTGCGAGGAACCTAGGTTGGTCCCTCCTGCTGGTTTTTCGGCATGCACTTTTAAGCCATAATATCGGTTCGAGCTAGTTTCAACTGAAAGCGATAACTCCACTAGGTTACCGGAACGGTGTGAGTTAAACGGTACTACAATGTATTTGCTGGCAACAAAATAGTTTAATAGAATGGGGTTATACACATTGCCGTAAAGTCCAAGAGTTAACATTGAATTCTACTGCAGTTTTATGTAAAATGAGTCGACATAACGTCGAACTTTACATACGTGCACTCTTCTATGTTACTTTACTGGTGACTTTGTTTCAGAGAGGTTATTTATTTATTTAGTTATTGATACTTTTATTGCACTTAAAAAATCGTACAATGCGGCGGACTTAATGCCATAAGCAGGTTAAGCAGTGGTCCCTTTACCGGCCCTTACGCCCACATTCGTTCTATATACTTCTTTTCTCGATCTTTTTTCCTCCATTTGTCCAAACCAACGCACCATTCCTTTTTCAATTCTAGCCACCACATCCTCTTTCAGTCCACAAAGTTCGGGCCTATCCCTAATCCAGTCGGAATAAAATTCATTTCTAATTCTTAAAGTAACTTTAACGGTAAGTACTTATATTTTGTGTATGTAGTTGACGGAACACAAAATTGGTTCTAGCTTTGCGGGTTTTGGGGTTAATTCACCCATATAGTTCGCAACTGTGTGACGCTCCATGAATTAAGAATAGCTCCATTTCCTTCCGTGGATGTCGTAGAAGGCGACTAAAGAAATCAATTACCAGGAGACGGGCAGCAGCGTCTTTCTGAGATTCCAACCGCATACTGCGATCGCCAAACCGCCTGCCAAGCGTGGCGATTATGGCAAAACCCCTCATGGTTTTACAAACCATGATGGGTTTTGCCATAATCGCCACGAGGCCTATGTGTTGCAGTGGGCGTCAAATGGCTGATGATGATGATAGTTCGCAACTAAGTCTTCAATAAGTGGCATGTTTCTGTAATATCTCCGTATTAAATAAACAAATAAACTGCCAATACGGTGATTGATTAACTCCTCCGATACAGTTTTACTACGCCATGGTCACCCGAAGAGTATAAAATATCCCATAACGTTCACAATACGTTGATAATAATAGCTCAAATCTCTGTATAATAAAGATTTGGGACATTAAGGAGCAGTCACCCGTGCGGACGCTTCGATATCATTTCACAATTTATATCTGCGCGTGAGTGTCCGAGGTTTGTTCCCAGATGATGCGCATAACTTGGCCGTACTTAGCCGATGCAGGCCGCTTCCAACCGGTCTTTTTGGAAATCCATGGAGGAGGCCTATGTCCAGCAGTGGACTTCTTGTGGCTGAATGATGATGATGACTTAGCCGATATTTTATTGCGGTCGTCATTGTTTGAAATTGGAGTACGAATGTACTCGTAATTTGATGCCAGTTTTATTCAGTTTATCTTAAATACTATGTCGACGCTACAGTTCATGTAGGTTTAAAACATACAGTCTGAGACAACTTCTAGTGGCTCTCTACATCCAATTGACAACCGATTCTCAAAGACTTGCGCTTTAAGAAGTTCTGCAGTCAAATCGCGCGTAAATACGCGTTCTCTGTACTAATTATTTTTGTTCTGGTCTAAACATTTTTACAAGTAAAAAGAAAGACACGCCTAAAATAGCATCGGTCAACATTCATCATAATTAATTATCACAAAAAAAAACTTAATAGCTAAATCCACTGTACTGTGAAACTAATTTAATTGTTCAATACGCGTTGGTCAAGCCAAGTAACCTAGATGGGGCATAAAAGTGCTAGTCTGGAGACCTAGACATGGGCGCAGAAGTGTGGGCAGGCAACCAATGAGATGGACTGACGATCTGGTCAAAGTAGCAGGAAAAGACTGGATGTGAAAAGTCTAAGACCGAAGTCAATGGCGTGCATTAGAAGAGACCTACAGTCAGCATTGGGTGGCTACAGGTCGAAAAAGATGCCTCACTGTTTTTTATTTATAAAGAATAAGTGTAGAAAATCGCGGCGGAGACTGAAAAACAGCATTAATGCTGAGGCTCCGACCATTTCAAAAGTGTACTAAAGTAAATTACTCTTAACGTAAGCAAATTTGTTACTTTTGAATAAAGTTCTTTTTATTTTTATTTAAGAAGAAGCCAAGTAGTCATTTTAATAATTTTGATATGAATTACTCCACTCGCTGTAACCCTCTAAATTCTTGGAACAACAAAAATACCCCTGAATGAATAAGTCCTAGTTAATATAATATTTCCGTCCTTTAGGCATCATCCCCATATACTTTCCGAGCTTGTCGGTTTACTCGCCCAAGCCCCCTAAATTTCTGGAACAACAAAAATATGCCAGAATGGAAAAGTCCTAGTTAATATAATATTTCTGTTTTTTTATAGCATCATCCCCATATTCTTTCCAAGCCTAGTCGACAATCGCCATTACGGGCGCAGCAGTAAGCCGGTTAATCACCTAAGTGGATGGTGTTATGCAAGAGGGGACCAAATGGGAATGGGCAGGAATTGGGTTAAGGAGTGTCTGTTTTGTTTTGCTTCTTTATAGGCTATGAGAGGATCTTCAGTGGAGGTGGGAATAGCTTTTTAAGCGTGGAGATTTATGTTGGTGTGGTGGATTATTGAACTTTGTTATTTTATTTCACTGTTAGTTAATATAGTATTAATCCGTTATGGAGTTCCGAAACTGTTTCTGAACACTATCAGAAACAATCAAGCAGAAACTTCCTTTGATTAGATTTTATTTGTTTTGAGTTTGTTTCTGGCGTGCCAAACGCAATTTGTTTTGTTATTTTTTTTTAATTTGTAATAAGAGTACTGGCTAACCGTGAAGGAAAACATCGTGAGGAAATCTGAAGTCTTCCTAGTATCAGAACTCTCAAAGGTGTGGCATGTAATGGGGTGTATAAGGTATATTAGGTATGTATCATTACATACATAAAAGCACGCCTGTATCCCGGAGGGGTAGGCCGAGACCAGGATTTGCCACTTGCCACGATCCTGACAGAACTTCATCAACATTATTTAGACGTTATATGAACGAACGCCGGTTTCG
Source organism: Yponomeuta malinellus (assembly GCA_947308005.1). Classification (NCBI taxonomy): domain Eukaryota; kingdom Metazoa; phylum Arthropoda; class Insecta; order Lepidoptera; family Yponomeutidae; genus Yponomeuta; species Yponomeuta malinellus. Next base: position 7,588,728 of record OX371019.1, read on the forward strand.
GATACTTTTTAAATTGTCCTTTGCTAATCCCCCCCTACCCCTATTTAGTCGAAGTGTCTCACTCTGCTCGATATATTTCTTTCGTAAACCTTTTTTCCTTCATCGCAATATTCCTTTCTCAATTCTAGTCACTACATCTTTTTTCAGCCCCCAACGTTCTCTAATCAAACTGTTGCGTATTCTGTCATTCAAAGTAACAACACTAATCATCTTTTATAACTTTATACCCTAGACAACTTTCAATCTTTTAATTTGCATTTTGGACCGTTTTTATTGTGAATGTACAACGTAGAATTTAATCAGGGTATTTTTCCGTATGTTGCTATATTGTCCTCTTATATGACACTAGGTGTTGTCATGTAAAAGGACACCTTCAAAAAACATCTGCTAAATTCCCACTCTACCTCCATTGTGTGACAAAAGGGGCAACGCACACGCATCCAACTGTACAAGCCACGATACGTGTTAGCCTATAAAAAAAAACACTGACGGTGATGACTAAGTGTCAGTTACCATTTCTGACACCTACCGGTGTTGTTTTTTGCTCCAACGCGTACGCAACGTACCCATCAAATTAACAGCTCTTATAAAAACCTACTGGCGAAAAAACGTTTTACGCGTGTTGTGAAATCGCGAGATACTTAAGGCGGAGTTTGTATCGTGCTAGTACTTTTTAAATTGACTCTTGAACTTATATATCGCATCCAATGTAGGTATTTAAGTACCCGAGTTCATATGAACTTATGCCTGTTTTCCGAAGGAGTAGGCAGAGAGACTTGAGGCTTGAGTTCGAATAACGATAAATAATAACTCAGTCATTATATTCTTTTTGTTGCACTAACCCGTGATAAGGTTTAAATAGGTTTTTAATAAATAACTCAGTCAGTTAAAGAAAAAATCGAATCTCTGTTTGCCTCTCGCTTACATGATATGCTTGTGACAAAAATAACTGGTTGTTGTGATGACAATGACTGGTTACAATATCAAATTCTTCTTCATTTCTTGCCAAGCGGATCAGATCTTCAACGCTGGCTACATCCATCAATTCCATGACGTTTTTAAGCCACGACTTCCTTTTTCTCACAACAAACCTCTTCCTCTCAATCTATTACGTCCATTACTGTAAATGTTATGGTAACTTAATTGTAGACTTACTAACTTATTAATATTATCCGGAATTAAGTTAATAATATGCAGTGCTTGCGAAAGTACTTTCTTTGTCTCTATCATTAGAATGATCATCGTTTTGTACGACACTCTGAATGATCTGGCAATGATTTATCAACTGGTTCTCTCTGGTATAGCGAGGTAACTATCGCACGCGACACCACTCATAATCGCCCCTCCGATTTACAATCGAGTGAAATGAAATGCTCTTATCGATCGCCTTAACTGCTTTCGAGTGGGGTTATAGTCGGGTGCCCTCTATCTGGCTATCTTCTTACCTATGGCGTTACCTATGGTAAATAATAAATAAATAATTTCCGCACAACACAATCACTTGTTCTGGGCACCAAACTAGAATCATCATAAGCAGCCTATATACGTCCCACTGTAGGGCACAGGCCTTCTCTCAGAGAGAGTATGGGCTTAATCTCCACGCGTGCCCACCGCTGATTGGCAATTTCAAGCGCTGAGGTATGTGAATAACTCAACACTCAGGTTTCCTTACGATTTTTTCCTCCACCGTTAGCGAGTGGTATTGCTACAACTCCACAAATGTTCATAACTAGAATACCCTGTGCTATAGTAACCAGGCAAGGACAACACAAACGTGGAAATATGTACACCCCGACTGTGGCGATTGGTACGAGTGTGCGGCGGCCCCCAGTGGGAATCGAACCCACGACCTCCGGCGTGGTAATGAGACGTGATACCGCTAGCCCAACGAGTCATTCAATTCCGGAATTACTTACTCGAATGTTTATTTTACTTATTTTTTTTTAGTTCGACATCATTGCTCTTTTGTCTGTTGAAAGGCAACTGCACCCCCAGTACAGTGCGAGTCCCTGCAGCTACCGTTCACACGCGTCCGTCTATTTGCACAAATACCGTCGACCGCCATGTTTGTTTTCCGATACAACTGTTACACTTCTGCATGAAAGAAGCTCAACTAAATAAGGGTCCACGTGTCAGAGACACGATTTAGATGCGTCATGGCTTTTGTTATTTCTATATTAGAAGTTTCATGTTAGAATATTTTCTTGAGCATTAAGTAGCGTTCCATGTGGCGCCGGATTAAGAATAGCGTCACACCATTTCCTTCCGTGGATGTCGTAGAACGCGACTAAGGAAATCAAATGCCAGGAGACGGGCAGCTTATGTCAATGATGATGATGATGTTCAATTGTGAAGTTGAAGTAGCAACACCACTCGCTAACTGTGAAAAAAAAAACATCGTGAGGAAACCTGAGTGTCTGAGGTGTTCATACCTCAGCGCTTGAAATTCCCAATACGCGGTCGGCACGTGTGGTAATTAATCCCATAACCTCTCTCTGTGAGACGGCCCGTGCCCTGCAGTGGGACGTATATAGGCTACACAGTATACACTACACATTTAAGTTTTAGGGTGTACGATCCTACGCAATGAAAAGCAAAATATTGTGTAATCAACCATTTGTTGTATCAGAAGGTAACAATAAAAGAACCGACTATCATTTTCCGAATGCGTTTGTAATGTAATACAACATGGGTGGAGACTAGCTTCTCTTCCCGGATTCGCTTGTCTATTTAGCTTGTTGTATTTAGGTCGTATTCTGTCTTTCTTTGGGCACATCGCACGTCGACCTGATAGCCTCGAATATTATGTATGGGCAAAGTGGAGAGGAAGAGAGCTCGAGGCAGACCCGCCCGCGAAATGGAGTGAACAGATGACCAGGGAAACCAACTCAAGTTTCACCAGGCAGTCCACACAGCTAATGACAGGTCAAGATGGAGAGCACTCGACACTCATCCTTGTCATAGCGGCCACGATCCTCAGAATTGAAGGACCGACTGATTGGATTGGATTTAGGTTGTACATCTAAAAAATGTTTCATATAATTAATTGCATGAGTGCAAAATCGATGAAGACGTCGACTTAAAAATGCCAATGACATTATCACTTTATAAAAAAAAAACTAACAAAATTTGCGAGTTAAATGCAAAAATAAAACTGCAAAAGTGTTGTTTGTTCGTGTTGATATCAGTATGAATGTAAAGTAGCTTGAAAATTTCATGGCCTAATCATGGTAATAATAGTACGTTCATGCACGTTTCATTGATACTATTAGTAGTCCAGTAGGGTTATCGCACTCCAATTGCATGACCCACCGTGCAACTTAAGTCGTCTTCGCGAGAGATCCCTATTTAATTTGCTTTGTTAACACTATTGGAATTACATTGCACTGTTATTGCTCAGTAGGCTACAAAATACAGGCAAATATCAACAATTGTCGTGCCAATATCATTATTAGACTCTAAACCCTGGAGTCCACGGCCAATTTGCACGTTACTGAAAACTGTCAAACATCTCAATAGAACTAATAACAAAGACCGACAACCAAACATAAGTATTATATCGTTAGTAGAGTTTTAACAAAATGGTGACACAAATTTTAAGTGCATCCAGTAGTCATTTCAGTTATAACGAAACGAACAGACAGGCGTTTCTTTTATAGATTCGTGGAATACTTAATCCAGCAGAGATAGGGTGCGACCACACTGCACACTCGAGCCATCCACATGGTGCGCGTTAATAAAGGCTCCATTGTACTTCCCCCTATATTTATTTCCTAACAGATAATCTTTTATTATGCGCCGTCACAATTTATGGGCGAGCTGTCGAATTTCATTTGTCATTTTGTTCTTGCTGTCTTTGTCAGAGGTTAGAGCGGGAGAGAGCTTTTTGGAAAAGTCAGTAGTAAGTAGGATCAATGATACGGTATCCATTGAGTATTTCTCTTGTCGGATACGAATTCAAAGGGCGAAAAAATCAGAATATATCCTATGTTATGCGTACTAAATTCTGAACGACACCAATCTTCTAACTGTCAAATTCTATACTAATTGCTATCACAATCGTCAGGATTCCGACAGCTATTGATCGGAATTAGGACTCATATCAGCGCAAGGACGAGTGATTTTTTAACCGACTTCAAAAAAGAAGGAGGTTATCAATTCGACGCGTGTATGTTTTCGCATAACTCTATCAAATCTTAACCGATTTCGAGAATTCTTTTTTTGTTGGAATAGATAATATAACGTCCCATTGGTCCCATTTAATTTGGTGAAGATCTGGTGAAGTTCTATGGGGCCCATCCTTTAGTAATATCCGTATATTTCATCAAATAGCGTAAAAGTAGTTCCAAGGTAATTGCGTGATGTCCTGGTGAAGACTTTCGGAGATGAAAACTGAGAACGTCAAATTTTAAAACAACGAACTAAGTAGGGTAAATTATTGGTATAAGGTACTTGTTTAATTTTTTCCGCTCCCCCACAAAAAACTTTAATAATAAAAAAAAATTAAAAAATAATCGACAAAATATCGATGAAAGAGTCTGATTCGCCCTTATGTCACAAATCCAGTCTACGAGTCTATACAAATCACTGCATTGCAGGTCTAGCAGTTAACACGCTCAACTACCAAAACAGAGGCCGTGGTTTCGATTCCCACTGGAGGCCGCCGTAGGTACATGATTTGTGCAAATGGCCTCAAGGTGTATTTACATATTGGTGATATCCTTATCCAGTAACCATAGAAAACGGTATCCTAGTCCGGGGCCAAGCAAGTGATTGTGTTCTGTGCAAGTCATTTAAAATCCTCAGCACTCACCTACCAATAACATCGACTAGGGGCCTGTTTCATGGTTTACTATGACAATTCGATGTACATTGCAAAGTCGATTGACAAGTAGACTCGGCTACGCAATGTACCTCGGACTGTCGTAACAAACTACGAATTGTAGTTTTATAAACGGCCCCACCAGTCTCAATTCAATCAGTATTTATGACTCAGAACAGTTCTGCCGATAACAAACAGAATGGCGCCCGATAAACGCGATTTACGGTTTGAAAACAATCTCCGATTACAGCCATTGAGTGCGAACGATTTGCTCGTAATAAGAATTGATTAGCGCTGGCTGCGTGAAGGAAAACATCCTGTGGAAAGCCGCTGTGTAGCGGCCGTAATCGAGGAACTCTCACCCCCGGTTTCTTGTTTGCTTACAGCTGTCACTGAACTAAAATGTTTGAAGTGTTAACAGCTTCGTAGTGCGCGAGAAACCGGGTGTAAGTAAAGTTCAAATGTGGGAGATCGTGAAGGCAGGCTGTTGATGCAGTGACTAGTGAATGTTTACGGAGCGAAACAGGTTTGTCAAGATCGTGGCAAGTGGCAAACTCTGGTCTCTGCCTGCCCCTCCGGGATACATGCGTGAGTTTATGTTTGTATGAATTCTATGGAATTAAAGAATATGCGTATTTCCATGGTTATAATATTTTGAGTTAACAAGCATTTTCAAGCAGACTTGGTATTACACGTTATTTATCGTCCACTTTTCTATTCAAATGCCCCAACAATTTTCCCGATTGCATCATTTTCGTCTAGTAAGGTCTGTATTCCAATTACCTTCATTAATTTTAATATTCATTTAAAGGACTAGGTTCTAAATATAACTTCGCGGCCATGTATTCACTTAGCGCGTTTAATAGAGCGATTAAAATAGGCCATTGTCGAATGTGAAATATTGCTCATTAATGGTTTACGAAGTCAGAAATCATTAAAGCACTTCGCTTTTCAGGGCTTGGACTCGCAGAACCTAGAGTTTTGGCCTGCGGAGAAATTTTAAATTTTAATTTTTCTCTAGCGATCTTACCTTTTGTACCAATGACATTTCTTTCTAAGTTATGTACATTTGTGAAGTTATAGTAGCAATACCACTCGCTAACGGTGAAGGAAAACATCGTGAGGATACCTGGGTGTCTGAGCTATTCACATACTTCAGCGCTTGAAATCGCCAATCCGCGGTGGGCACGCGTGGTGATTAAGCCTATACTCTCTCTCTGAGAGAAGGCCTGTGCCCTACAGTGGGACGTATATAGGCTGCTTATGAACATACCTTTTTCGTATGTTTTTCTAAAAAAATAAATAGCATCCCTAAAGGGTATATCAGAAATAAAATTTTTATTTCAATGTGAAGGATTTAAATTCTGTTTGATAAAATGAGTGTACCTTTGATAAATGTTTGATAATTATTATATTACGGACATTTTAAATACATTTTTGTTTTCTTATAAATAGTTTTCAATAAAGAAAAGTTGTTCCAAAGTTATTCATTTTGGAATCAAATTATCTTAATCAAAAACTAGTTACAGGATAATAAAAATATGTCTTGATTGTTCGCAATTTTATTATCTATCAAATCCGCAAACCACATTTCTCAAAAGTGTACTCATTTTATTACAATTACTAAAAATTTTATATTGTGCGAGCGAGACAGCGTGCTCGACGTACCTAACAGCAGCCTGAAACATAATATACATCAGTTGCTAACTACATGATAAAGATTCCATGATTGCCATAAATAACTTTAATTACCAAAACATTAGTTACTTTTGTTACAAGAGTAGAAAAAACATTATTGCTGCGAGCAGACACACGAACAGCCCCATTTCGCCCCACGAGCATAACGCAGGGGTCAGCCATCACCATCACCAACCATTTTAGACGGGACATAACTCGAAGACCAATGGGTAGTTGCTTTTGAAATGAAATAGCAATAAAAATCCGCTAGATGTGGAATGTGTAATTAGAACGAGTCCATTCCCACCTCCATTGGGCTTTGTATTCGAATAATGCGCGCCATATTGGATACCATTTTAATTTCTCCCGTTGCAAAAATACAAGGCCATTTAATTTTCATTCCAGACTTAATTAAAACTGCGAGGTTAGCCGGTATACCGGAATAATTCGTTATAATAAAATCTATGGAAATGAATATCTAGTTTTACAAGATTCTATTTCAAGTTACATTAAGAATTTTGTGGGATTTTTTAATGCCTTTATACATCCCACTGCAGGGCACTGGCCAGTGGCGTAGCATGGGGGGGGGCGGAGGGTGCGGTCCGCACCGGGCGGCACTTTGCCGGGGGCGGCGCTGCGGAGGTGGCAGTTAGAATGAGCTTAGAATGATACTCGTGCGCAAAAGAGCGTTCGTGAAGTAGGCGATTTGTCCATTATTCTATTACGTTTTCTCTGTAATTTTTCTGTGATATTCTACCTATGTCAAAAAATGATAATTTCACTTTTCAATTCAATAAATCATTCAATAAAACTAATAAAAGTACTCTTTTTACCATGCCCAAATTTTTTATAATGGATTACAAAAATAAGAGGGCGGCAAATTTGGAATCCGCACCGGGTACTAGTGACCTATGCTACGCCACTGGCACTGGCCTTCTCTCAAAGAGAGAATACGGGCTTAAGGCTCCTCTTACGTGGAGCGTGCTGTCTCGCTCGCACAATTCAGTTTTTGTAACAATATGAGTAAATTTTTGATGAATGTGGTCTGATGGTTTGACGTATAACTAGATTGCGCATATTCAAGGCATCTAAAATGAACAACAAACGTGATTTTTTGCCGTTTTTTTGTGTCTAATGTTGTATAGATAATGGCGCGGAACCCTCCGTGCTCCGACTTGCTCTTGGTCGGTTTTTAGCACATTATTTCTTTCATCGTTTATTGTTCCTACGTCTTTTCCATATGATGTCCAAACCAACGCAACACTCCTTTCTCAATTCCCAGTAACTTTGTGACTTTAATTCCTTCTTGATCAATTTACACATCCAGAATAAAAGAGTGCACTTAGTGTAACACCCTTCAGGACAGCCCCTTTATTTCTGCTTGTAACGATCTCTCCCTAGGGTTTTATGGGATGCATTCACACTTCTGTCAGTGGCATTCTGAGCATTTATTTACACATACAACAAACACAACAACAACAATGCGTTGTACAACACCGTGTGTGAAGAACACAACAAATTTCCAAATTCCGTGGTGTTTTCTAGTTGAGTTTGTGAAGTTATGGCAACACCCATAACCATGAAGGTTAGGAAAGCCATGAGGGAGTCTTGTGTCCTGTAGTACGCGTCAAATGGCTGTTGATGACCTAATCAGTCCACCGTTCCAGCCACAATGGGTGGTCCACCTTAGTTGTGTAATCAAAATACCAACCTGTGTTATTAATTGCAACATGCAATGCCTTTTTATTCATTCCCAGTAAAAGCAATTCGTCAGCTATTGTTATTGTTACAGAAAAACCGGCCAAGTGCGAGTCGGAATCGTACACGAAGGGCTCCGTACCATTGTCTATACAACATTTGAATGTTTCAAGCGTCTACCTGTTGCCGTTATTAATATCGAGCAAAAAACGCCAAAAAAATCACGAGTGTTGTATGGGAGCCCCAATTAAATATTTATTTTATTCAGTTTTTAGTATTTTTTGTTATAACGGCAGCAGAAAATAGATCATCTGTGTAAATTTCAACTGTCTAGCTATCACGGTTCAAGAAATACAGGCTGGTGACAGATAGACAGACAGACAATGGAGTCTTATTAATAGGGTCCCTTACACTTTTGGTACCTACGGAACCATAAAAATCCACTGAATCAGCTAAAATGCGCAACGGTTTTGTTACTTCTGCAGTTCGCTCTTTGCTAATACTTTTTTCAAGCGACTGCAAAAACAAATAAATCGCGACCTTCATTTCAAAAGCAAAGGAGGGTCGTTAATAACAATTTGCATGATTAACCTCCAGTTCCTCGTACATTAACAATCTGTTGCCTACCTACTCTCTTCATCTTTTAGTTCTATCTATCCATCCTAAGATTGTCTGGAAGAGATCGCCGCCAATTGTATATGGCAAAACTTAGATGTAAGCCTTTTAATGTACAAACAAAATGTTTCCTGGGATGTAAAATAAAGAGTTCTAATCTAATCTGTTAATATGACAAAAAACAACTGACAGCAGAACAGTATATTAACAGATTGTTAGTATAGTGTACCAGAAACCGAGGGTAAGAGATGTATTAGAGACTTTTTGCAAAAACGATCTGTAAAAGATGTATCTGTCTTATTTATAAAAAATCGGCTGAGTGCAAGTCGGACTTCTCTCCTTGGGAGAAGGCCTGTGCCCTACAGTGGGACGCATATAGGCCGATTATGCATTATGCAGTGCACGAGTTCTAGGTCTTAGAATAATTGTAAACTCTGTTAATCAAGGACTTCGAAGAGCCTAACGGCCTTATTTATAAAAACACGATTCTTCTAAAGCACTTCTCAGAGGCAGTTTATTTATCTGTGTCTACGAGTTTTCCTTGTAAAACTTCCACCACAGACTATTTGAATCGGCGTTTTAAGGAATCGGGTTTTTTTTTTTATAAATAAGATCGTTATTTTGAAAGTTTTTGTCCATTTTTTCTCCAAAATTATTTAGATTTTTAAAAGGACACCAGTTACCTTGCAACGTCCATTAAGTCGCAGTTTCTGTGCTAGATTGAATAAAACATCTTTTAATTTGAATTTAAAAACAAGACATAGAATATTCCTTATGTTATGTACACCACGAATTACGTATGAGAATCAGCCGTTTTCAGTACAAATTCACAAAGCAATTCATAGATGGCGCTTACAGGCGTGACCATAGAAGAACCGGTATACGGCTGTCAAAATTAATCTGCGCTAAGCAAAATTTGACAGACGTGTCCCTGTTCTCGTATGTGCACGCCTATAAGCGCCATCTATGAAGTGCTTTGTGAATTTGTAATGAAAACGGCTCATTAAACAATAACTCATATAGTACAGTACAATTGGCGGCCTTATTGCTAGAAGTAATTTCCTATTTATAATTTCCTAGTTATACCTGTTTGACTGTTTCTAAAGATGACGTTTGTTTTGTTACAGGTAAGGTACCTAATTACTACCGGAAACCGGCGAGCGTTCATCATAAGCAGCCTATATACGTCCCACTATAGGGCACAGGGTTTGATCTTAATCACCACGCGTGCCCACCGCGGATTGGCGATCTCAAGCGCTGAGGTATGTGAATAGCTCGGACAATCAGATTTCCTCACGATGTTTTCCTTCACTGCTAGCGAGTGGTATTGCTACTATAACGTCACAAATGTACATAACTTAGAAAACAAAGTCATAGGTACACGCCCGCACTGGGATTCGAACCTGAGTCTCTCGCTTCCGAGTCCAATGTTCTACCCACTAGGCTACCACCGAATGGCGAGCGTCCATGCAGCGATTATGAATGGTGTTGAAGCGAAAGAGGTCTGTCAGGTTCGTGGCAAGCGGCAAGACCTGGTCTCTGCCCACCCCTCCGGGATACATTCGTGAGTTTATGTATGTATTACTATTTGAATGTATTTCAAACAATTATGCCCATACAATAAATACCCTAACGTTATCATAAATAAAATTTAATGTAATTAAAAATTATTTTAGCTTAGTGTAGGTCTAGGGAAGTTAGGCGAGGAATTTAGAAAACGGCTTTTACAAATCTACAAGCTTTACTATTTCAAAAAAGTCATTTTATGCGGCGATTTTGGGCTCCACGTTTGAAAATTGAGGTAGCACAAAGGCTACAAGAACTTAAGCAATTTTCGGGCGAGTGTTTTTCCATATTTTGGCGACGTTGGGCAGCCAGCGTCTGGCAACACTGGTCCGGACTCAAAAAGACTCGGATCGTATGTATGTATAAAAACAAACTACAAAATACATTGACGTGAGTAAGTACCTACAGTAGAGTCTCCACAGTATTTTGAGTGAAAGGCATGTACAGATAGCAACGTAGGTAAATGCGCTTTCCGCGCGCTGCATAAGGGCGTTTATCGAATGTCAAAGTGATGGCATTGTTCCTCACGAGAGAACAATTTTCTATCGGAAATACCTCCGTAATTATTCAGCGTATAGGTACAGTAAAGGTGCTAAATACTCGATAAGGCCTGAGGCAACGCAAATTAGGCTTTGGTATTTGCTAAATTCACACGATAATTATGTATTGCTCAACATGTGAGGTGTTTTTGGGTAAAACGAGCGTTCATGTGGTGTTGGTACAATCTCAGACAAAAGACTTAGCGACAGTCTTATTTATAAAATCTCTCCTAAATCCGTGGTAAAAGGAAAGACCTTACCAAAGACTATTTAAGATCGTGTTTTGAACCGACTTCAAAAAAGGATGACGCGTATGTTTTTTTGTTCTTTGTTGGCTATTTTCTCGCATTACTCCGTTAAATCTAAACTGATTTCGACATTTCTTTTTTTGTTCGCATAGATATGACGTATCATTGGTCCCATTTTAATTTGGTGAAGATCTGATGAAGACTTTCAGAGATGGAGAACGGTACTCTTTAATGGACAGCAGTAAATAAGGCGTAACGGGCCCATCCTTTAGTAATATCCTAATGTTTCATAAAATAGCGTAAAAGTAGCCCCAAGGTAATTTGGTGATGTTCTGGTGAAGAATTTCGGAAATGGCAATCTCCGAAAGTCTTCACCAAATTTTAAAGCAACAAGCAAGGGAACTTCAAAGTTTAAAGCAACTGATTAAGTAGGGCAAAATAATTGGTTATAAGCTACTTGTTTATTTTTCTCCCGCTCCCCCACAAAAAAATTTAAAATAAAAATTTTCAATAAAAAATAAAAACGAAGAAGTCGGGTTTTATTTTTTATTAATTTTATTTTTTATAAACGACACCGCGCACCTGTGAATAACACAGTGAATTTATGAAATCGGACGACGTGGTAAAGTATTATAGACGAACGTACATAAAAACATACGGCGGAAAATTACAATTAAAGAATACTTTCATTTTAAACCAAACTTTCTGCTTGCCACAATCATAGTACACTTTTGGAGTAACTACGAAAAGAAGAGGTTTGATAGTACGATGCTATACTCTAGCACACTATAGCACATTGTCACTTATTATTTTTCAATACAATCAGTAGCACAATGCCAACTATTAGAACCCTCCGGAAGTGCGATCGCAGTATGCCTAAAATAGCACAAAGCCTATTGGCATAAAATATTTCTTTAGTCGCACGATGCTCTCTTTTACTGTCTGCAATACTTTAAACACGTGGATTGCCATCGATTTGTACAGTCGCGAGCAAAAAAAGAAAACTTTTTATAATTATTAAAGTGGGCAAGGTGCGATCTAATAATGTAACGGGAGTATATTACTAATCCAACGCCGTCTGTCTGTCAGTCGGTATAACTTAATGTCTGCCTAGTTATTATTATTCTTTATTTATTAAAATGAAGAAATGCCTCTTAAAATGTATAGCTGTTTTTTCCAGATAGGCATTCTTTCTGCGGATTTCCTGAAGATACTATATTTTTGTGATCTGGCATATTTTTTCATAGTGTATTCTGAAAATACTAGGTGTAATATGATGAAAGAAGGTTGGCAACCCTACAGCGCCGTCGAAAGACTGAAAAAAAAACATTGTTTTACGTTGTTCGATTGACTTAAATCTTTCGAATATAACCTCTAGGCGACTTAAAACATTTCTGCTTCATTCCCGTACTGGTCTATACGATATTGTCTAACAGACTGTACAAAAGCAACATTACCTATAGAGCGCAGCACAAACGGTGATTATGGCTAGGTAAATTAATTTCAGGACCATACACGGGCTCGTCCTGCGATAATTACTATTTTGTCTGTGACACAATTGTGCCAGCCCTGAAATTGTCTATAGGGTCATAGACGAAGCGAAGTAATTTAATCTAAATTTAATATTCAATCCGAATTTGTGTCACTGAATTTCAATGTTAGGTTTACCCACGTTACAGCGGGCTAGCGCACACTGGTCCGAAAATGGTAAAGGTTGAGACACACCAACGCGGTGACGGTCCATACATACGTCCATATAGATACCATTGCAGTAAATGACGTATGTATAGACCGGTGTGTTTCATCCTGTAAGTAGTGAGCTATCACGCCATTTTTTTTTACTAACTGCTTTTAACAATAAAAATATTTTTTTTATGTAGCGATTTTGCTAAAAAATACTTTTTTATATAAGGCCACGTGTTCAAATGTACGGCGACCCCCAGTGGGAATCGAACCCACTACCTCCGGCATGGCAATCAGACACCAATGTAAAGCTGGAGTTGTGCGGTCTATAAAGAATCAGCCAACTTTATAGTCCGCACAACTCCAGCTTTACATTCGGGAGGTCGTGGGTTCGAATCCCGGCATGTACCAATGACTTTGTTTTCTAAGTTAAGTACATTTGTAAAGTAAAGGGAGCAATACCACTCGTTAACGGTAAAGGGAAACTTCATGAGGAAACCCGAGTGTCTGAGGTGTTGGCAGTGCGGCGTCAGCGCTTGAAATTGACACTCCGCTGTGGGCACACGTGATAATTGAGCCCATACTCTCTGTCTGAGAGGAAGCGTAGGCCGTATGAAAGAACTAATGAAACTAAGCAATTCGTTTCGAAATGCCGATTTTATTCACAATGATGAAAATAGACTGCACAGCAATTGCCCCATAATTACTAGCTTTTACCTGCGACTTCGTCCGCATGGAATGAGTAATTTCCGGGATGAAAAGTATCCTATGTCCTTCCCCGGGACTCAAACTATCTCCATACCGAATTTCATCTAGATCCGTACAGCCGTTATTGCGTGATTGAGTGATAAACATCCAAACATCTTCACAAACTTTCATATTTATAATATTAGTAGGCTATTAGCAAGATAGTAGGACGACGAAAATAATAATCAGGTCCTGAATTTCTAACACAGCTAATTTTTTTCGCGGTTTCCGTGTTGATTATCTAATAAAAGTTATTTGTATTCATGGGTAAAACAACACCTTTAAGTTCCACTTTAAAGAACTTATGAGGGTTGTTTTACTGCACGATCTACGTCGTAACTAGTGACGGTTTATGTCGTTAGTAAAATGAACTTCCAAGAAAGTGAATTAAATTAAATTTTATTTACTGATGAGGAAATCAACGGCGAAACTGAATAAAAAATTACATACATAAGTACTTACAGTAAGGCCAATAGATTCCCATGGAATTACTAGAGAATAGGAGATAAGGAACTTATCTTGTTTCTTATTAGCACAATGAACAAGTATAAAATCTCAAAAACTAGAGACCAAATAATTGTGACTTCTTGATGCCTGACAAGGTACAGTTTTTAGTTGGTTACTTTAAATTTATATAAAACATGAAGTTTGAAATTTAAAGTTTGAGAAAGCTTAAAGTTTAAAGTTGGTAAGTTTTTCTAATCCTAAAAAGTTTTATTGTATTTTATGTCTACATAGAAGGAAACATTTCAGGCCGACGTTTGTCAATCAAGCCTCATTTTATAAATCAACTTCTAAACAACTTCTCCCTGAGAGAAGGCCTGTGCCCTACGGTGGGACGTATATAGGCTGCTTATGTATGTTATATGTATGTATCGCTCGTAGCCCCAGCTGCCTGAGTGATCTTAAACGATCACGAAGGTTAAGCAACACTGGGCGCGTTCAGTGCATGGATGGGTCGCCGTCTATGCCTAACGCTAGTGGCATTTTTCCGAGCGGTTCCGTGCTTCGCAAGGCACGTTAAGCTGTTGGTGCCGGCTGCCGTCGATAGATGGCAGTCGTTAAGCCAAGTCAGAGGCCTTAGGGCGGCTTGACAACTTCTGACAGTAGACGAGCCACTAGTCTACAAGCCTCCACCAATCCGGACTTGGCCCCCGTGGTGGAGTATGACCTATACCTTCCTCAGGGAAGAGACCCGTGCCCCTCGGTGGGGACATAATGGGTTGATGATGATGTATGTTATGTAATCGTACCGTTATTGCAAAATTTCCACGGGACTTGAGACGCAGGCCTGTATCTTTCGTGGGGTTCTGAGCTTAGAGCCGGCGCCTTCGCAAACCGCCTATCCCATGGCAAATTACGAATCCCGGTAGCCGAAAACAGACTGACGTCCCCGGGGCTACCGACGAGCCAACTTCCACAATTTAACAGCATAAGTTTGTCTCTCGTCCGTCGCATAACGTATTTAGCGGGGCGAAATATTAATCTGCGCTGTAATGAAGTGGGAAATAGTTTGCTGGTCAGTCTGCGCTTGTTAAATAGATAAGGCTGGGTTGGCGAACCTGTGTGCAGAAATGTGCTTACTTGTCTGTGTAAAACAATACATTGTTGACAAATGTAGACCATTATATTCTTTTTATTGCACTAACCCGTGCTGAGGGCAACTTTAAAAACCTATTTAGAGGCTAAAAATTCCACCCATGCCGGGACTTGAACCCGCGACCTCTGGCTAACCGTGCCAGCGCTCTTCCAACTGAGCTAATGGGCAAATGCAGGCATCACTGAAATTTCGAGCCTCTTTACAAACTTCTCTGTATTTCGTACAGGCAGCGACATCTGGCCGAAGAAATTTACATCACTTGCTGGCAGAGGCTTGATGAGTATAGCCGAGGACAGAAAAACATGGTCTGATTGTGACTTAGGTACAGCAGTGGACGAGAAGACTCAGAGTAGGTTCAGAGTAGGATCAGTAACTTTGGTCAGAAACCGTAAACGAAAATAAAAACCTGGCTGGAGCCCCTTAAAGGAAGCTACCCTGTGTAGTTTGTTTAATTAACTAGTCGAACTAATTTCTGTTCTTTGAATTACGCAAAACCATGGCTAATCTCCAGATGGTAGAAAAGTATTGCTTATTTACCTTGTTATTTCGACAGCTTTTTTTTATATTTCACAAGTTATCATATTTCTCTACATTTCTCTTTCTTTCTTTTGTGGCTTTCTCGCTCTAGTTTAATAGAAGTGGTCAGTGCTAGCCACGCTGACAAGAAGCTCTAGTCAGTGTGGCTAGCATCGAGTCACACTGACGAAGATACTCAGTAAACATAAACATTTACATACAGGCACATACATTGCTTCTGGCCCCACACTAGGATACCCTGTGTCGTGGGAACCAGAAACAACGACATCACAAACATGTAAACATCCAAGACCTGGGTTTTTTTTTGTCCCCAGCCGGGATTCGAACCCGGGACCTCTCGCATGGTATGCAGATGCACTACCGCTAGTAGTAGTAATAGTATGTATATACTTAATTGCAGCCATAATTTTGGTAGGATCTTAAAACAGATGATGTGATTTTGGAGCCTGTCGGGCATAGGAAAAGCCATGTAACTAAGTAAAATTCTGATGGCCGATGGGGCCGAAAAGTTCTCGAATGAAGACCACATATCGGCAAGCCACAAGACGGACAGATGACCACATCCAAGTGGCAGGAAGACGTATGCAAACCGTTTCCAACCGGTCTTTTTGGAAATATATGGAGGAGGCCTATGTCCACCAGTGGACTTCTTGTGGCTGAATGATGATGATGATGAAGTAAAATTCTTAGAAAAACTTATAACTGTACATGCTATTTCTTATGTATTGTCCTGTTCAATGTTTCGTGTGCAATAAAGTATATTGACGACCTCGTGGCGCAGCGGTAGTGCATCTGCATACCATGCGAGAGGTCCCGGGTTCGAATCCCGGCTGTGGACAAAAAAAACCCCCAGGTCTTGGATGTTTACATGTTTGTGATGTTGTTGTTTCTGGTTCCCACGACACAGGGTATCCTAGTATGGGGCCAGAAGCAATGTATGTGCCTGTATGTAAATGTTTATGTTAAACTAAAGTGTACTGTACCTACTGTACTGTATTTTACTGTATCTTTGTAAATATTTTGTACAATAAAGAATATTCTTATCTTATCTTCTTATCTAATGTCGTATCCAATACCTATACTCAATTCCACGAAACGAGCCCCAAAGAAAATCGTCCATGTGCGCCCATTGGTTAATGCGCGCGACCTTCAATAGCCACTGTATTAAGTATTATCTCTAACCGCGCACATTGACCAATGAGATGCGAGTATTTCGTTCCCTAGGAATTCGACCTTAGGATCTGTTTAATCTCAACAGCATCGAGTTCATGCTAGACATGCAGACAGACATGTCAATTTTCTCCAACGTCGATGGCAGGACAAAAGAAATAGAGAACTCGTAAGAGTTTAAACTACCATTCCACGTAATAGATAAAGTTTTTCCACATCCCCCGGGTTAGTGCCGCTTCGGCGGTCTTCTGATTGCATTCAAAAGACGCCAGGAAAAGTCACGGGCAGTGAGTATGTAGTTTATTTAATTTAGAACAAAAGTGCTTGCCGCTTTGGCATTAATGTCTTGACTTTGAGACTAAGAGACTTTGCAAAAGACTTTGTTTTTGTTTTTATTTTTGTTTGACGTTCGTGTATTTTGTTTGTGTACCTGCATGTTTACTTTGTGTTTCTCTGACGATTTAAATACATGTCTTCTTTCTTTCTTCTTTGAAATGAAGGTCTCGGAGGTAATTAAATGTGAAAAATACAATAGTTTTTAAAAAACTTCGGTGCGGTTGACTTCGCTGAGCAAAAAAAAAATGTAGGTACAGTACCATCTAGAGATTATATTATGTACGTAGTGATCGACTGACAGGGACCATCGATTGTCAAATGGTAAGACTTCCTATGTCAAATCTTAGTGTTCTTTTTCTTCGATAATAAAAGCCTGAATTTAATGTATGTGTTACATACAACATAGCCAAATCAATCAGAAGAAGGGACACACGTCATTTATACATTTATTTATCAATTTTTTATATATTTTTTGTATACTATATAGGTCCCACAATATAATTTTTGTATCCTATATAGGTCCCACAATATAATTTTTGTATCCTATATAGGGGCCTTGTCTCAGAAGGAGAGACAGAGAGTAGGGGCTTAATTATCACGCGTGTCCACCACGAATTTTAAATTCAAGCGCTGAGATATGTGAACACCTCGGATACTCAGGTTTCCTCACGATGTTTTCTATTATCGTTAGTGATTCCTTGTAATATCATCATCATGGCTGACGCCCACTGCAGGACATAGGCCTCCCTCATGGTTTTCATAACCATGAGGGGGTTTTGCCATAATAAAGGTTAAAATAGTATCTATCAATTATGAAGTAAATGTTATTTTATTATGTAGATCTATTAGCTAATCTGATAAAGGGCATACTAATACTAACCTTTTTCGTACCAAAAGTGAGAGGTGACATTAATCACTCCAGCCACTAATTCGACGCAAAAGTTTTAAATTGCACGAATTTCGCGCGCCCAGTGGTGCAAATGAGCACGAGTGTTGGCAAAAACTGACCGCCCTATTCATAACTGACAGTAAAACTTTGCCCGCATGCTGTCGACTCAAATGTTTGTCAGAATTTATCTTTTATTTTATTTAGCAATATCATAAATAATTATTGCTCATCGAATTTACGGCACCAAAGGAGAATAAGTCAATTTGATATGCAACTAGTATTTTTGACATCCAAGTGGTGTGTTTAATATTCGACAATTATGCAATTAAGTGCGACGAAATAAATAACGGGGGTTTTGATGTGCGTTCTTATTTTTCTGGTTGCATAATCGGCAAAAAGTTAACTTACAGTAGTATGAATGATGGATGTGCGTCAGTTTTTTTATGCGTAATTAAATATTTACCTTTATTACTGCATCATAGGACGCCAGCTAGCTCCCTGGACTAATGATCTGAATGCCTCATCCAGTGTCAGATGGATTAGAAATTGCACTATTGAACTTTTGTCTCTGTTATGGTGCCATTTAAATGGCTAAAATGAGTGGAATTTAGAAAATAATCTTTCGGATATTTTCACTTGTGTTGAATAAGGAATCCTATTAAAAAGAAAAAGGTTCTACCTAGAGGCTAACCGTTAAAAAGTTATACACCTGAAGGCGCACCAATCATCATCATCATCATCATCATCATTCAGCCACGTCCACTGCTGGACATAGGCCTCTTCCATGGATTTCCAAAAAGACCGGTTGGAAGCGGCTTGCATCCAGTGTCTTTCTGCCACTTGGATGAGGTCATCTGTCCATCTTATGGCTGGTCGTCCTACGCTGCGTTTGCCAATATGTGGTCTCCATTCGAGAACGTTTCGGCCCCATCGGCCATCAGTTCTGGGTGCTATGTGCCCCGCCAACTGCCACTTCAACTTAGATGGACCAATCTTCGCTGGCAATTCCAATTTAACTCTACGCCCTAGTGCATCTAAAATAAACGCATTTTAAACTGCATTTTTATCGGCAAACACTTCACCACAAAAACAATTTATTTAGCCAGCGCATCCCGCGGCGTTTCTAAGCACTCCTTCCAATCGTCTGGGAGCGAGTTTACATTAAGTCCCCGCGCTGCCGCTCCCGCTGCAGCCAACAATGCTAAAATTGACCAGACTTCATGCTTATGCTTATGCAAGACAGTATATAGACTTTCTTTCTTTGAATAAAAAAAATACAAACAATATCTGCTGAAAGTGTTCAGTTATCGCACTCCTAGTAAACTTCATTGTATCTTCATAATGTTGTCACTCCTTGGTCACTTTTCATAGTATTTGCAAGGATCTATTGGGGCCTGCGGGTATTTTATACCATCATAATTATATTTTACAATTTGAGTCTTGTCGGCGTAGCATCTTCCACGCGCTCCTGTCATCGGCCAGTTCTTTCATCTTCTGATACGTCACCACGACCACATTATCTTTGGTCAAAATAACTTCTCTGAGACGTGTCTCTACCTCTCTTCCCTTCTACATAACGTAGTTTGGTGAACGTCTTGAAATTTAAAACTACTTTTTAATAAAATAATAATCGGCTTCACTTTCGTTGGCTGGTTCAGGAAGAGCACAAAGTGCACCGAAAGTAGTTTTCACTTCAAAAACTCCTGTTGCAGTGGAGGCATGTAAATGCGTCAGAGCGCTCCTGAACGTCTGACAACACATTTTGTTTCAGCTCCATGCTTACGGTGTCGGGGAAAAACCGTCTCTCCTGGAAAACTGTCTGAGGTTTGAAAATGAACAATACAACCGGTGTAAGACTTGCGGTTTCGGTACACTGCGGCTTCTGTTTACAAAATGTATTGCCGGCCAGTACATTTTGAAACGTGAAACGTGAAACTTGCACGTTAGAGCAAAATGAGAAAAAACCTATGATGGTTGAGTTCTTTTGAAGTCATTCTTCGTGAAAATTTTAAATGCCTTTTGTTGCGATCGACTGACTAGACGACGTAGATAAATAAAAAAAAAATCAAAAATTTTAATTCTTTGCCACAACGAAATTTTGACTTGTTGAAAGTTGCAAGTAAAACTATGTGGATAGATGGATAGAATTGTATGTACATACACCAGTGACTTGATTAATAATACATTACAGTACAATTGCCGGCGTTATTACTAAAGGACGACGGTGTATCAATGGCAAACGAGGTTTGCCACCGTTATGAAAGGACCGACCGTTAGAGACCGACTTTCTAAGTTCCTAGTTTCTAAGCTGTAGGTTCTAAAAATAGCTGTCACCATTATTGTTGTATGATGTTCACTTTTTACAAAAGCATTTTATAAGAGTAGATATATAGAAAACAGACTGACGTCCCCGGGGCTACCGACGAGCCAACTTCCACAATTTAACAGCATAAGTTTGTCTCTCGTCCGTCGCATAACGTATTTAGCGGGGCGAAATATTAATCTGCGCTGTAATGAAGTGGGAAATAGTTTGCTGGTCAGTCTGCGCTTGTTAAATAGATAAGGCTGGGTTGGCGAACCTGTGTGCAGAAATGTGCTTACTTGTCTGTGTAAAACAATACATTGTTGACAAATGTAGACCATTATATTCTTTTTATTGCACTAACCCGTGCTGAGGGCAACTTTAAAAACCTATTTAGAGGCTAAAAATTCCACCCATGCCGGGACTTGAACCCGCGACCTCTGGCTAACCGTGCCAGCGCTCTTCCAACTGAGCTAATGGGCAAATGCAGGCATCACTGAAATTTCGAGCCTCTTTACAAACTTCTCTGTATTTCGTACAGGCAGCGACATCTGGCCGAAGAAATTTACATCACTTGCTGGCAGAGGCTTGATGAGTATAGCCGAGGACAGAAAAACATGGTCTGATTGTGACTTAGGTACAGCAGTGGACGAGAAGACTCAGAGTAGGTTCAGAGTAGGATCAGTAACTTTGGTCAGAAACCGTAAACGAAAATAAAAACCTGGCTGGAGCCCCTTAAAGGAAGCTACCCTGTGTAGTTTGTTTAATTAACTAGTCGAACTAATTTCTGTTCTTTGAATTACGCAAAACCATGGCTAATCTCCAGATGGTAGAAAAGTATTGCTTATTTACCTTGTTATTTCGACAGCTTTTTTTTATATTTCACAAGTTATCATATTTCTCTACATTTCTCTTTCTTTCTTTTGTGGCTTTCTCGCTCTAGTTTAATAGAAGTGGTCAGTGCTAGCCACGCTGACAAGAAGCTCTAGTCAGTGTGGCTAGCATCGAGTCACACTGACGAAGATACTCAGTAAACATAAACATTTACATACAGGCACATACATTGCTTCTGGCCCCACACTAGGATACCCTGTGTCGTGGGAACCAGAAACAACGACATCACAAACATGTAAACATCCAAGACCTGGGTTTTTTTTTGTCCCCAGCCGGGATTCGAACCCGGGACCTCTCGCATGGTATGCAGATGCACTACCGCTAGTAGTAGTAATAGTATGTATATACTTAATTGCAGCCATAATTTTGGTAGGATCTTAAAACAGATGATGTGATTTTGGAGCCTGTCGGGCATAGGAAAAGCCATGTAACTAAGTAAAATTCTGATGGCCGATGGGGCCGAAAAGTTCTCGAATGAAGACCACATATCGGCAAGCCACAAGACGGACAGATGACCACATCCAAGTGGCAGGAAGACGTATGCAAACCGTTTCCAACCGGTCTTTTTGGAAATATATGGAGGAGGCCTATGTCCACCAGTGGACTTCTTGTGGCTGAATGATGATGATGATGAAGTAAAATTCTTAGAAAAACTTATAACTGTACATGCTATTTCTTATGTATTGTCCTGTTCAATGTTTCGTGTGCAATAAAGTATATTGACGACCTCGTGGCGCAGCGGTAGTGCATCTGCATACCATGCGAGAGGTCCCGGGTTCGAATCCCGGCTGTGGACAAAAAAAACCCCCAGGTCTTGGATGTTTACATGTTTGTGATGTTGTTGTTTCTGGTTCCCACGACACAGGGTATCCTAGTATGGGGCCAGAAGCAATGTATGTGCCTGTATGTAAATGTTTATGTTAAACTAAAGTGTACTGTACCTACTGTACTGTATTTTACTGTATCTTTGTAAATATTTTGTACAATAAAGAATATTCTTATCTTATCTTCTTATCTAATGTCGTATCCAATACCTATACTCAATTCCACGAAACGAGCCCCAAAGAAAATCGTCCATGTGCGCCCATTGGTTAATGCGCGCGACCTTCAATAGCCACTGTATTAAGTATTATCTCTAACCGCGCACATTGACCAATGAGATGCGAGTATTTCGTTCCCTAGGAATTCGACCTTAGGATCTGTTTAATCTCAACAGCATCGAGTTCATGCTAGACATGCAGACAGACATGTCAATTTTCTCCAACGTCGATGGCAGGACAAAAGAAATAGAGAACTCGTAAGAGTTTAAACTACCATTCCACGTAATAGATAAAGTTTTTCCACATCCCCCGGGTTAGTGCCGCTTCGGCGGTCTTCTGATTGCATTCAAAAGACGCCAGGAAAAGTCACGGGCAGTGAGTATGTAGTTTATTTAATTTAGAACAAAAGTGCTTGCCGCTTTGGCATTAATGTCTTGACTTTGAGACTAAGAGACTTTGCAAAAGACTTTGTTTTTGTTTTTATTTTTGTTTGACGTTCGTGTATTTTGTTTGTGTACCTGCATGTTTACTTTGTGTTTCTCTGACGATTTAAATACATGTCTTCTTTCTTTCTTCTTTGAAATGAAGGTCTCGGAGGTAATTAAATGTGAAAAATACAATAGTTTTTAAAAAACTTCGGTGCGGTTGACTTCGCTGAGCAAAAAAAAAATGTAGGTACAGTACCATCTAGAGATTATATTATGTACGTAGTGATCGACTGACAGGGACCATCGATTGTCAAATGGTAAGACTTCCTATGTCAAATCTTAGTGTTCTTTTTCTTCGATAATAAAAGCCTGAATTTAATGTATGTGTTACATACAACATAGCCAAATCAATCAGAAGAAGGGACACACGTCATTTATACATTTATTTATCAATTTTTTATATATTTTTTGTATACTATATAGGTCCCACAATATAATTTTTGTATCCTATATAGGTCCCACAATATAATTTTTGTATCCTATATAGGGGCCTTGTCTCAGAAGGAGAGACAGAGAGTAGGGGCTTAATTATCACGCGTGTCCACCACGAATTTTAAATTCAAGCGCTGAGATATGTGAACACCTCGGATACTCAGGTTTCCTCACGATGTTTTCTATTATCGTTAGTGATTCCTTGTAATATCATCATCATGGCTGACGCCCACTGCAGGACATAGGCCTCCCTCATGGTTTTCATAACCATGAGGGGGTTTTGCCATAATAAAGGTTAAAATAGTATCTATCAATTATGAAGTAAATGTTATTTTATTATGTAGATCTATTAGCTAATCTGATAAAGGGCATACTAATACTAACCTTTTTCGTACCAAAAGTGAGAGGTGACATTAATCACTCCAGCCACTAATTCGACGCAAAAGTTTTAAATTGCACGAATTTCGCGCGCCCAGTGGTGCAAATGAGCACGAGTGTTGGCAAAAACTGACCGCCCTATTCATAACTGACAGTAAAACTTTGCCCGCATGCTGTCGACTCAAATGTTTGTCAGAATTTATCTTTTATTTTATTTAGCAATATCATAAATAATTATTGCTCATCGAATTTACGGCACCAAAGGAGAATAAGTCAATTTGATATGCAACTAGTATTTTTGACATCCAAGTGGTGTGTTTAATATTCGACAATTATGCAATTAAGTGCGACGAAATAAATAACGGGGGTTTTGATGTGCGTTCTTATTTTTCTGGTTGCATAATCGGCAAAAAGTTAACTTACAGTAGTATGAATGATGGATGTGCGTCAGTTTTTTTATGCGTAATTAAATATTTACCTTTATTACTGCATCATAGGACGCCAGCTAGCTCCCTGGACTAATGATCTGAATGCCTCATCCAGTGTCAGATGGATTAGAAATTGCACTATTGAACTTTTGTCTCTGTTATGGTGCCATTTAAATGGCTAAAATGAGTGGAATTTAGAAAATAATCTTTCGGATATTTTCACTTGTGTTGAATAAGGAATCCTATTAAAAAGAAAAAGGTTCTACCTAGAGGCTAACCGTTAAAAAGTTATACACCTGAAGGCGCACCAATCATCATCATCATCATCATCATCATTCAGCCACGTCCACTGCTGGACATAGGCCTCTTCCATGGATTTCCAAAAAGACCGGTTGGAAGCGGCTTGCATCCAGTGTCTTTCTGCCACTTGGATGAGGTCATCTGTCCATCTTATGGCTGGTCGTCCTACGCTGCGTTTGCCAATATGTGGTCTCCATTCGAGAACGTTTCGGCCCCATCGGCCATCAGTTCTGGGTGCTATGTGCCCCGCCAACTGCCACTTCAACTTAGATGGACCAATCTTCGCTGGCAATTCCAATTTAACTCTACGCCCTAGTGCATCTAAAATAAACGCATTTTAAACTGCATTTTTATCGGCAAACACTTCACCACAAAAACAATTTATTTAGCCAGCGCATCCCGCGGCGTTTCTAAGCACTCCTTCCAATCGTCTGGGAGCGAGTTTACATTAAGTCCCCGCGCTGCCGCTCCCGCTGCAGCCAACAATGCTAAAATTGACCAGACTTCATGCTTATGCTTATGCAAGACAGTATATAGACTTTCTTTCTTTGAATAAAAAAAATACAAACAATATCTGCTGAAAGTGTTCAGTTATCGCACTCCTAGTAAACTTCATTGTATCTTCATAATGTTGTCACTCCTTGGTCACTTTTCATAGTATTTGCAAGGATCTATTGGGGCCTGCGGGTATTTTATACCATCATAATTATATTTTACAATTTGAGTCTTGTCGGCGTAGCATCTTCCACGCGCTCCTGTCATCGGCCAGTTCTTTCATCTTCTGATACGTCACCACGACCACATTATCTTTGGTCAAAATAACTTCTCTGAGACGTGTCTCTACCTCTCTTCCCTTCTACATAACGTAGTTTGGTGAACGTCTTGAAATTTAAAACTACTTTTTAATAAAATAATAATCGGCTTCACTTTCGTTGGCTGGTTCAGGAAGAGCACAAAGTGCACCGAAAGTAGTTTTCACTTCAAAAACTCCTGTTGCAGTGGAGGCATGTAAATGCGTCAGAGCGCTCCTGAACGTCTGACAACACATTTTGTTTCAGCTCCATGCTTACGGTGTCGGGGAAAAACCGTCTCTCCTGGAAAACTGTCTGAGGTTTGAAAATGAACAATACAACCGGTGTAAGACTTGCGGTTTCGGTACACTGCGGCTTCTGTTTACAAAATGTATTGCCGGCCAGTACATTTTGAAACGTGAAACGTGAAACTTGCACGTTAGAGCAAAATGAGAAAAAACCTATGATGGTTGAGTTCTTTTGAAGTCATTCTTCGTGAAAATTTTAAATGCCTTTTGTTGCGATCGACTGACTAGACGACGTAGATAAATAAAAAAAAAATCAAAAATTTTAATTCTTTGCCACAACGAAATTTTGACTTGTTGAAAGTTGCAAGTAAAACTATGTGGATAGATGGATAGAATTGTATGTACATACACCAGTGACTTGATTAATAATACATTACAGTACAATTGCCGGCGTTATTACTAAAGGACGACGGTGTATCAATGGCAAACGAGGTTTGCCACCGTTATGAAAGGACCGACCGTTAGAGACCGACTTTCTAAGTTCCTAGTTTCTAAGCTGTAGGTTCTAAAAATAGCTGTCACCATTATTGTTGTATGATGTTCACTTTTTACAAAAGCATTTTATAAGAGTAGATATATTTTTTTCCGTTCCGTTACTTAGCAGAGGATCGTCCCTTTACATCACTTGACCTCACATTAATAAATCAAAATTTTGAGTAAGTTTTTTCACATATAATTTCACCTTAAACCAATAAAAATACCACCTCGTTTACATGGCTATGGTCAATAGAGCCACGGAGAAGACGGAGGCAGTGTACCAGAGCCCCAAAGCCCCAAGGAGCTGGTGTCCACCGCACGGTTGGCCAACGAAGTGCACTTCTGGGAGGCAGGTGACGATGCGGTGGAACGTGGCTGCGAGCGCGACTTTGCGCAGAGCTTTTTGGTGTTCGCGGTGCTAACTTAACTTAAAAATAGTGGGTAATAGTGGGCAGGCAAAAAGTAAATAGGTGTAGGTGTTACAAAAATTGGCGCGGGTATTGGA
Source organism: Yponomeuta malinellus (assembly GCA_947308005.1). Classification (NCBI taxonomy): domain Eukaryota; kingdom Metazoa; phylum Arthropoda; class Insecta; order Lepidoptera; family Yponomeutidae; genus Yponomeuta; species Yponomeuta malinellus. Next base: position 7,615,198 of record OX371019.1, read on the forward strand.
AGGTTAATCATGGCTATTGACTCGCTCGTAGCCCCGGCTGCCTGAGTGATCTTAAACGATCACGAAGGTTAAGTAACACAGGGCGCGTTCAGTGCATGGATGGGTCGCCGTCTATGCCTAATGCTAGTGGCATTTTTCCGAGCGGTTCCGTGCTTCGCAAGGCACGTTAAGCTGTTGGTGCAGCAGTCGTTAAGCCAAGTCAGAGGCCTTAGGGCGGCTTGACAACTTCTGACAGTAGACGAGCCTCTAGTCTACAAGTCTCCACCAATCCGGACTTGGCCCCCGTGGTGGAGTATGGCCTATACCTTCCTCAGGGAAGAGACCCGTGCCCCTCGGTGGGGACATAATGGGTTGATGATGATTCTATCCAATATTAACTAAAATTCTTCATACATGAATAAATTTAAACAAATTGTATTTTTCAATGACATGCTATACTTCTACGCAAGTTACAAGATACTCGGTGATAAAGTTTACCTAATAAATAATCTTGATTTGGCCCGTTAAATGTATAACTCATCATCATCATTCAGCCACAAGAAGTCCACTGCTGGACATAGGCCTCCTCCATGGATTTCCAAAAAGACCGGAATAAAAAAATAACTCAAAAAATAATATTAAGAAGCAAAATTTAAAAATATAACCCGACTACTTATGTATGGCGCTAGGTGTATTCATAGATCCTGAAATATAGTAAAAAAGTTGTTTTGTCGCTTTACTTTATTTCTTTTTCATTTGATATTCCACTCGAAACGATAGAAAAATACAAAAAAGAATCTGAGACCTGTGGGGTTTTTGTATGTAACGTCCGTCGTATTAATTTTGTTCGTATAATTATGTCTATGTCGCCCGGACTATTATAACATTCACTCGATAATTATATTTCCCAATCATGTACGTTATACTTCAGATTGTAAGTGGCGACTATGAGTGACGTCCGGTAGTGTTCCCACATTTATTTAATAACCAGCAATAGCCTTTGTCTACACCTTTATTATGGCAGATGAGTTATGCAGCGTTTTTTGAGCATTTGCGCTCATGACTAAAGACCTAGGGGTCTTTATTACTCGGGACATTTATTACTCGAAAGGAAACGTCGTGAGCAAAAGGCCGAATGGGCCAAACGCAAGTTTGAAGGACAGTCAGCAGCCCAACGAGCGCTACTAATTCCAAAACAAACTGCTCGAGTCCGCCAACATTGCTGTATCTCGAGCGCTTCATACCAGAGCAGAAGAGAAACTCATTCCTCCTAGTGGTTTCAAAACCGATCTAAGAAGTAAAAATAAAACATCGTAGGGCTAGGGAAACGCAGAATAGATGCTAGCACCGATTCAAGGAGCCAAATTGGAAACCCGCTGCTACTTACCGACTTATTGTAACTTATTGTTGTTTTAAGACTTAAGATAATATGGACTGAACTTTTGGCTAAGAAGATAATATGGACTAAACTTTTGGCTGAGATACACATACCAAGATGTTAAGATCCGAAAAGACGCTTTCCTTTTTTTTTTAACGTCCCTGGCCCGGGCGCTTTCTAAATTATAGGCTAAGAAGTGACAAACAATAAATATTATTCTGAGTCTGATTCGAAACAGAACTTGTGCGTACTTCTTCGGTACAATTTGACCAAAAAGTCCGCGCAGGGGTGAATTTGAGTTAAGAGCAATATTTTTTCGTAAACTGTATTACGTATTCGTCTCTGTACATATACAGAGAATACAGAGAAGTTGGTTCAAGTCCCGGCAGGGGTGGAATTTTTAGCCTCTAAATAGGTTTTTAATTTTTTTTAAAGTTATTTAAATAATAACAACAATAATAGATTCCACACTACACAATCACTTAGCCTAGTCCCAAACTAGGATACCCCGTGCTATGGTAACGAAAGGACATCACAAACATGGAAATACACCCAGACTGACGCCAATATTTGTTAATTGGACGAGACTGGCAAAGGAAGGACGGGTGGATTGGAGACGATGTGTACGCCCAACAGTAGGCTCCGTTTATCAGCTGATTAAATAGTTACGTAGATTTGTTAATTCTGAAGAATTCTATGCCACGTCTCATGTTCCCCGCCTATGAAACCCGAATGATGTCCACGCGTTAAAGTAATTCGCTCAGTTTATCATCATCAACCTATAGCAGTCCACTGCAGGACATGGGTCTCTCAGTGTATGGGAGGTTTTGCCGTAATCTCCACACTTGGCAGGCGGATTGGAGATCGCAGTGTTTGGTGGTCTGGTATCACCGGTCAACGCTGCTGCCCTGGTTTCCGTTTTTCAGTCGCCTCCTACGACACCCACGGGAAGTAATGGGGTGGCGCATTCTAGGCCGGAGCCACACGGCTCAATTTATGTGCCTAACTATTAACAAATCGGCCGTAAATCTGTTAGGATCTTAGAAGCTTGAAAGCGCTTTAAGCTACCAAAGATGGCGCTCCACCCTCTAACTTAGAACAAAGTTATTGTTCGCGCTGCTTCATCAAACCAATCTAAGTTGTTGACAACAACACCAAGTTGTACCGCTTCCCAATGGTTATGTTTTGTACATTTTAATCAGATTTGTACAGTTTAATTACATTTTACTTAGACGTCTGTGAGTGGAATTGCCTGGAGTTCAAGGTATCTCTACAATATTATGGTTAGCATGAGAGTTCGCATGTTTGTTACGTTGTAGCACTTAATTGCCTGAATGGATTTGAATTAAAGTAGACCAATAAAAAAAAATCCATGTGTGTCTTATCATTATCAGATTCCAGCCAAGTTAGTAATAATTATATAATATGTATTGGAACACGATGTACATCTTTTGTAGCAGAAGTTTGGTATAACCCGGTTGATCGATATAATCGAAATACATCCAGAAATGGCGGGCTCTACTCGAACAACATTAAAAATAATAATAACTTCCACACAACACGATCACTGTTCACACTTCAATCACTGGTCCCAAACTAGGATACCCTGTGTTATGGTAACCAGGCAATGTCATCACAAACATGGAAATACACCTAGACTGAGACAAATGTACGGCGGGCCCCAGTGGGAATTGAACCCACGATCTCCAGCATCAGACGTTATACCGCTTGGACAACGAAGCAGTCAACTTTAGCTATGGTTATAACTTATCTCTGTAAATTACTGGGGATAAATAAAGTGTTATCTATCCATCTATAACTTCAAAATCGTAAAACAATTACAGCTGTTCCATACTAAAGTCACCACCAAATCATAGAAATGTTTGGAACATGTGAAATTTTAGGTTTTCCCCACAGAAAAAAAAAAAATTTGTGTCGACCAGTGGTACCCCCTATTTTCGATGTATTTGGGGATTTTGTTACACCCTGCGTAAATTAACAGTTTCTTTTTTTGTTGAAAACTGCTTAAAGCCCTATTCTGATTGAAAAGTAGAAACCTAGAAACAAATTTACCATGATAACCACACCGCCGTGGTATCCTTAGATTTTTTATTAAAAAAAAAATGCTTAGTTACGTGTTTCGCGAAGTTTTATAGCGGACGATTTATCAAAGGCTAAATGTCTAGACCGCGACAGATGCCCGACTTAGACTAATGCTTTGGAGTGAAAAACATCGGGCAAAATAGAAAATTGTACCATCGTCTCGAGAACAACACGTTGGAAAATGATATTAGTGCCGCCGGGTTTGTTTTGTTTAAAACCATTCCTGGTGAAACATGTAAAAAGATTCCATTTCTCTAAAGTCAGATTACACCATCGCATTTCTGGCAACGACGATCTAGATAATATTTTAAGAGGATTATAGGAGGATGGTCGGATGATACCGTTGAGTCGGCCGAAGGTCCGTGGTTGCGAATGGCGAGAGACCGCGAAGGATGGCGTGATGGGGAAAAGTCCTATACCCAGCAGTGGGCAGAGGTAGGCTGACAGTGATGATGATTTCTAGCAATCAATCCCGGGATTTTTCGAAACGTAATACGAGTAGATACCTTGATATTTCAACACAAAAGATTTAGAATACTTGGGGAGGCGTTCGCTCAGAAATGGGCAGCCGTTTGAATAAAAGTTAAAAAATTATAATAATTTAAATGTTAATTGTATCCTTGTAAAATATGAATTGTAGAATAATTAATCAATAACTTAAGTGCCACATGAAGAGCACCAACAAGATGGTTGCATGTCATAAAAGCGGTAGCCGATGGCAGCATCGGTCCACATGGCGTAAGTAAAACCGTTCGCCGTGAGAAAAGAAGGACCCATGATCGTGATCCTCAGTCATGGGGGAAAGACGAAGAAGAAGAACTTAAATAAATTCATAATCAAATGCATAAGCATGAAATGTAAAATTATTAACACAAAGTGAAAAATATAAATGTAACTTTATTTTTAAATTAAAGCAAATAAAGGCGGTTTTAATTTTTATTTATTTGATCTACCTCACGATTTCAAATACATAGTTAGGTAAGCCCTTCTTTTCTAATTTGCGTACATTTGTCAATTTGTACTAGCAGTACCACTGAAGTTAAACATCGTGAGAAAATCTGAGTACACCTCAGCGCTGGAAATCGCCATTCCTCTTTGGGCACGCTATTTCCCTCAGAGAGAAGGCATATGCTTTGCAGTGAGACATTCAACTAGCTGATAAACAAGCTTTCTGGAATTCTTATCTTGAATAAGACCTTTCCTAAAGATTTAGTTACTAAACAAAATCATCGAAAGACCTGAAAAAAACGTACTATCTTATTCAAGTCGACATCTATGTCAGTTTCTATACTAGCTCTTATTACACACACGGTAGGATCCACCTAACAGTGCTCAACCCGTATCAGACTGTACTTCCAACAACCTTCGTCAATTAGCAAACATAAGGAGAGTGGTATCAATATAAATAATTCTGCGGAAAACTTTCCTAAGTTCAGGTGCTCCGTGCCAAATGGAGACCTCTTCAAACCCACTGTATGTATTATTTAGAGATCACCGATCGTTTAAGAAAAGCAATGCCAATATACTTGAGTGGATCGGTGTTCTGTTAATAAAACTAATTATGTGATTATGTTGTGTACTTAAAACTTTTGAGACTAACTGATAATGCAGACGAAAATAAATTACGTAGAGGTTGTTCGGTGTTATTTGTTTTGATTCATGAACTATAATCTATTTAGGGTGCTTCATACAGGTTCTTTAAAATCGAACTAGACATGAACTGTTTGCAACATACTGAAATATTACGATGTAATATACAATAATACTGTTTACGACAAAGAGTATAAAGTATTGCATAACGTAATCCACTTAAAATTATAAGAGACATACATACATACATAAACTCACACCTGTATCCCAAAGGGGTAGGCAAAGACGAGGGACTGGCACTTACCACGATCCTGACAGATGACTTTCGTTTCCTCAACATTAATTAGTCGTTGCATGCACGCACGCCGGTTTCGGGTAATAATAGACAAATTTATCATACTTCACTACCTGACCCGGCAAACGTTGTTTTGCCATATTAATAAGCCTACGATCTATTCTCAGACCTACCAAATATACACAAAAAAGGAGGAGTTCGATAACAAACACTGTGACACGAGATTTTCATATATTAGATTTACAGTAGTTACCATAGGTAATCAATAAAGTATTCCTAACTTTGAGTTAATTATTATATTGATAAAATGCCTCATAATATATGAACCAAACCCATTCGTATTAGCGTTCAAAAGACTGAGTGACTAATGCTTATATTTTTCTCAGTATCAAAGTTGATCACCAACTTTCACATTGTGAAATAATCTTCACTTTATTAGTGGTTCCATAAATATAAGAAGAATAACAATAAACGTTATTTGACAACATTACAGAGAATTACATACAGTAGGTACATAATCGAGTTAATAACGTTACAAAGAATTTCAAACAGAAGGTACATAATGAAGTTGGAAAACCACAGAACGCATTTTAGCAAAATACCTGTAAGTACTTACATGAAACTTAGACATGCGAAGTTGTCAAAACGGGGCCAGTCTCAGCATGCAACCCTAACATCAACATCGTGTTAAGGGTGTGATAAACAAACGTAGGGAAATCATCATCATCATCATTAAAAAAAATTATGCCTTTACACCTTTGCTTGATACATAGGTAAAGCGCCCAACTCGTGCTTACTTTCGATAAGTGAATTGACCACTCAGACCCTGTACTGCCTGGGACACATTTTTGAATATAGCAGATTTGTTAAATTTTTACTAAAAGAATTGAAAAACATTAATAATATCACCCGGGTGATGATTTTGTCGTATCTTTTCCGAGCCAAATTGCAAGATCTTACCAAGTATTTGAAGAAGAAGAAGAAAGACATTTATTATACCAACAAGATACATCACAGAAACAAAACAAGCACACAAGCAACATAATATGCACAACAACAGAAAGAAAACTTGGTCATTTTGCATCTTTCTATTACGAATGTAGGGCCAACAGGAGACGCGTCGCTAAAGTAATCTCAGTGGAAATAACTAAGTGGGTAAATTCGTTTAAAAATCTAATTACATAATTTCACGGTACGTGTGTCCGTCTGTACAGCCGTGTAATGGCATTGGAACTACAAACTATTACGAAAGGTACAACCAATAGAGGATTACGTTGCATTTAAATTAAAAGATGGAAATCTAAACTGAGACTAGACGTAGAGTTGACAAGTTGCCCGCAACGTACCTGAATAAAGTGCACGCATGTAAAGGTGGATGTGCTGTTGACTGTAAAATCGACAGCAGATCAACTTATAATTTTTTGTTGCAAAGTCGTCCTTAAATGAACTGATTAGAGTGCACGTATGTACACTAAACCAAAAACCACATAAACTCACGCCTGTGTCCCGGAGGGGTAGACAGAGACATGGTCTGCCACTTGCCACGATGGCAATGGCTGTAACTCTTTAACTACGTATGACACGAGACGTAGTTACAGAGATGCAGCCCTTGCCGATGCGATGTTTTCGTTGCATGCTTCAGCAAGTGACCCCTACTACCGAACTGAAAGACGTTTCACGTCAAAAAGTCGTATCGGCCTTTTGTCGCTCCGTAATCTATGTAGCAAACCATGCTCTCTTATAACGGGCTTATTGACCTCAAACCGGCCGATAACTGTAATTTAGTTATAGTAATAGCTTACCCTAGCCCGGCATGTGTACCTGGAAATAAATTAGATACTCACTTATTATTGTGTTTGGAAGAAAGTTAGTTCAGTTGGTTTTTTCCAACCAATTCTATTGATGGTCCGTAAATCAGCCCATGCTCGTCCACTGCTGGACATAGGCCTCCCCAAGGTACGCCACTTCTTTCTGTCCTCGGCCATCTTCATCCAGCCGCTGCCAGCAGAGAGGCCACCGCGAACTCAAACTCAAATATTTTATTCATCGTAGCACAATATATAAACTTTAGTATTATCAGCTACAGCAAAGTATCTTCTGTGAAGAAGAAACTGACAAAGAAACTACACATTTACTCTTTTCAACACATAACGATACACAACCGCGATAATAGTAGCTACATATTATGCAATTAGTGAATAAAGGACGGATTTAAAGCGAGGGCCATAGATGAATCACGAGCAAGTGAAGGATTCTAACGACTGGATCACGACTTAGGGAGTGATTCATAATGATTGAATCGCGAGTGTAGCGGGTGATTCAATTGTTAGAATCCTTCACTTGCGAGTGATTTCTGGCCCTCGATATAAATCCGTTTTATTCAAGACTATACTTCATACCATGACTACGAAAGAAAGACTTAAGCGAAAATAGACATTTAATGAAGAAAAAAGGAAGGTTAAATGTTAAACTCCTTGTTGGAAATTTCGACCAATCAAATCTCGAGGAGTTTTTTTGCACAAAAAGTTTATATGTCGAGTATTCTTCGCACGAGGAGTTTGAGTATCGAGTATTTTTTGCACAAGGAGGTTGTATATATAACATTGAGATGGAGGTTGAATTGGTGTGTTCTAAATTCAAACCTATAATTATTGATTAAAAGTGCTTTTTATTCACTGTTTTCAGTGAAAAAAATAAGCTTTTTGGAGGGGAAATGGTATAAAGATTTTTCTTTGCAACTTTTCGCTTTGTTACCTGTTGTTAAAAATAATTCATGTGATTCAAAAACGCTTCATACAAATCGGGTGCAAACTGTTTCGGCACAATTCGCTAGTGACGCCTTATAATGCATTGAAGCATGTGCCATTATTTGAGTTTCTATGTATCTACCATTATATCTTTATAAGAAAATAATATAATTGAAAAACTACCAAAACCGGCGTGCGTGCATGCAACGACTAATAAATGTTGAGGAAGCGAAATTGATCTGTCAGGATCGTGGCAAGTGACAGTCCGTGGTCTCTGCCCACCCCTCTGGGATACAGGCGTGAGTTTATGTATTTATGTAAATCCAATATGTTTTTTTTATTTTTAGAGAAGCAATACCACTCGCTAACGGTGAAGGAAAACATCGTGAGGAAACGAGTGTCCTAGCTGTTCTCACACCTCCGTGCTTGAAATTGCCAATCCGCGCTGGGCACGCGTGGTCTATTCTCTCTCTGAGAAAAGGCCTGCGCCCTGCAGTGAGATGCATAAAGGCAATATAAACAAAAAAAAAATTGAGTAACTTTATTTTCGCCTTCCTGTAAACCCACCGCGGTGTGCCAAAAACTAAAAAGTGTTGAATAATTTTTTTGTGACTGTTTCAGTCCTATAAAGTTAAAATACAGTGTCACCCAAATTTAAATTTGAGGCATGTCCCCCATTCAGTTTTTCGCGTTCGTTACTCTATCTTTGGTACATCTTTTATGAACACACGACAGAATCTCCTAGCAAGTGACATAAGCGTACATACGCCACACCTGAGCCCTGCTCGTTGAAGGGTTATGGCTGATGTCACTTAGCCCTTTCGATGTGTTTACAAGCGACAGCAGGTCAAAACTTAACTTTTTGTTGCAAATTCGTCCTCAACGTTACTGGTTTGAGTGCATAGACCACTTTTTGGCAACGTTGAAGACATTCTTAATGGCGTTTTAACCCGTTTCATCCAGAATGCTTCGCGTATTGACGTATATAGTAGTCAGGCTGCTATTGAAGAATGCACGCGATGCTAAAACGAGGTGTTTTATCCAATGGAGAGAGTAAAAAACGTTTTTCCCCCGCGTAAAAACACACTTCGGGTTTTTTCCCCGGAATATTTCCATTTTGGGATAATTCCCCGGAATTTTTCCGTCGGAGTCCGTCCGCGACCCATCTCTAACCTTTCGCCCCGACTGCAAAATTTAACTGCCGGTTTCACAATATTCAGGTATGGCCACACAACATTCTCCATAGAAAATCGTCCCTGTGTCTTGTGCAATAATTGTTATTATTTGTCCATTCGAGCGGACGGACATCGTGTTGTAACTTAAATGCTTTTTAATACGAGCCATATGTATTGAGAAACGCTATGTAATTATATAAAATCGTTCGTCTATAATAATTACATAATCTCTTGATAATTGCAGCGAATCATTCGGCCTGTGCAGCTTGGTTAAGGGGCAGATGCTTTTAATTAAATTTTATTTTTGTTTTTAAAGGTAAAATTAATCCTTCTTAAGCGTATTGATGATGACGTAACGTTTTTGTTTGCACCTCTTTTCTACTTATTGCGTTGTTTTTAAAGATTTTATTTATGAGAAAATTACGAAAGGTTGAATTATTACAGTGTTATTAAAATAACAAATTAGTGTCTAAGGTGTTCACATACCTTAGCACCGGAAATTGCTAATCCGCGGTGGGCACGCGTAGTAATTAAGGCCAGCCGCAGAGAGAGCTCTGCGGCTCCATAAAAAAATCGCAGAATCGGAAAACTGTTTTTACTATAAATTATTAAACTACTTCCCCACTCCCCCTACCCCTACTACTTCCGTACTTTAAAAAAAATGTTAAAGTTTACTTCTTAGTAATGATTTTTTGTTCATATTATCTTGATAGGTACTTAACGCGTACCATTTATATTAAAAAAATAGTAAAAAATAAAACTTTTGCTTATTGCAATTAATTAAATTATCGATACTTATTAACAAACTGTCTTAAGGGTTTACTTTATATCTATAAAACGTTTTATTTGAATAACGCAAAACCTTCACCAATACTTAGTGATGGCATAGATTTCAGCATGATTATGTCAATAGATAATCATGCTGAAACTTTAAATTGCTTATTAGTTGTATTTCTTTTATTTTTATTTGTTACTAACACCTAATTTAACACCAGACCGCTATCAACATACCTACGTAATTTCATTTACTAACAACCTCTATGATTTGAACGTAGCTGTACGAATTCCCATAAAAAAATCTTAAATTGCCAATCAAACCCGATTTACGTGCTTGACCTTAAACAAGTATCAAACCAGCTATCATCGTCAGCATAGAAAACGCAGCGTAACCATCCATTGTGGACCACATTAAAGATCTTTACAATTTCAATTCGAATGGTATGGACTTTTTGGGTTCCTTAGTATTTTACTTAAGTTTCTGATTGATATTTACCATTTTATTGATATTATGCTTTATACGACTTACTACTTAATAAAATTAATTTTCAGTCTAAGTTTTCCTTTTATGAGTTGGTGGATTACTTGTCAAGTTGTGAAGTTTTCTTTAATATGATTTCTCTGTTTATTTTTGACTTGGGCTGACTTAGTGTCTAAACTAAAGTATATTTCATACCTACTTTGTTGTCCCAGTTTTTGGGAGGCCTGGCATCCTAAGATACAGTTCTCTGATCTAGTTCAGGACCCAGTCTTTCCACAAATTACCTCCATTGTGCCATATTGTGCCACCTCTGTTGTGCCTAATTTGTGGATGGAGAAATAAAATTTATTTGTATTTGTATTGTATTTAGCTGTGACAACTTCGTTGTCAGGTTTTTACCAACAGCCGTTTAAACGGGAGAGAATGGGGGATGCTCTACTCTAACAAAGAAAGCTTAATATTTCGCAAACAGATCATCATCATCATCAGCCTATGCTTGTCCACTGCTGGACATAGGTCTCTCCTATTGCACGCTACTGAGCACGGTCTACTCTAATCCAGCTCTTACCAGCAGATACTAATACCGAATTAAGGAAAATACATTTTGCAAAGTAGATACATGACATATAGAGATAGATAACACTTGGTTGTACATAAAAAAATAAATCACACAGATATTTATTAACCTCAGAGTACAGACGGCGACGTTATTACTCAAAGTGTTCTCTTCCAGCCAACCTTAGTAAGTAATTACGTAAGATATATTTTCGGTGGAACGGAACTCTCGGTGCGTGAGTCCGACTCGCACTTGGCCGATTTTTTATTAATACAAGATACCTCTCTCACGCTCACTGAGTAACAAAGGGATATCTGTGGGGTCACAAAAAGCAAATGAAAAATAATGTTTTTTTTTTCGTTTCTGTTCTTTTACGCTCAAAAAAGCTCGTATTTAAACCCGCAAAGGTCATTGAAACGCATGCACGTAAATATTTGAGAAAACGAGAGAGTAACTTTTAGGAATCTATTTTATTTGTCTTTGTCCTTGACATAGTCCTTTTTAATTTTTTTAAATATTAGACATAATAATATAGAAAAAGTATAAAAGAAGTAAAAACATAAAAAAGGTTGGTTGGTCGGTCGGCAACAGTCATGCTTCGCCTTATTCAGATGTCGCAGCCAGGAAATTACTCTCCCGTTTTGAATTACGGTGAGGAGGGTAATGTGTTACGTAATGACACCGTACAAACGTTAATTGTGTATGTTCATTTTTCAATCATAATTTGGTACTTATCCGAGTAATTGTTAAGTGTCGAGCTGAAAAATTTGTACACCGAAATCTGAAATTACTGATTTTGTTGAAAGAGCGTATCGCAATCTCTTTATCTTCCCGAAAGACCGGTTCCACTTCGTCAAACGCTGTTATGATGGCGACAACTTGGAAAGATCGAGATTTTATTTTTGGATTGAGATTTTCAATTAAGTTTCTAGTTAGCCGTTGGCGTCCCACTGCTAGGCAAACACCTCCGCCAAGATCTTCCCCTTTTTTCTATAATGTTATTCGGTGCTAAACATAACATAAACTCACGCCTGTATTCCGAAGAGGTAGGCAGAGACCAGGGTCTGCCACTTGCCACGATCCTGACAGATCTCTTTTGCTTCATCAACATTCATTAGTCGTTGCATGCATGGATGACAGTTCTCTTCAATGTAATGTATGTAAACGTTTTATCTTCGCAACAGTCGAATTACCCTTCGTAATCACAAACCGCACACTAAGCCTAATTAAAAAGTCGCCAAAGGTAATAATAATAACTTAAACCCGACCTTTGACCCGCATTCCATTTTCAAGCTACGTAAATCGGCGGGAATCGCCATCTTGGCATAATCCTTTTATTAATGGCGACCACATTGCCCCAGAAGAGGGATAACTCACCGCTTTAAATACGACCTTGAGTTTGCAACTGCCCTCTGTTCTATTGCTCTATGTATACAGGGTGTCTATATCTCTTGAAAGGTCAAACGTCACTACACAATTTTTGTCATATAAACCGACAAGTATTATGGCAAAACCCCTCATGGTTATGGACCCCACGAGGGAGGCCTATGTCCTGCAGTGGGCGTCAAATGGCTGATGATGAAACCCAACAAGTGCGAGTCGTAATCGCGCACCGAGGGATCCGTAAATGTTACATATTTGCCTTACTTTGTTTTTAATATACTCTGTGAAAATTTTTATGCTGATAAGATAAGATTGTTATCTACAAAGGATTTTTGTAACAAATCGTGTTTTTAAAAATAAGACCTATAAAATAAGAATAATATACAAATCTGCGCTATCATAGAGGGTTTAATTCCCCATCACCACGACCATGTAGAGAAGAGTAGATAAAGACATTCTATCACGCACCAGAAATCATAACTTAAAATACATAATTCCCGATCATTCGATTTCGATCCCGCTTTATTTTCCCCGGACCATTAAACCGGGCCTCCGGACTCGAACCCCGTCCCGTCGCATCCGCCAACCCCATCAATCATACCTGTACCGTGGTGTACACTGAGCCGTGTCACCTTCCTGCAACAAAGAGCGTCGTATGCTAATTAATGTCCGGGTCGGGACCTCTTGGAACAGGAGAGCGTAGAAGGTCCAGTTAAGGGGTTGAGGGTCAATTTCATCATAACTTCCACACAACACAATCACTTGTCCTGGTCCCAAACTAGGATACCCTGTGGGTACCCGGGACCTCTTGCAATAGGAGAGCATAGAAGGTCCAGTGAAGGGGTTGGGGGTCAACCCCTTCATCATTACTGCAACACAACACAATCACTTGTCCTGGTCCCAAACTAGGATACCCTGTGCTATGCTAACCTACAACATGAAAATACATGTAGACTGAGGTCATGTGTACAAATGTATAAATGTGTGTTTTAGTGTGTAAATAAAACATTATCTTATCTTATGTTAAATTTACGACGGCCCCCAGTGGGAACCGAACCTCCATCTCCCTCTCATTCCGGCTACTTCGCACACGTACCCACACTTAGGTAACTTAGTATAGGTACTAAGCGACCGAATTTTTATAATTTTTACCTCCACCTCGGTGACCACCGTAGTATATGCCAAGACCGGGGGGGTCATGTAGTTGTAGTTTTATTCATAAATATGGTTGTAAATATTTTTTTGCAAACAGACAGTTAAAAAAAGAAATTGGGTCTCTATGATGCTACAGGCCAGTAAGTATTCTTTCGTGTTTGGCAAAGTTATTCGAATCTTTAGTTTACGATTGCCTTTACTATCACATCGCACCATATCTATCGGAGAAACAGCACGGTTTTATGAAAAACAAGTCCACTGTAAGTAACTTACTAGAATATAAAAACTATCTGTGCTCGGCGTTCGCATCCGGCGGACAAGTAGACTCAGTATATACTGACTTCTCCAAGGCATTTGACAAGGTAGACCATAATCTGCTCTGCATTAAAATGTCATTGTTCGGTATTCACGGTAATCTCCTCAGATGGGTTAGGTCATACTTAAGCAAACGAAGTCAGTTGATAGCTATAAGGGGTCACCTATCTTCTTCGCCTACAGAGATACCTTCAGGAGTACCGCAGGGCTCTCACTTGGGCCCCTTGATGTTCATCGTATTCATCAATGACTTGATTGACCGACTGTCGTGCTCTAGCCTCCTATACGCGGATGATTTAAAAATGTTCACTACAGTTACAGATATAACCGATTGCGAGAGACTTCAAAGAGACTTAAAAACCCTAGAAGACTGGAGTGAGCGTAATGGGATGTACCTCAACGTTGGGAAATGTTTTGTGATTTCCTTCACTAGGAAAAGACATAAGGTTTCTTTCAACTACGCTTTATCCAATGTGACCCTAATTCGCAAGTCAGTCATCAAAGACCTGGGTGTTCTATTTGATGAACAATTATCATTTAGGGATCACTATGAGTACATTGTGTGCAGGGCTAATAAATTGCTAGGTTTCGTATTACGGTCTACAAAAGGATTCAAAAAACCTTTTAGTATTTTGTATTTGTATTATAGTCTAGTTCGAAGTATATTGGAATACGCCTGCCCCATATGGTCCCCGTTTTACTTAACACATATAGATAACATAGAAAAGGTGCAAAAGAAATGTTTAAAGATATTATGCTATAGACTTAATTGTGGGCGCTCAGTCCCACATTACAAGGATAGACTACTAAAATTCAATGTAACTTCTCTCGAGCTACGTCGAAAACAACACGATTTAACTTTACTTCACAAAATTATACACTCAAAGATAGATTCTCCCTCTCTCGTATCTCAGATAAAATTTAATATTAGATATCGCAGTCGCAAACCACTACTCTTCCCTTTAGAAACCTACAAAAATAACACTTCTTTTTACAACCCTATTGTTAGGATGCGTCGCACTTACAACGATCTGGTGGCAGACAACAAAGATGTAGACATAGATATTTTTCAGAGCTTTTACGTCTTTATAAAAGCTGTCCGAGGCGCCCTCAGAGCACCCTGAGAAAATAAAATAAAATAAAGTAAATTAATCCTAAGGGTAATTAAGTTAAGGTTAAAATTACAAGTAGTCTAAATGCATGCTAGGTACACAAGTTTAGGGTCATAGACTAGATCTGATCTGTAATGTATGTAAAATTTGGTAAATGTGTCTGTAACCTGTTTTGTGTTCTAAATAAAATAAAATAAAATAAAATAAAGATTAAAAAAAGAGTATTCAAAATTTCAGTTTTACTTAAATCAGCTGATTGCGTCCCGGTATATGTGATGTGCCACCTGTAAATAAAAAGCGCCGAACGCTGCGCGCCATAATTTAAATACAACTCAAAACCGCGAGATTTAGTCTGTGACGAAGACCTAAGCGTACGACCTATTTGTAGTTTCTAACCGTTAATGTATTAAAAGTTTTTTTTTTAACGTTGCACCCGCGTGGCCGGCTCGTTTTTAACCGACTTCAAAAAAAGGAGGAGGTTATCAATTCGACGCGTATATATATATATATATATATATATATATATATATATATATATATATATATATATATATATATATATATATTTTTGGCTATGTTCCTCCATAACTCCGTCAAATCTTAACCAATTTCGATAATTCTTTTTTTGTTCGAACAGGTATAACGTCCCATTGGTCCCATTTTAATTCGGTGAAGATCTGATGGAGACTTTCAGAGATGGAGAACGGAACTCTTCAATGGACAGCAGTAAATAAGCCCTAATGGGGCCCATCCTATAGTAATATCCGTATGTTTGATAAAATAGCGTAAAAGTACTCCCAAGTTAATTTGGTGATGTTCTGGTGAAGACTTTCGGAGATGGAAATTTAGAACATCAAATTTTAAAGCAACGAATTAAGTAGAGTAAATTATGGTTATAACTTATTTATTTTTCTCCCACCGACCGGCGACCCCACTAAAAATTGAAAAATATTTTTTTTAAATAAAAAATAAAAACCGACTTCGAAAAAAAAATATTTTATAATATGGATATTTCGTAAACTATATTGGGCCTCAAGCTTCTGAGAGACCGCGTTTTCGTTGATTGTTGTAAACCCAAAACCGCGTTAAAGTGAAATTAATTGTATGCAGCGTTGAGATGCCTTCACTGTTCTCTCGACTATGCGTAATTGAGCGACTTGCATCAAAACACTCTAATATAATAATTTATGAAATATTTAAAAAATGTTTTAGAATCAGACAAAACTTGCTAACACATAGCGAACTCTGCGCTTTGCCCAAAAGCGTACAAAATGTAAAATATGCAGTTTATTTACAGTTAAAGCTAACATGAAACTAAATAGGAACATGGCACGATACGTAGATAATATTGCAAATTGTAATTTTGTTTATCACCTTATAGGTAGGTAACAGGAACAAGATATGTCAGGATCGTTCCAAGTCTTGATTTCCACAAAATGCTATATGCGTCCTCCCATGTACGTGTTCAACTCCCGTTTCTGGACCTACGCTTACATTTTCAGTAAGTTGCGTTTTACTCACGTACGATTGCGTTGATAGCCGAAACGCAATGGACATTCTATCCTCCGCTATGTGCCCGCTCGGATGTGGCCCGCATAAATCTTGCGAGCCTACTCATCCGGTCGGAATATCCACTAATGTTCGCGGCCGCGCCGTGCGTGAAATCCCATCCAAATTCCACGATGGAATTTACGATATGGGTTAATTACGTGGCGTTTTGATTGGGGTTAGGGGGGATTTCGCTGATACAGCGAGAGTGAAGTCGTGGAACTATTTTGTGCTTAGTGACATGATATTATTTATATTCGTTGTGTATGGATAAATAAACGAGTGGCAGCCAAATTGCTCCTGGGAACCTTGGCGTAATCGCACTAGGATGTGTTCAACCATAATGATTAAACACATCTCAGTACGTTTACGTCCAAGCTCATTGACGCATATGCCTCAATGTTCAATTTTGTTACCGAATATCGGAGCTGAATCACACAACGTTTTGAATTCTGTTTTCAGTTAGAAGTTGACCTTCTTTTATAATGTCATGAAAAGTTCACAATTCGACCTATGAGTGCGCGAGAATTCTGATCTACTTATGCTGCATAGAAGCGACTAAATATAGAGTATGAGGGTAATCCAAATAAGGGTCGTAACTGCTTTGACAGGTGCTTAAAAAATCATATCTGAAGATGTCAGTCTTTATTATGATTTCTGTCTATATTTTCTCAGTCTAAAGACTAAAATTATGTTTCATCTGATACTTAGAGTGGTAATGAAATTCCATACGATTTTATGTTTTGTGCTGACGATAAAGAGAACAATAAAAACCAATCCAGTTAAAGTTATTTAAAGGCTGGTTAAAAGGTTTAAGCGCCTTTTAACAAACCACTTTATTTGTGTTAAACACTGGTTGGTTTTGCATATACGCACCCGAACCCCTTTATTCTTGCTAATACCGTTTTGAAGCAGGAATCTCCAGCTTCGATATGATTGATATCCGGAAGTTGCCCGGGTATACGGCAAGCGGTACCTACCCGGGTATATTTGAAATGTTTAAATCGACTGCGCGCGCTGTTCGCTGTTCTGCTACCTGGGGGTCCACTCGGAATTCGCGTTAAGACTTTTCGGAAAAAAACCGACCTCGAGAAAAACACGCACTAAAAAGACGAAAATGACGAATTTCTCATGGATGTCATTAACAGATCTTAGTATATATGGGACCACCCTGGAGTTACGTCCTTTGTAACAAAAAAAAAATTATGAAGTCATACAACGTGGAAAAGAAAACTATGTATAACAAACGTGGGACTGACAAACTTTGGTCGTTTACTATGACTCAGAAACGGTGCATCGTAGTTAAATATGTTAGATTATAAAAAAGTAAATTAAATATATTTTTTTTTAAATATAGGAAATTATTGAAGATTCTTTTTTATTTTCCTAAGCGTAGCTAGGAAATGTTCGGGTATTCAAGAAAAGTGAAAACAATCGAGGGCGTTACATTTTTCGGGACTCAATTTTTTTCCGTGTAGAGCCCCATATTTTAATGCGCACGGAGAAAATGGCTTCCAACTTCCAATGATTTATAGTCGAATATTATTTTTAAGTTCATAAATAACCGTAGGAGTGCATTAAGAAGGTGTTAATATTGTTTTATCGCTGCGTAGTTACTGGCTCGTTAGTTTCAAAACGGCCCCAGACCATGGTTAATAGTGTGTAATAATTATGTACGATACATTTATCTGGGAAAATGCCTTTTTTTAGGGTTCCGTAACCATAGGGCAAGGGCCTATTACTAAGACTCGGTCTGTCCATTCGTCCGTCCGTCTGTCACCATGCTGTGTCTCATGAAACGTGATAGTTGGACAGTTGAAATTTTCGCAGATGTATTTCTATTGCCGCTATAACAACAAATACTAAAAACAGAATAAAATAAATATTTAAGAGGGGCTCCCATAAAACAAACGTGATTTTTTTGCCGTTTTTTGATCGATATTAATAACGGCCACAGGTAGACGCTGGAAATATTCAAATGTTGTATATAATGGTAAGGAATCCTTCGTACGCGAGTTCGACTCGCATAACATAACATAAACTCACGCCTGTATCCCAGAGGGGTAGGCAGAGACCAGGGACTGCCACTTGCTACGATCCTGACAGATCACTTTCGCTTCCTCAACATTCTTTAGTCGTTGCATGCACGCACGCCGGTTTCGGGTACTTTTTATCTTGCTCTTTGTTAATACATCCCCTATTTGGTCGAAGTATGTCCGTCTGGGTCGTCCCTTACCGGCCCTTCCATTCACATTCGCTCGATATATTTGTTTTGTCAATCTTTCTTCCTTTATCCTCTCCACATGTCCAAACCAACGCAACATTCCTTTCTCAATTCTTGTCAGTACATCCTCTTTCGACTCGCACTTGGCCTTTTTTTTAGTTTCGCATTTATATAGATAGATAGATAAATAAATTATTAATTATTATATAATATAGAGCGTTATAAACATAATATAAACAATGACATGAAGCAAGTATAGTTTAATGCAGTTGAAAGCGCGTGTGTGTACCGTTCTTTATTATTACTTTATTTGACCCTACTTTAATTCAGACTCTTCAATATCAGAATTGGTTAAACTAATAAAATAAAATTTAATTGTAGATCAGCGCCACCCTCTCGCACTCCTTATTTTTAATCAATTTATTGAGCGTGTCTATTTATTAAGTTATTATGAGCTTTCCTAATAGATCCCTAAGGTTTGGAACTACTGGACTAAGCACATATAGCAGTTCTGACCCTATTTACCTACCAAGTAATATCAAGTTGGAGCAGGCGATCACCATAGCTCTTATCACGCGTAAGATAAGAACTAGAATCAAATGAAAATTGTTACCCTGTGTGAGGTTATACCCTAAACTCAGATTAATTAATCCAGCAGACGAGTCAGTCGCACTCGCCGTTAGTTTATTCAACTAAGGCAAGTTTAAGTTAAGCACACACCACGTTTGCTCTGACCGGGTCTTTATGACCCGTCAACATTTACATACGCCAGTCTAAGACTTGAATCAGGCCGCAAACTACCTAAACGTTTAGTTAGCGAATGTAGTTAGAAAACTAATGAAATCGAAAGCTAAATAGCAGTGATTAGAACTAGGTGAACATAAATCTAAGGTGAGGAGTCTTAACATGAAGCTGTTAATAAACATAAACATATATTTTAAAAGCCTATTTAGAGGCTAAAAATTCCACCCGTGCTCGGGGCTGCCAGTGATGTAAATTGCTTAGGTCAGATGTCACTGCCTGTACGTAATACAGAGAAGTAAGAGGCTCGAAATTTCGTCGACGCTTGCACTTGCCCATGAGCTCAGTTGGGAGAGCGCTGGCACGTTTTTAAAATTGTCCTCAGCAAGGGTTAGTGCAACAAAAATAATATAATAAATATATATGTACAGCTTCTTATATAATAATACATTAGCAGTTGCCCGCGACTTGGCTCGCGTGCCAATTATTTTTTGCATTTTCTCGGAATTTTTATGTGTATCTTTTCGGGGGAAAGCCGCCTATGTGCTATTCCAGACAATCTATCTCCGTGCCAAATTGTATCCAGATCCGTTCATTCACAATTGGGTCACAAAAATCTATCCTCACCTGCGCATTTATAAATAGTAGTAAGAAGTAACGTTTGAATGTTATATTTGAGGTGAATAGCATAGAATAGTAGCATAATAGCTCGGTTTACGAGCTGATTAGGCATATAAAGATGTTACAATATGTATATAAGAGCCCTTACTCTAACGTACCACTATTTGCTGAATTAAACTTTTAATAAATCCTTTCATATCAGTTTGATGGATTGGTAAATTGAGTTTTAAAATGAAATGAAATCTATTCGTGTACTCCATCAACCTGGATCAGTAAATAAGCTTTTGTAGGTACTTAATGAAAACTAAGTTTAATATTAAAGTCTAGACTATGTATTTGGTTTGAAATTTTAAGGCTTGACGTGGATCGACTTTCTAATGACATCTGAAACTGATTGATTAGAGGTTTGGATTACAGAATCTTAGATAGAGCTAGAAGGAAAAGTTTATAGGCGTATTTTCGCTGTTTTACATACATTCATACATTCATTCATACAGACGAATCAGACGGACATACTTCGACCAAATAGGGGATGTATTAGCAAAGGGCAAGATAAAAAGTACCCGAAACCGGCGTGCGTGCATGCAACGACTAATGAATGTTGAGGAAGCGAAAGTGATCTGTCAGGATCGTAGCAAGTGGCAGTCCCTGGTCTTTGCCTACCCCTCAGGGATACAGGCGTGAGTTTATGTTATGTTATGTCATACATTTTGTGGATCGGAAGTAATGATAAAGGAAAGGAAAAAATTGTGAGGAAATCCCAAGTTGGTTGGCTGTGTAGATATTGAACTTGTATTGTTTATAAAGAAAAAAAAAAAGAAAAAGAAAAACCGGCTAAGTGCGAGTCGGACTCGTGCACGAAGCGTTCCGTAACATTATCTATACAACATTTGCATATTTCAAGCATCTACCTGTTGCCGTTATTAATATCGAGCAAAAAAACGGCAAAAAATTACGTTTTTTGTACAGGAGCCCCCATTGAAAATATTTATTTTATTCTGTTTTTAGTATTTTTTCTCTATGAAAATTTCGACTGTCTAACTATCGCAGTTCGTGAGATACAGCCTGGTGACAGACGGATGGACGGACGGACAGCGGAGTTTTAGTAATAATTGCTTAAAGAATGCTATCACTTCTCAATGTTCAGTGGCCTTAGCGTTTTGTCTAAATTAATATTCCATGTCTCTGGAAGTGATTTAAGACTACAAAATTTTAAATGAAAAGAAAAGACCGACTTCGAAACACTACAGCACTAAAAAGTTAGAGAAAATTTAAATAATTAGAAGTATATAGCTATTTTAGAAGTATAATTTGGAGTCGGTGCCCAAAATATAGAGGTACGTGCTCTAGTCATGAAACTTTTTTAGGAATTTACAAAAACAAAGCGTTTCTGACACAATCACAGACTACATAAAAAAGAATGAAACGCGTAATATATGACATTAAAATAAAAACAGTGTTTAAGCTCGAACTTTTTATAAATCATAAAAAAATAAACGCCCACTAAAGTTAAATAGTGTCTTACTTAAAGAGACTCTAAGAGAGTCATTACTTCATAAGCAGCCTATATAAGTCACACTGTAGGCCACAGGCCTGATCTTAGAGAGACAGTACGGGCTTAATCACTACGCGTGCCCACCGCGGATTGGCGATTTCAGGCGCTGAGGTATGTGAATAGCTCAGACACCCAGGTTTCCTCACGATGTTTTCCTTCACCATTAGCGAGTGGTATCGCTACTACTTTAACGTCATTACTTATTTTTTTTTATAAATAAGACCGTAACCCTATTAATCTACTGCAAACATTTTATCAGATGCCCAAAGTGGATACCAAAAAAATACGTTCAGCTGTCAACAGTAGATTGACAAATTACGAGAAACCGGGAGTTATTAGCGGACTACCAGGTACATACAAGAGAAGCCAATAAAAGCGTGTTAAAATAGATTAAAAAAGTCTACATAAATAACATGTAAACAGTTCAAAACCACCT
This sequence comes from Yponomeuta malinellus, assembly GCA_947308005.1. Classification (NCBI taxonomy): domain Eukaryota; kingdom Metazoa; phylum Arthropoda; class Insecta; order Lepidoptera; family Yponomeutidae; genus Yponomeuta; species Yponomeuta malinellus. Next base: position 7,637,369 of record OX371019.1, read on the forward strand.
CAGAACCGGCATGTGGCCAATTTAAACGGTTTTTTCGCCTCCAACGCCGCATTATGCATAGAAGTACAATTATGTTATTAAGTCATAAGCGTACATCGCTGGACGCCACGCCTCTATCCCGAGGCTTACAGAGAGAGTCACAGAACGGCGTCGGCACATGCTGAGTCAGATGACATTGACACACCACAGGATACACTCGGACGCCCTGACTTTGCCTTGTCCTATCTTGTATTTATGTGACTTATTTTTCCTTTGTATTTCTGTTTCTTGTTATGCCTGTTCTTTCTTGTGATGTGTTAATTTGTCCCAATAAATGACTTTCTTTCTTTCTAAAATGTGCAAAAACTGAGTAGCGGCTACTCCTCAATCAATCAGCCGTTCGTCCACTACTGACTCCGTAATAAAAACTGAATTTGCACGGATATTTACTCGTTTACTTGCAAACGACACTTGATCCTATGTTAAGTATCTGGTTTTGCTTTTCTATGTAAACTTAATATAAGTAATTTGTTAGGTATTTTAAGTAGGTAACTTACTTTTAAACTGAGAGTAAGTCTGGCAATAAACTATCACTTACTTTGGCGGAAACGAGCTAATGTAAATATTGTTATTAATTTTAATTATTTTTTAATAATTTAATTAATGTAAATAAATCCTATTGCTATATTAAATAAATAAAAAAATAAAGAAATTGTATGCACCTTTTATAGAATGAACAAATTATCATAATTTTTTTTACTTGCAAAAGTGCGGAAACTGGAAAATCGGAAATGTCTAGTGCTCGTGTTGACCGTAGAAAATACTATACTACCTCCATTTTATTAAACTACATTTCATGGCTTACCATGACAATTCGATGTTCATTGCATAGCCGATTGATTACCTTACAGATTAACGATTAGGAAAACTAATTGGTTTCACAATGTACATCGAATCGTTACCGTAAACTAAGAACTGTAGTTTTTTAAACTCGACCCTGGACTTATATCTTCGCCAAGACACCCAAGTCCTTTCTGTCCTCGGCCATCCTTATCCAGTCACTCCCAACAAACTCTCTCAGATCGTCAGACCAGCGAGCTACTCGTAAGTACTCTTCTGCTCAAACAAAGAAAGAAACGTAAACATTTACATACAGGCACATAACATTGCTTCTGGCCCTACACTAGGATACCCTGTGTCGTGGGAACCAGAAACAACGACATCACAAACATGTAAACATCCAATACCTGGGTTTTTTTTGTCCCCAGCCGGGATTCGAACCCGGGACCTCTCGCATAGTATGCAGATGCACTACCGCTGCGCCACGAGGTCGTCAGCTCGTCAGGTCGAAAGATAAACAACTACGTCCTCTTCTGAAAGAAACAAAAATTAGATAAGATAAGAATATTCCACAAAGAGAGGAGGGGGGAGATAGGGTAAGAGAGAGAAAGAGAACCCTCTTTCTTGATGTAGCGGTTGTGAATACACTCATGCCAAGAAGTGGTCCAAGTCGGCCTTATTAGTTAACAGTTCATTTGTTGGTGAATATTTTCACCTATTCATAATAGTCACCGGGGTGCGTGCATGCAACGACTAATGAATGTTGAGGAAGCGAAAGTGATCTGTCAGGATCGTGGCAAGTGGCAGTCCCTGGTCTCTGCCTACCCCTCTGGGATACAGGCGTGAGTTTATATATGTATGTGTGTATTTTTTTTTTCTATTTTGAAAGGTGGTGAAACAAACACAAAAAAATTATATTATTGACTGATGTCTGTGAAGTTGTTTTCAAGCAAGGCATTTTACTATAATTATGTGTATATGTGGAAAAATGCCTAGGCTGCTCTGATTGGTGGGTCTAATCATAAATGTGTTGTAAAAAATCATTCCCAAAATTTTGTTTACAGTTCGAGCAAGGTTTTGTGAAAAATCTCACGTGAAACCATTCATGTGAAAATTGCTTGAAAAAAATTAAAAAAACATTTCAGAAAGGCTCATATTTTCAAAGCTATATTGAGCCGAAATTTTGAACGATAAGTTTTCAAAACATGTTTGATGTGAACTCTTGACTTAAGACTGGAAAATATCACATTGCTGTGAAAATCGGTTATATATCCACTCTTAACCTAAAAATGAACCCTCCTTTATGTAATCACCGCAAAATGTGCAGGTTTTTTTGAGTCCCATTACCTCAGCTTACCACAGAAAGGGTGCTCATCAAATATACAGACTCGGCAGAAAAATGTTCATGTGAAATAATGGACTGTATGTCCTAACGATGGTGAAAAAACTTCAGGTTTCATGTAAAAAGCTGCATTTGAGAATGATTAAGGTATAATCCACGCTTTTGTGTACCTTCATACTTGCAGGTATAATACTCGTACAGTCGACAGCAGCCCAACTTTACATTTTTGTTGCCAAGGCGTCTTTAACGTAACTAGACGGATTAAGAATAGAGTCACTCCATTTCCTCCCGTGGATGTCGTAGAAGGCGACTAAGGAAATAAATTACCAGGAGACGGGCAGCAGCGTTTTCCTAAGATTCCAACCACATACTGCGATCGCCAAACCGCATGCCAAGGTTATGAAAACTATGAGGGAGGCCTCATGGTTATGAAAACCATGAGGGGGGGTCTATGTCCTACAGTGGGCGTCAAACGGCTGATGATGATGATGATGTAAAGATTGATTTCGCTGTCAAGTGTACTTATGTACAAGAACCCTCAATTGTTTCTATAATCCTTTGAAATTATTTTTTCTTAACCACCGCAGCGGTGGAAACAGCGACAGAACGCCTCACACTCGGGAGATCGTGGGTTCGAATCATGCCATAAGCCAATCAATGTTTTTGTTTTGTAAGTGAAGTACATTTGTGAAGTTGAAATTGCTAATCCGTGGTGGGCTCGCGTGGTAATTAAGCCCATAATCTCTCTCTGAGAGATGCCTTGTGCCCCGTAGTGAGACGTATATAGGTTACATAAACAAACACTTTGAAATTAAATTTTCTTAACCAAACTACGAAGCGTTTTATAAATAAAGTAGCAATAAAAATTTACTGTTTCTCTTTTACACTCGCAGTTTTTCTGGAAGTCTAGTCTGGCTAGGCAAACACTTGCCTTTTAAGTTAATTCATTTATACGTAGGTACCAAACCTTTATTTTTCAACAGACATTAATTGGTTATTTTCCACTAACATGTTTATCTTTATCGTTGCAGGTATGTTCCACATCAGTGAAGAAAAGCTCCATCATCTTAGAGGTACCTACACAACTTAAGATAAGTTAATCAAGCTACGAATTATCATTATTAACACCGTGAAATTAATAACTCAAAATGGCGGCCCAGACAACAAAGTGCCCTGTAAAACCATATTTTCATACAGACACTTTGGAAGTCGACGTTACTCTTAGGGTTTTGAAAATAGAGGCCGTTATAGCTCGAACAAAGTGTAAACGTAATTTGGTAAACGCATAATTTGTTCTAGTCATAAAACACTTTCCCAGCGCCATCTTCAATTCTGTTAGATCGTCCACTAGGATCCTGTCACCGAATCAAACAGAAGAATGCATTTTGTAACAGCTCGGATAAAACAAAAATATGCAGGATTACCCCCAAAAGTGTGCCTTGAAACATCGCAATTGGAGTGTGCTTTACAATAATAACTTTTGTTCTATGAGTTTTTTCTTAGATTTATATTTTTTTAAGCACCAGGATAATGTCGTAGCCTCCGGTAACGCAGGTAATTAATAATGCAGAAAGGTCGATAGCACTATCACGCCTGAGAAGGGAATGCAATCCCGGGATACCGGGATCCCGAAATACCGGGATCCCGCGTACATTTTGCGGGTTTCTGCTGGACTGGCGTAGATCATTCGTGTCACTTTGCGCGCAACGGCGGCGTGTGCTTGTCAATTTGATAACTGTGATGATATTTAGATGACCATGGCAATTTCTGTTACTGATGTTTACATTACGTGATTGTATTATTGGTCAACCTATGTTTGTCATGTTTATGTTGCTATGGGAATTTATGTCGCAATATTTATGTAAAAAATAAAAATTTCCAATGTACCAAGAAGCTTGTTTAATTTTGGGTAAATTTAAATATATATATCAGTTCTTTACTAAGATTGATTTCAGAGGACTAAGTTCACCCTGCTGGATCCTGAAAATGTCTGGATCCGGCGGGCCTAAGACAGTTTAGTCCCGCAAATACCTGGATTAAAGTTTTCTTGCGGGATTACATTCCCTACGCCTGATTCGTTGTCTGATAAAGTAAGATACACCACAGGCTACATCTATGGTCCTGTTTTATTTATTCGTTTTGTCTGTTGTGTATTTAGTTTTCTTTCTGTTGTTGTGCATATTATGTTACTTATGTGCTTATTTTGTTTCTGTGATGTATCTTGTTGGTATAAAAAATATCTTTCTTTCTTTCTTTTTCTTTCTTATTATTCTGGCAACTTACCTTGTTTAGCCAACTTAGCGTTAGCATAACAAAACAATCGATATAATTAAAATTAAATTAAAAATGTTCGATTACTGTGATATTTTATAAATGACCTTGTCACATCGACCTTTGACCCTAGAAAATATAGTTACCTATTTTTGTTACATCTTACACGGGGATTTCGTTACCCTGTGTAAAGCTTGATCAACTCTCATATGTACTTCTGTTCAGTGTAAGAACATAGACTAATAGTGTCCCGTGACCAACATAGACGCACTGATGATCCTCAATTATTGAGAATCAACGTGTTAATTAGCCAAGAGTTTGGACTGGGGTTTTGTCACGGTACTAGACACTAATTGGGTTTAGTAAGCGTGTAAGTTAATTATGACACTAACGCCTTGACATGCGTATTAAACAGAATTTTGTATAGTTGACCGGAACATCACTATGTTGACGTCATTAGCGTAGTTAGAATTCCACTGTGAAAACATATTAAAAATAAAAGTTATTTTCATTAGAAAGAAATTTTTGCTAGCGCACACTTCTAAATCGGCTCAATTAAATCCATAAACTCACGCCTGTATCCCGGATTAGTAGACAGGGACTGGGGTTTGCCACTTGGCACGATCCTGACAAACCTCTTTCGCTTCATCAACATTCATTAGCCGCCGCATGCAGTGCATCATCATCAGTCATTTGACGCTCACTGCAGTACATAGCAGTAAGGCCGCCAATTGTATCTTTTCTTTTGTCATTGCTGTTTCTGTAACATTTTTTTCCGGTATACAATAAAGAATATTCTTATCTTATCTTAAATAGGCCTCCCTCATGGTTTTCTAAGCTGTCTGGTCTTGTGCCGCCCGCATCCAGCGACTCCCTGCTCCTGTGCGGACGCCTCAATATTTTTGTGTCACGATAAAAAATAATTATATTCATTTAAGTGCAACTGACCCGTGCTGAGGACAATTTTAAAAACCTATTTAGAGGCTAAAGAATGTAAAGAGGCTCGAAATTTCACTGATGCCTGCATTTGCTCAGTTGCGAGAGCGCTGGCACGGTTAGCCAGAGGTCGCGGGCTCAAGTCCCGGCATGGGTGAAATTTTTAGCCTCTAAATAGGTTTTTAAAATGAAAAATAAACCTAAACTCGCGCCTGTATACCGGAGGGGTAGGCAGAGAGCAGGTTTTGTCACGTTGAAGGAAAAAGAATACGTTTTCAAATTATTCTTGACCCTCAAATTCGTCGGCCGCTGCCACAGACAGACACACAGACATAGGCGTCAAACTTTCACCCCACATTTTTCAAATTCGTGGGTTAAAAAAAGAGGTGTGAGCTTTAATGTTAATGACCACACTACATAGTGTCTTCAGCGTCACGGACTGACTGTAGCCAGCATACATACCCAATTCCGCGTCACCGTCAGACAAACCCGGTTCAGTTTCGTTCATAGTAAAGTGCACAAAAGGACTTTGGCCTCTTAACTCTTGGAGGTAAAAAAATATTCAAAATAATTCTGGTATTTAAAAAAATATATTGTTCAAAAAATTATAAAAGTAATATTGGACGTAGAACAGTATGTTTCTAGATTTCCTTCTTTAAGAACATTGTGTATTACTTAAGAGAGTTATAGGTGATGTCCTATGTATAGGACAAGAAGTTTTCACTTCAAAAAAGAAACAACGAAACTAATTCCCCTCTTCCGAAACGTCAAAACTAATCAAAACGCGTCACAAAAACGTAACTTCGGAACAATCTGTCATTAACCCGACGGTCCCCTCTCATTATATGGAGCAAAGTATAGACTGCACAGACGAGATTGACGGAAAAAAGTCGGCAAAACAACTACACGGAGCATATGTCAGTTAAGGGCTGAAAGTCAGGGTATTCTCTGCTCAGTACAATCCAAAATGTGCAATTCCTGAAGCACGTCAGTTAGAGTTTGTCACTTAAAACAACTTTTGCTCTACGACTTTTGAACTGATTCTGTTTGGAATCAGTTCAAAAGTCGTAATAGAAAAATTTTCCATTTTTTCGCAAAAAATTAATATGACGTGTCACAGTTTTTCTGCTTTTCAGTTGGGTTGTTGGTAGATAAACTGACTGGACCTTTAAGTCTCAATAACGATGAAAAAACATTTTATAATAGCTTAATTATTCGGATTCTGCATCCAAACTTACAAACGGTTCGGCTTTGTACAAAAAAAGCTGAACCTTACCTCTGCAAGACATTACTCTCAGCCAACTGCTTTCTTTCAAGGTTCTACTGACTAATAAAAAATATAAGCTACACTTAATCTTGTCAATAACCATAGCAGAATTCATCAGATGCGTGTAATACCCTTACTCCAACAGTTTCTTTATCTAAGTAAAAAAAAAACAAAATGGTTCTGCTGAGGTCGAAAAAGGTCAAGAGAACACCGGCTTCGACTGCACCCAGGCGCACACACGCCAGTCTTTTTGTCCCGACAGACGCTGTCCCGCACAATTTAAACCGAGACAACCGCTGTTGATATATGATTGGGACTAAAAATAAACCGTACGGTTACGATTCTACTTAATAGCTCGCACGCAGGGCTCTGAGAAAGTTCGGCGGCTACTCTGAAACGGTGATATGAAGAAAAAACTGGCCAACTGTGAGTCGGACTCGCGCACAAAGGGTTCCGTACCATTATCTATACAACATTTGAATATTTGAAGCGTCTATCTGTTGCCGTTATTAACATCTAACAAAAGACGGCCAAAAAAAATCACGTTCGTTGTATGGGAACCCCACTTAAATATTTGTTTTATTCTGTTTTTAGTATTTATTATTATTATTATTATTATTTATTTATTTCAGGCAAGCCCATATAGTGTTAGTAACAATTTGACTTATGCTATGTTAGTAAACAATTTACAATGTACATATTATTATTACACCACGCAAGTTGAAAGGCCTAGTCCCAGCCAGCCCCACTGCTTGTCAGCATGAGGTGCATTGACACCCAGTGGCGCTGTATGGGGCTATCCATCCGATCAGCCAACACCCTCAGGAGGCTGCTGGTACTGACCCTCACCCTGCACATCAGGGATGCTATGCGTTTGCGGATTATTGCGTGGAAATCATCCGTTCGCGCGTCGGCAAACATCCCCGATGCACTACAGTATCGAGGCAGCCCCAGCAGCAACCTGAAGGCGTTGTTATATTGGACACGCAGGGCGCTGTAGGCTTTCTCCGTATAGCTGGTCCACAGACTGCAAGTGTAAAAGGATTGGCAAAAGGCCTTAAATAAGGTTATCTTTACCTCCCCCGTACAGCGAGCAAATCTGCGGGCCAACATATTGCACCTCACCGACAGCGCCCTACGTTCCCTTTCAATATCCACATCATCAGACAATTCATCGGTGACCCAGTGACCCAGGTACTTAAATTTGCTAACTTTGGCAAGGGGATCGCCACAAAGCAGAACAGATGGTATGTCGTAGGTCTTTTTACCCGCCTTAAAAACCATAATTTCGCTTTTTGTAACATTGTACCTGAGACCATGGGCCACCGCATACTCTTCACAAATCTTGAGCATTTTATTCAGGCCACTGATTGTAGGACACAGCAGCACCATGTCATCAGCGTAGCTGATGTTATTTATGGGAGTACCATCAATGGAGCAGCCTACTCCCGAGCTACTGAGTCCCACAATCAGCCGGTTCATGTACAGGTTGAAGAGCTTGGGTGAGGTGAGCCCCCCCTGCCTCACCCCGCACTCCAACCTATACATGTCGGAATGGCTGTCAACCCATCGCACAACATTCGTCTGGTTTTTGTACCATGTCCGAAAAATATCAACCAGCTCCGGAGGTAAGTCAGTCTCTTCAGAGAGCTTTTTCCAGAGCAGGTCGTAAGAGACGAGGTCGAAAGCCTTCGAAAGATCTAGGAAGCACGCGAATACGGGCGTCTTCCTCCCAGTGTAGTAGCTGACTGTCTGTTTTAGGCAGAGTACCGCGGTTTCAGTCGACATACCAGGACGAAAGCCAAATTGACCATCATGTAGGTTTAAATGCTTACCGAGATATTCGTCAAGTACGCGATCTAACACTTTCGCTATAATGGTAGCTAGGGATATCGGTCTGTAGTTAGTCTTGTCCGATGAATCGCCAGTCTTGTTTTTAACTATGGGCACAACTATTGTTTTCATTAGCTCTGTTGGTAAATGTGAGTGTCTAATGCAAAAATTACACAGCATGGCTAATACCCTGGGAAGATGGACGCCCGCATACCGCAAATGCTCAATATTTAGTGAATCGTGTCCTGGTGATTTACCACGCCTCATTTTTGCGATAATAGAAGTGACACGTTTAGCTGTAATATTCACCGAAATCTTGAAGTTTTTACCACTTTCAGTGCAGGGCGTCGACCCCGCCTCCCCCGAGCCCACTCCCGGATCCGGCTGAACCTTAAAGTGTTCTCTAAAGATATTCGCAATTCGGTTAGAATCACTACTGCCGTCGATGCTCACCGGGATACTCGGTTTTGGGTTCAGTTTGTTGGTTTCCTTCCAAAACATTTTAAAATCTTTATTTGCATGATGGTTAGCCAAAATATCCATCTTTATTTGCTGTTGATTATCCTGGCACCATCTCAATTTAGATTTAAAAGCCTTTCGAGTTTCACACATGTTTTTGTAATAATAACCTGACGAAGGCTTACCATGTTGTACCCATTGCTGAAACGCCCGTCGAGCCTCCCGGTGCACATGCGCTATATGCTTATTCCAGCCAGTTATATACCGATGTTTACGATTAGTTTTCGCATTATAACTAAGGACCGCTGCGCTACTTAGTATCTCAACAATATTATCGTACAGTTTATCTATAATTAATCTATGTGACACGTTTTGACACATACCATCACAGCAATTTGACAGTTCGGATGGAAAATCTACATTTCTGAGATGTTGTTGACAATACTCACTAAATTTACTTATTTGTAACGAGTCACGTTCTCCCCATAGTATCTTATTTTTTAACTTTGAACACATACTAATCTTTGGTTTGAGTATGTCTAAATTAAAAGTAATTTCCAAGGGAAAATGGTCTGACCAATATACATCGTATAGTACTTTAACACCACTAATGGTTGACCATGCTACATCAGACACTATACAGTGATCTAGCCATCTCTTACATGCGTGGGCGTCACTAACAAAAGTGTACGTATCATTGCCTAACAACTCCATGTCCGCACAACGCCAATTAAAGTCAGAGCAAAAGCTTACCAGTTCATTGCAGAATAGCTCACCGGGGTGCGCATTAAAATCACCCAGCACAAACACAGATTCACATTCATTGGCCTCGACAACAGCGTTTATCTCACTCATACACTCCGTGAATTCTGTTAGATTGACTGAGGAGTCTGTCGGCATGTATATTGAGAAAACCAGAATAGAAGAAACATTCGTGCATATTTTGATGGCGCATAAACGGTCACTATTACATGCTAACACTGTAACTAGCGGGAAAACACTTTTCCGCCACAGAAGGGCTACTCCACCGTACGGTCGCCCTCTGAGAACACCCGATGACGTGTCTACCGCAGATTTTCCTGTAAAACCGAAGTCTTGATCGATATCTCCAAGTACCGGAATATCATGGGGTAATAACCAAGTTTCCTGGAGGGCTATAATGTCCCCAGCTTTGCATAAGTTCTTTACGCATTCTATAGATCTATGGACTGATTTACAGTTAAAACTGATCATCTTTACTAGGTGTTTGTATTCGGCGTCACTATCCATTAAGTATGTGTAAGTATAGGTGTACTCATTTTTTTCGAATCAGTTTCCTTAATCCGCTTATATTCAATAAATCGTCGGAACAGGATACCATTTGGCCAGAAATTTTCATCCAGAAAGACATCAAGTTTTGAGCTCGGTACAAAAATTTTGTATGCATCGTAGTTTTTTTCTGACTTCATGTTAATTTTCTTTATGGAAACATCCAACTGGGTTTTGTCGAAAATGTGCCCTTTGATATCGCTCTCAGATGATTGCTTATCAATATTGGAGACAAATAAGGGAATTTTCCTATCCGCCGCTTTGAATTTTCCATCCGGTTCCGTTGCCGCTTTTCCCTTTGCTCCAAGCATTCTGTTCCTCAACTTATTTCTTTGTACAGTTATCCATTCCTCGGACTGAGGAACAGGCTTCCAAAGGCCAGGCTCAGCAACAATCTCCGCTGTAGTCTTACGACTATCGATCGACAGCTGATTGCCGCTGACATTGTTTACGTTCGAACTATTTGCATTCAAGTCACACATAGGTGGTTTTGATTGTTCTGTAACATTCGCGGTCGAAGGCGCACGCCCGTCAACAATCGGGTTCTCGGTAGTACACATAGCTGGTTTTGAGCACGCAGACACATTCGCCGTAGAAATGGCACATTCGCGGCTCAAGTTATGCCCGGTTGTTTCGACAGTACCCTCGGTTTTGCTTGTAGAAATGGATTCTGTACTGGTTTTGCGCAAGGAAGTCGATTTTAGGTCAAAACTATGCGACAATTTTTCGCGAGATCGAGTATTTCCCTCGATTAGAGAGTAGGTATCCATTCCCATAGGCCCACTATCATATCTTTCTTGAAACTGGGCCCCTCTCCTTGTGTTTACATTCCGCTCAAAAACGTTTACTACGGACACTTGTTTTAAATTTTCGAGGTCATTTTTCAAATAATTAAATTCCTCGACAGTAACATATTGCTCTTTTATACTCTTGATTTCATGCTGCATCTTTAACTGATCTTTTAATAACCGAGTAACGTCTACATGATCAAAGGTAATTGGTGGCAATTTTTGTAAATCCCGGGCGACGAATATAGGTACGTACTCTGGCTTAGTCTCCTTAAACAACGTAACGATATCTTCCATGTCACGAGCTGATTTTCCTTCTCGCTTACGAATCTTCATACGATGAGAGGTAGGTATCGAATCGAATAGAAGCTTTTTAGCACATAGTATCTCATCGGAAGAGAACGCGCTCATACAAATCTGGGAAAGGGCCACTTCATCAATCACATCAATTTTGTTTTTCACAAATGCAAGCAATTCATTAATTACGATATTGCAATTTGCACACTTCAAAACATCCGAAGCCATTTCGGCCTATCGTAGCGAGAGGTACACTCGCGATAAGATAGCACGTCCGTACGCTGGGATGCGCGCGTGACGACTGAACTTTATTGTTATAGCGGCAACAGACATACATCATCTGTGAAAATTTTAACTGTCTAGCTATCACGGTTCATGAGATACAGCCTTGTGACAGACAGACAGATAGTCTTAGTAATAGGGTCCCTTACCCTTTGGGTACAGAACCCTAAAAACTGTCTTTTGGCTCATTAGAAGAAGAAGAAAGAAGAGGAAAGACATTTATTTGGACAAATAACATAAACAAGAAAAAAGGCATAACAAGTAACATAAACAAGTACAAAGGAAAAACAAGTTACCAAATTATTGCATAATATTGAACAAAGGAGGAGGAGGAGGCCTATGTCCAGTAGTGGACTTCTTGTGGCTGAATGATGATGATGATTGAACAAAAATGAGACTTGCGAACTAGGTGTTACATTAGACAGCACATCGACCTTTACATCCAATTTATTCCGTTATGTTACGGGCGACTTTGAAGCGAAAATGTAAAGGTAGGTGTGTTGTCGACTGTACATGTTACTGTTCAACGTAAATGTTCAACATTCCCGGACACAATTTTTCTGTTTCTTTTAAAATTGTTACGTTATATAATTGTTCCACAGGCCATGTTCATTTGTAACAGCAAAATAATTGAATACCTTCTGCCGCACTAATAGTTTTAGGAGCAATCTGAAAAAAACTAAAAGCATCAAGTTCTGCTTGTCTACCATTAAACGTCCATTATTTTTAGCAACTAAAATTAAACTTAAAATGAAAGCACCAAGGTGCGTCAAACCTTGTAGATAAACTAACCAATTTTGTATCTACATGCATACGTAAACTCACGCCTTTATGCCGGAGGGGTAGACAAAGACTAGGGTTTTTCAGTTACCGCGATCCTGACAAGCCGCTTATTTGCCCATTTAGGTAAATAAAGGTTCTGAAGTTTTTTTTTAAGAATATAAAACCCGTTACAGAGTAGGTCCTATTGTAGGTAACAAAAACAGACAGTAAAAAGCCGATGCGACTGGCCAGTGTGTTCCGTTCTATTTTTGAATTTTCATTTGTTTCGGTAGTGTTCTGTTAGGGGATAATCAGATGAAACGCATTGGACGGAAAAAGCATTCTGTCACGTATTGTAGCGGACGATTAATAAAAATAGGGTTGCCAGCTTAGTTTGTACGTAGTTATGTTTCAATGAAGAGAACTTTGTATTTGTGATTGTAGTTGCTAAAGCGATATTTTTTTTTGTGAATTCTATGGCAACAGTACATGATTTATTATAGTTTTCCTCTATATTTCACACATATTAATTTAAAATTAATAATATATGTAAGTATTTTGTGACGATATTTTTTACTTTATTGTATGTATGTATGTTATTGCATTTGATTTCATTATTTTTAAACGCACTTTATTTTTTATTTCGGCAATAAGTACTTTTTATCTTTATCTTATCTTATCTTATCTTGTGGGCTAGGCCGACTAAGCTGTCAGGATGATATGGGTGCTGGGCAAGTTTAATCCATCTTAAACAATGTCCCAGGCACTGCAGCGTCCGAGTGGTCCCTTCACCCATCTAGTGTGAGTGAAGGTGCCACTGGATGCTGTATAAATCATCTCATTACGTAGATGCAAAGGCCAAACAGAGAAGAGTATCTTATCTTTAATTGTAGTCACTCGTTCAGATCTCTTTCAGCCAGGATATTTTCACATTTATTTCATCACGTCAAAGCACCGGCGAATAACTTCATTCATTAACAGTCATTAACTCGTACTTCTAAAATAATGATAAATCGTTCGAGAATCTAAAAGTTGGTCTTAATTCAATTAGGCTGTCAATCAGTTACACGCATGTTCTGCAACTAATTAGCCAAGTGCCCAATTGAAAAGTCTGGCTCAATTATAGAACTGAATTATATACGAGTGCGTAGAGCTAAAAACTTTCGTGATTCCACTTCAATCAGCCCGGCCTCCTGCGAAATTTAAAGTATCGAATCGAATTACGGGTTCAAAATTCCATCATTCGGAACGGTTCCAATCGTCTGTCAAATCCCATACTAATTGCTATGGCAGGATTTCATGATTAGTCCTCTGTATCCCGGAGAAGTGTTGTGGCGCCGGATTAAGAATAGCGTCACTCCATTTCCTTCCGTGGATGTCGTAGAATGCGACTATGGAAATCAAATACCAGGAGACGGGCAGCAGCGTCTCCCTGAGAATCCAATCGCATACTGCGATCGCCAACCCGCCTGCCAACCGTGGTGATTATGGCAAAACCCTTCGTGGTTATGAAAACCATGAGGGAGGCCTATGTCCTGCAGTGGGCGTCAAATGGCTGATGATGATGATGATGATGATCCCGGAGAAGTAGGCAGAGCCCAGGGATTGCCACTTGCAACAATCTTGACAAACCTCTTTCACTTTCATCAGTCGCTGTATGCAGGTACATCAGTATCGGTTACATTTTATCTTGCCCTTCGCTAATACGTCCCCTGTTTGGTCGACTAGTATGATCCTTACCAGCTCTTCCAACCGCTTTCACTCTATATATTTCCATCGTCAATCTTTCTTCCGTCATCCTCTCCATATTAAGTTCAAATGAACACAACGTTGCTTTCTCATGGAAAACTTGCACTAAAAAAATTTTAATGGAATAGGAGAGGACACGTTAAAAGGTAAATAAACTTGTTTTTTTTTTTTCTCTGCGACTAATACTTTTTATAATATAACCAGTCGAAAAGTCAATATAGTCACGTGGTACTAAAACCCGCCATACTTATCGACCTTAGACTATGACGTCACTCCCTAACTTAACGCTTATAATGTAGGAAGCGTTTATGAATATTTGAGTTATCTCGTAAAATAATATTCTTGTCCATGTACCTTATAAGAAAACGTTCAGAATTCAATGACAAAACGAAATCTAATAAGTTTTATGTTATTAGTATAACTTTATTTTTAGCATATTTTGTGACCCCGAAAACCCCGAAAAAAAATTAAGGTTTTTATGTGATTTCTATGGTATAAAAGCAAAGTCACTCCAATCTAAGTTAGATGCAAGTTCCCCATTCGGAGTAATGATCTGAATTATCCTCCCCATAAATGATATTGACTTGTGAACCCTACCGCGCTCTAGGTATATGCAAAACAACAATTTACATTGATTGATTCGGACCCTCCAATCAACAGCGTTTTAGTACACTTGGCGGCAAACTGAGTTACGCCTCGTTTTGGCCAGTCCACCGATTCGAAGTCGCTCACCGTGCTATGGAACGGGCTACACTCGGAGTCTCTTTGATGGATTACAGCAGAATTGAGACGATTCGCCAACGAACTAAGGTGATTTACATAGCCTATGGGACTAGCGAGTTGAAATGGCAGTGGGCTGGCACATCTGCTGAAGAAACGATAGTCGATGGTGTACAGTGGTTCTCGATTGGAGACAACGTACTGGCAAAGGCAACTTAGGGGGTCCAACAGCTCGCTGGACCGATGATCTGAGGCAGATTGCTGGCAGTGGCTGGATGAGGATAGCTGATGACGGAAAGAAGTTCGTGCCTTGGCGGAGGCCTATGTCCAGCAGTACGAATGAGTCCGGACCGATTGATTGGCTAAATTGGTAGGGCTGATTACCCCTCTAGGCTACGGTTTAGGTGAGCAGGTATAGCGTAATTAGATTTTAAAATTCATTCTGCAGCGTTAGTAATGTGAGAGGTATTATTTGCCAGATAACATTTTATGTTTTTTTTTATTCTTTATTACGCAAGAGATACATTTGCACAAAGGCGAGCTTAATACCAAAAAGGATTTTGTTCCAGCTAATCATGGAAATCATTAGTATCAAAATATTTCAGGAAATGTTCAAGTGGTAGGAAGTACCTACCGTAACGTCGAAAATTGTTTTGTAATACATAAGTACCTACTTACACACATGCATTAACTCACGCTCGTATCCCAGAGCAGGGACTGCCACTTGCCACTATCCTGACAGATCACTTTCACTTCCTCAACATTAATTAATCGTTGCATGCACGCACGCCGGTTTCGGGTACTTTCGGGCACTTTGATTTGTTTTCTACAAGAATTTGGTCTAATTTTTAAAGTCTAGCGTTCGATATGCGTTAACAACTTAAACAACAATTTTAGTTCGCCGGCGCCGACCATAATTGCTTGAATAACAGTTATTTTCAATTTTTATTACTTTTCGTCCTGGTATTGTTTGTTTATTCTTAAGTGAAGTAATTTTGGGAGACAATATTTTTTTCTGACGCAATCTGATGTCCAGATTAATAAGATATTATATTCTTTATTGCACTAATCCGTGCTAAGGACAATTTTAAAAACCTATTTAGAGGCAAAAAATTCCACCCATGCCGGGACTTGAACCCGCGACCCCAGGCTAACCATGCCAGCGCTCTCCCAACTGAGCTAAGGGCAAATGCAGGCATCGGCGAAATTTTGAACCTCTTTACAAACTTATCTGTATTACGTACAAGCAGCGACATCTGGAAGAAGGAATTTACATCACTTGCAGCCCCGAGAACCCACTACTCACTAGGTTCTTAATATTGATTAATAATACAGTTATAATAATACGGTTTTCATCAAAAACTTTGGAATTACGGGAGTTACCAGATTTTTATCAACATCGACAATTTAAAAAGTACCCGAAACCGGTGTTCGTGCATGCGAGGACTGTTGATGAAGAGAAAGAGGTTTACTAGGATCGTGGCAAGTGGCAAGCCCAGATCTCTGCGGGTTACAGGCGTGAGTTTCATCATCATCATCATCGGCCTACGCTTGTCCACTGCTGGACATAGGCCCTCCTATTGCACGCCACTGTGTACGGCCCTCGGCTACTCTCATCCAGCTCTTGCCAGCCGCCCTGCGTAGATCATCACTCCACCGAGTCTGAGGACATCCTACACTACGTTTACCGATCCGCGGTCTCCACTCAAGAACACGTTTACCCCATCGGTTATCACTTCTTCGGGTGATGTGGCCGGCCCACTGCCACTTCAGCATGCAGGCGTGAGTTTATGTAATGTAATAATGTAGCGATTCGCAAGTGCGTCCGAGTGTACCGTCAAATAAACGTATTTGATTAAACACCACGGAGGGGCAGCCCTGCGCAATTTGCCGCCAAATTCAGCGGAGTCGCGACATCAAAGCGTGCTAGCAACTCACCGTAGGCCGCTGTGGCCTCGTGGGCCTTTGAAGATAGAACCTTAGCCATAACAAAAAAAATAAGATGAGAATATATTCTCCTAAGTCTATGCGACAACGGAACTACAGCCGCGACGCGACCAAATATTCGTCATAAAACATTGTGTAGTTCCGCTTACTGATGTAATCCATCAATCAGCCCGTTCTCGTCCACTGCTAGATATAGGCCCAAAGGCTCGCCACTTCTTTCGGCCATCCTCGTCCAGCACTGCCAGATCGTCGGTCTAGCGGGCTGGTGGGCGTCCTAAATTGTGTTTGCCAATTCGTGGTCTCCACTCGAGAACCTTTGCACCCCATTGACCGTTCTTCGGCACAGGTGACCAGCCCACGGCCACTTGATTTTGATAATCTTATAGGCTATTGATTTAAAATAAGAGTATAAACCGGCCAAGTGCGAGTTGGACTCGCTCACGAAGGGTTCCGTACCGTTATCTACGCAACATTAGACACAAAGATCGAGAAAATGTTGTATTGGAGCCCCCTTAAATATTAGATTAGATTAAAACACTTTATTGTACGCACCAGAAAACAAAATATATATAAATATTTGTAATAACTAAATACTTATTTTATTTCAATTCAATCATTTATTTTTAAAGCGAATATAGAAATGAATATGCTGTGAATATTTCAAGCGTTTACCTGTTGCCGTTATTCATATCGAGCAAAAATGGCAAAAAAAAATGCGTTTGCTGTAGGGGAGCCCGCCTTAAATATTTATTTTATTCTGTTTTTAGTATTTGTTATAGCGGCAACAGAAATACATCATCTGTGTAAATTTAAATTGCCTAGCTATCACGGTTCATGAGATACAGCCTGGTGACAGACAGCCAGACAGATAGACGTACAGTGAAGTATTAGTAATATTGTCCGGTTTGGCACTCTTCGGTTACGGAACCCTAATAAAAAGGTCACCAGCAGAATCGTTTGTACTGTCAGTCACCATGCTAGTTCCTGATTGTGGTAGCCATGTACAGGCTAACACCCACATGTACTCGAGTTATACTTTTTAGACTTTTGCTCGTTTTCTGGTAGAGTTAGGAAAACGTGGGGTGGGTCCAAACTCAACCTGTAACAAAGCCCCGATTAGTCGATGGGTCCAAACCCCTTTAATAGACAGTGTTACCATACGTCTATTGATTTTACCTGCATCCAGTTCATGCGTGGATTGCCCATTTCATCTCATCCGAATGAGGGGGATTAAGGCTTAACCGTTTCGGGATTAAAGGCCTTATTTCAGGCCCCGTTGAAGCCAGTTTTGCGTGCAGGTGGCTTTGTTTTTCTGGGTGTTTTGGTTGGGTCTGTTTGCCTGCGACCGGGTAGCGTTAAGCTTTGAGTGGTCTTTGCTAAATTTGCTCGGTGTATTTGGCTACTTTTTTAAGCAATGCATTAGCATACCTATTAAGGTATTGCCCAAAAAATATCTAAGTACACCGAGCGGCAGTAGCGCGGTTAATAGAGCAATTGCCTCGCATTCAAGAGGTCGTAAGTAACTGACAATTGTTAATAGTAACTGGAGACAGGCTCGAACCGGCGTCTTCTGGTTTCGGGGCCGCCCGATTTACAACCTTGGAGATGTTGGCGAAATTTACCATCGTATTCTAATGACATTTTAGCAGTTTTTCACTGCCTAAAAACACGGCTAAAATAAGGTTTTCTAAAAATTAAACCAAGCTACATCGATTTATCGTCCCCGAAACCCTCTGTATACTAAATTTCATGAAAATCGTTGGAGCCGTTTCCGAGATTCAGATTATAAATTACAAGATCATACAAGAATTGCTCGTTCAAAGGTATTATAGATGTAGTAGCAATACGTAAACTCTCATTTATTTTTTTTCATACTTTATTCCACACGTAAAAACACACAGAAAACACAAATTCACAAAATAAAAAGTGTCATGGTGAGTTTATTTCAAAAGAAATCTCTTTCAGCCAAACCTTGATGTGGTGATACGAACATTATAAACGAGCTGGAAAATGTACAATAATAATTATTATATATTAATCCAACACAATCATACATACTATGCATCAATTGGGAATAATCATTGGATATTTATTCTCTTTGGCTTTTTGTTTTTTTTTTCCATGGATTTTCAAAAAGACCGGTTGGAAGCGGCTTGCATTTTAAACTTTATTATTTTATTTTCAACTTTACAGCATCAAAAAATTGCCACGACCATGAGTCCAAATGATCACTAGATATGGTTTTATTTGAGCTTTACTGAGTTTTGGATAATAAAAAAATATACCAAAATGTCTATCACTGAATGTGTTAGTGACGTGTCAAAATTCTATTAATAGGATTTTGGTTTCTGTAATTTCAAAAATGCCTACTTTTCCCCCAACTATTATAATGTATTTTTTGTTTGTGGTGTGTACAATAAAGAGGACTAATCTCGCAGCGCAATAAGTCCCATACGAGTCCGTGCGCTGTCAAAACGCGGCCTTAAACCTGCACATCGCCGGCCCGTTGTAATATGAATAGTCCTTTAAAAAAACCTTTTACCTTTGCATCTACGCAGTGAGATGATTTATACAGTGGCACCTTCACTCACACTAGATGGGTGAAGGGAACGCTCGGACACTGCTGCGCCTGGGACATTGTTTTTTACATGAAGTAGGCTTGCGCAGCATCTATAACGACATCCTGACAGCTATATTCTACCAGTACATTCGATAACCGTACATTCGGTTGCAAAAGGTAGCCAGCCAGTGTAACTCGGATATCCCTTTTCGTTCCAAACTAGTTCTTGTGGACTACGAAATAAGAGCAGTGAGGTAACTGCATCTGTTATAGACACTACCCCCACAAGGCGCAATTATGTGTATCAAGCGGAGAATTCCAACTAACGTAGGCCTATGGACCGCAACAAGGATCAATAGGGTTAAGATATATTGAGGACTTGGAGTGGGTACTGACTGATATCGCAACCCATGTAGGGTTGCATCAAAGGCGATTCTCCCACTGGCAACGCGTCCCGCCGCGGTGCGCGGAGCGGCGAATAACGAGTGCGGCGGCGGAATTCGCGTCACCTGGGGGTTTGATTCGCTTCTCCGCGCGGAGTAGCGGCACAGTATAATGAACACCAGTAGGCAATGTTGGCCGTCCGCTGGAATTAACTACCTACGCTCGCTCGATCGGAGTAGGCGCGAAGGGTTGACGCGCTTGTGTTTCGAACTCGATACTGCCACATTTAAATATTGTCGTCCCATTTACTAGGTCTTTCGAGAGTTGTAAGTAGTTATTTATATTATGTGCTTGTTTAGTATGAATTCTTATAAGTTGATACGAAATAGTATGTCTAGCTTCTACTCACAATGTAACAGAAAGATGAAGTTTGTAATACATTCTCAGGGAAAAAAGAGCAGGTAATTTTAAAAAAAAGTTAACTCTGGTCTTGATACTGTCGACTTTAGACACCCGTACACCGAGCAATATAGTCGACTTGATTTCAACATTTTCGTCTAGCTAACCGATCCGACGCGTCGCCCTTTTGCACTCACGCGCGGTGAACACCGGTCTGCAGTGTGCCTGAATATCACCGAGATCTCGCGTTTCGTAGTTATGTATATTTTATATGCGCGTTTTGGACGTTAGTAGAAAGATTGGTAACTGATTCACCTGGTTGTGCAATAAAGTGTTCTCTATCTATCTTATTTAAACTGTGGTGGCGGTGTATGACGGCCCGCGGCAAATATTAACTTCGCAGCGGCGGCCGTGTATTATACTCCCCCGTGGTATGTCCCGCGCTTCCGTGCGGTTTGGCGGAATTCGCGCGCGGACCGCGCTTCCGCGCGGTGACGCGTCGGCCGTGTGTTGTCCTAGGCGTATTTTCTAAACCAACTGATATACTTGCGTACAATTTAAAAATCCTAAATAATACAGTGTCATAATCGTCTAAGACAGTAGCAGTGGCCATCACACGAGGTCGAGCCTAAGCAGGAACAAGCAAAGCAAATGGAAACAACCGCATCCAAATCTTCAATTACCAATCCTTGTCGATAGCTTGATTGTGCAGCGACCCTAACACCAATGAACAAGTATGCAGAATGTAAGACGAATAGTCTTGCTCGACAGCTACTGAAGTTTTTTGGAACTTCATATCCTACTAATATTATAAATGTGAAAGTTTATTAAAGTTGATTTTTATCATCTACGTCTATTTTATCTTAGGCATGTTGTATAATTTATGGCAAGTGGCGGTCCCTGGTCTCTGCCTACCCCTCTGGGATACCCCTCTGGGAAGAGAAAACATTTTTAGCTTCCAGCTACACTGCTGATACAGATACATGAGCGGTGGAAGCGGGGCAGTACAACGCGCCGGCTTTTCTTTCCGGAGGTCGTGGATTCGAATCCCGGCATGTACCTGACTTAGTTTTCTATACGTAGGTGCATTTGTGAAGTTATAATAGCAATACCACTCGCTAACTGTGAAGGAAATCATCGTGAGGAAACCTGAGTGTCTGAGGTGTTCACATACCTTGGCGATTGAAATTGCCAATCCGCGGTGGGCACGCGTGGTGATTAAGCTCATACTCTCTCTCTTTCTAAGAGGTCTGTGCCCTACAGTGGGACGTATATAACTGAGGCTGAATACAAGATACAAGATACTGCCATAACGGATTTTAGTTATTTATTAACCTGGTTTCGTTTCCGAGTGCTGCACGTCAGCGCTTTACTGGGTACTGACGGAAGACCAGCGCTGGAGTGGTCTGCCTCTTCAGCATATGCTGAGTCAGAGCCCCTTTGCATTTGCCACACCCACAAATCGTTTTCTCGTATTCTGTTGTTTTGCCTGTGCTTGCATTTTTGTGCTCTCTGTTTGTCTCAATGTTGTAAAATTGTGCTCTGTTTTCTCTTGTGCAACTATTTCTTGTATTTAAATTGTTGTATATGTGTGTGTACGCAGATGCAAATAAATGTTTTATCTATCTATCTACCATTCGACTTTAATTTTGTTTTCACTAAAAACCATGACTTAGTTTGAGCTATTGTGTTAAATGTCCCGACTTCCGTTTCCCGACGCCCGCAGCATTAAAAAACCAAAAAATTAATATTCCCTCGCAATAGGAATCACGAAAAGTTTGTGTGTCGGTACATTAAAAACATAAGCCTGGCGCGATTATGCTCCCTAGTCCTTGGATTTACCCATGCACCCCTTCACGCCAAGACCCTGGGGACTGGGCAGAGAGTAGTTAGAATACAGATGCGACACTGAAAATTACTTTGCTTAACAAAGTAGAATCTGAAGAGACGTGCTAACACTTAGATCTTTATTCTTCATAATAAATATAAAATAAACAATACAAGCTGTATACCTGTAGGGCACATGCCTTCTCTCATAGAGAGAGAGAGAATGGGGCTTAATTGCCACGCGTGCCCACCGCTGATTGGCAATTTCAAGCGCAGAGTGAATACCTCTTTGGCATTCTTCATAGTAATCCATGGTAAGTTCATTACCTCAATCATTAAAATTTCATTGGTCTTTTCTGAAATTAATTAAGGTCTATGAGAGAGTATATGGAATGAATATTTTATTTTATTTACTTGGCGTTCTCGTAAAGTAAATTATTTGTTCTTTTTAACATTAGAGGTACTGTCTCATACGTCTGTCAAGTAACTAATCTTTGTCACCACAAACCCAACAATTCTAACTGAGCAATAACGTAGTAGCAGGGAATATTAATCGCTTTGCTGCAAACCCGTAAGGTCGAGAATCGATCAACAGGCACTTCCTAGACGTGTAATCAGTATGCGCCGCGAATGCTTCGTAGACACATCTGATTGGTTGAGCATTTACGGGGTTCGCAAGCCGAGCCTACCTCTGGTTTTTATCCGACTGCGAAAGCAAAGGAGAGTTAGAGTTTTTTGCGTGTACGTATGTCCGTGTATGTCACTTCATTCAACTTTAATCTGGGTGTAAACAAGTGTTTTTTAGGGTTCCGTACCCAAAGGGTAAAAACGGGACCCTATTACTAAGACTTTGCTGTCTGTCTGTCCGTCCGTCCGTCCGTCTGTCTGTCTGTCACCAGGCTGTATCTCAAGAACCGTGATAGCTAGAGAGTTGAAATTTTCACAGATTATGTATTTCTGTTGCCGCTGTAACAAATACTAAAAACATAATAAAATAATTATTTAAGGGGGGATCCCATACAACAAACGTGATGTTTTTGCCGTTTTTTTATCTTTGTGTCTAATGTTGTATAGATAATGGTACGGAACCCTTAGTGCGCGAGTCCGACTCGCACTTGGCTGGTTTTTTTTTTAATTATCAAAGTCAAGAAATCTGTAATAGGGGTATATATTTCAAACAAACAGGCATTATTTATTTGATAGGCATTAGTTATTTCAACGATTTCTATTAGCGGTTCTTTTACATAATCATTATCATCAGTTACTATTATCCCTCATCAGGGACGTGGGGCTCTCAAAACAGATTTCCATAGCGGACGATTTTGTGCCTTCAATTCAAGCTCGTCCATATTGGTCCTGCTGGACTGAGTGTCTCCATGTAGTTTTAGGACGTCCTCTTTTTCTCGTCAAGGTGGGGCACCATTTCAGAGCATCTTCTTTTGGATTGTGGCAAGTGGCAGGCCCTGGGCTCTGCCTACCCCTCCGGAATACAGGCAAGAGTTTTATGTTATATTATGTTTAGTAAATAACTCGTCAACTATGGCTATATGACTTCATTTCAAAATGTTGAACACTAGCTGTCATATTGTTGGTAAAATGTCACTGAAAATATGAGATAAGAATATTCTTTACTGTATACCGGAAAAAAATGTCACAGAAACAGCAGTGACAAAAGAAAAGAACATTTGGCGGCCCTAGTGAAGTGTCAAATAAAAAATATGCTAGGTGAAAACACAATCCCGATACGAAAATATCTTTAAAAATATCTTTGTAAGTGTTGAATTTTCAACCTTAGCTTTTTGGACCAAACTTTCTTACAAGAAACAGAATGATAATTAAGTAGCATTAAGCTGCCTTTTGATTATGTAAAAACTCTGTAAATGCAATAAAGAATTTTAATAATTATTATCAACTTACAGGAAACCACCTGATGAGATTTAAAATTCAACAGTCTCGTCCAGGCCTTGTCTAAGACATTTTAGCAGTTGGATTTTTTGATTTTATAAGTTTTGTTTATCAAATTCCATTTTGGTGACTGCTTGAGACATCTTAGATTAGAATTAATTTATTTTACGGTGGTTCTTTAGTCTTGAGTGACAAAACGGTTGGGGATTGTAGGTCTTAGCACTGACTCATCAGTCAGCTTTCGTTTGTAGGTTTAATTCTAATGGGATATTGTGAACTATATAAATATTATATAATTATGTAATTCCTGGTGTACATACAATAAAGAATATTCTATCTATCTATTATAAACTTCATTGGCATGCATTTCAGATTGCCCAGTGCAGGGGTAAATGAACATGCTCAATGTTAAGCCTTAAATTGGATTAAGTTGAACTTTGTGTGCATTTGAATATATCGTACAAAGTTGTATAGTATAAATTATACAGAATAATTTTCATTTCTAAGATTTTGTACGACATAAATAAATAGCATATATACAAACTTTCACAATTATAATATTTTTGGGTTTCAGAATCTCAGCAAGTTATTCGTTATTCCAGTCGGATGCTTTATGAATCCCAGGGATCTAAAATTCCACTTCAATATTTTTTTCTGTTGTTCTAAGTTTGTCCATTTCATCATCAGCCGTTTGACGTCCACCGCAGGACATAGGCCTCCTTCGTAGTTTTCATAACCATGAAGGGTTTTGCCATAATCGCCATGCTTGGCAGGCGGGTTGGCGATCGCAGTATGTGGTTGAAATCTCAGGAAGACGCTGCTGCCCGTCTCGTGGTAATTAATTTCTTTAGTCGCCTTCTACGACATCCACGGAGGGAAATGAAGTTTGTCCATTTTCTGTGCCAAAACTGCCAAAAAAAAACTCAGGGTCAAAATTTGAAATCAAATAAAAAGCCTTCAAATCACTTTTTTTGTAACAATAGTGAATCTTGAGAGGTGACAATTACACCTCCGGGAATCGATCACGCTGCCCTCACGTCCCGAGCCGCTTCCCAACTAGACAGTTCCCTAACCCAATCATAGGTCGCTCACCCCGGCTGGAGACTTTTGACAACTACCCCAGCATTGAGTTATGGTCGCTATAATTGATTTATATGACCCTTGTTAGATGGAATCTAACTGATTAAAACTTAGGAACATTCTCCTCATCCGTTAGTTTGGGCTTTTATCGAGGTTCTGGGATCGAAAACATCGTGAGGAAACCTGAGTGTCACGAAATCACATACCTCAGCGCTTCAAACCCATAATCCACGGTGGGCACGTGGCAAAAATAAAAGACCTGTGCCCTGCAGTGGGGCTTATTACCTGTCACAATATCCTTATATTGTCTTCTAATATATAAAAATCTTGTGACACAGTGTCTGTTATCGAACTCCTCCGTTTTTTATGATTTTTTTTTTGTATATTTGGTAGGTCTGAGAATAAGTCATAGGCTAATTAATATGGCAAAACAACGTTTGCCGGGTCAGCTAGTAATACATAAAAATCTCGTGTCACTGAGTTCGGTATCAAAACTATCTAATAATGTCAACGGTGATTAGTCCACCGAACAGTAGAACCTCCTATTTAAGAGTTTATAAAAGGATTTTATTACACTTTTCATAGGCTGCCTTAACAAGATTTTAAATCACGGTGTATAACCAGAAAAGGTAGATAAACCCTCTCCCTTTGATCCCCATAGGGCTTACAGATGTCACATTATTCTACATAGTGCGAATTAACTCTTATGGATCCACGATGCTAAGTCAGACCACTTATCCAAATTTGCCTTCCGCATAAGTTACTCAAAATCTGTTTATGCAATGGTTTCCTTCTATACCTTCGCATTTAGGGTCCGCCGGCTGCGTCTGATGACATATATTATTATGAAAAATTATGGAATAGCAGAAAGTCCACTTTGGGGGCTGAACCCATATCCTCTGCACCTACTGGTACCCAGTATCTGCAAGGCTTAGCCCATCGCGATCCTATCGAATATCGTCCATCGTTCATATCTATGTAGAAACTTACGGCTTTGTCCAGCAATCCAATTATAAGTTCACAGCACTTTTCACGGTAACAAATAAATCACTTCAATTCGTGATTCTTCCAAAGCGGATACCGTATTGTTCCATATCAGTATCTTGGCACAATATCACTTAGCGATCAAGATATGAGTTATCACAATTAATTAAGATTACCTTCCTTTTTTCCTTAGCCTCGCTGCTGGGCCAAGACGTCCCATCTCTTCCTATCCCCAGCCACCTCGCACCATTCCGGCAACAATGAATTTAGGTCTTCCCGCCATCTTCACCTTGGTCTGCCACGACGTCTGTGTCCATTTTGCGGAATCTACCAAAGTTGTCAAAACGATTATTCAATATTGAAGCATCCTTGAATGTAAATGCGGTTTTGTGGTCAGTTGAGGATATTCTGTACACCAGTCGTCGTCCATTTGATTAATTATATTGGAGCTACGAGTATCTGAATGGGGCTAGTTTTGATACCGATTCAAGTGAATGAATGGTGTGACCAACTATTTTAATTAACTTGATCAAACCGGGAGTGCCATTTGGAATGGGCTTTCTGTCATTTTGGTAATTCGTTTTTGGTTTGATGATTTGTACCCTGCTGAGGACACCGTCTGTCTTTGTCCAAGGAAATGAGTTTTCTGTCGAGAAATCACCATTCATATCAAACCTTTTCACAAACACAAAATACCATTGCAGAAGTTATTAGCACCCGACTTGAAAAACTAGGTGTATTATAAGTTTAATGCTTATGTCCGTCTCCGTGTGTGTGTTGTGTGTATCTGTCTATGACATCATAGGTCCCAAACGTATGGACCGAATCCAACGCGGTTTTTTTGTTGTTTTTTTTGGCATTAAGTGTGGCCATCAGTCTTTTTTTCAACTTTAAGACCTTACAGGTTAGTTTATTATTTAACAGAGGGTATTGACTGATTGGCGCTCTCTCTTTCCGCCCTACATTACTGGACAGTACTGCAGATAAGTCTTTACATGTATTTTAATATTTATTTACATTGTCTCTCGTAACGTCACAAACGCCTATGGAAACAGCCACATTTCCCCACACATTAATAGCAGCCAAAATGACATTGAAATCATTAATACTGTCAAACAAAGGGGCATCCATTCCTACGATATCTACTAATGCCGGCGGGTCCCTCAAATTAATGACCAATACTGAGCTAGTGTCAAAGTAATGACGTCACAGCCCAGTCGCTCGGAACTGATAGCGGGAAATAGCCCCAGCCCTCGCCACTTTAATTCCAACGGCCCAAGCTATAAGGTTGGAATTCAATTGCGTCCGTGCCAAAAGACATTTCGCAGGGCTTTCCAATTGATCAGGCCGCAAGAAAGCAATCTCCTTTGTTGATTCTTTTCGTAGATGTCTCCTCGAAGTGGGATTTGCATTTACTTGAGTGTGTATCAGAGGGGACATTTGCTTACCTTTGCATCGGGGACTAGAATCGGAGACTCATTCGGATTTTAGTGCTACGCATTCTATTTGATTCGACGGGCGGTTTTTTTGTGGGGCCGTGTTATTAGAGTTTTGGGGGTGTTCGTCTGTTTGTACAAAGGATTTTTTAAACTGCTTTCTTTAAAAGCTTATCGATTTTAAGCGGACTTGGGTAGAGTACGATATTCTGTATCTAATATTATATACAATTTCGTGTCACAGTGTTAGCTATCCAACTTCCCCGAAACGGTTTCACCGATTTTCAGGAAATTTTTTGTTTATAGTTGATTGGTCTGAGAATAGGTTTCCGTGTGGTGCCGGATTAAGAATAGCGTCACTCCATTTCGTCCCGTGGATGTCGTAGGAGGTGACTAAGAAAATCAATTATAAGGAGACGGGCAGCAGCGTCATCTTGAGATTCCAACCGCATACTGCGATCGCCAACCCGCCTGCCAAGTGTGGCAATTATGGCAAAACCCCTCATGGTTATGAAAACCATGAAGGAGGCCTGTGCCCCGCAGTAGGCGTCAAATGGCTGATGATGATGATGATGATTATGATGAGAATAGGTCGTAGGCCAGTTATTAATGGCTGGAAATGTTCTACTCTGGGATGTCCTTGCCTGGTTACCACAGCACAGGGTAGCCTAGTTTGGGACCAGAACAGCTGATCGTGTAGCGTGGAAGTATAAATCTCCAAGTTTTAGGTCATGACTCAAATCTACAGTCCCTTGAAGCTGTGAAAAAATCAAACTTCAACTAAGACAACTTTAAAAAAAAGTTACGGCCGTTTATGCCACAAAAAACGTATATTTCGACACTCTAGGGAATCAAAATTCATAGGGTACTTTCCGTTGACCTAGAACTTTGAAATTTAAGAAGTCTATCTGAAACTATACATGTGTATTTAACCGTTAAAAATTGTCTTTGAAGTTCGGGAAAAGCTCGGAAAAACTGTGAGACTACAAATCTGTACGGAATCCTCGGTGAGCGAGTCCGACTCGCACTTGTCCCGTTTTTCTTGTTGCATTTTATTTTACAGTTCATACTGTGATAGTTCGATCTACATTGCAAAGTCGATTAACAACTAGGAAGACTCGGCGACGCAATATACATTGAATTGTCAAGATGATGATGATGATTCTTTCCGACCGGGTTCAGTCACGGCGAGTGATACGGCTGGGGAGAGCGTCGGTCATGTGCTCTGATATAGCTGATGTAGCCTTTCTTGGCTTTAAAGGCGATGCTCCGACTACGAGTAAGTTTCCCGTTTGAGTAGTGGTATTTTACGGCAGCTGGTGGTCTACATCTGATTTCATCACGTCTGGCGTCAAGGTGTTAGTTTCAACTATACGTCGCCACACGGCTCGGTCTTCTGCCTTCTCTTCCCATGTCGAGTGGTCAATTTCGCATAGTTTCATGTGGCGTTTCTGCACGTCTTTAAACCTAAGGAACTGCCCGCCTCTCTTGCTTTTCCCATAGAATAAACTACGAGTTGAAGTTTTATGAAACGCGGCCCTGGAAGGTTTGATACGTACGAGCGAAAATGAAATTAAATCGACACGTTCAGACAGTTGTCATTGCATAATTCACTAACAGAATCTAGGCCAGGAGTCGATCAGCACACAAAAGTTCCATCTAACCAACATGATTCGGCCGCCATCTTGTTTGTTTACTAAATTCAAGTGACGTTGAGGGCTTGACATCGCTCCAATGAGAGTGATTGAATCGAATCGGTACGAAATTGATTGATTACTCTAGTCTGCTGTACTGTCGACAATACATCAACCTTGACATTTTAGTTGCAAATTCGCCCGTCACGTAACGGTATAGTGTGCACGGATGTAAAACTGTATTTGCTGTCGACTGTACACTTCGGTGATCGGTTTAGTAACGGAGTTCAATGTGATGGAGGGCTTAGGAATAGGAAAAAGCAGAAATAAGTCCCGGAAAACCGTCTTAAAATAAAATGACTTAAAATGCACTGGTTTAAAATGCAATGATTAGTTTTTTTCTAAACCAGCCATATGCAAGTTCATATTTTTTATATAATGCTTTGTGGTGTCATTGCCTGACATTGACATAGCACAGGTTATCCTAGTTTGGGACCAGGATATTAAGTGATAGTTAGTGTGGGGAAGTTATTTACATATTTATAATCCTTTCAAAAAAGGAAACCATTATGGTACACACTTAGCATATCCCAATACGTCGTCTGTTACGAAAACCTCTCTCGGCTCTCGGTAACTGCACCAAAAACCGACATTTTACATTAAAAATACCGAGTATTTCGTAAAGAAAAAGCAGGGTATGATGCAGGAATAACATAGGGTTTTATGTGTGAGGTGTACCGAGCCACTGTGTCCTAATTGAGCTGTCCTAAGCCGAGCGTTGGCCCGTTCATCATAAATAGATTGAATTTTATATCAGGGGTTGAAAACAATAAAAATAAATTGCTCGCAGCTTCCAGTGCCGCCAGTTCGGTGAAATATAACTAGTAGGACAATGTCGTGCGGTTGGGATGACGTTTGGAATTGATGCAGAACTGTTTTTTTTTTCAGGGATCCGTACCTCAAAAGGGAAAATTTTTAAATAAAAAATAAAAACCGACGTCGAAATACTCCAGCACTAAAAAGTTAGAAATAATTTAAATAATTAGAAGTATGTATAAATGTAGATATTATAGAAGTATAATTTGGAGTCGGTGCCCGTATATTTTGGGCTTATACTTCTAATTATTTAAATTATTTCTAACTTTTTATTGCTGTAGTGTTTCAAAGTCGGTTTTTAGTTAAAAAAAATTTTTTCAATTTGTAGTGGGGGAGCGGGAGAAAAATAAAGAAGACCTTTATAACCATAATTTACCCTACCTTATTCGTTGCATTAAAATTTGACGTTCTCCATTTACATCTCCTAAAGTCTTCACCAGAAATTCACCAAATTACCTTGGGACTACTTTTACGCTATTTTATGAAACATACGGATACTACTAAAGGATGGCCCCCATTAGTCCTTATTTACTGCTGTCCATTGAAGAGTTCCGTTCTCCATCTCTGAAAGTCTTCATCAGATTAAAATGGGACTAATGGGACGTTATTTATATTTGAACAAAAAAATTTTGTCGAATTCGGTTAAGTTTTGACGGAGTTATGGAGGAACATAGCCAAAAACAAAATATACGCGTCGAATTGATAACCTCCTCCTTTTTTGAAGTTGGTTAAAATGGAATCCTTACGGCGATTTATGATATCTATTGTTTACTCATAAATCGCCGTCTTTACTCTTAGGATCTCCTTATTGTTCTCTATCTATCTTACAAAATAGTGCAAAAGAAATATATCAATCATTTTATGGTAGTGTTTTAATTTGTTGTAGTGTAACAATGATTTTGAGTTAACAGAATTTAAATTTCACTTAATTTTTTTTTTTAAATTCCGTGTTCCGACTTTATTTAAATAAGATATTCACTTCAAGTTAAGAAACAGCTATCTTTTCTCAAAGAGGGACATATTCCTTAAAATCTTTTTGATAATATCTTTAAGACCTATAGCGTTGCCTGTCTCTTTCTCAAATTTCAAAACCCCTTTTGTAAAAATGTCTTAAAAATACATCGCATTGCGTGTTTACTGTAAGATAAGATAAGAATATTCTTTATTGCACACAAGAAGCGAGACATAACAAAACGTTAAAGCAAATATCCATAAACATATTCCGCAACTATCAAATTCATCCTCTAACTCCAGCCCGACCTCCTGCGCAAAGTCTCCACTCTCTCAGAAGTGGTAAAGCACGCAATTTTCTACTGTCAACCCCATACAGGGTACAAAGCGGCATTTGGCTACCAAACTGTAATGGCACAATAAATAGTTGCCAGCCCCTGCCCATCTGTCACTTAACTAGTAAAATATACAGACGTCATTCAACGTCCTACGCGAAAAATCGCAGAATGGTTGGGCACCCCTGTCTGCCCGCTGTGAGACAACGTAATTTGGCTTTTAACACAATGGTGTTCTGGTTGATATTCGGGTGAATGGCAAGCGGAATAAATTTAAATATTTGTTAAGTTAAAATGTTACTCATGTAGCCGGAAATACAGTCCAAATTGCGCGGCACAGCATTTTGTTTCTTGAAATCGGCCGTTCTTCACTTTAAAACATACTTTATAGTGTGCGATTTACGGTGCAAAATGTTGTTGGGATTGTTCAGGGGTGGGTTTGGGGTTATTTAACTTTGAAGTTGTTCAAAAGACCCCTGATTTGGGATTTTGGTGGATTTCTTTTTGTATTAAAGTGCCGCGTGGTCTTAATGATAATGCATTAGGGCTATTCTCCAGTACGATGGTGCCTTAATAGTTTTTTTTTAATTGACCCTTGGATTGCAGCCAGTCAGTCTTTGAAGTGTATTAATATTGGCATTTGGGCTTGCTTTGGTTTTAATAATGGGATGCCGTATGTTCGAAATTCAAATTTTTTGTAACTGTTCGCATTACTAATTATTTGTTTTTTTTTTATTACAGGTACTTTTTGGTGTTTTGCCTCCAACGTGGTTTTCTATTGACAGAAGACGACGAAAAGCAAGTAAATTTATTATACTAGGTATGCCCGCGACTACGTTCGCGTGGGATTAAGATTTAGAGTAGCCTATCTCGTTCCTCAGGATGTGATCTATTTATATTCCAAAATTTATCAAAATTTAGTAAGTGGTTTAGGCGTGAAACGAAACAGACGGAGTGGCTTTCGTTTCTATTTAGTTTAGATTTGGATGAATGAAATTAATAACACAACAACATGGAAAGTATTCCTTGGTAATGCAAAGATAAATCATGGAATTACATAAATAGTCCTTGGTTCTTTCTAAGTTTCATGGTCTACGAGTGGAGGGTTTGATAGTGAGTCCTGGATTTTGATATGAGTTTTTGTAGTGAATATGACATAAATGGTGTTTAAATATAACTTTTGATTGCATTGACTAAGAAGCTTGAATATTGTACGGAAATGCGCTGACGGACGTATTGAGTATTAATTTCAAGTTGATTCCACCCATTCCTGAGAAAAAAAAATCACAGACGGACAGAAAAAAATCTGATCCTACAAGGGTTCCGTTTTCTCTTTTCAGTACGGAACCCTAAAAAAGCAAGTGGAAGCCCTAGCCACTGACACTTCATCAGACGCCACAAAACACCACCGCTACATGCAGATAGCAAAAATAAAACTAGAAGGACTGCCTTAAGTAATAATTTGTTCCTTTTCTTTACATTTCAATTAATTATTCAGCTTTTGTCTGAATGCAAACCAAAATAAATAATTAAATACTAGCACAGTCAAGAAATTAAGAATAGAGGTCGATATTTCTTGCCTTCGTGTAATAAATAAATGTCCTAGGACGAGCAAACAACTTGGTAGACAATATTGCTTCCCGTATTTGAACGGCATCTTTGTTATATTCTTTTTATTGCACTAACCCGCGCTGTGGACAATTTGTAAACACCTATTTAGAGGCTAACTCCACCCATGCCGAAACAGTTTGTTTAATTTTAGACCAAAGAAACCTATGAAAAACCCGACACTTCTCTGTACTTCTGGCTGTATCGATTCTTAGGCATGTACCTACAGGATGATTTATACGGAACACTCAAGGTGCGAATCCGATTTACATAAATTGTACATTCAAATTACGAGGCGGCTATTCCTGTACCTGTGGCTCTTTTCAGCTAGGGGAACGGGCTCTAAGACCGATTCACACTTCGGTGGGTCATGTAGCTGGCAAACTCCTTGAGTTTTCAGCTAGGGGAACGGGCTCTAAGACCGATTCACACTTCGGTGGGTCATGTAGCTTTCAAACTCCTTGAGTTTTCAGCTGGGGGAACGGGCTCTAAGACCGATTCACACTTCGGTGGGTCATGTAGCTTTCAAACTCCTTGAGTTTTCAGCTGGGGGAACGGGCTCTGAGACCGATTCACACTTCGGTGGGTCATGTAGCTGGCAAACGTCCACGTGCCCAAGGCATCCGGGCACGTGGACACAATAATATTAATAATAATGACTTCCACACAATACAATCACTAGTCTGTGTCCCAAGATAGCATACTCTGTGCTATGGTAACCATACAAGGACATCACAAACATGGAAATACAGTCAGATTGAGGCCATTGGGATCTTGGAGATTTTGTGTGGAAACGAATAATAAAAAGTCACATCATTATCATAGATAGATAGATAGAATATTATTAATTTTATGTGCACCAGGAATAAAGAATGAATTAGAATTAGACAATAACATAGTCTGTCAAGTAGTACCAGCTCGATAACGTAGCTGTGTCGTCATGTAGTTAATTGCAAAAAAATAGTACAATTGACGTCCTTACTGCTAAAATTAATTTCTTCCAGACAACCATATACCATAACCTATATCATTATTATCATCATCAGCCCACCTCTGCCCACTGATGGGTATAGGCCTTTTCCCCATTACGCCATCTTTCGCAGTCTCTCGCCATTGGCATCCACGAAGATCCATGAAGTCAAACGTCATACACAATAAACATAATGTTTACACAACCTAGACAGATTCCTATTGTATGTAATCAACTTTTTGTGTGTGTACTTAGTGTTTTATGTGTGTGTGTGTGTGTCTCTAAGCACAAACAAATGATTTATCTGTCTATCTACGAGTATGTATATCCCTCCGGGACACCGGCGTGAGTTTATGTATGTGTATGTTGGTTTGTTATTTCTCTCTTTCTCTAAGTGCTTAACTATAACTAAATAGATAGGGAACTTACTTGTATTTATAATTCGTTTGTCTAGTTCATCACGGAATTATGCTACAGCCTTTAAAATAAAATGGTTCCATATTTTTTTGCAATTAACTATATGACGGCACAGCTACGTTATGGAGCTGGTACTACTTGACAGACTGAAGTGTGAACCTGTGTTAGTTGCCAGGAGAGTCGGTATTAGTAAAGCGTATTCCTTTTTCATGTCTGAGTACTTAGTCATACTCGAAGATAGAATAACAGGCCAGCTACTTTTAGAGAGGATTGCTGGGTGGGAGATATTTCATAATCCACATTTTTTCTCATTAAAAAGTCCCAAAGAAGAAGAGGGACACCTATTTTGAGGCTACATAAAAAAAAAGAAACGAAAATACTATCGTGTTCAGATTTAATACCGTTGTTTTATAAAGAAGTTGTAGTAGCAATACCACTCGCTAACGGTGAAGGAAAACATCGTGAGGAAACCTGGGTGTCTGAGCTATTCACATACCTCAGCGCTTGAAATCGCCAATCCGCGGTGGGCACGCGTGGTGATTAAGCCCATACTCTCTCTCTGGGAGAAGGCCTGTGCCCTACAGTGGGACGTATATAGGCTGCTTATGATAGAGAAAAAAATTAAGTCGTATACTTGTTTTTTTTTTACTTAAACTTTCAGAAGCATTTATCTATAAGCGTATGCAAACTGACTTTCAGTGGTACCGATCCTAAGTAAGCTTTACTGCCCGTAAATATATTCCAGCGAAATAGCTGGGTTATCTAGATTTTAGCCTGGAAAGGCTTTCCCTGTCTAGCTTAGTATCTGCCTGGAATATTGGCCTCTAAGGTGCAATACGGGGTAAATGCAAAACTAGTTTCTCAGTTTGAAAAGTTATAAAAATTGTGAAACAACATTTTTGAATTGGAACGGTGAATGGTGTCGTAAAATTTTATGTTCCTAAATGTTTTGTTTGTCGTATAGTGTATAACAATATCTTGTTTTGTTTATAACTGGCTGGCATTTTCGTTTTAAACATAATAATATTGATGGAGCGAAAGATCTTCATCACGGTCGCGATAAGTGGCAAACCCTGGTCTCTGCCTACCCCTCCGTGATAAGGGCATCAGTTTATGTAAATGTATTTTTCGTAATGAGTATTTAAATTTAATGAAAGAAAATCTGTAAAATATATAAACACCTGAGACATTCGGGTTTACTCACGATGTTTTCCTTTACAGTTAGCGAGTTGCATTGCTACTACAATTTCACAATGTACTATGGAGTACCTTACCTGCAATAAGGAGTATCATAATTTAATTAAACAATTGATACCGAGTGCAAAGCTAATTTTTCATTTTCATTTTCTCTTATGACTATTTCCCTTTCGAGGTTAGGAGATATGTTTTATTACAAAGAGCAGTATAAAAATAATGCCTCACAAATTGCAGCTATTAAATTAAAAGGCGGGTTATCTTAATGAACAGGCGGTCAGACCATAAATTCGCTGTGATTTCTCCTTATCGTTGCTCCACTAATAAGGTCTATCTTAGACTTTACCATTTTAAGGTGCTTTTAGAAATAACATTCCCATTCGGTTTTATGCGCGATTAACCCCAGTTTTATTGGTGGCAACTGTAGCATATACAAGGAGGCTTAATACACCTTTGAGAAGTAGGAACATTTCGACTTACAGCCAATAAAGTATTAAGAAAATCCATGACGCGTTTTCTATTATTCATGAAAATAATTAATATTTTTATTTCACAAATGAATTATGCGTATTTTTGTTTATTTATTTATTTTATTTTGTTTCTAATACATTATATAAAATCACGCCTGTGTTCTGGAGGGGTTGCAGAGACCAGGGTAATATTTTCATATCATTGTTACATTTAGGCTATAATTTAGGTCCACTGGCACTACTTTTTAAAATGTGGCATTTAACTAAAACTCTACAAGCAAAATTCAATCCAAATAGCCACTTATAAAGCGTAAAATTTAAGAATACATAGGTGCAATTTGACCTTGTTTCGTCTAGGCTTCTAAGCATTACATCCATGGTTTCCATGACGGATGACCCTGCAAATTGTGTTTTCTTTTCTACAGCCCATCACCCTTCATGGCCCATTTTACAACAATTATAGTATATTTCTGTAGGTCTGACACGCTAATCCTATTATTTCCAACAATGCGTTATTTCAAAAATCTTTTCTGTAGCCTTTATGCGTCCCATTGCAGGCACAGGGCTTCTCTCAGAGAGAGAGAGTACGGCCTTAATTACCACGCGTGCCCACCGCAAATTGGCCATTTCAAGCACTGAGGTATGTGAACACCTCTGACACTCAGGTTTCCTCACGATGTTTACCTTCACCGTTAGCAAGTGGTATTGCTACTATAACTTTCACACTTCAAATCGTAAGTGCCTATAATGCTTTCATTAAAGCAATCTATAACGCAGAAGTAGACCAACAAATGCACAGCCAAAACTGATACCAGCCGGAGCTCAACAGATATGATAGGCAATAATAGTGGTCATAAATTAATTTACCCGACATTGCGAGAGCAATGAATTATTAATAATTGCCACCGCTTGGGTGTTAGTATGTCTGTACCACAATGACGGTGACCTAATGATGGCAACAGCGATTTGCTGTGACCTAGTTGGAGTTTAATGCACGTTGAAATTCCTATGATTTTTCAACGGATGTAGTATGTTTTGATGACTCATATTAGTGATACATAGTTGTATATTGAACGGGTCTACGCGTTTATTTATTAGGTAAACTTAATTACCTCAATTCCCGACTGGGTTATTTTTTGTAATTCCAACGGATCTTCGGTAAAATATTGGTTTCTTTTACAGAATCGAAAACTTCCTTTGTAAGTATCTAATGATCCCACGGATAGATAGGTGGATATTTAAAACATTTATTTGCATCTGCATATACACACATATATATCAGTAAAAAAAAAACCAGCCAAGTGCGAGTCGGACTAGCGCACGAAGGGTTCCGCACCGTTATCTATACCACATTAGACACAAAGATCGAAAACAAAACTACAAAAAATCACGTACAAATACCTACAACGAGTATGGGAGCCCCCCTTAAAAAAAAATATTTTTGAAGCGAATATAGAACTAAATGTTCTGTGAATACTTCAAGTGTCTACCGGTTGCCGTTACTAATATCGAGCAAAATACTGCAAAAAAATTACGTTTCTTGTATGGGAGCCCCCCTTAAATATTTAATTTTATTCTGTTTTTAGTATTTGTTGTTATAGCGGCAACAGAAATACATCATCTGTGAAATTTCAACTTCCTAGCTATCATGGTTCATGAGATACAGCTTGTTGACAGACAGACAGATGGACAGAAAGATGAATTTTTAGTATTACGGTCCCGTTTGGCACTTTTAGGGTTTTAGTTACGGAACCCTAAAAAAGTAAGCGTGGGTGTGGTAATTGCAAAGGGGCTCTGACTCAGAATATGCTGGAGAGGCGGAAATTATAATTATTGGTAATAGCATTATCATAGTTAAATTTGGTTAAATAAGTACGTACATAAATTAAATTGTCGATGAATATATATGTCATTGTATTGTAATGACAATAATAATTTGGATTCGCGGACAATATTTAAGTGCATGTTTCGTGCAAAGGAAAATTTTACATTAAATACGAAAACAAAGCGAACAACATCGAAACCTTTAATATTTTTCGGAGTAAACGGTTGTGGTTGAAATATTGTCTGTATATTATCTACATTGAGATCTCCCTGGATTACTACGGGGTGATATTGAATTCTTTCAACGTGTTTTGAGGGAATGTTGTTTTCATTGTGAAAATTATATTATTAAAGAGAGAAAGAAAGAAAGAAGAAAGAAAGACATGTATTGGGACAAATTAACACATCACAAGAAAAAAAGGCATAAGTACAAGTACAAAGGAAAAACATGTTGTATTGTCACATAAATACAACATAATACAAGACAAAGTCAGAGCGTCAGAGTGCATCCTGTGGTGTGTCAAAGTTGCCACAAAGGGCATTTTTTTTTTTTATTTATTGACTTACTTTGTTATCGCAGAGTTTTAAATTTTATAAATTATTCGCCAAACTGCATGGCAGTTTGTTGGCGAATTAATCGCACTCTTTTAACATTTTTAAAAAAATAGTATTAGATAACAATAAACTAAATTTTAAAGTTTTAAAGTACAGTCGACAGCGGATCCCCCCATACATGCTTACTCTGTATTCGGTCATATTACCAGTGACTATGAAACACAATGCAAAGGCCGATTCGCCGTCCACTGTACCTCACTTAAAACTCAGCATTGTGCTAAGGGGGTGAATTCATGGTATATCAGTAATTTTACAACATATTTGTAAATATTCGTGATTCCCGACCTTTGGAACTAAACAGTGAATCCAAATTCGAAGTTACCACTTCTGGAAGTACCGTAACCTTGAAACATGTTTCTAATGTGTGTCTGATATCCGATATGCGTATACAATAAAAAAAAACAATTGGGTTGGCCGGCGCGGACCATAAGACGTTCAAAACACAGTTTTTTTTAAATATTTTTATTACTTTTCGTCCCGATATTGTTTGTTTATGGTAATTTTGGGTAACAAATTTTATGTTTCTAAGTCATGGTTAGAAGGTCCCCTTAAAATACAACGAAAGAATTCAAAGTCACCCTGTAACAAACGTAATTCCTTCATCATCATCATCATCAGCCATTTGACGCCCACTGCAGGACATAGACCTCCTTCGAGGTTTTCATAACCATGAGGGGTTTTGCCATAATCGCCACGCTTGGCAGGCGGGTTGGCGATCGCAGTATGCGGCTGGAATCTCAGGAAGACGCTGCCTGCTGCCCGTCTCCTGGTAATTGATTTCCTTAGTCGCCTTCTGCGACATCCACGGAGGGAAATGGAGTGACGCCATTCTTAATCTGGCGCCACACGGACGTAATTCCTTATCAACGTCATTTATTGACACGAAGATATCACTTTGCATTAATGAGAAAAGCAACTTTACGGAATAAAATTCCACACCTAACCCCTCCGGTAGATATTCAAACTCCGTTTTCAAAGTAATAGGGGTTAAAGTATGAAATTGCCGTTTTATTGCAATAGGTTCTTTGAATTGACATAGAATCTTCATGGTTTGAGGTTTTCGAATGAAACTTTTTTCAAATGGTTTCTATGATGTTCTTTTTTTAAAAAATGTGAAACATTTGAATATCGACTTTCAATTGTTTTTGTTATTCAATTTAGACAAGAAAAATGGATACTGCGAAAATTCGAGTGATTATGAGGCACCCATTTTTCGTATTTTTTTATTTTATTGATTTGACGCAAGTGAGTCAATATTGTGGGTAAGATAACGTTAAACCATGCCGCTAATTCCTGGGTAGTTTGACTAGGGTCGGCTTCCACTATCTCTCTTAATTCATCGTTATTCACCTGTGTGGGCGGTCTTCCTCGTGGCTCGTTCTTTAAGTCGAAATTTCCATAACGAAAGCGTTTAAACCAAAATCGCACGGTGCGTTCATTAGTAGACCCCTCTCCAAACGCAGCATTGATATTGCGGGCTGTTTCTGCCGCGTTAGTTCCGCGTCGGAACTCGTATTAAAAAATCACTCGAATTTTCGCAGTATCCATCTTTCTTGTCTAAATTGAATAACAAAAACAATTGAAAGTCGATATTCAAATGTTTCACATTTTTTAAAAAAAGAACATCATAGAAACCATTTGAAAAAAGTTTCATTCGAAAACCTCAAACCATGAAGATTCTATGTCAATTCAAAGAACCTATTGCAATAAAACGGCAATTTCATACTTTAACCCCTAATAAATAACCAAATTGCTCGGTGAACTTCGGCCATGTTTTACAGGTGTTCGGGGCAAGTGTGATACATAGGCACTTCCCCACATACGTACCGGGTGGCTTAGCAAAGTTTCCAGCACGTAGCGGATTAGCGGCGCTTGAAATAGAAGTGCCTAATCTGCTAGGAGATCGTTACTGATTACCAGCTTCAGCAGACTCACCAGCTATATATAACCATAAGCAGCCTATATACCTCCCACTGGTTGGGTACAGGCCTTCTCTCAGAGAGAGAGTATGGGCGTAGTCACCACGCGTGCCCACCGCGGATTGGCGGTTTCAAGCGCTTAGGTATGTAAATAGCTCAGACACTCAGGTTTCCTCACGATGTTTTCCTTCACAGTTAGCGAGTGGTATTGCTACTATAACTTTACACATGTACATAACTTAGAAAACTAAGTCATAGGTCGAACCTGGGTCTCTCGCTTCCGAGTCCAATGTTCTTCCCACTAGGCTACCACCGCTCTCTAATATATGCATAATCACATGGGCTTTCATTATACACAATGAGTTATTGTGGGACTTAAAATAGGTATTCGAAGACTGGGAATCCAATTTCCAAATTAAAACGTAAGCAGCAACAGCGCGGGCAACAGCCCGCGACTTTGTTCGCGTGGTAATTTTGATGTGTATTTTTCCGGGATAAAAAATAGCCTATGTGCTAATCCAGACTGTAATCAATCTCTGTGCAAAATTTTATCCGGATCCGTTCAGCCGTTTTTGCGTGAAAGAGTAACAAACAAACTTTCGCGTTTACAATATTAGTAAGGATGGAGTTTAGAATTTGGAAATTGGATTCCCAGTCTTCGAATATATATTTTAAGTCCCACAATAACTCATTGTGTATAATGAAAGCCCATGTGATTATGCATATATTAGAGAGCGGTGGTAGCCTAATGGGAAGAACATTGGACTCGGAAGCGAGAGACCCAGGTTCGACCTATGACTTTGTTTTCTAAGTTATGTACATCTGTAAAGTTATAGTAGCAATACCACTCGCTAACGGTGAAGGAAAACATCGTGAGGAAACCTGAGTGTCTAAGCTACTAATATACCTCAGCGCTTGAAATCGCCAATCCGCGGTGGGCAGGCGTGGTGATTAAGCCCATACTCTCTCCCTGAGAGAAGGCCTGTGCCTTTCAGTGAGACGTATATAGGCTGATTTTTTATGTGATTATGCGGACACTAGTTAGGTATCCATATATTTGTGTAGCATTGTGTGGACTTGCCAGTTGTACAAAATAAAATGGCTACCTTTCTCAGATT
The DNA here is from genome assembly GCA_947308005.1 of Yponomeuta malinellus. Classification (NCBI taxonomy): domain Eukaryota; kingdom Metazoa; phylum Arthropoda; class Insecta; order Lepidoptera; family Yponomeutidae; genus Yponomeuta; species Yponomeuta malinellus. The sequence goes on from OX371019.1 coordinate 7,678,655, forward strand.
CAGAAATCGATCCAATTCAAGTTTTTCCTACCGCCTCAGCCTAACAGCCGTTCCAAAAATAGTTTAAAGATAGTTCAGACTCCAAGCGATATCGTGCGGGATGTAGGCACTTGTGTAGCATTGTGTGGACTTGCCAGATTAACAAAATAAAATTATTAACTCTCTCAAATGCAGAAATCGATCCAATTCAAGTTTTTACCACCGCCCCAGCCTAAGAGCCGTTCCAAGAGAAACTTCTCTCAATAAATCTTCAAGACGCGCATATATTTAAATCGAAATCCGCAAGTCTGTCTGTACATCCGCATCTTAGAGCGGATCTTAAGAGTCTGCGGTTGGATCCTCGGCTTTGTGGTCGTAGTCTGATTTTCAAAAAGGATCTAAGAGGGAATTTAATGCGAGCGGAGAAAAATTACTTGCCTTTTAAAACAGTTCTTAGATGGAAAATTTCAATATTGGAACTATTATTAACTATTATACAACTGTTATATATAAATATTACAAGTACTCAAGCTCTGCGTCAGCAGCCTATATACGTCCCAGTGCACAGACCTTCTCTCAGAGAGAGTAGCTTACTTACCACGCGTGCCCACCGTAGATTAGCAATTTCAAGCGAGAAACCCTGATGGTCTGAAGTTTGTATTTTTTTCCATTATTGAACTAATTAATTGTCTATTAATGTGTTTTAAATGATCTTGTATCACTGACTCTTCTTACCTACCCGACAGTCGATAAAGAAATCTGATCACTTCAGCACAGGCTTGCCTAGTGAAGTGATGGGGCACTTATTCTTTTCTAAAACATTGTGAATAAATAAATGAATAATTTCCCACTATTGCCCTTGGGTAAACCAATATATTTTTAAAAACCTATTTAGAGGCTAAAAATTCCAACCATGCCTGGAAATTGTCAAAATTATCCTCAGCACGGGTTAGTGCAACAAAAAGAATATAATCAAATTTAGACAAATATGTAAGGTGACTCCGTAAATTTCCTTTTGGCTGTTGTGTCTGACATAGGAAACCAAATGCACAATGTTATCCTAACGGAAAAGGACCTAAGTAAACCTACTTAGATTTACTAAAATATAATTCATCTAAGTTAAAACTTAAACAATCTTCTGCGGGGTAACTTTGGGCCCTATCAACGCTGTCTGTGTAAATCCGAGTCTCGTATGTAAATTTCGAGAATTTTCGACCAGTGTTTGTCAAAGTATTAGAGTATTAAATTAAGAGTATCCAGTCAATCAAAAAAACATACTTAAAAACGTAAACTACAGTCATTATTCCCAAAAGTTGCAATAATTACAATATTTAGAATACATTTTTGTATGTTTAAACTACTTGTTAGTTTCATTAAACACACAAAAAGTGTAAGTGTTAAACATACTTACTTACTCGACTGGCTCAGCAACCCGATGTGGGTCTTTCTCTCCGACATCAGAAGTCACCACTTGTCTCTGTCCAGCGTGGGTCGAAATTTGATAATTAATGTACTGGAAAGTCGCTACTTTGACATTTAAAACGTGAGACTAGCGTCATCGTACTATCCCTGCTGCGCGGCAAACTAAACGACTGACAAGAGACTAAACATACAAGCCTTATTTTGTTGTCACGTTTCTGCGTATGCATTATTTTGTTAACAAAAAAGTTCCTCGACTGAAAAAATCCCTCACAATTTTTAACACCGCCACTGCAGTGGGCAAGAAAATCACGATGCGAAATCACTTACGAAGCACGCAAACTTACCTCGTTTGCTAATCCCCGCTAAGCGGCCCCAAGTTTGGACATCCCTGCCCGGATCATACAGGGAACCGACGATTATGCATATTAGTTGCAAAGTGTGGCTAAGTTAAAATAACTTTAGGTCGTCACCGTTAATCCGGTTTCGAAACGGCTCCTCTTAGATATTGCTTGCCGGTTATTAACTGGCGGATTAACTGTTGTAAAGCTAAGAAGGTTGTCTGTCTGTGGCTGAGTATTTTGAATTGTTTACAATATTTGTATGCTAAGAGTGTTAACAAAAGTGTTCAGAAAAAACCGGCCAAGTCCGTACCATTATCTATACAACAATAGACACAAAGATCGAGAAAAAACGGCAAATAATCACGTTTGTTGTGTGGGAGCTCCCCCTTAAATATTTTTTTATATTTTAATTTAATTATTTATATTTGAAGCGAATATAGAACTAAATATTCTGTGAATATCTCAAGCGTCTACCTATTGCCGTTATTAATATTGAGCCAAAAATAAAATTGTTGTATGTGAGCCCTCCTTAAATATTTATTTTATTCTATTTTTAGTATTTGTTGTCATAGCGGCAACAGAAATACATCATCTGTGAAAATTTAAACTGCCTGGCTATCACAGTTCATGAGATACAGCCTGGTGACAGACAGGTATGTCTGTCTGTCAGACAGAGAGACAGACAGACGGACAGACAGACAGACAGTCAGACGGACAGTGAAGTCTTAGTAATAGGGTCTCGTTTGGCGCCCTTCGGGTACGGAACCCTAAAAAGAAGCCCAGGTGAAACCTGGTAGCGAACGAATTAAATCTATTAATTGAATCGAATTAATTAGTAGATTATCGGGTAATGGGTTGGCAATCCAAAGCATCATCCCACATTCGATGACGTCGCTTAAATCATACGTTTTCGAATTGAGATGAGTGTTGGATTAATTTGTAAGACCACAAAACAAGACACGTAAACTGACAATAATTCATGAACATTGAAAAAAATCTACATAATGGATAAACGTGAATAACGATGTTCTAGGATATTTTCTTTCTTTTCTTAAAAATTCTTATGTTAAGGAGGATCTTCTCTAATATACTAGGATATTAGCAAAGAGACGGATAGTCAGAACACTGAATTATTTCTTTATCGTCCTAGGATCTTCGTTAACATAAGAGTAGCTAAGATAAAAGTGGCTTTCTTATGCGTCGATTCCTTGCTTTGTTCTTACACACATGAACGAGTACCAATGGAATACCATTGGTATTCATTCATGTGTGTTCAATTAAAATGCATCATATATTTACATAATTATATGTTTTCATCCAGAACATAAATCAAGTATGCCAAATTGCATCCATATAAATTTATCCGTTTGTGCGTGATGAACACCCAAACGACTACTGAACTAAACATCGAAGTCAAATATTCAAATGATAAATGCGATAGTAGGATCTTACTTAAGAATTGTGGCAAGTGGCAAATTGTTCTCTGCCTAACCCTCCGGGATATAGGCGTGAGTTTATGTATCTACGTACGATCTTACTCCAATCTAACTCGCGGCTCCGTGGCGTCTTATTACACCCCGCCCCCCCCCGAGGCCAGAAGGGTGTCGGTAATGATCTAAACTTGATAATCTCTATGAAATTAATGTGTCTAAAGAAGCGGTAAATTTTACACCCGGCGCGGGCGCTTTCGGTACCCTTTGACGACGGCCGAAGTTTGAGATTCTGTTGCAAATTCGTACTTATGTCCGTTGGTGTAGGTGCGGTTTTTAATTTGGCTTGTCAAGAGCAAGAGGAAATGCTGCTCAAATGTTGGGTTATTTTTTTGTGTGATTTGCTATTTGTGCGTTCATCCTCTACTTGGTCGACATGTGTTCGCCTGGGTCGTACCTTACCTTCCACCCACATTAGCTCATGTAAGACTTCCTATAATTTTGGAAACTGTTGACTTTGCTTTAGTTTCTAAGAGCCGACCTGTGACAGAAGTACGAGGAAGATGTCGACAAAATTATAACTCTTAAATACAACGAACATGTTTACTGCTGGCAGCGGCGGGATGAGGGTGGCCGACGACAGAAGGAAGTGGCGTACCTTGTGGGATGCTTATGTCCAGCAGTCGACAAGTACGGGATGATTGTTTGATTGACATCAAATTGATAGATTGAATGCAAATATTTGAGGCGTTTTTTACAAGAACAGCCAATGTCCAATTTTAAAGAATATCTTTTTCGGTTTTTGCAAACACTGTTCAACAACCTGCATTAGGGTCACTAATCACTCTTCACAAAACCTTCCTATGTGCACAGTTACTCCATGGAAAAGTTTAGGCAATTTTACAAAAAACCACCAAGGTTTGCTTGTAGGACAATTATTTTGGCCAAAAAGCACCAAATTTATTCCGGGGACAAAGGTCGTTTTTGTAAAAAGCGCCTCATTTGTAAATCTTAAAGTACCCCATGATTAAGGAAATGTACCTACGAGTATTATAGTGGTTTGTAATGTAAGACGTCTGATGGCAACTAAGACCCGCATTAATGGTCAGGTGACTCAGACGTTATGGTGCTTGGAGAATTCTGTCATTTAGCTACTACTTATGGAACACTCTTTGTAACAGTATGTCATGCTCCTTTTGTCAAAAATAAAATGATTTGTTTTGATCTTTATTATGAGAATGACCTCCCTTCGAAGTACATATTTGGTTAAAGTTGCATGCAACATAAGACACCAACATACAGTTGGCACCACAACCAGCTGTGGCCCAAAGTACGCTTCTATGTAGTTAGTTGTGTCTCGCGAAGTTTGATTGTTATTCGACTTTTACTGTTCAAGTCGAGACTGGAGAGAGCCTCTTTGTTTCTTAACTAGGCGTCTGCGTGGGAACTTGCCGGGGTGGTTATGTATGCAAAGAGTATCGGAGGAGATTCTTCATCGGCCTTTGTTTCGAAATTTCTCTCGAAAAGAGAGCCTGCTTGTGTTAGTAGAAAGCCCGCTATTTTGACGTGGAACGTCTTTCAGTTCAGTAGTTGGGGGTAACCCTACTACTGAACTGAACCGCATGCAACGAAAACATGTCGCCTCGGCGTAGGCTATAAATCTGTAACTACGTGTCGTGAGCAATTCATTTGTATATCGTCAAATAGAACAAAATAGCCATTACTCAGGTCCTCTTGACTCGTGCCGCTAGGTGGCGCTAGTGCAGCGTAATACATTGCGCAGTTTGAGCTAAAAAAATTACGTTTACTTATAGACGTTTCACGTTAAACCAACGGCCGTGTAACCCGACTCAGCCCCACCCACTTTTTTGGTGTTATAGGATGGTTATAAGTTTTACCAACGAATTTGATGTCACCCTGTAAATCATTTCAGTTTTAAACATTGCAGACAGATTTTTATCAAGTTCTTCTTTCACAGCAAGGTGTCCGTAAACAAATTACTTAGGTTAAAACCATAAAAAGGGACTCCATCATAAGATTGACCCGCGGGAACTCGATTCTGGAATTAACCTTAATTTTCCCGAAACTCCGAAAGTGGTGGGTAAACTTTTTTCCGGTGTTAATTTTCTAAAGTAATTAGTGATTATTATTGCAAAAAGTTACCGTGCCTCCCCCGGAGGAGGTCGGGGCCATGAAATCAAATTAGTGACAAAGTTTGATTGATTTGAATTGGGGTTTAAGGTTTAGGGCAGGGGTTCTCAATCTTTTATTACAGCGACGACCTTTTCAGGCTGCGTTTTTGTTAGGCCCTTTTAAAAGAAGCATTTGTAAAATGCTTTTGTTAATGTTATTTGTAACAAATAAGATATTAGACTACATAAAAAGAAACACAAAAAGTAATGTTACAAAGATACATAAATATTCACAGGTAGAGAACCCTTTATTGTACACAAAAAACATTACAAACTTATTTTTTAGTCTAAGAGTATGGACGGGGGCTTTATCATCAAAAGTGATCTCTTCCAGACAAGCTTTGTCTGGATTAAGAAAAAGGATGTGCTTTTTTAATTGTAAGTTCTCAAATCGTAAATCAAAAATTAATAATTTATTTCAACGTAAACCATCATTCTGTTTGATGAATGTCAATGTACTATGTTAGCCGGAGCTAACATTTTTATGTTAGCCGGAGCTAACATTTTTAGTCTATTTTTTTTTCTTTGTGACCTGATTGCAGAAAGCTTGTGTATTATATACATAGACTAGTTCATAACACCGCGAAGTCCAACCCGTAACGCGATGAACAGATTGAGAAACGCTGGCTTAGGGCAAGTTTGCGGCGACCGAGAGCGGAACGATATTTAATTTGAAAGGTTTTTGGTGCCAAATTAAATTGCTCCAGTTTATCCACTCGCTGGAATATCAATTTTGGAATGGGAATATCAATAACAACCTCTCCAAATATATCCCACCCTGTTCCACTACTAATAAAATAAACGTAAAAGTTCGTTTGGGGAAACAGGGAAGCATTAGCAAAGGGAAGAAGCGAAAGAGAGGCAGACTGTAGTCTCTGCCTACCGCTCCGGGATGCAGGCGTGAGTTATGTTATGTTTTAAAAGTATGTGCAAGCACATCTTGAACGGGTGATAAAACTTTATTGCACACAAAAAAGGAATTAGTTCATCTTTCATCAACTCTGTTATTCATTGCGTCTTTTTTTTTGGCTTCAGCATCCATCCAACTTTAATTTTAGCTTTCTATGTTGGGTTATGGGCAATGTGACGCAGTGGATAATAGCGTAGTAGCGTAGGAAAAGCACTGAATTATGTGATAATAAAATAAGTCTGTATTTTCATCACAGTTGTGACACGATAAGTAAACAGAAAAGTCAAAGTAACATTAGACGCAAATAAAACTTACGGCCAGTAACTTGTAATGTGCCAGACCTCCAACATTCTATTGGCTATCACTGGTTCTTTGTTGAAATGTATCATTTCTGATGTGATCCATCAAACAGACATTGAGCATGGCCCATTCCGTAGCACGGTGAGCGACTTTGAATCGGTGGATTAGTCTACATCGTCAGTGTCCACGTTTCGGCTCCGTAGGTCATAACTGGCAGGGCCCTGATTAAAAAACTGCAATGCATGATACAATGATAATTCTATGTAACGTACATTGAAAAGTCGATGAACCCACAAGTTGATTCACAATATGATCCCACAAGCCCACCCAAAAGGTTAACAAGAAGGAGGGTTACGCAATATACATCGAACTGTCATAATAAAGTACGAGTTATAGTTTTATGAAATGAGGCCCACGACGCACTGGATGAAGACTATCTCTAGGCTCTGAGGAATAGTCGGGGACAAAACAGCAGTTTTCCGAACGCAGCCCAACCCAGGGCGATCATTTCTCACTGTTACCTCTGTCCGGTTATTTAAAGTAAAACAAATATAAAAAGCAGCGGTTTTAGCCTAGTAGGTAGAACATGGGTAGAACAAGCGAGAGACCCAGGTTCGATTTCCAGTGCGGGCATGTACCTAGGACTTTGTTGTCTAAGTTACGTACATTTGTGTAGTTATACCAGCAATACCACTCGCTAACTTTGAAGGAAAACATCGTGAGGAAACCTGAGTGTTTGAGCTATTCACATACCTCAGCGCTCGACAATGCCAATCGGCGGTGGGCACGCGTGGTGATTTAGCCGATATTCGCTCCCTTAGAGAAGCCATGTGCCCTACAGTGGGACGTATGCAGGCTGCTTCTGTAAATATAAAAAAATTAAAATTTTACTCAGACCGATTTTTTTAATAGTCAGATAAAACTTAACTGAAGAATAAACTTGGTGTAATGCTGCATGCAATTTATTCTCCAGTTAAGTTTTATGTGACTATTGAAGAATTGGCCCTTGATGGAATTTCAGCCGAACATTAGCTAGCTAGAACAAAATAATGAACTGTGCAGGCTAGCTACATACCTATGCACGATTTTGCGCTCCGCTTTCATAAACCAAATAGCTCCATTCGTAATTGATTGTACGCCGTCCGATACAATAATTGGTATGCCTATTCACCGAATTGTGTACAAAATCCTGGTTTCCTGTTTTCCTAGTAAAGCTAATGCGTAAAACAACATAATCCTACGAAATACGAGTACTTACTAATTCTTAGCGGTGATTATAAGTGTGCATGTCTGTTTGTTGATTCGTGGTTTTTTCAGATAATATGTGCCGCCAGCATTCTCCCTCTCGCTTGCACATTCTATAATTTTTATTGATTGTAAACGAAAGAGTTTTTGTTTTAAAATGTGGAAATAAAATTATTATATAAAAAAACGTACGGTGGTTTACAAAAATGTTACGAAATCGGTGCGCGAATCCGAATGTTCTCCGAGAATTTTCTCGCCTTATGAAGTGAAAAATTATGTCTTGATTCAATTAATTCCGCTCAGTTGTTCATTGTTATCCAGAATTATACTAAGTTTACTGGACCTTATTTCTATAATTTAATTTTCTGAGAAAATTCTCTCCATCCTTAGTCGTAGGCACGTCGTATTTATTTGTTTTTCGTGGGCATAACAACTCACGTATATTAGCGCGAAGTAGCATTTAAAGAACCTCATAAGATATTACTCGAAAAAGAAAAACATTTCGTATTCCAACGCCTATTTTCCTTGATTCGTACCAACTCCATCCTTGACCTATCATTTTGTAACTATTAGATATTTTGCATCGAAACCCTGGCAATCTAATATAACCCCACAAGCTCTAGAAAAACTATACTCTATGCTTTACTAAATAAGGTCGGAGGTCGTGCGAAGCGTGTTAAGTGACATGGGATGTTTAGGAAGGGCGCCGTCCTATGTAAATGCTAACAAAATGTTCCGATCGCGTGCTAGAGGTTACTTATCATATATTTTCTATTTTGCATACATTAGCCTTAAATTTCTATTCGTGGACTTACCCATTTCGGCTTATTATTAGTGGCTCGGTGATGTGTAAGGAAATTGTAAGGATTAGGTTGAAGAAACCGACCTTCATCTACAATCATGATATGGTCATGGAGCCTCTGCTAATGTTATAGGGCAAACGCGTGTTCGCTTGTGGGTCTATCTTTCACGGAGCAACGGATCGATGCAATTTTATTCACAGATGTAATTGTAACTGTTATTTAACGAATTAACACTTTGTATTTTTTTACCTAATCAGGTATATTATAAAGTGCGCATACCTCTTGTTGTAGTGTTCATTAAATAGTGACGTGAGCATAACAATATGTATAAAACAGGTGTAATCTTCATGCATTAATGTTTATAATAGGCTTACCTACTTAGCCTGATAAACGTTCCTAATTAAGACTGTTTTTGCGTAGGATAAATTTACACTAGGTTTTAAACATTGTATAAAGAAATTATGATAAATAAAGAACTTTAAATAAAAAAAGTAAACTTTGTATTTTTTGTACTTATGGGCGAGATAGGATATTTATCCAAATAGCACGCAACATCACTGTTACAGATAACTTGCATTATAATACTAGCTTATGCCCGCGACTTCTTTTGCGTAGTTGATTTTTTTTCATGCGAACTTTACTACCCCGTTTCAAGAGCTGCACTGCATTGGCAGTTTGGCAAGCTAGTGAAATTGTCGTTTTTCTTGTTTTACTGAGAATAAATAAATAATATTTAGGTATGAAAAAAAAAGTGTTTATTGAAGGTGATGCTTGCGTGGTATTTAATATACTCAGTATATTATTTACATTACTTTAACCTCCTCAGTCCTGACCTTGAAAATAACAATTGAAAACCATTGTTATTTTCAAGGTCAGAACAAAGGAGGTTATGCTTCATGAAAAAAGATAACGGAAAATTTACTGAAATAAATGTCTGCTTCATAGCTAGGCTCACAAGTAGCATGTGTTTAAAGCAAACATTCCTCCTTAGTGCCACCCTAGGGTACTCAAGAAATATTTCCTCTAAATCTCTAGTCAGCCACGGTCCTATTTTTGGACAGGTGTCAGTATTTGTTTGTTACACTTTATTGCACAAAATACAAAATTAACACTTAAAAAATATGAATGTTTGTGTTTGTGTGTAAGAAGAAAAAAGATTAGTACAATTGAATCGTGTGATTTTAAAACAACACAAGTCACATGTGTTTTTAAAATAACACTTGCCCATTTCTATTTATTAAATTATTTACACCTACCTATTGATTTACATTAGAAAAAAAATTGTAGTTTATTCATACAGAAATCAATATAATATGCTAAAATATTGCTGTTGTAGATATTAGTATTTGAATACCTAAATCAGTTTTTTTCTATTTCCTGCTAAGTTGTAATGAAAGGACATGTGTCGTTTTAAAATCACACGATTCAATTACACGACCTAGTGCAAAGATACATCAGCTAACGCCAGCTGAATCCAGCTGTAATCCATCAGAACCAGTCCGACGTGACATTCAGGCGGGCAGGCTGATACCAAATGGTTTCTTGGCATTCCCTGAAAGTAGGTGACATGAATTTCACGCCGTATTGTGTGAAATTAATAGCACGGGACTGACGGAAGGCCACCTAGCAGTAGAGTGGTAGGGAGTTGGCATGATTTTTAGGCTAATCTTGTTCCTTACGGACAGCGCCATCGCCAGTCCCATCATCATTAGGTCTTTGCGTCCGTTAAGTAATTCATAAGCAGCCTATATACGTCCCACTGTAAGGCACAGGCCTTCTCTCAGAGAGAGAGTATGGGCTTAATCACCACGCGTGCCCACCGCGGATTGGCGATTTCGGTATGTAAATAGCTCAGACACTCAGGTTTCCTCACGATGTTTTCCTTCACCGTTAGCGAGTGGTATTGCTACTATAACTTCACAAATGTACATAACTTAGAAAACAAAGTCATAGGTACATGCCCGCACTGGGAATCGAACCTGGGTCTCCCGCTTCCGAGTCCAATGTTCTACCCACTAGGCTACCACCGCTGTAGGCTACCACCGTCCGTCAAGTGCTTCGAGAGTGGCAGGCCCTGCTGCAGCCCTAGGAACAGCGCCAGTCTACAAACCATTGAAAAACGTGTCCTTCTAATATTATAACATGTTAACTGTGTTTTTGGTTCTTGATGGGATGTGCCGTAAGTCACTAGACCAGGAATTTGCTGAAAATCAGTGCTCAGAGCAACAAATCCGCAGGAAATTCTGAACCTGAGGCCGTTTTCAAAAAATCAAACTTCCAAGCTAACGTAAAAAAAGTCCGTTTATGCCGCAAAAAACGTATATTTCGACATTCTCAAGGGAATCAAAATGTATATGGTACTTTCCGTAGAACTATAACTATGAAATTTGGCAAGTAATATCTTCTTATACTACGCGTACAGGAGAAAATGTGAAAACTATACGTTTGTGATTCAATCATTAAAAAAATAGTCTCTGAAGTTCGGGAAAAGCTCGGTACCTACAAATTTGTACGGAACCCTCGGTGGGCGAGTCCGACTCGCACTTGTCGGTTTTTTTTTTCTTTAATACTTCTATGAGTCACTCACCAAGTGCCACCGAGCTTGCTCAATCTATTATTCTTGTCCAAATGTGAACGAACCCTAAAGCTGGTTAAATAGATTCATAACATAACTGTCACCATACTTAGAGCGTACTTAACTTTGAGATAAGCATATTGAACGCGTTCGAACACCCACTGTATTCTATTATCTTAGAATAGATAGAGTGTATAGTTTGTTACGAAATTCCAAATTGTTATGGAGCTTTGCTCCGGTATTTCATATTTCTTAGAAGCTCTTAGCTTAATCACTAAAGGTAGAGTACAATATTAAAGAATTAAAAAACAAGCGGGTTGTGTTGGGTTACACGGCCGTTTGTTTAACGTGCAACGTCTATCATCATCATCATTCAGCCACAAGAAGTCCACTGCTGAACATAGGCCTCCTCCATGTATTTCCAAAAAGACCGGTTGGAAGCGGCCTGCATCCAGCGCCTTCCTGCCACTTGGATGAGGTCATCTGTCTATCTCGTGGCTGGTCGTCCTACGCTGCGCTTGCCGATATGTGGTCTCCATTCGAGAACTTTTCGGCCCCATCGGCCATCAGTTCTGCGTGCTATGTGCCCCGCCCACTGCCACTTCAATTTACTAATCCGCTATACGGAAGCGTAAATTTTTAGCTCTAACTCTGCAATGTGTTACACGGCACTGGCGCCATCTAGTGGCACGAGTCAAGAGGATCTGAGTAATGGCTACTTTGCTCTCATCAACGATACAGCAGTTTGAGTTACAGCCTTCGCCGAGGCGACATGTTTTCGTTGCATGCGGTTTTAGCAAATGACTCTCAACTGTCTGAACTAAAAGACGTTTCACGCCAAAAAAACTTCTATTTTCAGTGCCTCTCCACTACTACAGGTTGGCCTCTGCATATTTCTCTCTTTTAATCTAATAATCGCGATTAGACCCGTTAAGTGTACCCTTGTAACCAGCGAGCGTGCAGTGTAACAGCAACTAATAAATGTTTTCCCCGATCCACGAGCGCCATCTTAGCCCTGTCCACAAACGTCGGTCAGACTATAAATCTAAACCCATTCTGTCACTGTTTACCTCCGGATATAATCCTCAGGGACATTTAAATAAATTCCCAGTGAAAACAGGCCACAGCTCATAGTTAACTGCTTCTAAAATATGTGATGTTGAAAAGGTTTAAGCTACTGTTTTGTAGAGAGACTGTGCATGTTTTTAAAAACTTTGTTTAAATATTTTGAGCTTTATGTTTTAAGACCATAGACATCTCAGATATCTATGTTTAAGAGCGATGCCAACTGTTTTAAAAAGTGACGTTTCTCGATGCATAACAAATGTTAAATGTTTTAGGCCGACTTGTACAATGTCTTAAATGTGGCTTAAACAGCATTTGAGTGAAATTCTTCATTAAAATGTGAAAATTACTTTGCTAAATTCCGCCAAAATCCCACGAGCACCATGCGGTTTGTTAATGCACCGCCCTCCCTCCCACTTTTTCAAGCAGAAGCAAGACACAAACATACTAACACCGACACTTCTGCTTGCTTGTGTGAAAAAATGCGTTGCGACGCGTTTCGCCTCTAACACGAGGCATCATCACATCAGGCTCCGATGGCCGACTGACAAGACTAAAATTCTTCATAAAAAAAGTCAATTTAAATAGTGACTTTAGTGACGTTTAATGTGATGGCCGATGGGGCCGAAAAGTTCTCGAATGGAGACCACATATCGGCATCGGCAAGCGCAGCGTAGGACGACCAGCCACAAGATGGACAGATGACCTCATTCAAGTGGCAGGAAGGCGCTGGATGCAGGCCGCTTCCAACCGGTCTTTTTGGAAATCCATGGAGGAGGCCTATGTCTAGCAGTGGACCTCTTGTGGCTGAATGATGATGATGATGATGATGATGACGTTTAAGAATTGGTGCAAGTGGGCCTAAGAGTATTATAAACAATTAAAAGAACGATTGAGTTGGCCGGCGTTGGCGCCGAGCATAACACGTGTTAAGACGCTCGAAAAAATAGTTTTTTCATTCGATTTTTGTTACTTTTCGTCCTGATGTTGTTTATCTATGCTTAAGTAAAGTGATATGATATGATGGAAGGGCCGGTAAGGGACAACCCAGACGGACATACTTCGACCAAATAGGGGATGTATTAACAAAGGGCAAGATAAAAAGTACCCGAAACCGGCGTGCGTGCATGCAAAGACTAATGAATGTTGAGGAAGCGAAAGTGATCTGTCAGGATCGCAGCAAGTGGCAGTCCCTGGTCTCTGCCTACCCCTCTGGGATACAGGCATGATTTTATGTTATGTTATGTTAAGTAAAGTGATTTTGGGTAACGAAAAAACATTATTTTTAACGTGTAATTGTTTTGAAAACTAGCACAATATTTCTAAATAAAATATGGTTAGAATCACAGAACAATTTCTGTTCCGTGGTTAGAATGACCCCTTAAAAACGGTGAACGAATTCAGTCACCCTGTAGAGAGATTCTATTAAAATGTAAACTGAACGCTGTCTAATTTGGTGTATCTACATATCACTTTTTTGCCGGTGGAATGCCGGCCGAATTTAATCCAAATCCAGTAGCCGTTTGTGTGATTGCGTGACCAAACTGTCATATTCATATTTTTGCTAAAGTCACGTAGTGAAAATTAGTACGTACCTACGTCATAAATAAATTTTTACTTTTACTTATATTTTAGGTATCTTGTTCAGAAAATACCATTGTGATTTATGGACGGCTGTTATTATAATAAAGTACTTCAAAAAAGCCCCCGAACACCATTTTTCGTGCCCGAAATGTTTTATCGAAGAAAAAGGCGCATAAAGTGTGAAAATCTCATACATAAGTCAATTTCCCATTTCTCTATCTGTAAAACTACCCGACTTCTGACCGTTACAATATCTTAGCGAAATGTACGCAAAAATGTTCTTTATGGACTTGATATTACTATTCAATATTACATAACGTTCGAGTGAGAATATGACAAAGTCCGAATATTCACCCTAAGTTGGGTAATGCAAACCTACCTCTACAGGGTGACTTTGAATTCGTTCACCGTGTTTTAAGGGGACATTCTAACCGTGATTTAGAAACATAATATGGTGCTAGTTTTTTGACTGTACGACCTCATCATCATCATCATCATCATTCAGCCACAAGAAGTCCACTGCTGAACATAGGCCTCCTCCATGGATTTCCAAAAAGACCGTTTGGAAGCGGCTTGCATCCAGCGTCTTCCTGCCACTTGGATGAGGTCATCTGTCCATCTTGTGGCTGGTCGTCCTACGCTGCGCTTGCCGATATGTGGTCTCCATTCGAGAACTTTTCGGCCCCATCGGCTATCAGTTCTGCGTGGTATGTGCCCCGCCCGCTGCCAGTTCAACTTACTAATCCGCTGGGCTATGTCGACGACTTTCGTTCGTCGGCGGATCTCATCATTTCTGATTTGATCTCGTAGAGGAATTCCGAGCATAGCCCTTTCCATAGCTCGTACGACCTTAATGCTAATGCACAAATTAAAATCCTCACGTAAAAAAAAAGCAACCGATTAAAACTAATTTGTGTATGTACCAATAGTCTTGGTACCGAAATAAACAATCGAAAATATTGAAACCTTTTTCATCTTTGACGCAAAACTATGTATGATTGTGCGGATAAATTATATTTCTTGCTAGAGTGCGTATTTGAGTGCTGTGTAAGTAAAAATAAGCGAAGTTTTAATTAACATGTTTGGGTGGCTCAGTCCAATCTCATCTATAATTCCAGCGCGAATATTCATGTTGGGCATAAATAGATAAATAAAAAGAACTTTATTCAAAAGCAACAAATTTGCTTATGTTAAGAGTAATAAGCTTGCCAATGTACGCCACATCTTTCTGTTCTCAACCATCCTCATCCACCCTCTATCAACAACCTGCCTTACATCTTCGGTCCACTGAGCTGGTGGGCGTCCTACGCTACGCTGCGTTTGGCATTATTTCGCAAACAGATTGAAATGACAAGTCACTGTATTATTGCCGCCTGCCTATATCACCGCGGATTGACGATTTCAAGCGCTGAGGTATGTTAATATCTCAGACACCCAGGTTTCCTCACGATGTTTTCCTTCACAGTTAGCGAATGGTAATGCTACTACTGGGAATCGAACCTGGGTCTCCCGCTTCCGAGTCCAATGTTCTACCCACTAGGCTACCAACGTTATAATTCGGTTAATCATTATAGTAGAAAACTGTGGTTAGAAGACGAAATTTTTCCCCAACCATCCATATGTACAGAATAAAATAATAAAAACTACTATCTATAACCTCACCTTTTGCAACGTAGAATCATTGTAATGACTGGCCTAAATGTATTGTCGACCTTTACAAATAAATACACTTTCAACTGTCACGTCAAAAACCAATTGAACAGTGTCGACGACATTTTAATCAAAATGTCAAAACTTGCGGTTGTGAATTTGGAACGTTTTGCCTTAGTTTTCTAGGACGACACGCATCATGTTTCGGAGGGTCAATTTGAACTTTAAGTCAATGCTGTTAAGGGCGCTCAAAGGCTTAATGGGCTTTCAGTTTCTGAATGTCCAAGGAGTCTTAAATTTCTCTATAGGGGATAAATAAGGCTTATTTTATCTCAAGTAGAAGGGAGAGGGAGTCCATAAAGGTAATGGTATTTCTAATAGGCAAAAGAATAATACAAACTAAAAAAAAACATTAAAAAATACAAAAAGTGATTGAATTAATTTTACGAAATTTACTTCCTACTTCTTGAAATCTCTTAACGCTTTTTATTTATGTAGCCTATATACGTCGCACTGCAGAGTCCAGGCCTTATTTCAGAAAGAGAGAGAGTATGGGCTTAATCACCACGTGTGCCCACCATGGATTGGCAATTTCAAGCGCTGAGGTGTGTGAACACCTCAACACTCAGGTTTCCTCACGATATTTTCCTTCACAGTTAGCGAGTGGTATTGCTTCACAAATGTACGTGATTTAGAAAACAAAGTCATTGATTGGTACACGCCGGGATGCGAAGCCACGACCTCCCGAATGAGAAGACGCCGGCTTCTTTTAACCCTATCACATTTTTATGTTTTCATTTGCTTTTGTTGCAGGTACACCATCAACGATTTCAAATTCAGCTGGCGGTCTTCCTTAATGCTTTCAGGATACTGATGATGTAGGATAATGATGAGGCATCAGTATCAGTGATGTCGCTGGCACGATACAGCAGCGCTTCAGCAATGTTTGAGGCGCGTTCTCAAGATGTTTATGCCATAGCGCGCAACAGGAGTGCCTCTCTAATGCGCAGGGTTCGCGGCAGCGTCATCAGTCTGCCATTGCAAATAGGACTGACAGCCCTATGCTGAGGCACTGGATCTCATACAAACATACATAAACTAACGTTTGTATCCCAGAGGGGTAGGCAGAGACCAGGGACTGCCACTTGCCACGATCCTGGCAAATCACTTTTCTTATAACTATCTTATAACTATCTCGGAAACCTATTGTGCACTTGTAAACTGTTTATCAACGTTTAATTTCTTTCTTTCTTCTTTATTTCTTGATTTTTAGGGATTGATCGTTTCCAAGGAATCTTTACCTCATCTTTATAGAGTACTAACTGTTGCCCGCGACTTCGTTCGCGTAGTAATTTTCATGTGTATTTTTCCGGGACAAAAAATAGCCTATGTGCTAATCCAGACTATAATCTATCTCCGTGCAAAATTTCATCCGGATCCGTTCGGCCGTTTTTGCGTGAAAGAGTAACAAACATCCATCGATACATGCAAAATTTCGCGTTTATAATATTAAGTAAAGATAACCAATGTACTCACCGAGGAAAACATCACTAGCCACTCCTAGGTACCTGGGTGTCTAAGAATGAAAAACCAAACCAAATATCCACGAGCAGCGATCCGTGCGCAGAAATCTAATAAATGCCGTCAGAATATAATAAAGACGGTCAGCCCTGCGGCGGTCTAAATGCACCGGGCTCGATTCCCATTTACATACGCATACAGGCTGAATCCGTGCGGAGTTATTGGCCCTCCCCTGGGCTTAGGGCACAGAATCGCTTGGCAAAGAACGTCTGTGCCAATCGCTCGGTAGGAAGCTCGGGTTTTAACATTTACAAATGACACTCAAATCAGTTACGTTAAGATCTACTTTGCGACGAAAATGGTTGACCTGCTGTTGATAGAACTTGTAGTACACCTTGTTCCGGTAATCATAAGCAGCCTATATACGTCCTACTGTAGGGCACAGGCCTTCTCTCAGAGAAAGAGTATGGGCTTAATCACCAAGCGTGCCCACCGCGGATTGGCGATTTTAAGCGCTGGTGTATGTGAATAGCTCAGACACTCAGGTTTCCTCGCGATGTTTTCCTTCACCGTCAGCGAGTGGTATTGCTACTGTAACTCCACAAATGTACATAACTTAGAAAACCAAGTCATAGTTACGTGCCCGCACTGGGAATCGAACCTGGGTCTCTCGCTTCCGAGTCCAATGTCCTACCCACTAGGCTACCACCGCTTTTACTTGGCTACCACTGCTGAACATAGGTCTCCCCGAATGCTCGCACTTATTTATGTCCTCGGCCACTTCACACAGCTGAAGCCAGCAGTCTGTCTTACCCCCAGTTTCTCGTACACTAACACGCTGTTAATCGACTGGTAACAGCTGTCAAATGACCAAAGTGCATACAGAAAAATAACCACTGACAGCTGTTAACAGTAGATTAACAGCTTGTTAGTGTACGAGAAACCGGGGGTAATACCGTCGGTCCAGCTAGCTGGTGGTCCTACGCTGCATTTGTCTATTCGTGGTCTCCACTCGAGAACCTTTGTACTCCATCCACTATCGCCTCTGCGGCAGATGTGTTGCAGAAAGGTATGGTGAAACTTAATACTCACCAATACAGACAATTTTCTTTTCACCTCACTAGCTCGTAAAAGCTCTGTTTATCATTCGAAATCTGCGTGGAAAATCGCACTTTATCCGCTAGCGTGGAAAGTGTTTTTAAAATTCGAATATTTTTATTCAATAAAGGTTTCGTACAATAAATTACATATATGTAGAACCTCATTGGTTTCGTAATAGTTTATATTCTCTGCAGCCAGTCCATTGATGATTGAAATGCAAATACTTATTTCATGTCATGCGCCAGCCTCATTTAAAGAATCGCACTGGCCGGCAAGAAAATTTTATTTAAAAAAAAAATTAACTTTCAATATTACCAATTGTAGTAATTTTACTTTTAATTTTTGAAATTAATAAACAGTAATTTAATATTTATTAAAACTGTTTTTCTTGCACCTAACATTTTCCTCGCTTTAGTGAGGTGAAAAGTTGTGTGTTGCGCTCGGCAGCAAAGTTATTTAGCGTCTCGTACCTTTGAAACCCTCGCTACGCTCAGGATTCTATATTTGAACCACTCGCTTCGCTCGTGGCTCAATCCTAGAATCCTTCGCTTGCTCAGGTTTCAATACAAGGTACTCGCGCCAAAAATTAACTTTGCAGCCTTGCATAACAAATAACTATTATTTGACCAACTAGGAAATCGCGAAAGCTTTTGAAACTGCACGGCGGTTTTAAGCGGCAATGATGTAATGTCTAGACTAGACCAAGTTTTTCGACCTTAGGTTCTAGAGCTCGGTCTCAAAAAATCATTACCTATACGTGAAGTGATTTACAAACCTGTGAGAAACTTTTGGCGAAACCTTTTTACAACTTTTTTCTTCCTTGAATTTTAAACATTGTTTTCAAACGGTCTATGAAACACGTGAAATGTCAACCCTGACCTTAATTCTGGACACTCTAACAGAATTAAGGTCCGCGTCGTATTACTAAGGATAAGGATAAAACATAATTTGCGCGATGTTTTCATCAGCAACAAATAACGGATCAGACTAAATTCAAGGCAGTACGTCCTTCTGTTCAAACAGTTTTCTTGTGACAGCTTCCACTATATTCGTCTACCTGATTTTATTGACTCAAAAGGGAAAAGGAAGGCTCTATCCTCGTGTCAACCCCACTGGTGCTATAGTAGAAGGGCGTATTACCATAGCAATAAGTGCTACTTTTGAATGAAAAGGCAAACTTTCTGGTGCTACCATCCATACCATGTTTTTAGTTGAACACAATAAGGACGACCATTCGAGTGTTTATTTTCGCTTCTTTATTATTAGTGCTGCGTTCTGTTGCTGTTTGGGTCGCTTATTACCTAAGGAACATGGGACATTACCGGACGAAGTAGCCACAATTATAGCTGACCTCCAGAAGGAGACGGCACCAAAGTAAGAACTAAGGTTAACAAATTTGGGTAGAAAAATTTATAACAATTTCAATAAAGAAAAACTAAAAATACATTTTACCTTATCCTAACCACTAAAGTGTATAGGCATAGCGATTTCAGAGTTGGTCTCATAATAAAAGATGAGAAAAATTTCCCGCTCAAGATATAATAAAAGATAACGATATTTATTTGTCAAACGTGACCTTAAAAAAGGTGGTACAATGTGAAATAGTGTACATAGATCCTGCATGCAACATAATAAGAATAAATATATCTTTTCAGAATCAATACATCGGAACGGAAAATTCAAATGTCATAATGATACATGCAATATGTCAATAAAATATTAAAATTAGCAAAAGAAAATACAGAAAAATGTCAGTACGTCATAAAATTACTTTATAGGATACTACAAATCTTATTTAGCCTCAGTCAAACGGTGGTTTTTAGATTTCCGTACCCAAAGGGTAAGGGACCTTATTACTAAGACTCCGCTGTCCGTCCGTCCGTCCGTCTGTCACCAGGCTGTATCTCATGAATCGTGATAGTTAAATAGTTGAAATTTTCACACATGATGTATTTCTGTAATATTTTCGGAATTTCCGCTATAACAACAAATACTAAAAACAGAATAAATTAAATATTTTAGGGGGGCTCCCATACAACAAACGTGATTTTTTTGCCGTTTTTTGCTTGATATTAATAACCGCAACAGGTAGACGCTTGAAATATTCAAATGTTGTATAGATAATGGTACGGAACCTTTCGTGCGCAAGTCCGTCTCACACTTGGCCGATTTTTATTACTTTTTGTTTCGGAAAAACAATAATCAAAAGTCAAAAGCATCCCTTTTCTTTTCCGTTTCGTTGAATATGACCCACCCAGTACAGTCGATCGCGTGAGTTTATGTTATGGTACAGTTGACAGCTCATCAATCTTTGCATGCGTGCACTCTGATCAATTACGTTAAGGGGCACTTTGCAACAAAAAATAAAAGATCCCCTTGCTGTCGACTTCGGAGTCCAGGTAACCAAATACATAATATCTTACCCTAACATAAAATATACAGATAAAAATTCTCTGCAGGTATCAGTAGACAGCTGAATTTACAGCTTCACTGTGTTCGTATTTTAGTCTGTATTTTCTTTGGCTGTGCACGAATTGAACGCTCTAAAAATACTTCATAGAGGTGGATTACAAAAAAAGTAGAAAACTTTTTAATTAATAAAAATGGCGTCGCGAAATGTTGGCACTTGAAACAGTCGGGACTCGGCACAACGGGCTGGTCCACGGACAGAAACTAACAGAAGGATGTAACTTAACATACATACGAGTATATAAGCTCACACCTGTATCCCAGAGGTGTAAGCAGAGACCAGGGTTTGCCACTTGTTACGAAAACAAATACAAAAGCCTAACCTCGTGACCAAAGCCCTTCAAAAATAGATTAAAGTATTTGAAGAGGATCATAAGATCATAAGAGGAATGGTCGCACAATATCATTGAGTCAGCCGAAGGTCAGTGGATGGGGATGGCAAAGGGCCGTGAGAGATGGCATTTGGGTGGTAAAGGCCTATACCCAGCAGTGGACGCCGGTAGGCTGATTATGATGACGATAAGAACGTATACAATAGTATAAAAAAAAACCAGCCAAGTGGGAGTCGGACTCGAATTGAATTAATATCGAACAAAAAACGGCAAAAAAATCACATTTGTTGCATGGGAGCTCCCCTTAAATATTTATTTTATTCTGTTATTAGTATTTGTTGTTATAGCGGTAGCAGAAATACATAATCTATAAAAAAATCAACTGTCTTAACTATCACGGTTCATGAGATACAGCCTGGTGACAGACGGACGGAAATCAAGTAGGTATGAAAAAAATATCTGCGTTTTTGAAGTAGAGCACATTTCATTTGTCGTTTTTTCGTTTTTCGATGGGGATAACTATAGATGGTTAACTGATCTTTCAGACAACACAATCCCTTGTCCTGGTTCCGAACTAGTACCCTGTGCTATGACAACCAGGCAAGGGCATCACCAAGATAGAAATACACACAGACTGAGCCTAGACCAACTAGGTAGTCGAAAGAAGTGATAGTTTGTTACAACCTGTATTTATAATGGAAACAAGTGGGTTGTAATGTGTACACTATTCTTGCGGACAGTACCCAAGGAAGTAACAATGTACAAGGGCGAGTTTTTTAACGTGGCTTATATACGTCCGTTCCGTGTGGCGCCGGATTAAGAATTAGTTTTCTTTCTCTTGTGCATATTATGTTACTTATCTGCTTATTTTGTTTCTGTGATGTATCTTGTTGGTATAATAAAGGTCTTTCTTCTTCTTCTTCTAGCGTCACTCCATTTCCTTCCGTGGATGTCGTAGAAGGCGACTAAGGAAATCAATTACCAGGAGACGGGCAGCAGCGTCTTCCTGAGACGCCCGCCTGCCAAGCGTGGCGATTATGGCAAAACCCCTCATGGTTATGAAAACCATAAGGGAGGCCTATGTCCTGCAGTGGGCGTCAAATTGCTGATGATGATGATGATATACGTCCCACTGCAGGGCCTTCCCTCAGAGAGAGAGTACGGGCTTATAACCACTCGTGCCCACCGCGGAAAGCGAGTTTATCTTCGTAATGTTTGTTTCTCCTAACCCCGGAGTCGTAATTCTGTCGTATTAAATTTAGTCGTATTGTGTGCATATGTTAATGAGTGACAACCCTGGCTGGATGGAATTGTCATGTTAGGGTTGACATTAGCCTCGTGTTGTTATTACAGTGAAGGGAATCTTTTACAGCAAGCCGAATAAAGGTGGAAATTAACCCTTTATAATTTTCACGTCCTTTTTCACACAATCAGTTTGTGAGTATTTCGAGATTGGCCGGTCGGTATTAAATTTGCGGGTTACAGAGAAATATTTGGTGTTTTGTATGTATTTAAGCGCTACAGCGTAAGCTTTTTTCGAACTTTTCTTAACGGAAACCAAAATGTTTGTATGTTCCAAATCCTTCTAAGCCGATCAGTGGCCTAATTACGCTCACCAAATCCTGAGCAATTCCAATCGTCTAACTGTCAAACTCCATACTAATTTGACAGTTAAACGATTGGAATCGCTCAGGATTTGGTGAGCGTAATATAGGGGCAGACATGTTTCAAAATAGATGGATAGAGAAAACACTGCTCAACCAGGAAAAAATCACGAACTAGCGGTCTTATCGCTTAGAGCGATCTCTGCGAGACAACCCTTGGCTAAAGTGGATTGCAAGAAAAAAATATTCGGTAGGAATCGGAAATAATATATTGAAGGAACAAGTGTGTGTAGCAAAATTTTGTAAGAATATAATTACTATATTTTTCTTGCACTAATTCGTGCTAAAAACCTATTTAGAGGCTAAAAATTCCACCCGTGCCGGGACTTGAACCCGCGACCTCTGGCTAACCGTGCCAGCTGGGCTAATGGGCAAGTCCATTCCACTTGTGCCTATGATGTCCCAAAACGAACATTACTTACAATGACATGTATTTCATATTATTTCGATGGAAAGGGAATGTGGGTGGAAGGTCCGGTAAGGGACGACCCAGGCGGACATACTTCGACCAAAGAGGGGATGTATTAGCAAAGGGCAAGATAAAAAGCACCCGTACGGGCGTGTGTGCATGCAACGACTAATGAATGTTGAGGAAGCGAAAGTGATCTGTCAGGATCGTGGCAAGTGACAGTACCTGGTCTCTGCCTACCCCTCTGGGGTGAAGGCGTGAGTTTATGTATGTGTATGTTGATTGTTACGTTATAAGCAGCAGTTTTGCGAATACAAACTCATACATTTATAATCTTAGTGGGATAGAAACAACAGGTCCTCCGCTGCAAGCTTCCAAATGTAGCGGTTCAAATCGACTTTGCATTTTAACAGCCTACTTGGCAATACAAATGCGCGCACATAAATAAAGGCACGCGAATTTTTACATCCCGTCCGCTTTTAAGAGAATTCATCTTAGAGGAGCTGGAAAGAAGCATTTTAGAGGTGCCAGAAGGGATCCCTTGGGAACAGTCACCAAGCCGCTGGTAGGATAGTCATATTGCTTGGTATAAAATTATAAACATAAACATTTACATACAGGCACATACATTGCTTCTGGCCCCACACTAGGTTATCCTGTGTCGTGGGAACCAGAAACAACGACATCACAAACATTTAAACATCCAAGACCTGGGGATTTTTTTGTCCCCAGCCGGGATTCGAACCCGGGACCTCTGGCATGTTATGCAGATGCACTACCGCTGCGCCACGAATATTAAAGATTATTTAGGTGACAAAGATGTCCGGAATTAAAGCCAGTCTGCATGAGTTCTAGGTTCTAGATTAATATGTAAACTCTGTTAATTAAGGACCAAAGGACTTTGAGAAGACTAAGTTTGCACTCCAGAATGATGTAGATTTTGAAATGTTTATCTTGTAACGTTCATTAAATCACAGTTTCTATGTTATTTTTCGGCTAAGCGACTCTTCATATTCTGCCTATATACGCCCCACTGTAGGGCACAGGCCTTCTCTCAGAGAGAGAGTATGGGCTTAATCACCACGCGTGCCCACCGCGGATTGGCGATTTCAAGCGCTATGGTATGTGAATAGCTCAGGCACTCAGATTTCCTCACGATGTTTTCCTTCACCGTTAGCGAGTGGTATTGCTACTATAACTTCACATATGTACATAACTTAGAAAACAAATTTATAGGTACATGCCCGCACTGGGAATCGAACTTGGTTCACTCGCTTCCGAGTCCAGTATTCTACCCACTAGGCTACCACGGCTCTAGCGACAAGCAACTCTACATTTTAGTTATTGGACATAGTAGTGATATAGAAAATAATACTTATATATAACGTAAGAAGCCTATATACGTCCCACTGCGGGGCACAAATCTTTGTTTAGAAATATAGTATGGGGTTAATCACTACACGTGCCCACGGCGGATTGGCGATTTCAAGTACAAGTCAAAATAAACGTCACAAGCGCTAAGGTATGTGATCGTCTCCGATTCAGGTTTCCTCACTATGTTTTCCTTTGCAGTTATCGGGTGGTATTGCTACTACAAGTTCACGTTATACTGATAAATAATAATGATTATACACTTTTCCTTGAATTAAAACGACTGTGGAAAACGGCAGATAGTAATGAAGAATTTCTCTGTTAAAATATAATATTCGACTGCCTCGTTGGACGGGCCGTTAAGGCACTTAACTACCAAGACAGTGGTCGTGAGTTCGATTCCCACTGGGGGCCGTTGTACATTTGTACAAATGGCCTCAGTCTGGGTGTATTTTCATGTTTGTGATGTCCTTGCCTAGTTACCATAGCGCAAGGTATCCTAGTTTGGGACCAGGTCAAGTTATTGTGTTGTGTGGAAGTTATTTATTATTTATTAATTATTTTATTTCATACACTAATATAGTTTTATTCACTTTATGCTTAGCTTAGGTAACCAATAGACCAAGATGTTTGCTGATTTTCAGTCTACTATGTTACAAGACAATGAAGCTTAACAGCATTTTCGTTCCCATTTCTTCCCCGAGTTCGCGCTTGACCGCGCTCCCTCCCAAGCGGTTCCTAGTCGAAGGCTGCCGGTGATGGTCTGCAGAATTTACGATCTAGCTACTTAGCTGGGCCATAGACTGTGAAGCTACACAAAAACAGCTGCTTTTGCCAAAGAACTAGAACCTACTACTTACTAGCCGTCAGGATGGTATAGGTGCTGGGCAAGCCTATTCGATCTGAATAACAATGTCCCAGGCACTGCAGCGTCTGAGTGGGCCCTTCACCCATCTAGAGTCCTTTTTACACATTTTTTTTTGTCTTTTTTGCGCTGAGTGTAAATCGACACTCTAAAAAGTCTCGTTGCGTGCACGCATCCGAAATCGGCCTGCGTGGATGCAACGACTAATGAATGTTGAGGAAGCGAAAGTGATCTGCCAGAATCGTGGCAAGTGGCAGTCCCTGGTCTCTGCCTACCCCTCTGGGATACAGGTGCGAGTTTATGTATCTATGTATGTATCTAAAAAGTGTAATTGAACTACGCAAAATCTGAAATAAGTTCCTTCAGTATCGTTAGTTTAAACCAACTCCCGGATTACAAGCGAATTTTAAAGTATTAAATTTGTATTTATATAAAGAGTAGATTTTCAAACTAAAAAAAAAACTTTTGCTTATAGAAAGTATTTCAATTATCTGCACTAAAGAAATTGATTTTGTGATTTTTCGATATTTTATTAATTCGTCGTATAATGAACCTTTTCACAGTGCATCGTCGTATGAGACTTCTGTGTGTTCCTATCTTGTGAGCTACTTAGCTGGCCAGTCCTAATTCTGAACTCTACTGGAAATTATTGCTCGCGGTTGGTTGGAAAAATACTGCTATGACGTCATACTCGTAAGACGCCTATATCAAATATAAAACCAATAAGAGTTGGATACAGAGCCTCGCAAAACTAATACAACGCTAGGGTTTTGTAATAATGTTTCATTGTGCTTTGTATGTGCTCTTACCACTGTATTATTGTTTTTATTGCGTGTGTGTTTTATATGATTTTTTTTTAAATTTATTTGTAAGGGACACAAACTGTATAAAGTACATCGCATTCTTAAAGACTAGTTTTAGTTTTACATTCTGGTACTTATACTAATAACATGCGTCCACAACGCTCGAATTATGCAAATAAATAATTCATCTATATATCTATCTATCTATCTACTGAGATTAACAAACGGATTAGCTAAATCAGCACTTTATTGTTGAAATTTCGGTAGCTCACAAGATATAACAAAGTGTTGTCTATTTATTTGTTTACCAAAAAGTGGCAGTGAGGATTGATTAAGGACTAACATCCAGGTTGCTCCACGATGTTTTTCATCACAGTTAGCAAATAGTATTACGAAGACGCAAATTCACAAAAGTACGTACTTACTTATATCCTGTTATTCCTCATCAGGGAATTCTGGTATCGAACCCAGGACTTCTAGAAAGTGAGGCCAGCGTACTATCGATGCGCTGCCACTACAGTCAGTATCATAAGCAGCCTATATACGTCCCACTGTAGGAAATAGGCCTCCTCTCAGAAAGAGAGTATGGGCTTAATCACCACGCGTGCCCACCGCGGATTGGCGATTTCAAGCGCTGAGGTATGTGAATACCTCAGACACGCAGGTTTCCTCACGATGTTTTCCTTCACAGTTAGCGAGTGGTATTGCTACTATAACTTCAAAAAGGTACAAAACTTTGAAAATAAAGTCATAGGTACATGCCCGCACTGGGAATCGAACCTGGGTCTCCCGCTTCTGAGTCCAATGTCCTACTCACTAGTCTGCCACCGCTTCTATAAAACTACAGTCAGTATGCAGTTATAAAAATACTTTAGCACACAGAACTTATCTTGACGGCCATAACGTAGTCCCGAACTCGGCCTACTCGGAATAAAACTGTCTAAAAGTCCTAGGAATGTGTCTAGAGAAATCAGTGGGAAAATCTAACTCTTAAAATATACGTGGAAGTTGGTAACATAGAGGGAAATCGCATGTTTTCTAGTGCAAGTTGTGCGACAGAGAGGGTTGCATATTTATATCTTTTTCTTACCCCCGTTTTCTCGTATGCCGACAAACTGTTTACGGTTATCAGTTTGTTTTTTTATGTCTAAGTACGACCTAAAATCAGTACTAGATATTGTGTTGTTTGGTAGTTATTATTGTACGAGAAATACTTAAGAAATAGATTACACATATTGCGTTCCTGGTTAGCTTTGCTCTGGGTGTAAAGTCGGACTTGCGCACGAAGGGTACCGTAGCATTATCACATCATCTGTGAAAATTTCAATTGTCCTACTATCACGGTTCATGAGGTACGGGCTGGCGACAGACAGACGGACTGACGGACGGACAGCGGAGTCTTAGTAATAGGATCCCTTACCCTTTGGGCATGGAACCCTTAAAACTACCAAAGTCAAGACATATATTAATAGGGGTTGACATTAATGAGATCAATTAATGACCTAGGACTAGCAAGGAAATTGATTAGAAGTTATTGCACCTCGTATTTCTATGCATCTGTTTGCAGTTAGACCAAAGCTGAATGAAATTAGACATAATTATTTACTTAACCTCTTCAGTCCTGACCTTGAAAATAACAATGGATTTCGATTTTCTTTATTGATACATACGAACATAAACTCACGCCTGTATCCCAGAGGGGTAGGCAGAGACTAGAGGCTGCCATTTGCCACGATCCTGACCGGTTACTTTCGCTTCCTCAACATTCATTAGTCGGTTTCGGGTCTATATTTATTTATTGATATTTTTTACTTTTACCGTACATCGCAAGCTGCTGGCGAAAATTTATCTCCTTGGTCTTTGCCAAAAATTCTTTTAGTCACCTGATACTTGGCATACTGACAAAAAGTGTACCACAACTAATCTCAAAGTAAGGGTTCCCTCACGCCTCTTTTCCGCCGTGCAGCGGGAATGTGCAGCGCAACTCGACCCGATTTTCAATTACACCGCACGTGGCCATAAACAAACATAAATCCGAATGCAACTCTCTACTCTAGTGCTACAATGTATCTTCTTTGGTTAAAACTATACTTTCTGCTAAGGGCCGCTTTAGATGGGGCGATTTGATCGAAGGAGCTATATTTTGATGCGCAATTTTGGCTGGACTACAAAGGCATGAATGAGTACAGTAGAGTATTCTTTATTTTTAGGGTTCCGTACCTCAAAAGGAAAAAACGGAACCCTTACAGGATCACTTTGTCCGTCCGTCCGTCCGCGCCTGTCCGTCCGTCTGTCACGACCCTTTATTTCGGGCACGCGTAGGATACCTCTACGGGTTGATATTAAAACCATATACTGGGGTCTGCAGTTTTTAGTTTGTTTGTCACGCTTTATTGCACAAAAATAAAATTAAAAACTTAAATAACAGTTAAGTGTAGATGTACAAAGGCGGACTTATTTCAAAATAAATTTCTGATTTACAGTCTAATTATATTATATAAATACCTACAAATTTGTACGGAACCCTGGTCCGGTTTTTTTTAATTTCATTAATGTTGTCAGCTGCACTTCTTTAAACAATGTATTCAATTGATAACTATTTATATAGTTGATCTTCCTAAATTAGAGGTGTTAGAGCGCTTCGCCAACATATTGCAGGTTTGTGAAAATTGTATAATATTAAGGTTTTTATTATACTAAATAAATAAACGTTAAAAAAATCTTTCAGCGCACAATCTTAAACTAACTCCCGGTTTCTCGTACGCTAACAAGCTGTTAATCTACTGTTAACAGCTGTCAGTGGTTTTTTTTGTATGCACTTTGGCCAATTGACAGCTGTTAACAGTGGATTAACAGCCTATTAGTGTACGAGAAACTGTGGGTAAGTATTTTTGAATGAGAACGCTGAAAGGGTAGTGTTGTGGGCACGACTTCTCCCCCAAAAATAAATAAATAGTGGTTCTAAAATTTAACGGGTTGTGGATGTTTATTAGATTAACTTTATAACTTTATTTATGACACCTTCCCACCATTAGCTGTGTGGGTCCTAATAAGTAGGAATTTTGAGGAAGATATACTTTTCACGTTACATAAACTTACGCCTGTATTCCAGTGAGTAGGCAGAGACCAGGGTTTGCCATCAACCACGATTCTGAGAAATGTGTTCCGTTTCACTTTACACGTTTTTTTACTTTACTTTTTACTTCGTCGCCAAAGGCGCACAGTGTGAAGACGCCCTTAGCCCGACGCCGAGCGTTTCTTTAAATGCATTTCTGCCGCCGTTATCTTCGTAATGTATGCGCCGTCCTAACGGACCGCCAGTGGGGACGCACCCTAACCCGCGCACCATTTGTTTCTGGACCACTTCTGCATAGAAACGTGCTGGTTTTACGTACTTTGTATGTACATATTTGCGGGAAAATGTAACTCGGTCTACAATATAAACAAACGAACATTTATAAAAACACGATTTTTCTGAAATACTCCCAAACTTCAGTTTTCCCAAAGTCAGTTTTGGGTAAAGGGATAGACCTATGCCAGTCTCTTCAAAACCAAAGGTGTGCTTGAAGAGCATGCTTTTCGCATTAAGGATGCCTTTGTGCATTTACTTTTGTAATTAGTAAATAATTAAAATAAAATTAATTGTAACCAGGGTTACCACTTGGAAATTAGGACTGTACTATCATAAAGCCGGATATATAGGATAAATCTAGAAAAGTCATAATATTGAAATAGTAAATCCAGCCTGCAGCGAATTTTTATTTAGGTAAAAGGCATGGGAGGCGGTAACCACGCCCATTTTTAATGCCATTTTTCGAGTCAAAACTCAGGCATGTTATAGTAAACTTTCATATTATGTCACTTACCTGTTCGTTTTTTTCTGTGATGTCTATTGTTGTTGTAAAAAAATATATTCTTTCTTTCGTTCTGTTTTTCTTTCTAAACTTAGGCCATAAGCCATGTTATAGTAAAGCGTCCTATTGCAGGACACAGGGCTTCTCTCAGAGAGAGAAAGATTATGGACTTAATTGCCACGCGTGCACACCACGGATAGGCGGTTCCAAGCGCTGACATACTCAGATTTCCTCACAATGTTTTCCTTCCGTGTAAGTGAGTGGTATCATCATCATCGTCAGCCTTTTGCCGCCCACTGCATAACATACGCTTCTGGGACTCCCTTCAGCGACTCCCCGCCTCCGCAACCAGGTCGTCAGACCACAGATGGTGATGATGGTCGTCATTGGTATTGCCACTACTAATTGACATATTTACTAAACAAAAATACTAGTATACTATCAGATTGGCGTTGTGGCTATTTAATAAGACGGTTGTCTCTGTTTCACTTCATCACCAGCCGGCCGCTGCCCACTGCTGCGTATCTAAGACCTTTTGCATTTTGTCCCCGACAGTACAGGTTACAACACAACACTTAACTGCTCACTTAACCGTAGTCGTCTGTACCAATGTTAACGTATGTCACTTCCATCAGGCGCGGCGGTGGGCAAACAAAAATTCATTACACATTTAGTAAACAAACCACGCGTTCTGATCCCAGCATCAAAGGTCGCTATTCTCATGAGGCCTCGAAGTAAACAACACGAATCATTTACACGTTTAAAATACGATTTATTACTAAGACTCCACAGTCCGTCTGTCTGTTTGACTGTCTGTCTGTCACCAGACTGTATCTCATGAATCGTGATAGCGAGACAGTTGAAATTTTCACAGAAATTTTTTGTGCCGTTTTTTTCTCGATATTAATAACGGAAACAGGTAGACGCTTGAAACATTCAAATGTTGTATATATTCCGAGTCCGACTCGCACCTGACCTGGTGCGAGCCGCGCTTGTGTTACTGCATGGATCCCCTTAAGTGAAACGCTAAAAAATATATTGTATGACTTTCCGTAATCAACCTTCAACCTTAAGTTGGCCTTCAGAGCGGGATGACTCTCCAAACTGCGGGTGTGAAAGAGCGCTCTTAACAAATGCTTTTTTTATACATATTTGATATGCAATACTCCTTTTTTCACTCTTATGTATGTTAACACGGAGACCAGGCAAGGATACCACAACCGTAGAAAGACATTTAAGATTATCGTTATGATTTTTATATGCTTAGCCTCTTTTGTGCTGCTGCTGCCCACCCACTGCTGGGCAAAGGCCTCCCCTCCTGCCTTCCATCTCAGCCGACTACAATTCCGATTTCCGCTTATTACGATTGACGAAAGAAATATATCGAACGAGTGTGTGTGAAAAGGGGTAGTAAGGGACGTCCCAGGCGGATATACTTCCACCAAATAGGGGCAAATTAGCAAAGGGCAAGATAAAATGTATCCGAAACGGCGTGCGCGCCCGCAGCGACTAATGAACGTTGATGAGCCGACAGAGGTTTGTCAGAATCGTGTTAAGTGGTAATCCCTGGTCTCCGTCTACCCCTGAAGGATATGGGCGTGGGTTTATGTAGTTGATTTTCGTTACGGAAATTAAAAGCCAATGCCGTGGTCCTCCAACTCGATAATAGGCCCTGCGAAGGGGACGATTCTCGTGTTTACATCCACTGACAAACACTGGCCCCTTGTACAAACTACGGGCAATAACGCGCAGAGGTTAAAATTGTTTTACGACCGGTAATAAGGCGGGTAAATTCGTGTCTGTCCGATTAATTCTTTGTAATTCGTAAAATAGTCGTGTTTTAAAGGCCAGACTCATGATTCCGACCCGTAAACGTAAGTTGCTCCGTGTTAGACGAGTTAAGTGAACCATAAATGTGTGGACATCGTGAAGTTTCAGCGTAGACTTATTTTTATCCGGATAGTAAAGATTAAAGACCTTAGCCAATTCAATTGACTACTGTTATTTTCAAATTCAGAACTGAGGAGGTTAAATAATGTTTTAAAAAAACATTAGCTAAAACAAAAGCTCGGGGCTGCAAGTGATGTAAATTGCTTCGGCCAGATGTCGCTGCCTGTACGTAATACAGAGAAGTTTGTAAAGAGGCTCGAAATTTAACTGATGCCCATTAGCTCAGTTGGGAGAGCGCTGGCACGGTTAGCCAGAGGTCGCGGGTTCAAGTCCCGGCATGGGTGGAATTTTCAGCCTCTAAATAGGTTTTTTAAATTGTCCTCAGCACGGGTTAGTGCAGCAAAAATAATATAATTAAATAATGTTAATAGTCAGTCTTAGTAGCTTTAGGGGCACCAAATTCTGAACGATTCCTAATGTGTCAAATTCCGTAGTAATTGCTATCGCAAACTTACATACATTTTCCTAAACACGCTTAAATTAGAACAGCTCACGGTACCTATTAACGACAAAGTAAACGTTCTATCGGAAAAAAACCTTAATCCCTTCGATTGTTTCGCAATAAAAACAATTCCCTCAGACCAGGTTATCAATTTCCCCACTAAGCCTATCCCCGCCGGGGTCAACGACCCCGTAGGACAACAAAGCACTTGTGAGCGCGAGTGTACATTCCGCAAACATGGCGGGCACTCGCGGCACAAATATTTGTCTTCCGACGCTTGATCAAAGTATTTAGTAGAGAAGACTAACTCATATGCGCATAACTCATTTTTTTGGCGTGATTAATATGTGTGTGCCAAATTTTTGCTTTCTCGTAGTAATCGACCCTGAGCTAGGCTGCGGACAGACAGGCTGACAGATGGACAGACAGACACACGGACGGACGTGGCAAAACTGTAAGGGTTCCTTGTCGACTACTGAACCCTATAAAAATATGTTATGTCCCGCTAACCGATGTGTCAAACAAAATAAATTATTTTCCCCAAAATTTAGTCACGGTCGGATTCTCTCAATTTGTCTTACGTAATAAAATTAATAGCTCCTTACATAAAGTGGATTTTCGCGGACATCCTAGGATTTTGTTTGGATTCGCGAAAAGCCAGATAGTAGCGAAACGACAGATTTATTTTATTTAATTCTAGTCCCGATTTTTCTCATTTATAATCGCGATTGTTTTGACAAGTGGTTGCGATATTCATATTAGTGCTTGTTCGACGAATCACTCTTCAGCAACAAGTGTTGAGTCAATCTTCTGATATCGATTACTTGGCGGCTTGATAGATATGTATTGTGTACGAGAGTGTACCGACACCGACACAGGGGTTTTTATTAAATATTCCGTAAAGGAATTACTTTTTTTTTAAATGGCTTTTGGCAATTCCACACGCTACATTGTCCCATTACCCCTACCTCCTACCCACATGAGATAGGCGAAGAAACCAGTTAGACGCTGTATTGCCTGAGAAATATTTTTTAAAGGAGGCTTGTTTAAGTAGGTTCAATCTATATGGGAGACAATGTGTATACGATCAGAGGTGAGAGAAACCGGGGGTAAGAGCTGATGCCCTAACTCCCAGTTTCGCGTACGTCAACGATCTGTTAATATATTTATAACAGCTGTCAGTTTACTGATATTTGTTAACAGTAGATAATTTGCAGCTACTTAGTACGTACATTTTTATTTTATTATACAAGAAAAAAAGGCTCGAATGTGCGCCAGAGGAAAAAAACTGTCACAACAGAGAGTTAAGAAAGAAAAATAAGTATTCCAATTTGGCACACAATTACTGGTCGCATAAAATATTTATGCTCCCTAACAGCGAAACGATGTCGGCAAATATTGGCCGAATTTCATCGGATCAAAAGTGCCCAAGTTCCGAATTATATCCTGAGGGTTTGACCTCTGATCGAATTTCGCATATTTTCGAAGCAGAAAATTCGAGGTAGGTACTTACGTGAGATTATACACACATACATACATACACACATACGTTCAACTACAGGACACAGGCCTTCACTTACCCACAAACATATACAATTTCACGCCTGTGTGCCGGAGATGTAGTCAGAGAGCAGGATTAGCCTTTTGCCAAGAACCTGGCAACCCTCTTTTGCTTCATCGGCATTAAGATAAGATAGCGATGCATACATGCACGCCGGTTTAGGGTACTTTTTATCTTGGCATTCGCTAATTCACAGCTCCAATGTCATGTCGTTAAATGTCAATGTTAAACGCTTCTTGTTGGTTTCTATAGATGGCGCTGTTTTCAAATTCGATTTTTGTCTAATGTTGTGTAGATAATGGTACGGAACCCTTCGTGCGCTATTCCGACTCGCACTTGGCTGGTTTTTTTTTATTCTGTTAAATACTGAAACTGAAACTGGAACTGGAAACTGGAGAAACTGGGGTCCTACGAGTTCAAACCCATTGCAAATTGGAATATTCCTTTTAACGTTTAGGAAAGCTTTGAAAGGAAATAATCGACTTTTGTTATTAATAGGTATTTCTTGTTCTTATACATATTATATCGATAACTAATATAAGTAAAGTCATGTAACTGAAATAATGCAAAACTTTAGCACTGTTTCTTTCGTATAAAGAAATTAAACCACTTCTAAGAGCATCAGTATAAAATTGTCAATTGGATTTAATGTGCAATCTTGATACGCAATCTCTTTTGCGGAAACTGTTTGAGTTCGGTAATGTTTCGATATTTCAAAAGATTTTGACATGAAACGTCTTTCCGTTCGGTAGTCACTGGCTAAGACCGCATGCAACGAAAACATCTCGCCTCGGCGCTTGGGGTGTAACTCTGTAACTACGTGTCGTTTACAATCATTTATGTATCGTTGAGTAGAGCAAGGCAGCAATTACTCAGGGCCCTTATTATGAAAAATGCGACATTATCGGAAGTAGCGAGATGGTCGCAAATCCGTATCTCAAGATATGATATGACATCATTGGGCGTTCATTACTCAGTGGCAGGAAATTTCGAAAATATTCAAAAATGAACCGTATTTGTCGCTAGATTCCAGTAAATTGTCGGGCGAAGCGCGATGTTGACGACCCTTCCCATATCGACATATCGCTGCTTCATAATAAGGGCCCAGATCCTCTTGACTCGTGTCATCATCATCATCATCATCAGCCATTTGACACCCACACATAGGCCTCCTGCGTGGTTTTCATAACCGTGAGGGGTTTTGCCATGATCGCCACGCTTGGCAGGCGGGTTGGCGATCCCAGTGTGCGGTTGGAATCTCAGGAAGACGCTGCTGCCCGTCTCCTGGTAATTGATTTCCTTAGTCGCCTCCTATGACATCCACGGCAGGAAATGGAGTGACGCTATACTTAATCCGGCGCCACGCGGAACTCGTGTAGATGGAGGCAATGTCGCGTCGTAACACATAGCTGCCTTTTGTGGCAATGTAGATACACCACAGGCTACATCTATAGTCCTGTTTTATTTATTCGTTTTGTCTGTTGTGTATTTAGTTTTCCTTCTGTGTTGTGCATATTATGTTACTTATGTGCTTATTTTGTTTCTGTGATGTATCTTGTTGGTATAATAAATGTCTTTCTTCTTCTTCTTCTTCTTCTTCTTCTTCTTCTACATAGCGCAGTCTGAGCTAAAAATTAACGCTTACTTAAAGACGCTTCACGTTAAACCATCGGCCGTGTGACCTGACAAAGCCCCACCCACATTTTTCATTTAGACGTTACGGTATTTCAAACCTACTTTACTTTTTTTTCTCCCATAGTATAGGTTATCGTTGAATTTCGTTGAAAAAAAACCCTCTTTCTATGGCTTCGTTCCACGAGTCAAGCTCCTAGGGAACCAAATGCT
This sequence comes from Yponomeuta malinellus, assembly GCA_947308005.1. Classification (NCBI taxonomy): domain Eukaryota; kingdom Metazoa; phylum Arthropoda; class Insecta; order Lepidoptera; family Yponomeutidae; genus Yponomeuta; species Yponomeuta malinellus. The sequence continues at coordinate 7,714,338 of OX371019.1, forward strand.
CGCATCTCATTGGTCAATCCGTGCGGCTAGAGATTAGCGAAACAATAAGCGAAAACGTTCCGCTTCATAGGGTAGGTGTACGTGCATTAACCAATGGGCACACATGGACGATTTTATTTGAAAGCTCGTTGCGTGGAATGGGGGTGTAAGTTCGCATATTTTGACGGTAGCTACGGAACCCTGCACAGTGCGTGGCCCGACACGGACTTGGTCGGTTTTTTTGGTTAAGTTTCCGCTCAACTGAATTTTATTTCACAATTACTGTTTTCAGGGAAATACGTTTTATTCGTTGAATATAGACATTACATTCTGAATGTGCAGTGGATACCTGGGTAAAATTCACAAAAATATTCGTAATTTATCTCACATCTCTTTGAAATCAATTTAATAACGTCCAGTGCAAATACCGATGTAAAAATAAACGTCCGACATTCATTACATAAATTCGATTCAATTCAAATATTTTTATCCTTACTAATATTATAAACGCGAAAGTTTGTATGTATGGGTAGATATTTGTTACTCTTTCACGCAAAAATTTCTGAACGGATCTAGATGAAATATTGCACAGAGATAGATTATAGTCTGGATTAGTACACAGGCTATTTTTTATCCCTGAAAAATACACATCAAAATTACCACGCGAACGCAGTCGCGGGTAACAGCTAGTTCATCATAAAAACAAAATGTTTACTTAAGGAACGTCAAAGTTGTTAGTTTCACAATTAATGGATTATGTGGAGAAGAAGCTAACACAGAAACTGCACATTTATTCTTTTCAAAACACGTGTTATGTTAATAAACGGTGTTTTCAACTTAAAATATTACTTATGTGTTAAACACTGGACACAATCGTCCTATAAATACCCTTTAATATTAATCTACTATTTTATACCAAACATCATCAAAAACCAAATACAACTTTTATATATTTAAGTACACATTTATTACATACTCTACCACGCAGCGCATTAAATACAAAATACAAAATCGTTATTTTCGTCGCTTTTTTTACGGTTCGTAATAATAATAACTTTCTCACAACACAATCACTTGTCCAGCACTCCTATCACGCAACTGTCTACTCTAATAGGTTGACGATTTTGACGATTCCATACATACATAGACTCACACCTGTATCCCAGAGGGGTAGGCAGAGACTAGGGACTGCCACTTGCCACGATCCTTACAGATCCCTTTCGCTTCCTCAACATTCATTCCAAGCGATTTCAAAGTGACAAAATAATTATGCATGTACTAGCTGCCCTAACTTCGTATTGCCACAGAATCCGTTTATACGATTCTTGTCACCATGGCAACGCAATAAATAAATATCTTAGAGTTTGGCTTGAAAAAAGCTTACGGTAACAATAAAATATGATCCCACGGCAACGCATTACCGGGATATCAAGTATCCCATGTCTCAATTCAGATCTTTGTCTATCTGTATGCCAAGTTTCATGTAAGTCCGTTCAGCCGTTATTGCGTGATTGAGTAACAAACACCCAGACATCTTCACAGACTTTTACATTTATAATATTAATATAGTAGGATAGCAGGATTTCACCATTCGCAGTAGGTTACTTACGCTGTAGCGCCCTTGGTCCCAAACCAATGAACCCTGTGCTTTGGTTACCAGGTAAGGACACCCCAAACATGGAATTACACCCAGACTGAGGCCGTGTGTACAAATCAAGTACCAATCATGAATCGGCCTCCAGTGGGAACCAAACCCACGACCAACGAGGCAGTCGGGCAACAATTCATAAGCAGCAGCCTATATACGTCCCACTGTAGGGCACAGGCCTTCTCTCAGAGAGGGTATGGGCTTAATTACCACGCGTGCCCACCGTGGATTGGCGATTTCAAGCCACAATTAAATTGATGAATTTAGTGTAATTTTATTAAATTCATGTAGATAATCGCAATCAACGGGGTACTAAATCTTGGTCAAATTCTATGACAAACCACTAGCGCCGGCAACGAGACATCAGGTGTTCAGTGTTCCGACGCCATTTCTTGTGACGTCACTATAAGAAATCCATTGCGACTGTTTAGTCCCGTACATCGTGTGATAGCCCGCAGTTTGTTCTTGGTTGTTCACCGACTAGCAGCAGTTGAATTCGTATAAGAGTGATTCGACAGTTCACAGAACTTTCTCTCTGTTCTGTGCGACAGTTAATAAAAGTGATACTCTAAAGCAGGGATTCTGAACCTGAGGTCCGCTGATTTGTAAAGGGTATATGGTATGAGTGCCGGGGGTCCGCTTGAGATCTAAAGAAACTATTGCAAGTTGAACTCAAAAGAAAAGAATGTTAGCGATGGTGTTCTTTAGAACAAGCTTGCCCTTGTCTTTTCAAGGGAACTATCATCAGCCATTCGACTTCCACTGCAGGAGACAGGCCTCCTTCGTGGTTTTCATAACCATAATCGCCACGCTTGGCAGGCGGGTTGGCGATCGCAGTATGTGGTTGGAATCTCAGGAAGACGCTGCTGCGTGTCTCCTGGTAATTGATTTCCTTCGTCGCCTTCTACGACATCCACGGAAGGAAATGGAGGGAACTATACCTGTCCTATTTTGGTTTGCAGCTGCGCTGCCTGGTTCGTTGCTTAGCCATCTTTAGGCAACAGCAGCCTCTTCACTGATTATAACACAGAATCCAGTCAAAATTTTATAAAACAGTTTATTTAAATTTCCCTGTTTTACTCATTTTACTGAAATTCTGTAATTAAAGGGTCAGTTGGTTTGCTTGAATATCGGAAGTGGTCAGCGATCATGAAAAGATTAAGAAACCTTGCTCTAGATAGTTTACAGAGGCGTGAAAATCGGTCTCGTCTTTTGCCAGCCTCATTCTCAATGTCTTATTTATTTTGTCCTGTTTTTTCTCTATCCATTTGTCTATGTTTGTATCAGCCCGTAAACAAAGCTCTTTCTGATAGGCGTAGTCCTACACGCCGCAGTCCTCTTTCACGCCAATCCATCCGGTCCCTCGCTAGTTTCGTCCAATGTTTTTTTCACAATGTCGTTGGTCCACCGGGCTGGTTGTCTACCCACCGACCGTAAATTTGTTTGTAAACGTCTTATAAAGATAAGGTTCTCAGATTTTTGCATTATTGCAATTACACTTTGTAAACACACATGCACGCAGTAGATTCGGGTTTCGTTATCACTTTCCATCATAACCTACTAAGCCTAACACGAAGGGAACCTATAACCTTTATTGGCACATTTTTGTATCGTCACCTTCTACGTTATATGATGCTTTATCGTGGGCTTCCATTCTAGCTCTTACTATGAAGGCTGTAAAAGCTACTTGTGTACACGAGTTATCCTTATCAGATTGTCCGTATGTAGAAATCTATAGTTACTGTGTCGAGAAGCCAACTTTTTACCTCTTACGTAAGTAGGGGTAGAGATTTGTACATGAAAACCCATGCAATGAATAAATTGTTATGATTATGATGAGATTAGAATTTTCTTTATCTATGCCAGAAAATCACACGAGTGTATAATGTAATAATTTTTATTTGTCTACTTTTAACTCGAGGAATGAACTAAAAGCTCATAAAAAGAATCGGCCTATGATGCGGCTATAGAGTACAGGCCTTCCCTTAGAGAGAGTGTAAGTAACCGTACTTGCTGCAGTAAAGCGATTTTAAGTGTTCAAGACACTCAGGTTTCCTTATAATCGCGATGTTTTTATTTCACCTATTATTCAGCTGATCAACCCACGGATCAATAAGTAGGAAGACTGCTACGCAATGTACTGTAATATAAATTATGAGTTGTTGTTTTGTCGCAGCGTAGGGCGCCCACCAGCTCGCTGGATCGTCGATCTGAGGCAGATTGCTGACAGCGTCAGCGTCAGTGGCATGCCTTGGGTGAGGCCTATGTCCAATAATGGATCAACACGGGCTGATTGATTGTAGTTTTATGAAATGTGATCTAGCCTAGCTCTCCTCCCGACAAAAAACATATAGGTATGTCGAAAGATTTGTAGGTCGCGTCGATTTGTCGGTATTTGACGGTAACGAGCGGCGCGGGCGCCACTTAGCCTATGAAAATTTCACACCACACTCCATAGTTAAACGGCGATTTACTGGGGAAATGCATTTGCTATATTGTGCCTGCCAAGGAGCAACGAATGGTAGAGAGGATGGTGGCGCAGATGGAATAAGAAACGTGGGGAATCGCTAACCGACGACGTTAGAGTCAAGTTATTCGTGAATGAATTTTAAGGTAAATTTCAATAATAATAAATTAGTTTTGGCCCTAGCCCGATAAGACTTGTTAACATGTAGTGAGCATCGCTAGTCACATAAGTCACGAGTAATAAAAGAGGTCTCTGAAAGATGAAGTGGAAAACTGTACTTATATCTCATACATAAGCAGCCTATATACGTCCCACTGTAGGGCACAGGCCTTCTCTCAGGGAGAGAGTATGGGCTTAATCACCACGCATGCCCACCGCGGATTGGCGATTTCAAGCGCTGAGGTATGTGAATAGCTCAGACACTCAGGTTTTCTCACGATGTTTTCCTTCACCGTTAGCGAGTGGTATTGCTACTATAACTTCACAAATGTACATAACTTAGAAAACCAAGTCATAGGTACATGCCCGCACTGGGGATCGAACCTGGGTCTCCCACTTCCGAGTCCGAGGTTCTACCCACTAGGCTACCACCGCCACCACTTATAACTCACTTTTACAAAATGAGTTTTTATATCTAATTTGCATTTTTTAATAGTTATGTCAAAATCAACTTTAAAAAGGATGTCTAATCATTGCAAACCATAGAACTATTAAAAATAGATTGTGACGTGTAACGTTAACAAAATAGGTACGTAATAAATGCAATCTACCATGGGCATTGTTGTTTGTTTAAATGACCCTAATCTGGGTCATAAACCTAGTTCACGTAATGTGGGTAGCGAACGTTGCCACAACTTCCTTTAATTAATGCTCGTTATTCATGTATGCGGATATCCTATGCTTATAAAATTTTGTCAAGTCGAAATTACGAAACGGATAATATTCTGGTAGTAGTATAATTATGCAGGTTTCTATAAACTTTTGTTCTAACATGATTCGTAAAATCCCAACACAGGACGGATGCGAGTTTAAAACAATGCTCAGAGCAGTTTTTTTTCTGATTAAAAAGTATTTGAAATACGTGAATTGCAAACCCTGTTAATATTGTGTCACTATATAATAAAATCAAATGAGATTAATCGCCTGTTCTGCCCCTATATTACGCTCACCAAATCCTGAGCGATTCCAATCGTTTAACTGTCAAATTAGTATGGAATTTGACAGTTAGACGATTGGAATCGCTCAGGATTTGGTGAGCGTAATTAGGCCACTGGCCTGACTTGCGCAGTGGACTATACTGATGGGCTGGTCTGAATTATCTTGTTTTTTTTTTATGTAGCCTATACACGTCCCACTGCAAGGCACATGCCTTCTCCCAGAGAGAGTGTACGGGCTTAATCACCACGTGTGCCCACCGCTGGTTGGCAATTTCAAGCGCTGAGGTGTGTGAACACCTTAGACACTCAGGTTTCCTCGCGATATTTTCCTTTATATTGTTTATAATAAACAAAAACCGACACAGTGTAATTGACAAAAATTGGTTGAGGTTTGAGACTAGTGACGTAAGAAAAAAAATTCACTCATTAGTATGTATATTGTATATGGCAATGAATAGGTACTTTAGTATCTAATGGAATTTATTTATAATGATAGTAATTAAACACCTTCATATATTGATAATAATTCATTTATTATATGATTTAATAAATATAAAAAATCACTCCCATTTTTTTCTGGTACAACCCCTTATTTTTTCCACATCGACGTGCGTTAGCTGGAAGAAAATACTATCTAGTATTAAGCTGGCTTTTTAATAATTTATGATCCGTGGTCGGTATTTGACAGCAATCACAGAACAATACCGCCTTTCCAAAAGCAAAACTGTTGCTTACTCCAAATGCAGTCGAATTCGTACTTCCGCGTCCCTCGGCTAGACTTGAGCGTGCGGGAAATGGTCTAGATACTTATCGGCATAAGGGAAATCAGAAAGTATGCCGCCAAGGGAATGTCTAAATCGGGTTCGGCGCTTGAAGTGAAACGATGATTCGATAACGATTACGAAATTATTATTTTTGCCCCTCTGTATACTAAGTAAACATTACATTACGTAAACTCACGCTTGCAAACCGGAAGAGTACGCAGGGACTCCGGCGTGTTTGCCACTTGCCACGATCCAGATAAACCTCTTTCGCTTCATCGACATTCATTAGTCGCTCCATGCATGCACGCCGAGTTCGGGCACTTTTTAGGGTTCCGTACCCGGAGGGTGCTAAACGGGACCCTAATACTCTGCCTCCGCTGTCTGTCTGTCCGACCTTTAAAGTGCTCCGTCTTGGGAACCGTCATAGGTAGGCGAAATTTTCAACGAATGTGTGTTATTACGGCGGATTACCTAACAATTAATAACATTTTAAAAATAATAGAAATAACGGGGGGTCTCTGTCGCTGATGACGCCACGCGCATGAATCCTCTTCGCTTACATGCCAACCGCCGTTGGTTCGCGGGGTGTATATATATTAAAAAAACTCAGGAGACTCAAAGAAAAATGAAGGCCCAGTGAACCAACGGTGGTTGGCATCTAAGCGAAGAGGATTCATGCGCGTGGCATCATCAGCGACAGTCAAAAAACGTGTTTTTTGCTGTTTTTTTGTTTATGCTCTATCGTAAAAACGGTAATACATACAGGCATCAAACTTAGCGTGATTGTGGCACTTATATAATATTCTAACGGCAAATAATAAAAAACGGCCGAGCGCGAGTACGGAACCCTCCATGCGCGAGTCCGACTTGCACTTGGCTGGTTTTTTATCTTTACTTTAATAATAACACTAATTCCTGTTTATACCTTAATTCCTAATTCTTAACACCCCACGTATATTTCGTACTTGGAATATTTCAGAAGCACCCCATCTTGAGTATGTTTTGTAGTTCGAATATTCTGTAACCAACCAAAACCCTATGGGGTTACGACAAGGAACTGGAAAACTTTTTTTCTTCTCGCTTTTACAATAATCCCATTCATATTTTGTGAGCGAGAGGCATTTCTCAACAATGACAATTGTAATTTAATTGTCTACTTAATAAATAATCGCGATTAGACCTGTTAAATGTGTAACTAAATAGTTATCCAGTCCCTTTCTTATACTAAGGGCTGGTTTCTGAATTGACAATTTCACTAAGTAAATACTTAAGTAACGTTCTGTCACGCTCTTTTCTGAGAAACTCGAAGAGACAGCACTATAGTGACAGAACGTTACTTAAGTATTTACTTAGTGAAATTGTCAGTTCAGAAACAAGCCCTAACAGTGCTACGCGTCCACACTACTGCTGAAACTGTCACCTGTGTCCAATCCAAATGCAACTGGAGCTTAAGAAAATTAAACTCCTATTAATTTTCCAAGTGCAAAGTTTAATTGCCTCGGCACAACATCTTCCTGAGCGAATTTCTAAACCGCTGCTCCTTGCCCGGCTCACCGGGAATCCCAAAAGCAAACACCGTCTATAACCGGGCGGCAATTCGCACACAAAACAAACAATCCGTCAAGTTGAGGGGCTGCCAGCGCCCGCCACCTGCGCTACGGTACCCCGGCTGCTGGGCGGTTGCCTACCCAGCCTGTGACGTCGCTACCCACTAGGGAAGCTAGACTTAATCCGTGGACATACGACATCATAATCGTGAACTTCATTTATCCTAACAAATAGTAGTCCTCTCACGCTCATTAACCTTTAAAATTTAGTTGCAAAGTCGCCCGTAACGTAACTGAATAATAACTGAACCGAGTGCACGGATGTTGAAGTTTACGTAGTATTGGATTTGAATATTCAGTATAGTCCCTACGATCTCGCAAACGGAGCGTATTTTTCGGCGATACTTGGTATATCCTAGATCTTAAACTTGAACAAGGCTCGGTTTTCGGCCTCAACAAACTCTTAATTCCTCGGCTTGCATGAAACTCAGCCTTCGGCTTCACTAAGTTTTGTATCTTCTAGGTCCTCTGATTTTACAAAGCTAGGCCTTTGGTCCCACCAATCTCGGAATTTGCTAGGTCCTCTTGGCTTGGATGAAGCTCGGCTTTCAGTTTCACCAAACTTGGGATCTCGTAATTCCTCGGCATGGATGAAGTTCGGCTTTCGGCCTCACTAAACTTGGAATCTTTTAAGTCCTCTACTTGGACGAAACTCGACTTTCTTCATCGATGCGATGGGATTTTTCGTGCCCGTGATTTTTAGGCCTAATTTGAGACAGTTTGGTCTTGTAAAAAAGAGTAGAGGCTGAAAAGTTACAACACATAAACATTAACGGAGTTATTTAAAGAAAAAGAATTCCTCTAATGCAATTAAAATTATCTATATCACGACTATTGGAGGAGTGATTTAAGGATTTTTTGGAAATAAAAGCGTTAGTTTTTAATTTACCTTATTTGTTACTTAAATCAGGGACAACTAAAAGGTGCAAACGGAGACCAAACCGTCGCAACTGGCTGTTGCAAGAGACGCTTAGAATTAATGATTGTTTATATTTCTTCTGCGAGATCTTCTGGGTACTGTCTGCAAGCGCTCAATCAAATTTAATACTCCGAAGGGACACCACAAACTGTGGAGTTCATACTTTGCTTAGGACAGGGACGAATTTTTAAAGAGATAATATTCATGTTCACAAGCCTTCTTGTGGGCAAAAGCTTTTGTTTCAGCAGCCTGCGTCCCACTGCAGGACAGTGGGATTATGATTATGGAGACTCGCATGGGCGCCTTTAAATGCGTTCACCGTTTTTTTAAGGGGACATTTTAACCATGATTAAGGCCCCTCGCCCACGGCGACTTTTTGTAGTGATGCTGTCGCGCGTTTCGTAAACGCGCAACAGCATCGCTACAAACGCGCTTTAGCCGCATGCAACGCGCTCCTAACGCGCTACAGCATCGCGACTGTATCGATGCAAATGCGCGACCGTGTCGGACGACATCGGGAGGAGAACGGAAGAAGGGTGGCGCGTGAGTACTGCAACACAGACAGATCGACAGTGCTGTTGTCGATCGGTCCAATGGAGCCCATCTTGCAACTGTAGCGATCGCAGGCATTTTTATGCCGTTACTGAATCGCATTTGCATCGCGACAGAAGCGCGACGGTATCGCGTTTGCATCGCGACCGAATCATGTTTACGGTGGGCGAGGGCACACAGCTAGCGATCGCATCGCGATTGTATCGATACGAACGCGCGACAGCATCGCTACAAAAAGTCGCCGTGGGCGAGGGCCCTTAGAAACAGAAGTGCTTGTTCAGAATGTTAAAAAAAAATCGCGTCAATTTTATTTTTTATTTTTTACCCGAAATGAATTTACTTACTTAACGTGAACAAACAGGAAAGGCAGCATTAGAAAATACACAAACAAAGGCGAGCTTACCTCTCTATACCTACCGATGGAGATCTCCAAAATATTTCAAACCTATGAATCTTATCAATTCTACGATTAGTTTCCATTTTGAAAACTATAAAACTAGCCGAGATTCCCAAGAAGAATGCAAAATCCCGATAGCCCGATCGCAAGTTTGTCCCAAAATGCAAACGCCATATTTCAAGTACGGATGACTCCAGTAAAAGTTGGGGCACACCTGAACGCCCCTCCGTCCCCTAGGGTCCAGGTTCTGTTCCGGGCAACGGCCATTTATCGGTCCCCTACTTTGTCCCAAGTACCTACGCCTGCCACGATCACGACACCGTTTTGCTCGAACCTAGCATTTATGTCGAGAGCAATAAGAGCTACCGCGTTGATGGCCAAGTGGCGGCACATACGAAATTTTCAGCACATCGTTGGACATAAAAAATATTGTCGCGATGTGTCTTGATCTGGGAAATTGTAATTGAAAACTTTCTGTTGGGGCGGAATTACCGGATTCAAACACTTTATATGGCGCTAAAGTAACCCCCGGTTTCTCGTACACATAACAGTCTGTTAATCTACTGTTAAGAGCTGTCAGTCGGTTAAAGGGCATAAAAAAACAACTGTAATACAGAGAAGTTTGTAAAGAGGCTCGAAGTTTTGCTGACGCCTGCACTTGCTCATTAGCTCAGTTGGGAGAGCGCTGGCTCGGTTAGCCAGAGGTCGCGGGTTCAAGTCCCGGCATGGGTGGAATTTTATGCCTCTGAATAGGTTTTTAAAATTGTCCATAGCACGGGTTAGTGCAACAAAAAAAAGAGTATAACTGACAGTAGATTAACGGACCATACAATGAACCCCGTGTAAATAACGTTTTACCGAATTTCCCGCTTACAGTCGACTCGTCAACCTTTACATCCGTGCACTCTTTTCAGTTAAGCAGTCTATAATTTTAAATGATTATCTATCTCGAATGGAGACCACATATCGGCAAGCGCAGCGTAGGACGACCAGCCACAAGATGGACAGATGACCTCATCCAAGTGGCAGGAAGGCGCTGGATGCAGGCCGCTTCCAATCGGTCTTTTTGGAAATCCATGGAGGAGGCCTATGTCCAGCAGTGGGCTTCTTGTGGCTGAATGATGATCTATAATTTTAATATCTTTATGAAAAGGGTACTATTTATTTTTAACCTGTTAGATTATGACGTTGAAAAGAACAATATTAAAAGTGGCTTTTAATGGTGGCCCGATCGGGTTATTAGAATTCTACAGATTAATAACTTATAGTTCTCACCGTTGGTTTCTTGCTTCTCTCAGAGAGAGGAGGTACAGGTTTAATCACCACGCGTGCCCGCCGCAGATTGGATATTTCAAGCGCTTAGGTAATGCGAACACCTCAAGCACTCAGGTTTCCTCATGCTGTTTTCCTTAACGAGTGGTATTGCTAATACAAATCACAAATGTACGCAACTTAGAAAACAAAGTTATTCGTATACAATGCCAGGGTTCGAAGCCACAACCTCTTGAATGTAACAGCACTATCACACTAGCGATTTGTGTGAGCGATCCGCGTTTTGGACACTCAGTAGCAAAATGCATTGATAACATAACATAACATAAACTTACGCCTGTATCCCAGAGGGGCAGGCAGAGACCAGGGACTGCCACTTGCTACGATCCTGACAGATCACTTTCGCTTCCTCAACATTCATTAGTCGTTGCATGCACGCGCACCGGTTTCGGGTACTTTTGAGAAAGGAATGTTGCGTTGGTTTGGACATGTGGAGAGGATGAAGGAAGAAAGATTAACAAAACAAATATATCGAGCGAATGTGGATGGAAGCGCTGGTAAGGGACGACCCAGACGGACATACTTTGACCAAATAGGGGATTTATTAGCAAAGGGCAAAATGGATTGATCTGACGAAGAAACGCTACTGCTGGCTTTGTTACTTCGAAGACGCAGAAAACGAAAGCAAATACAAGTCAATTACCAAGTAATCGACTGGGCGAGAGCGACTACTATGTATCCCATGTAACGGGACGATTTAGAAGAAGAAGAAGAAGAAAGACTTTTATTGGGATAAATTGACACATCACAAGAAAAAAGGCATAACAAGTAACATAAACAAGTACAAAGGAAAAAGAAGTCACATAAATACAACATAACATAAGACAAAGACATAGCGTCAGAGTGCATCCTGTGGTGTGTCAAAGTTGCCACAAAGGGCATTTGACTCAGCATTGTCCTGAGGGTGTGAGCTCTCAGCGCTGGTTAATTGACGCGTATATTACAACTTGGTGCCTAACGAATTTTAGTTATAAATAACTTTGTATCCATTGTATCAACGACGATTGTTCGTCTAAACGATCTTACGTCCGCTTACACATGTGTCTTTGACATGACTCAAGTCAGGCGGGTCGGACTGTTGAACGCGATTGTACAAATAGGCGTCGACGGTGATAATCACGTCAACATCGTCGCGATTGCACAGGGTCGTCGCAGCGACGTCGTGGCGTGCTCGCCGCGCAATCGCATCGCTTTCAAATCGCTCGCAAATCGCTAGTGTGATAGGGCTCTAAGGCAAGCAACCCAGCGCCAAGGCTGATTTATAAATCCTTGAACTAAACTCCTTTGCTAACGATACGCTAAGAAGAAGAATACATGCAAAGCCAACAAAATCGCGGGTTTCCACACTACGTGTTCCTGCACAGTCAGCGAGCTCCGGCGTAGTTCCCAATTAAATGATCCCCAAATAGAATAGACCAAAAAGAATTCTCACTTTGCAAGCTTACATCCAACAACACGAACAAAAATCAAAAGTGCACTCCAACCAGCGCCCTAGGGACGTACCCAGGTGCACCCTGGGACGGACTCAGGTGCGCCACTGTCCAGGCGTGTTACACTAAAGCGGTGTCATTAATCTGTCGGACGTAGCCCGTTCTTACTCTGGAGGCTCGTTTAGACTTGCGAGTACAGAGTGCAAGGGCGAGTGCAGTCACTGGAAAGGAAATTCATTTCAGAGATAATTATGGTTAACTGTTACGTGGGGAGTTATTAATTCATCACAAAACTTTGACAGATTCATTTTTCTTTTGAACTTAGCACTTACGAAGTGTATGCTATTAAATGACTTATACAGCTTCAAGTCGCAACTTTACTCTGAGCTGAATAAAACTGGTTGAGTGAACGACCGCTCAGACACTCTACAGCGTTGTGTGTATGTAGATGGAAGTGCAAGCCACTCAAACATTTCACTAATTTAAAGACATAAGTTAATAAATCTTATATGTACAACTACCTACCTACTCTCGCATTTTTTCAGTTCTGTCCACCCTAAAGTTGTCTGGAAGAAATCGCTATTAGCTATAAGATCGTCGATTGTATAGTATTATGAACTAACTATTAATTCTATTATCTCTGTGAAATATGATTACTGGTGTGCAATTAAACTATAAAAAATTGGTCGAAAACTTGAAACTTGAAAGTAATTTGACTTTTCTAATTCTGGTGTTCGACAGTAAACACAATTAGCTACTAATTGGTAAGTAGGCCGGTCAGTAAGAAATACAGTTATCGTTATTAAAAACTCTATAAATATTGTGGATATTTTTCAAATGGTAGAGCTACTCACTTGTCAATTAACTAGCCACTATACTTCTACTTCTTCTTCTTCTTCAACCTATAGCCACCCAATGTTGAGTGTAGGTCTCTTCTAATGCACGCCTTTCATTTCGGGCTTGGGCTTTTCGCATCCACTTTACTTGCTCATATGTAAAGTTACCTTAATAGATTAGCCTAGGTCTGGTCAGAGGATTTTCTTTTCATATTTTAGTTTTCCATTGTTTGTCTGTTCTGTTTTGTAGCTAAGCATTTGCACAAATAACGTAACTAAACAAAATTTTGTTTTATTCACATGCCGTAATATCGTAACCATTTAACATTATACTTGTTTTCCTAGATTACAGTACAAAGGCCGCATAGCTTACCAGTTGTATACCATGTGACTTAGATATTTAAGAATTATGATGTATCTATAATGATGATGTGTGCAATAAAGAGTATTAATCTAATCTAACTTTAGATGAGATACATGAGCAAAAAAATCCTCAGTGCATATATATATGAGTCTTGTACCCGTGCGTTCTGACGGAGCTGAAACTTGCCCACGTAGGACTAGTCCTCCGATTCAAAGTCGCTCAATATGCTGTTGTGAACGGGCTATGCTCGGAGTCATTTTTGATGGATCACATTAGAAATGAGATAATTCGGCAAAAAACTAAGTGATGGACATAGCTACGGATTAATAAGTCAAAATGGCAGTAGGCTGATCACATCTGCCGAAAAACCGGTAGCCGATGGGGTACAACCCTGACTACAGAGTTTGCGATGGAAACGTACGAGATTTTTTTTTTAATTAATTGCGATACAGGAAACCTGAGTGTCTGAGTGAGTGAGTATTCACATACCTCAGCGCTTGAAATCGCCAATCCGCGGTGGGAACTCGTGGCGATTAAGCCCACACTCTCTCCCTGAGAGAAGGCCTGTGCCCTACAGTGGGACGTATATAGGCTGCTTATGTATGCGATACAGGTTAAGCCTATTGCAAGGACCCCTGGTAATTTTCTTAGTTTTAAGTTTTTAATAATAAAAAAAAAAAAAAAAAAAAAAAAATTTTTTATTTTTTTATTTGACTATTAAACCAAAGTCCGAAGAAATACAAGTCACATCCCGCGTCCCCCGCCAATGACACTCGAAATACGTCCCTGTGAAGTTATTTGTCGGACGTCATTATTGGACTGTACATTATTAATTTCTTCCAATTAATCATATTCTTCTACACATATTCATCGTCATCATCATCAGCCATTTGACGCCCACTGCAGGACATAGGGCTCCCTCATGGTTTTCCAAGCTTGCTGGTCTTGTGCTGCCGAACATCGGTTCCGTTTGGAAATAAACATAACTCACGCCTATATCCCGGAGGGGTAGGCAGAGGTCTGGAAATAAAATAATTGAATATTCGCCACTAGGACCCGATTATCCATTCATTTGAGGTTGAAGCGCAATAATGTCGCATTTCCATTCCATTGCCTTTTGTAACATTTCTCAAAGAAGTTTTCCTTTAACAACAATGAATAGACGATTAAAACCATAGCAGAATGACAAACACATTCCGACTCAACGAATAGGTACAAAAGAAAGCCAAGATGACGGTTTTAAAATTGACCGAATAGATATAGATATTTTTAATAATATTTGTAAGGAGATTGTAACAGTATAAGAACACAAAACGTAATATAGCTCATGCCTCTATCCCGGAGGGGTACGCAGAGATCAGGGTTTGCCACTTGACACGATCCTAACAGACCTCTTTCGCTTCATCAACATTCATTAGTCGGTGCATGCACGCACGCCGGTTTCGGTTACTTTTTAGGGTTCCGTACCTGAAGGGTGCCAAATGGAGCCCTATTACTAAGACTTCACTGTCCGCCCGTCTGTCTGTCTGTCTGTCACCAGGCTGTATCTCGTGAACCGTGATGGCTAGGCAGTTAAAATTTTCACAGATGATGTATTTCTGTTCGATCTTTGTTTCTAATGTTGTGTAAATAATGGCACGGAACCCTTCGAGCGCGAGTCCGACTCACACTTGGCCGATTTTTTATCTTGCCCTTTGCTAGAACATCCTCTATTTGATCGAAGTATGTCCGCCTGGGACGTTCTTTACCGGCCCTTCGACCCACAGCCGCTCGATATATTTTATTCGTCACTCTTTATTCCTTCATTCTAACATTATAAGATGTTTTGAAAACACTCAAAATTTCGTGAACTTTCTCCACGGGCCTCCGCAAGGAAATGGATCCGTGCTGAAACTGAAAAAATAAAATAACGGGTTTTAAGTACCTTGTATCTCGTCTATGCTTCTGTACTCATACTTATATAGGTTAGTGAAAGTGAAAGTGAAAATATTTATTTACCATAAAATCAATTTTTACATCATACAAATCAATGAATATTTTTATTTTTATGGTAAAAGGGGAGTGGCTCAGCTTATTGCTATGACTGAATGCGTAGTCAGTAGCGCTGGTTTTCAGCCCGTCCCCTTTATTCGCATTTTAAAGAAATCTCTTAAAAAAAAATTCATTTACGCTAAAAAAGGTACTTACTACTTATAATATTATATAAAAGAAAAAGTTTGTAAGTTTATGTGTTTGTAAGTTTGTAGGTAGGTAATCACCGAAAGTACTTAACCGATTTGAAAAATTCTTTTACCTATATTTATAACGGATCTTCAGGGTGGACCTATCACGCGAATCACGCTACAGGGTGGACCTATATCCACTCTGAAGCGTGATTCGCGTGCTTAACGGTATAATTAATCACCGTATGATTAAACACGCGAACGTAGTATTGAATCATCATCATCATTCAGCCACAAGAAGTCCACTGCTGGACATAGGCCTCCTCCATGGATTTCCAAAAAGACCGGTTGGAAGCGGCCTGCATCCAGCGCCTTCCAGCGTATTGAATAAAAACAACAATCTGCTTACACAGTCAAACTGATATAGAACGACCGAGTCTTCGACTTCACGTAGCCTCTTTTGTGTCCCACTGCTGGGCAAAGGCCTCCCCCAACTCGGACCAGACCTTTCTTTCCTTTTCTTCCCTGGTCTATCTTAGAGCACTCCGGCACGGGTCGGCCGGGAACGTCTAGCCACCGTGTTGGATTACAAAATGTTAATACATTTTATCTGTATCCTATGCGAATGATGTCAGGAAAAATGGCTGCAACTCGAAAAATACGAAAAGCAGTAGAACAACAATAGAAATAAACCTTTTAGTTCAGGCAACCAGGCCCGTGCATCGCATACTTAAAGAAATTATAAATACTACAAGAATTATATAGTTACAAGGGTAGTTCGGTTACCTCTTAAGGCTTTTTAATAAGGGCTAACTAGCGCCGCCAATGAACAAAAAATCACATCTTGTTTCACAATCCTACAAATCCTATCACAGGTACAAATTACAAAAAAAATATAATTGTGACAGCTAAAAATAGTGGTAATTGTACTATTAGGGAAGGACTGACTCCTAAGATACAGGTTGCCCTAGTTTAGGAGTCAGGACATTACGTAGTATTTTAAGAAATCTGTATACCATTATATATTGAAACTTGTACTGTATGTATTGTCAAATAAATTACTTAATTACTTAATTAGTTGTTTTGTTTGTTTTAGAACCAATGGTGTAAATTGAGCAAACTTTGGAATTAATTATTGAACTGTTGCAGAAAATTAAAATCGTTTTTGTTGAATCCGTTTTTGCAAAAAAAAGTGAACGACAAAACTGTCTGTGACGGTAAAAGCAATTTTTAGAACCTACAACTTAGAAATTAGGTTCAAGAATCTAGGCTACCAATTCGTTTTTGGCGAAAACGGCCGTTTTTGGCGTAAATAAAATTGTGGACTAGATTCTTTGCCCTAGGTTCTAAGTTGTAGGTTCTAAAAATTGCTGTTGCCAACACGGACATTTTTGTCGTTCACTTTTTTGCAAAAACGGATTGTGAAAGGTGTGATGTTTTGTTCATTGGCGGCGCTAGTTAGTCCTTATTAAAGCCTTAAGAAAGGATTATGTGATTCGATGCCACGTCTTGTGTCACACTATGTACACCTGGCAGACATACATACGCATGACATTTGTTTAGCTACTGACTACTGACTCCTGTCCGTGTGGTGCCGGATTAAGAATAGCGTCACTCCATTTCCTCCCGTGGATGTCGCAGAAGGCGACTAAGGAAATCAGTTATCAGGAAACGGGCAGCAGCGTCTTCCTGAGATTCCAACCGCATACTGCGATCGCCAACCCGCCTGCCAAGCGTGGCGATTATGGCAAATCCCCTCATGGTTTTCATAAAAAAAGAGGCCTATGTCCTGCAGTGGGTGTCAAATGGCTGATGATGATGATACAGGGTTATGATAATGACATGGCCTTTGCATCTACGTAATGATATGATTTATGCAGCGTCCAGTGGAACCTCCACTCACACTCGATGGGTGAAAGGACCACTCGGACGCTGCAGTGCCTGGGACAGTGTTTTTTAGATGGCGTACGCTTGCCTAGCACCTATACCATCCTGAAAGCTTAGTATGCCTATCTCAGGAAAGACAAGTCAATAAATGCGAAGCCAACCAGCGGGCGGGTTTCCTCACGATGTTTTCCTTCACAGTTAGCTTGTGTGGTAACGATAAACCTTCCCGGACATCTTATCGACTTATAGACACTGGCAAACTTGTGCGCCTTTAGTGCAGTTGATCGAGAGTTTTACAATAATTGCAATCGTCCCGTCGCTCTGATCGATCGGAGTGTTTTTAACGATGCCGCGAACAAAGCGGGCCTCATTAAGCCTAGTCTGCAAGGCCGGTTAGTGCACCGGGAACTCGGCCCGTGCAAAGCTCGGACCACGGTTGGTTTCAGCCTCGTTGCATTTTTAGAAGCTTTTTTGTGTGGAATAACTTGGTTTTTATTTATCTATCGAAATTGTTTATTTGCACAAAAAGTGGTACATAGTTGAAATCTGGTAAGATATATACAAGTTTCTTCACAATTCACCTTTTTAGGCATGCAAAAATTTAATTATATTAAATTAAAATATTATTTACAATGTTAAAATATATTATTATTTACAAGATAATTATATTTAGAATTTTCTATACATTTCTTGTCATTTGTTTGCTACTATAGTAGATTTTATTATTTTTTTAATAAAAGGCTTAAAAAAACAATAAAATTCAATAATTAATTGTAGTCCGCACAGATCTTTTTAGCGGTAACGTGAACATAGTCACAGATCGTTTGCACATCGCTTGCTGTCTTTACAGAGTGTGTGTGAGTAAGATTTGGGCGGACTATACCATCGCTCGTAGTAGGAGAGTCAGGAATACTATTTACAAGCCACCCTTTTAATGATCAATGTTTACTTATCATTAATATTAAGGTTTATACCCTTTTTATGTTGTAGCCCAGAATATTCTAGAATATTCTATCTATCCAGTAAAGACACTCAGGCGCCAGCTAGGCTATGTTACAGTCAACAGCACGGTTTATGTGGTGTTACAATACAGACTGACTGATTATTAAAAAGGTGACTCATAAGTAACCCGTTCATCTAGTCCCAGTTGCCGACGGGACGAGTTTCAACCCGTCCATGCCAGCGTAAAACAAGTTCATCTTGGCAGCCCTTTATCACGGGAAGGACGCAGGTGTACACCGCTCCCCGACACTCCACTTACCCCATCAGGGTACGGAGGACAGTGCGGCGCCGCCTGTTGGCAGGATGTCATGAAATATGGCTGTGTATGTCTGTGACAGTGGCCCGAGTTAGTTTATGGGGTGCGTTGAAAAATGCGTTTCGCGGAGTGATATTCTGCGGGTGACTGGTTTAAAATTGTTGCAAAATGTTTGGGGAAGGGAGTGTTTATTGTTGCGATTCCAAGAGAATGAATTTTTTCGGGAGATGAACTGTCAGCTGATTATATTTTTATCGGCGTAGCGGTGGTCGCGCGTTGGTAAAACCAGAAAATAATTTAATATTATGTGTAGGTATTTTCTTTTAAAAATTATTGGTTTTAAGTTTCAATTTATTCTTGTTAATTTAATTATATGTGAATATATTTTTATATATTTTTATGTATTTATCTATTGCTTCGTTTTTTCGCAAGGCACGTTAAGCTGTTGGTGCCGGCTGCCATCGATAGATGGCAGTCGTTAAGCCAAGTCCAAAGAGGCCTTAGGGCGGCTTGACAACTTCTGACAGTAGACGAGCCACTAGTCTACAAGCCTCCACCAATCCGGACTTGGCCACCGTGGTGGAGTATGGCCTATACCTTCCTCAGGGAAGAGACCCGTGCCCCTCGGTGGGTTGATGATGATGATGATATTTTTGTATTATATGGAGTAACCTTTGAAATAAATAGCATAATCAATCAGCCTATATGCGTCCCACTGTAGGGCACAGGCCTTCTCTCAGGGAGGGAGTATGGATGGGCTTAATTACCACGCGTGCCCACCGTGGATTGGCGATTTCAAGCGCCGAGGTATGTGAATAGCTCATACACTCAGGTCTCCTCACGATGTTTTCCTTCACCGTCAGCGTAACCATAACTTCACAAATGTACATAACTTAAAAAACCAAGTCATGGATACATGCCCGCACTGGGGATCGAACCTGGGTCTCTCGCTTCCGAGTCCGATGATCTACCCACTAGGCTACCAACGCTCTCAATATATTTAATTAATTGATTACGTTTGCCCCACATTCGTGAGGGGCCCATAACATTCCAATTTGTTTTCTAAGTGACACGTTTTTTTAATTTTTAGTACCGATACCACTCGCTAATGTATGGGAAAACATACTGAGGAGACCTGAGTGCCTGAAATCTGCGGTGGGTAATTGGGCACGCTTGGTTATTAAGCCCATATTATCTCTCTCTGAGAGTGTATGAACTGCTTTCTCTTATCTCCTCTAATAACAGATGTCTAAATACCATTTTCTTTCGCATACGGGTTTTTATCTCGTCTAGAAACCCGTCTACGAAAGTAAAGCTGGCTACCCATATCACAGGGAATCCTAGTTTGGGAGCCAGTAATTTTTTTGTAACCCTTTTACAATAAGGTTTTTAAATTAACTTAACTTCAAAAAACAAACAAGGTACTTTTTTCCAATTCCATTTGACACCTACCTATAATCAGTCGGCCCACTGCTCTTCCTGGTACCCCAAGTCCCAGAGAGCGATAACACACTCTGTCACATGTCTTGATGAATTGCTTATTAGATTGTCGCCATCTTCCATTCTGCACTTGTTTTCTCCTGCCAATATGGCCGCCCTTTTTTCCCGCGCAAAACCTGTAATTTATTAAAGCCGCGACCGGTGAAGGCGGTTATCCTATTAGGTGGTTTATTTGTGCTTTAAGAGTATGATTGGTTGATGAGTCGACGTGGTTTTCTTGTGCTTTTTTTGACGATGCTGTCTTGTTTTAGTTGTTGGTTATTGGACAGTCTATATCGGCAATCGGTGTTGACATTAAGTACTTACCTGTCTGGCGCTAAGTGTTCGCGTGTGTGTGACAGAGAGTCCACTTTTGGGACGACTTGCACCAATGTTTTAAATGTGCCCCAAGTTGCGTTTGACTAAAATTCTTCATCTAAAATTCGATTTAAATGGCGACGTAAGTTACGTTTAAGAAATGGTACACGGCGGCCTTAAATAAGTTCAAAAAGGTGTGAATATTAAAGCGAGTTAGTAGTAAAATTTAAAACTACCTTTTTGTGCAACATTAAGGTTCAATTAAGTCTTTATATAAAAACCTGTGAGTTATTTTTGTGAAATTAAAAATATTCTTCTTGTAAATCGACTTAACACAAGAATTGTTCACTAAATATATTTTTTCCAGTGTACTGTTTTATTAATAATATTTCATCGAGATCTCTCGATGTATTTCGCACAATGGCACCGGACACAAAAGAGTTGCAGTTTATACCATTCTAAAAGAGAATTTAATATTTTTGAAATCCCTCAATGGCGTTGAGTGGATGCTGGCAACACTGCACTTAGTGTTTCCGGTATTGTAGTTTTATATCTGTGGTTTACAATGAAATTTTGATTTTTTTGAGTGCACATTTTTGGCTATTTACAATGCAATCATAGTTTTTGCTATTTTATTTTAGGCTCTAAGCTTATGTTATGAAAGGTTTATTTTTGCTTTATAGAATTTTTGTTACGAATTACACTTATTGGAACACCTACGATATCGGTCTTCCATAAAACAATGAATAAATTATACGGGGTACAACACTACGAAAATAAGAGTGTTCTACTCGTCAATACGAAAAAATTACTATGGGGACAATATCGAAATCGCGAAAACTTTATCAGCCGCATTGAATGTTATTTACCATGTTACTTTTCTCGCGATTTGAACGTTTTCTTCGTAGTAAAAGTTGTTTAAATTGACAAGAAGAACCCCCCACTTTCGGATGTATAAATGGAGATTTTGTCACGCCCTGTATTTTCATTTGGTTTTCAATTTTTCATTTATTTTTCAAGTACAGTGACAAAGTAACACAATATATTCGCTTCTGCCAAACTGTATCGCAGTTTAACGGCAGACACTCTCAATTCACCAATAAGCTTTCACTATGTATGCACAACCTTTTACTAACATATTTTTCCCTTGTTACAGATGAAACCCGAAGATGACACGGGCATTTGACCATCCGCCAGCGCCACCATCCATCAGAGAAGCCACCGCCACCCCAACCATGAGTTGGAGACAGAGCCGAGACCGTAGCGCCTTGGACCCACTAGAAATGACCATATCGGCCAAGAGACAAACACTACAAGACCTAAAATCCCTCCTCGAAGACAGAGGAAAGCCACAGCCCAGTAAAACTAGGCGGGAGAACAGAGGCGTGTCAAATAAGAGTAGTCAAGTTAGCAATAGTAGTTTTTACGACGTAGACAGTAAGAATAGTTTTCCAATTTCTAGTGCTCCTACTTGCAGACGAGTGGACAAAGTGTGGTGCTTGAGTAGGTTTAAGGCGTTGTGTTTGGTGTTTTGGTGTTCGTTGGCGATTTTGGATTCGACGGCGATACAGGCGGAGGCGAGAAGTTCAGGTGAGACTCTTTATGTTATTGATATGCATGCAACGCAATCACTAGAACTTCAAGCTCCACAAACACCGGCCAGACTAGAACCACTCCCCATAAAACGCCCATACTAGAATCGCTCCTCATAAAACATCCAGACTAGAATCACTCCTCATAAAACATCCAGACTAGAACCACTCCTCATAACACACCCAGACTAGAACCACTCCTCATAACAAATCCAGACTAGAACCACTCCCGTTTTACATTCACATTCATTGAACATTCACGGCCTTATTTATGACAACACGATTCCTCTAAAGTCAGTTTATTTAATCTGTGGTTACGACTTTTCCTTGTAAAGTCTCCACAACAGACTATTTTAATCGACATTTTAAGGAATCGTGTTTTTTATAAATAAGACCGTCAGACTATAACTCATCAAGTCATCATAAAACGGCCAGACTAGAACCACTCACCATAAAACGGCCAGACTAGAACCACTCCCCATAAAACGGCCAAACTAGAACTACTCGTCATAAAACGGCCAAAATAGAACCACTCCTCACAAAACGGCCTATGTAGGCTGCATAATTTATTTATTCCTAACAAGTGGTGTGTAAATAAAACAATTCCATATTTTTTTCAGTTTTCAACTTTTGAGTTAACTCAATTTTCAAATGGGGACATTTATGTATCATTTGAAAATTGTATGAACATTTATATCTACATATATAATATGTACTTGTTAGGGGATAAATTACTTTTAAAAGCTTGCTTATAGGCATCATCTAGTCTAGTTCTAATGACATAAAGTTACGAAGATAAGCATTAACTTACATAGCCTTCTCTGAAAATTAATTCAAATTGAGACAGAAAATTATGCACACCTACTTAATAGACATTAGTCTTACTTCAAAACCTACTTACATAAGCAGCATATGTACGTCCCACTGTAGGGCACAGGCCTTCTCAGGGAGAGAGTACGGGCTTAATCACCACGTGTGCCCACCGCGGATTGGCGATTTCAAGCGCAGAGGTATATGAATAGTTCAAACACTCAGGGTTCCTCTCGAGGTTTTCCTTCACCGTTAGCGAGTGGTATTGCTACTATAACTTCAAAACCTACTTACCCAATTCAATTTGTGAAAATCACCCATTTCAATGTCCAGACATCTATTATAAAGTGTAAAATCTCCACCAGAACATTTTAATCGGCGTTTTTGGGGTGTTTTAAGGAATCGAGTTTTTATAAAAAAAGACCGTTGGCTCACATCACTCTCACTTTCACTTATTTAGCTAAATTATCTTCTAATGCCGTAATGAAATTATCAAATTTACATTAACAAGTGAAATAATAATATTAACTTCTTCAGGCCTGAACTAGAATAAGCCATTCTGTGGTAACCAGAGCCTCATTTCATTTGGACTACAAGATTACTATGACAATTCGATACATTGCATAGCTGATTAACAAGTAGAAAGACTAATTGTTAATTGAAAGACTAAGAAGGGCCGGTTTCTGTATTGAGAATTTCGCTACGTAAATACTTAACTGTAGTGCTGTCTCTTAGAATTTCTCGGAGAAGAGCGTGACAGAAACAGGCCCTAATTGTAAGCAACGGCTGCGAAATGTACATCGATTTGTCTAATAAACTACGAATTGTAGTTTTGTTTTATGAAACATCGTTTCATGAAAAATCCAGACTGAAGTCAAATATATATACCGATGTACGATTTATGAATATACCATAGTTCAATCAAGCAGCCCATAGTCATCCACTACTGGACATAGGCCTCCCCCAAGGCCAGCCACTTCTTTCTATTCTCGGCTATCCTCATCCATCCTCATATCTGAAATGAGGCCGTCAGCGCAAAAGTGACTCGACATTCCTGGCTCGTCCCACCATAAACGTAACCTTGGCACCGTGTGACCTACTTTTCTTTCATAACGGGAGGTGCGACCACAGATTCAATATTACGAATACGAATGGTTGAAACAGTATCTCAAGTGTTATAAATATCTCTGTGTGTCAAATTTTATCCTTTTGGTAATTTATGGAGGAAAAAACTCTAAGACAATCAATTCAAATTTTAAAATTTCTCAAACCGATTGTCCGATATAACTTTTCAACATTTGGGCTTGAGGAAGCTGGAGACTTGTTTTGGACAGTAAAAAGTACGTTAGAAATCAGTTTTATAATAAAATATCTCATAATCCGTAACTTTTGGTAATACATGAGATCATAATTATTATAAGGCTCATATAAGCACATTAGCTTTATCCTTCACTTCGTTCCGACAAACATTTTTTATGAGGTCATACGAGATTCTGGCTAGACGATAGCCGTTGACACAGGATAAGTAATATTGGCATTGAGAGAAAATCTAGAAAACAATAAAGAAAGTGAAATACAATTGGCGGTGGGCTACTCTCTCTGAGAGAAAGCCTGTGCCCTGCAGTGGGACGTATATTATAGGCTACATAAAAAAAAAATTAAATACAGAATACTGATATTTTTGAAAGTTTTGGACATCCCATTACTGCTCATATATCCTTCTTAGCTTACGCATATTTTTTCTGGAAAAAGGTTTTCTTTAACTACTTTCTAAGTGAAAGTAAAGAACCTTCTTTGAGACTAAAGATTTGACTTTTGAGTGTCCTAAGCTTTTTAATCCTTACAGTGACACGAGGTGTTATTTTTAGACATTTATAAACGGCATAGAAACTTAGTACATAAATTAAAATATTATAAACATAACTAAACTCACGCCTGCATCCCGGAGGAGTAGGCAGAGACCAGGGTCTGCCACTTTCAGCTATCCTAACAGATCTCTTTCGCTTCATCAACATTCATCAGACGTTGCATGCACGCACGCCGGTTTCGGATACTTTTAAAACATTATATGATCATTAAATAGTATCAATACATTACAAGCCATGCCCAACGTTTAAAATGAACAACAGTTCCGTCACAAGGCTCGCAAGAATGAAAATCCCGTCTATTTTGAACACCTTTTACTTACGCAATGATGTTTTGTCCATTCTAAACCTATCTTGGTACGTCTGTTTCTTTCTACTGTGTGACAAATAGAGTCGCATTGAAAATGTCAAAATTCAGAATGTAGGACTTCGATTTCGAGTAGATACCTCATATTTTGTTACAGTAAAGATCACGGAGTCTTTGAGCCAACACAACATATTTTGTGGTATTCAGTCTAGCTCCCTTTAAATTACCCAGTTAGGTAGCAAAGTGCTTCGAACGACTTTCGCAATTTTAATTAAAACGACTGTACTAAGCATTGTTACAAAGTAAAGTAATAAATACATAAAAATACAGTAAAAATTGTTCTCCGCACCGAAGGATGTTGCAGGGCATTATCCCTGCAAGGTCGACGGTCCTCCGACCGTCATCGCCTCGCATGAAAGTGCTAGATCAAGTGGTATAAAAGGAACACTCCTTTAGGTCGAGTCCTTTCCCAGTAAAAAGTAAATGGCTGAAGTTACGTGGATCAAACGTGAAACAGCAGCTCGTTAAAGCACTATTTTTGTTTTACTGTCAAAGCAGTGTTTAGTGTTACTAGAAGTAAATGTTCACGGTTCACAGTGTTCCCTAATCGCGTTTTTAGGGTTCCGTACCCAAAGGGTAAAAATGGGACCCTATTACTTCGCTGTCTGTCTGTCTGTCCGTCCGTCCGTCCGTCCGTCCGTCCGTCCGTCCGTCCGTCCGAGCGTCTGTCTGTCACCAGGCTGTATCTCAAGAACCGTGATAGCTAGAGAGTTGAAATTTTCGCAGATTATGTATTTCTGTTGCCGCTATAACAAAAAATACTTAAAAAATAAAATAATTATTTAAGGGGGGCTCCCGTACCACAAACGTGATTTTTTTGCTGTTTTTTTATCTTTGCGTCTAATTTACTATTGTTGTCAGCTTAAATGTAAGTTTTTCTTTTCTGTTCTATGTCCTTGTATTAATCTATAGAAAATGCCGCTGGTTGTTTAATTACATATTGATATTGAACTGAATTGGATTGGTCCAGTATTTTTAATGACTATATATAGTTATATATTAAACGGGTGTAATCTCTATTATTTGTTAGGTAAAATTTAATTACCTTAGATTCCCGTTTCGGCAACGTTGCATTTTACTTAATAAATAATCGCTATTACACCCGTTTAATATTATATAAGTATTGGATTGGTCCGTCGTGAATCGCTCGTAGCCCCGGCTGCCTGAGTGATCTTAAACGATCACGAAGGTTAAGCAACACAGGGCGCGTTCAGCGCATGGATGGGTCGCCGTCTATGCCTAACGCTAGTGGCATTTTTCCGAGCGGTTCCGTGCTTCGCAAGGCACGTTAAGCTGTTGGTGCCGGCTGCCGTCGACAGATGGCAGTCGTTAAGCCAAGTCAGAGGCCTTAGGGCGGCTTGACAACTTCTGACAGTGGACGAGCCACTACACGAGGAGTCTACAAGCCTCCACCAATCCGGACTTGGCCCCCGTGGTGGAGTATGGCCTATACCTTCCTCAGGGAAGAGACCCGTGCCCCTCGGTGGGGACATAATGGGTTGATGATGATGATTGGATTGGTCTAACTGAATTATACCTTCGATCCTGATTGTAAGCGATAAGCTATTTTGTCTAATATGAGCTATAAGCTTCTTTGGTCGAGTTTGTAAGCGAATAGGCAGGCGGGACCAAGTACAAAGCTACGTATGAAAGCAAACCTTCTGAGCTTTCCCGAAGATTCACGAAGTTACCCGAACAGATCCGATGATGCACGCGGATGAAAGGCCATACGCCGCGCGGCGAAATGAATTTATTATGATAATCATTATGTCTACGTCTTTATATTTATAATTTATAGTAATTTCATGGTAAATTATTACATATTTATTGAGAATTCAATACATTTTATTTCTCGATAACTCGTTTGGGCCCTTTAGTTTGATATTTAAAGACTTAATGATGGTCTTCACATTTTTTGCTAGCTATTATTGGAATAATCTAGATGTCTCTTTTTACTGTATAGTGTATACGTTCGTAAAAACAGTGTAATCGTACCCAAATTGGAACATTCTATTTATTGAAGAACCGCAACAGAGTTTTAGGAATCTTCCTAAGATTTTTGTTCATCTCTAGCAAGCGGTTCAACTACAAGAAATATATGCGAATTGCCCTTTAATTTACTGCTGTAAACAGCAATCATTCTTAAGTAATATATGTATTCTTACTTAAGAATTAACGCAATTTTTTCTATAGATATTATTTTACAAGAGTAGGTAAGCTTACAATTTTATAAAATTGATAACGTGTTAAAAACCCCCAGATTGGAAACTTTTATTATGAGAACCCACCGAACCGACTTGAATAAGTCATTATGAACTCCACATTTACACTTTCTTGTTGAAATAGGTAAGTTTTGACAGCCATTACATCCACTGAGACGCGATGTTATTGTAGCTGGCTTGAGCAATTCCAATCTAAGCCCCGCAATAGAAAAGAAAAACGCGTCATTTTAGTTCCAATTGGATGGGCAACGGGTGAAGTCATGCATGCTTCGTATTCCAGGCTGCCTGGGACTTATAACTGGGAAACGTATCATAACATCTACACACCAGTCCCTTGTAATGGTCCCAAACTAGGACACTGAGATATGGTTACCAGACGAGGTCATCACAAAAGTGGGAGGGCACCCAGATTCATGTAATTTTCGCAAGTGATTGTGTTGTGTGGACGTTATTAATTGAGTACGGGATTATTTATTTATTATAAACTAAACAGTTGAAGTGGCAGTGGGCGGGGCACATAGCTTGGAGAACTGATGGCCGTTGGGGCGAAAAAGTTCTGACCTCGCGACCGCGGACCGGACGACGCAGCGTGGGAAGGCCCCCAACCAGATGGTCTGACTAACGACCAGGAGCTCTATTTTTGAATCACTCGTATCGCGTCGAGCGCTCGATTTCTACTGATTTTCGTTCCACATCTGAAATTCCGTATTTTTTAATCACTCGACTGCAACGAATGGTCCTTACCACTCGTCTCGCATGGCGATCGGTAGATTTTTGTTTCGACATTTTCGTTAGAACAAACACAAACCAAAATGACAGTAGTGTTTTGTTTGTAACAAAAGACAAAGATTTTTTATTTAAACAGCCAATAAAACAAAGTGTTTTACGTTCCGTTTCTAATACGGTAGTTTCCGGTTTTATTTATTACTGCGTGGAATGGATAAAATACAATACTTCAAGTTGTACTGGCAACACTTCAGGCGAACGATTCAAAAATACGGAAAAACGACATCATGCGACTTCGAAGACGAGTGTGACTTAAGTCGCATTCGACGATACAATTTCATACGAGTGATTCAAAAATAGGTCTCCTGGTTACGGTAGCGGGGAGTCGCTGGATGCGGGCGCCACAAGACGGGGAAGCCTGAAAAACCATGAGGGAGGCCTGTGTCCTGCAGTGGGCGTCAAATGGCTGATGATGATGGTGAAACTAGCAGTGCCCGCGACTTCGTTCGCTATAGCCTATGAAGGTCCATTCTAAATAGTACAGAAAAACTGTAATAACCGTCCAGAAAATGACATTTTCGTCCACACTTGATTGGTAAGACGAGCTTTCAAACAATTTCTAACACCTGGCACAAACATAAATGGCGCAGGCTCGACTATGTATGTTTCCTATCACGATTCAAATTGGACGATGTAAAATTATCATAATTTAAACTGGAAGAGCGGTTTTCTCAACTCGGTCTAGACATGACTATTACAGGCTATTCCTAGTTCCATACAGATAAGGTAATACTACATTGGAAATTGGTGAAAGCGTAGAATCCCTTGACTCGTGTACAGTCGAACACAAAGGTCGGCGTGTTTTTTTCTTAACCTCAAACTCGGTAAGGGTACTGCCAGTCCAAAATTCGCTAACAATACGCGATACACCATTTCCTTTTGTTTGGTCAACGATCTATAATACATTTTACCTTAGCATAGTTTATTTACAAAGAACATGTTATGTAGCGAATAATTTTCTTGTTCAATGGTTCGAATGAAGCAACAAATTTTATGCAATTGCCTAACCTCCTAAGTCCTGACCTTGAAAATAACAATCGAAAACCATTGGGTGACATGATACCCGCCCAGTAATCGTTTTCTTTCCTTCTTAGCTTTCTACCTTTGTCCTAGTATACGAGTAAATGTCGCCCCCGTGGAGCGAAAAATCTATGAGTGATAGTTTGATCGAAATTAAAGGAGGACCGAAGAGGAACCCGAATTACTGATATAGCTCGAAGAATTGCTCAGTTGAAGTGGCAGTGGGCGGGGCATAGCTCGGAGAACTGATGGCCGTTGGAGCGTTCTGACTTGGCGACCGCGGACCGAACGACGCAGCGTGGGCAGGCCCCCCACCATGGTCTGGCGACCTGGTTACGGTGGCGGGGAGTCGCTGTATGCGTGCGGCACAAGACCGGGAAGCTTGGAAAACCATGAGGGAGGCCTATGTCCTGCAGTGGGCGTCAAATGGCTGATGATGATGATGATGAATCGAAATTGACTGGACCTAACCTCTGATTTTACCTTAAAATTTCCGTCTTATCGCCATCACAACAGGGGAGTCAGGATTGGACTCGAAAAAAGTGATAAATCATAAAAATCGGCATCAAAAATGTTACACGTGCAGTTAATTTTTCCTTTAGTTAATATTTCCCAATAGCCCCAAACACACAACACAATGACTTGTGTTGGTCAAACTAGGATACTCTGTGATCAGATACCATGTTTGACTAAGAAATAAACACCCTTAAAATATTACCTAATCACATAGGTTAGAATCCCGGCATGTACCTGACTTTGTTTTCTAAAAGTTACGTACATTACGCCAATTGTACTGTGTATTGTTCAAATTTTTATGTCATGTCTTATCTCATCTCTTACATTTGTGAAGTTGCAGTAGCAATACCACTCGCTAACTGTGAAGGAAAACATCGTGAAGAAAGCTGAGTGTCTGGGGTGTTCACATACCTCAGCGCGTGGTGATTAAGCCCATTCTCTCTCTCTGAGAAAAGGCCTGAGCCCTGCAGTGGGACGTTTATAGGCTACATAAACGTAAACAACGACATCGGTAAGAACAGCCATCAGCCATTTTCGTCGACTATACCTGCTAGTAAAGTACGTACAAAGATTTAGTTGGTCTCCATACCGGGCGAGCCCCAGCATGGGGTGCTACGATTTATGTGCGGGTTTTGTTCTAAGAAACACAACTCGGAATTATGACTAACTGCCCATCTAAATAATACTTCGGTCTATTAGGAAATGGAACTGGTTTCGCGGAGAAATGTGGGAAGACACACACACGTACATTAGTTGTTAGTTGCTACACTCGATAGGACAAGGAATAAAGTGGGTTTTATCTCTATATTATGATCGGAGAGAAAATCTTTTTGTAATCTATAAATTAATAATTACTTAAAGTTGTACAATAATAAAAATTCAGGAATAACAAAACGTTTTAAAGTTAACGCCGAGCGCCGATTCCATTCGGGAAGATGATCGGTATAGCGACTCTCGTACTTAGACAAGTCGCTATCGTTTATTTAAGATAAAAAAAGAAAATACACACAACATATACCTCCAATCCGCCGAAACCGACAAGGTTTATCCGTGGATTGGGTTCGTTTGTTAGTCGCTAGCTTGACAAACATTTGGCACTAGTACTAGTACAATGCTCGGCAGATAGCTTGAGTGGAATTTGCGCAGTCAGGATGAGCTGGCAATGTACGCGCAAGAGCAAAGTTTGTAGATGTTTAGTTTGACTACACTAAAGTCCATAGTTCAGGACACATGACGTCGCCAATGCATTTGGTCAAGCCATCTGTCGAGCACTACAGTACAGTTGACAACACATCAATCCCCACTCGCTCGTACGGTAGTCCACGACGAGTTTGCACGGGTGTGTGGTCTGACGCCCGTACTTATGTACTGAGTAAACTCGCTATATTGTCGATCGAACAAGACCTCACTGATGCAATCGATATTGAAAGTGTGATCAAAAACTTTGCTGAAATGAAGACTAGAAAAGTTAAATTTTAATCTTTCAGTTGAGGAGTTGAGCTTGGAATGATACTCGTGCGCAAAAGAGCGTTCGTGGAGTAGGCGATTTCTCCATTATTCTATTACGTTTTCTCTGTAATTTTTCTGTGACAAACTATGTCAAAAAATGTTAATTTCACTTTTCAATTCAATAAATCATTCAATAAAACTAATAAAAGTACTCTTTTTACCATGCCCAAATTTTTATAATGGATTACAAAAATAAGAGGGCGGCAAATTTGGAATCCGCACCGGGTACTAGTGACCTATGCTACGCCACTGACTGAGTTAAACCTTATCTAGAGCAATTGAGTTAAATTGTATTTAATAAATAATCGCGATCATAATCCCAATACCTTTGAAAGGGATCGGGATAGGTTCGAAAGATAGACAATTGTTTCCTCACTTCCTCAGCACAATGCTGAGTCAGCTGCCTTTTGTGGCAACTTCCATACACCACAGGCTACATCTATGGTCCTGTTTTATTTATTTGTTTTGTCTTTTTTTTTTCACAGCTATGAGAAGTTTATTTATAACATAACAAAAAGAAAACTAATTGAAATAAGAAACTTAACAAACAAAACTTTGTTTTGTCTGTTGTGTATTTAGTTTTCTTTCTGTTGTTGTGCATGTTATGTTACTTATCTTCTTATTTTGTTTCTGTGATATGTCTTGTTGGTATAATAAATGTCTTTCTTCTTCTTCTTCTTCTAATTATGCCCCTGGTGTGTTAAGACCGCGGAAGAGTTGTTCAGAGTTGTCTGAACAGAGAGGCGTTGCAAAGAGCTGACTGCCAATCTCTAATGATTAAGTAAGAGGCAATTTAAGAACAAGAAATGTCACATCAACGTAAAAGGGGTTTGTCAGGATCGTGGCAAGTGGCAAGTGGCAAACCCTGGTCGCTGCCTACCACTCCGGGATACAGGATTGAGTTTATATAATGTAAATGTCACAATCATGTCAAATTGAACTATTAATGAAGTGAATGTATTTGTAGAATATAAGACATGTTGTAATTTCTCTCAAAATAACATCAGATATTTTGAGAGTGCGGTAAGAATCTCTACTCCACCAGGTTTAACTAACTTATTTAAAACACCAAACGTTTTTAGCGCTGGATGTAATTTCAGCACACAAAACAGCTTTTAGCATAAAACTTGGCTTATTAAAAGCATTAAAAATCTGCAAGTTTTTAACCTCACAACAAAAAAACTAGAGCATTTCTGTCCGTGGCCCGGTTGCCTTAAAACGTAGCTTTTTACTTAGGTATTAAAACACGAATTTGAATACTCGAAGCTCGTGTGTTGTGCCTGACCTAGACACAGGAAAATAGCCTCTGTGTTTTATACATTAAGGCCTCTGCTTCAAGGCTGTTGGCAGTAATTAGCGAAAAGTGCTCATGTGGGCGGACAAAAGAGAAGAGAAGATTGTTTCATGTCGTAAAGGAAAGGGCTTAAGTAAGAGCGGAGCTTCAAGAGGAGCGAGTTTGATGTTAAAGGGCTGATAAAAGATATAACAACATCCTTTCTTTAATTAACGAGGGCAACTATTTGCCTCTCGCTCGTACAATATTGCCATCTCTATTGTGTGAGCGAGAGACAGATATTTATTCAGTCACTTTCAATAATTAACCGTGCCATAAATTAGCTAATTGAGCCATACTTTAACAAGCTTTCAACAAAATTTGGTTAATATAGGTGTATCTTACTGAAGAAAAAAACCTAGTGTTATTCTTGAAAATTTCTTTCAAAACTTGAGAATTTGTGTAAACATTTTCGTCTCAAAAACACATAATCGAAATCTCGAAATGACTCGAAAACATATATTGTCTTTGTTATCACCGCAGAGTTGGTCTGGAGTTGGTTAGGAAAACCATGAAGGAGGCCTAAGTCCTGCAGTGGGCGTCAAATGGCTGATGATGATGATGATAAATAAATAACTTCCACACAACACAACACAACTCACTTTTCCTGGTCCCGAGTCATTTTAAGGGGTAATTCTAGTTTGGGATTATCCCCTAAAAGTACCTCGTATCCCGGTTATTACAATGACTTTGTTGATAAAATTAAAGGAAGCAACTCATCTTAATATATTTAAAACAATGTTGCTTCATATCTTCAATTAGTTACCAGCTTTTTAGTTAATCTATTTTACGAGGTTATAAGTGAAAGAGATTTATCAGGATCGTGGCAAGTGGCAAACCCTGATCCCCGTTCTAATCCAGGACATGATCTCTGATCGTTCAGTGCGCAGACCACGGCCTGTTTCATAGAACTACATTTAAGGGTTTACTGTGACATTTCGATGTCGATCAACACACAGATGAACGAATAGGAAGACTCGGATACGCAATGTACATCGAATTGTCATAATGAACTTCGAATTGTAGGTTTATGAAACTCGGCCCTGCCCGGTGCTCCGGGCCCACTGATGGCATTGAGGAGTGTGTTAAAGATAAAACTAAGAGATTTTTTATTAGAGGCTAGAGACTGGGGCAGTAAGAGCCCCAATAAGACTGTCTAGAATTTTTTTTATTTTTTTGCATCTTAATATTTTTGTTTTGCTATTAGTATCAAGTATGTACTTAAATTAAATTTATAATAGGTACGAATAGATACGGTAGATACGAATGCAACAAACGAGCGATTTCTCGCCATCAAACGTAACAGTTTGGCGAGTTTTAATGTACTGTATCACCTGTGTTATGTTATGTCATAAATAAATTTTAAAAAAACTTGGACGCGACTAGCAAAGTACCGGATGGGTTGGCGTGAAACAGAAGGCCTATGCCCAACAGTGGGCTCCGTTTATGGGCTGATTAAATAGATTGATGATATTTTATGATGATATGCCACCGTTCATCAAAATCTAGCCTGCAATGGTTTTATTTTAATAAAAACCGGCCAAGGGCGAGTCGGACTCGCGAACGCGTCAGGTTCCGTGCCATTATCTACACACAAAGATCGAGAAAAAACGGCAAAATATCACGTTTGTTGTATGGGAGCCCCCCTTAAATATTTACATCATCAACCCATTATGTCCCCACCGAGGGGCACGGGTCTCTTCCCTGAGGAAGGTATAAATATTTATTTTATTTTAATATGAAGTTGAAAGTACCAAATTTTTGGGGTTGACAATAAACAATAAACTGAACTGGAAAGACCACATCAATGAAATGACAAAAAAAATCAGCAGTTCTTCCTATGTTCTACACAAACTGTCAACAATTGTCAGCATAGAAGCATTACTTACGGCATATTACGGACTAGTAGAATCAGTCCTTAGATATGGAATTATATTCTGGGGCAATTCAACGGACAAAGAAATAGCTTTCAAAATACAGAAACGATGCTTACGAGGTATGTTTCATATCAAGACTATCGAATCATGTAAGCCCCTTTTCACCATGCACCGAATTCTTACACTTCCGTCATTGTATATACTCGAAGTAGCAACATTTGTGAAAACTAACCCTCATCTATTTCCACGCCTTTCTGAAACGGTGACTCGAAATAGACGTGACGAAGAAAGACTGCGCCTTTTCTCCTCGAAAACGGCATTACTTCACAAAAGCATATTTTGCATGGCGCCTATCATATTTAATAAAATACCAACGAGTTACAAACAATTAAATACACATCTATTTAAGAAAAAGCTGAAATTACTACTCATTGACAAATGTTATTATAATGTACAAGACTTTTTAAGTGATAAATTGTAATCTATTTTGACATAATCTTTAATTTAAATGACTCAATCATGTAATGTAAACGTGCTAAGCTAATACAATTTTGACCATCTACCGTAGATGTAATGTCCACATTTTAATGTTTTTAAATTATTTTAAAACTATAAACAAAACCGCGCTTTTCCGTCCACTCAAATTTGTGCGCTGCTATCAGCAGAACATGTTGGGTCTAATGTATTGTATATTTCTATCAAAAGTTGCATGTTTTTATTTTATGTAACTTGTTTGACACGTGTTCTTAGCAAATAAATGTATCTTTATCTCTTTATCATTATTTATTTTTGAAGCGAATATACAACTAAATATTGTGTGAATATTTGAGGCGTCTACCGGTTGCCGTTCTTAAAAAAAACATGTTCGTTGTGTGGGAGCCCCCCTTATTTGATTTTATTATGTTTTTAGTATTTGTTGTTATGGCGGCAATTTCAATCTCAATTTGTATTTCTATACATCATCTGTGAAAATTTCAACTGTCTCACTATCACGGTCCATGAGATACTGCCTGGTGACAGACGGACTGACGAACGGACGGACAGCGGAATCTTAGTAATAGGGTCCCTACCCTGGGTACCGAACCCTAAAAAGACACTACCTATTAGAAATACGTACGTCTAGAGGTACATTTTTATGCAGCCACCATAACACGGTTGTCCCAATGGCACTAAAACTAAATAAAAAAAAATCAAATCCCATTTAAGTTTCAAATTTGGCACTTTTGACATTAAAACGCACGGACGCAAATGAACAGAACTCGTCAATTGTTTTTCCTTTCGCTAAACAATATTCCACCTACTTTTAACTACTTTATTGGGTATAATTTGTTCACTAATTATTGCTTGTGTGTGACGCTCTTTATAGGAAACTTTTTTTTTTATATGTAACACCTGCGCGTTCTCAATTTCCTCTACAACGATAGAAAAACATGCATCGATAACCGCAAAAAACAAACCAAACAGGATTAGTCGTTCGTGCCAAAATGGCGGGAAAAAAAGCGCGGGGATAAAATTGTTATTTCACCTAATTGATCCCTCGTGGAGGGAACGGCATCTAAAGGTGTAGTCAGACGATTCACTCGGGTGAATATTCATTCGAATGAACGCTCGAGTTTCCCTTTTATTTCTTGTTCACATGGCGTAGTCACACGGCGTAAAATGGGAGGTTCATTCTGTGTTCAGACATTTCACTTTTCTTTCATTCTGGTAAAAATATCATGCCGAATGGATCAGCACCACAGTTGATCCGTTCACTAATAAAACTTGATATTTATTCTGTTTTAGACATTTCATTCCGAGTGAACAAAATATACATATCATGTACAATAGCCCAAATATGAGGCTAAGTGCGGAAACCACAGGACAAACTAACTGACTAAACTAACGCCTGGATTCCGGAGGGTAGGCAGAGACGACAGATTGCCACTTGCCATGATCCTGAAAAACCTATTTCGTTTCATCAACATTCATCCGAGTGAAATATGTCAGAATTCACCGTCTGATTTCACCTTAATCTCGGTAAACAGTCGATTAGTAATCTCTGGTTTTAAACCAGCAAAGCCAACTGTATGCCGCTGGGGTTCACCAACTTGCAACCCTCACACGGAAGGGTTGAACGTTCGATAACATAATTTATGTTATTCTATTTTCGTGGTTGAATTTTTACCTCCATTTATTTTTAAGTCCCTAACAAACACACCTACCTGCGCGGCTTAGCGTTTCTGGCTGTGAACAGAATTATCTTATTACACATCCCAAAAAAATCCACATTGTTTTTCTCTCTCAGCGCTCAGGTTTTCTCAGGACAGTTTCTTTCATAACTATTTCTTTACTTAAGTCCTGATTTACTTACTTGTGATTTTATTGGAAGCGTCCGATCAGGTTCCGCTCTAATTCGCAGAGTTCAATTTTGGTGGAATTTCGACAAAGGGCATAGTTTTTTAGCTTGCACAGGAATTTCAACAGAGACCATGGTTTTAAATGCACCATGCACGTGGAATCTAGTATTAAGTAAATAAAAATCATGCGCCTCAATCCCCTTAGTCATGAGGATACGACCAGAAAGAAGAAGAAGAACTCGTGACCACGGCAACTTTATTGTAGTCAAAACGTCGGGAATGAAGGAGAATTATATACTTACCTTTGCCTGATAAACATTCGCAATTAGACCCGTTAAACGTTTCAGCATCGTAAGTGTTTAAGAAAACTACAGCATCACAGCAAATGTCAAATGAAACGTCATCGGCGTTCTCAAAATGGTTGGACTGTAAGTAGTCCAATAATCATAGCCATGATCCATTAAGATTTTGTTCCATCCTGCCGAACACACTTCCAAACTCCCCTGAGGTAAATATTTCGCCCACCCTGACTTGGGAGGGAACCCCACTTTTTGGGGATGCGTGGATAAGCGAAGAACCTTGTTGTATATCAGGTGAAATAAATAATATATATGAAATAATTCTGTCATTGTCTTTTGTATGTACAATAAAGTATTATCTAGCTCTATCTATAAATCTAAAGTAACAGCGTTCATAGGTCTCTGATATTTTTTCCGGCTCTTGAAAATTTTATCGTGCCGGAAATTAAAATTACGAACATTTTGGTAAAAATTTTTTTTTCACTAACTTACTTTACGCTAGTCGAAGAGGCCGTAGTCTTATGAGAAAAGGTATGTCTAAATTTTCCGTTTTTTTTTCTATCGCTGCCGTAGACCACGTATGTCAAAAGTACCTATACTAATATGCTTAAAGTATGCTTTATGGCATTAAGTCCGCCTCGTTGCGCGATTTTTTTTAAAGTGCAATAAAAGTATCAATGAATAAAAAATAATATTTGTTTTTTTTTTACTAAATTGGACTATTTTTTTCATGTCATTTTACTGTCATTAAATTAAAGTTGAAAGTTAGAGCGAAAAGTAAAAACAGCTTTAAAGAAAAGACAACCAGGAAGGGCACACGAATTGAATTGAAAAAAAATAGTTAACCATAAATCAAAACTTTCACACGGAACCATAAAACCGTATTTCCGACACACGCTTGGCAGCTTTTCTCTCTTATAATGTATTCTCCCCCTGCGACCGTCAAACCTCATCTTTCCGTCCCTATTTTGCATGAAGGGGGGGATTTAAATTGTGTAATCTAACTTTCAATTCATTCATACATTCAGCGCCATCTCTCGGTTGATAAATTGAAACTGGAATGGATTCTTACAGTCATTTAGCTTCTGAACGCGGCCCCGGGGTTTGTTACAGGGTTGTCAGGCGAATTAAGATCGCCTATGTGTACGAATCTAAATTATTATTAATAATATTAGTTGTATGTACCCAAAACCAGCGACTAATGAATGTTGATGAAGCGAATGAGATCGGTCAGGATCGTGACAAGTGGCAGACCCTGGTTTCTGCCTACCCCTGAGGGATATGGGCGTGAGTTTATGTAATGTTATCATTATTATAATTCCCCCTTATGAATTAAATGGCGGCATTTGCCCAGCCGTGGCACACAATCTTCAGCAATTTGCCCAGCAGTGGGACTGTAAGCTGGCAGGCATTGCTTGATGATCTCTTTCGTGTACTTGGAAAAGTCTGTTCCTAAATGAGTTCGTTCGTTTTTATAAAAGGGACCTTGCAAAATGTGATTAAAGGAAACCGCTTATCACATTTATTCTTGGGGTCAACATAAACCGATTTAGATGTCTTGCCCAACTTGCCCATAATGTACCCCAATGCAGGTGGGAGAGAGGGGGGATACACATGCCTTCCGCCGCGCCTCAGTCTCTGCCTACCCCTCCGGGATACACGCGTGACCTTACATATGTTCATATAGAAATATCTTGCTACGAGTAATTTCTGCCAGACAACCACAGCAAGTGGCTGTGAGAACCGAATAAGAATATCTTTATCTATGTAAGAGCTCAACAGAGAACAGCAAGGGGTAGCAGTTAGTTAGCAGAAACCCTCGACGGTAATGCTGCCCTCCTTTTGCTAACTAAACTTTCGTA
This sequence comes from Yponomeuta malinellus, assembly GCA_947308005.1. Lineage (NCBI taxonomy): Eukaryota > Metazoa > Arthropoda > Insecta > Lepidoptera > Yponomeutidae > Yponomeuta > Yponomeuta malinellus. The sequence goes on from OX371019.1 coordinate 7,753,291, forward strand.
AGAAAAAAAGAGACGGCATTAAGTTTATCAGTACACCGATTTTAAAGTGCGATTTTTTTGTGTTATGTTCTGAGGAGAACAGAGATAAATGGAAAGCTCTGTCAGCCCCAGAATCCATGGAGAAGTAAAGCGATTAAAGAAGATTTAAGAACTAATTTTCACCGTCCCTATCAATATTTAAGAGCAGAGTTAAAAAATATTACTTTGCCTTAGTTTAAGTTTGTTTTTTTATTTATTTTTTCTGGTGAAATCTCTTCCTCTCTTTCCCCTCTTCCTCCCTTCATATGATAATTTTTATTTATGTATGTTTATTCTATATTTATCTCATATTTTTGTACCGTTTATGTATGTGTATTAAATATATAAATATCTTCCTTAGTATTGTTTAGTTGCACCAACTACCCGTCATTTAGCTTCTAATTTTCTTCCCGTCAGTGGTTGTCTGGAAGAAATTACTTTTATTAATAAGGCCGCCAATTGTACTGTACTATATAAGATAAAGATAAAAATATAAAAATTTTATTTAAACCACTTGCTAATAAATAAACATTTCCTCAATTACTTATAAAAGTATGATGATCTGAATATTGGTATAGAAAATGGTTGCCATTGACAATAGAGAGGTTAGCATTGGACCTCACACTAGACGGTTATCTGTATACTGAGGGCCTGGTTATAATAAGTTGATTATTGTTAAATTCTCTTATTCCTGGTGTACATACAATAAAGAATATTCTATCTATCTAACTCTGGCAGCCCTATTTCGCGAGCGTTTTCGAATAGATATGGAAATATGTTGTTGAGAAGTTTAAAGCGGACTGCAAGCTAATGCTAATGCCTTCTTAGATGCGTCTTAAAGCGTTCAAAAGGGCACTGGAAACGTTCATCTATCTTGTCCGTGCTCTGTTTGAGATTTTACCTGATAGTTTACCTGACTTAGGGCCGGTTTCTGAATTGAGAATTTTACTAAGTAAATACTTAAGTAACGTTCCGTCACTCTCTTTTCAGAGAAATTTGAAGAGACAGCACTACAGTTGACCATTTACTTAGCGAAATTCTCAATTTAGAAACCAGCCACTAGCGTTTTTAACAATCGATGGTATCGTGAGGAAACCTGAGTGTCTGAGGTGTTCGCAAGATTCATGTTTAAACGTTTTTTAGGGTGCCGTATCTCAAAAGAAAAAGCGGAACCCTTATCGGATCACTTTGTTTTCCGTCCGTCTGTCTGTCAAGACCGATTAAAACCGAGTTAAAATTAAAACCGAGTTAAAATTAAAACCATATGCTCAGGTCTATAGTCCCTTGAAGCTGTGAATAATCAAACTACGAGGTTAACGAAAAAAAAGTTAAGTACGGCAGTTTATGCCGCAAACAAACCTATATTTCGACACCCTCAAGGGAATCAAAATTAATAGGTTACTTTCCGTTGACCAAAAACTATGAAATTTAGCAAGTAGCAACGTCGTATACTATAAGTACAGGGAAAAACTGAAAACTCTTTCAAGTTCGGGAAAAGCTCGGAAAAACTGCGAAATTCGATTCCTGAACTATTTATAATACGTAAGTACCCTACTTTAACTTGTACTTTACTTCACAAATGTACGAAACTCAAAAAACAAAGTCATTGGTACATGACGGGATGCGAACCCACGATCTCCCGAGTGCGAGACGTTCTACCGCCGCGCTACCAACGCTTGTCTTTTATCAAAGAGTTAATCCTGATTTGTACACGTGTCGCAGCGTTTAGGTTGCCATAAGCAGCCTATATACGTCCCACTGTAGGGCACAGGCCTTCTCTCAGCGAGAGAGTATGGGCTTAATCACCACGCGTGCCCGGCGTTTTCAAGCGCTGAGGTATGTGAATAGCTCAAACACTCAGGTTTCCTCACGATGTTTAACTTCACAGTTAGCGAGTTGGGTTGCCACACGGTAGGCCTAAAAGCATAGGGGTGTCGAATATAATTTTGCTCGTTTTAACAAAAAGACCGAGAGGCCGGCATTTTACGTGGACTACATTTGTCTTCATTTCACCGTCGGCCATTTCTCTTATTTTACCCCCTTTTCCGCGGTTAGGAGACCATAGCTCATGTTTATAAAAGACTGGAGGGTGATTTGCTGTTACATTTTGTGACTGGTTAGGCTTGGCAGCGGTGGTAGCGACGTGGACCAGTTGCTTTGCGTGGGCGAGGGCGCTGGGTTCGAATGCCGGTCTTCTAAGTTGCGTATTTGAATTTGCAGTAGCATTGGCTAACGGTGAAGGAAAACATCGTAAGGAAATCCGCGGCGGGTACACATTCTGTTCCCTGCAATGCAGGGCGTAGGTACTTGACTTTATTGCATAAATAAAATAAATATAAATAAATCGGTTATGTCAGCGCAGCGGTAGAACGCCGGCTTCCCATTCGGGCACTCACGAGGGTTCGAATCCCGGCATGCACCAATGACTTTGTTTTCTAAGTCACGTACATTTGAGAAGTTATAGTAGCAATACCAATCGCTACCCGTGAAGGAAAACATCGTGAGGAAACCTTAGTGTCTAAGGTGTTCACATACCTCAGCGCTTGAAATTTCCAATCCGCGGTGGGCACACGCGGTAATTAAGCCCATACTCTCTCCCTGTGTGAGACGACCTGTGGCACGTATAATATAGGGAAGAACTTTAAACTAAAAAAAACTAGATAAAGGTCTATAGCAACTAGCACAATTTGAACTCGATGATCACAAGATGCGGCTGGATGAGGGTGGTCGAGGAAAGAAAGAAGCGGTGACCCCTTCACCGCCTATGTCCAGAGGTGGACGAATATGGGCTTATGGGTCGGATTGGATCTAAACTGTTATTGTATTATTATAGTATACTAGCTAACTTCCTTACAATTAGCGCTGATTTCTACTAAGTATTTCTTAAACTTCACTTTATTTAATAGAATGTTGTATGAAAAAGATTGAGTTAAATGCTGATTAAGTTACATTTAAGAAAGCTGTGTCCGCAGGGTATCACAATATCGGTAGAAATAACTTAATATTTTATTCAAATACACGTTAGCCTGTTTTGTGCTTCGCTAAAATTAAACTAAACTGCGGTTCTAATATTCCCAGAATGTACATTCAAAAGTCAGATTATAATAAATTCGCGAACATTCTCTAAAGTCGACACGTAACATCGGAGATTCTCTGTTAATAACCAGCCCTTCCTACGAAAGACGGCCGTGTTCTCTTTGGGTACGAGTGATATTCGGTCGTGCGCCAGCATTTATGGATTGGGTATAAAATTGTATGATGTACAGGACAATGGGTGCAGTGAAAGATATAAGATAGCGCATCGAAAAAGATTAAAAGCCGAGACAAGGATATAAAGTAAAGCAGGTGGCTTTTTGCTATGCTAGTGCATGTGCTTGAGTTGAAAATAACCGATTTCAAGAAAAACACACAATGAAAAGAAAAGTTCTATGATGTTCTTTTTTTTTTTATTTATGGCACAGCACGGTTTGTGCTTTTGCCAGTGTCGAGTAAGGTGATGTTCTGTTAATGTTTTGCTTTTTTGATTGGTGTATTTACATTTTTTCATAAAGAAAATCGACGTTAACTATTCTATTGCTGTTTTTGTTGTTTTTTTTTAAGGTGTACACTCACCTGGTGTAAGTTAGGGGTTGCCACCAGACGTGAAGAAGAAAGGCCTACAAATTAAAAATAAAATAGTGTATTGTACACCAAGGGGAGAAAACAACTTTCTCCCGAGTGATACATAGCGCTTTATGCTAGTAAAATAAAATTATTTAGAATAATTAAAAGTGTAGGTACTGATAAATTATCGATTTCGTAAAAAACTTAATTTAACAAAACAAGCCAAATTGCCGCGTTTGTTTTTTTTTTCGTAGTGCAGAAAAAGGTGGCCAGCCTCAAATTGAGTACTAAAAAAAATCCCACTTCTTTTTTAAAATTATTTGATATGAAACCTTTTTGAGATTGGACGTTAGTATTTTTTTATGTTGGCTGCTAAAAAAAAAAGGAACACTAGCAGGGCAGGAATGGATTTTCAAACAACATTCCTGCCCTGCTCCTGAGGGCAGGAATGAAATTCCGTGTAATGTTTCCCGCCGTTCATTTACAAGGGAGAAATGACGAACTTTGTAACCCGTTTATGAACGACCAATGAGACACTTTCTGAGTGAGTGTGGTACAAAACGTATTTTCATTGTATTTATAAAGTGAAAAGTCGATACTGAATAGTATTTTGTGTCAAGCTACCGTAGACTGTATTTCTAACCAAGGAATATATTACCTACCTTCTAACTGCTACTGTCGGTACAGTAGCACATACTCAACAACACACACGTGCAGCGTGCACTCTATACAGTTACAATACGGGCGACTTCGCAACAAAAATGTGAAGGTCGACCGTCCAGACATGTCTGGATTTCCGTCACAATTTCAAATCTGCAATCAGTGCTAATGAACATGGAAGGGACCGTCTGTCTTTCTGTCATTATCAGATTAGAACTCAAAATGTCCGATAAAAACTTTTCATGGAAGCTACCTCTGTAGACTGTAGAGTAAACAAGAGGTATATCTGTGATGTAGCTCTTATCGTGTGCGGCATAAGAACTACCTAGTATCAAACCTCTGTGTACTGAAAACTATATTCAATACAAATTATAACAAATATATTCACAAACCGAAATACAGCTTAGGAAGAGCACGCCATAGCATAAACATTCTGTAAGAACGTTGTTTTACGTAATTAATCGAATACTAGTTGATGCCTCCGCGCACGAAAGCATACTTTGATGTGTATTATTGATAAAAATGGCCTAATAGTTCATAAACTATTCAGTACTTTTATCTCTGTGCTAAATTTCGTCCAGATCCGCTCAGGCGTTCCTGCGTGATTGAGTAGCAACACCCATCCACGCAAAACTTCGCATTTATGATATTAGTAAAATTGGTTGCATAAGGCCCAGAAAGTTCCGTGTGGCGCCAGATTAAGAATAGCGTCACTCCATTTCCTTCGGTGGATGTCGTGCAATTTACTTCAACACAAAGCACACACTTGCCTCTTAGCAGTACCTACTACATATACTGAACCCAAGACCTTGTCGCAGGGCTAAGAGGCACGCACCCATTCATACATACATGTACTCACACACTCATACACTCATACATACTCATGCACTCATACACACACACACACACACACACACACACACACACACACACACACACACACACACACACACACACACACACACACACACACACACACTTAGCACGTTTCTTGTTTGTTTCTTTTAATTACCACTAGTCGGGTGACTGCCGATTCTTAGTTAATGCATAATTGTTTTTTTTTTCCTTTTATTTATTTATTTATATAATTTTTTATTTAACGTGTACCTACCTGGCTTAACTCCTGCTCTAAATGTCAACCTAAGAGCTGGGGAGTGCTGAAAACCAGCGTTGGTTACTACCTGGTGGTAGCCGACATGTTAGCTGAGCTCTCTCCAATTACCAAAATGGTTAGACGTGGTCTAAGAAGAAATATAAATCTGCTATTATTGCTTTTTAAATTGTTTGTGTTTTGGTAATAAACGATTTCTATTCTATTCTATTCTAAATAAATTACCAGGAAACGGGCAGCGGCGGCGTCTTCCTGAGATTCCGACCGCATACTGCGATCGCCAACCCGCCCGGCGAGCGTGGCGATTGCGGCAAAACCCCTCATGGTTTTGATAACCATGAGGCCTATGTCCTGCAGTGGGCGTCAAATGGCTGATGATGAAGGCCCAGAAAGCGGAACCCCCACTTTTACAATAACAAGCCGCCATTTTTTACAAAGGCCGCCAAAAACGACGAACCAAACGCCAACAGCGGATAATTCGCCACCAAGCGCGCCGGTGACACTCGCGAAATTCCGGAAAAAAGTGGAAACGTCCTCTATTTTTCGCGCAAAAATGGTGTAGTGACCCAGAAACATCGCCATACATTGTCCGGCCCTATTGTCTAGTGAAACAAATGCGAAATTTAAAACAAAATTCTGGGCCTCTACTCTGCTTCTATTTTTTTATAGGTGTACAATAAAAATATTTTCTATTTCATTCTACCCTCTATGGGTTGCTAGTGATCTCTCTGTTCGATGGAAAAAAGCTGCGCAGTTGGAATCACAACGGATTTTCCTTTTTGCCCCCATTTCCTGGGTTGTTTTGTGATCAAACTCCATTTGTGTCTATTATTTTAGTATAGGCTGTAGTCTTTCCAAAAATGTATATTATTATGATGCACCTACCATTCGAACCTACATTGCCTGTACTTGATTTACGGATTGGGAAACAAAAAAATAATATTTTCATTTTAGACTTTGAATATCGATGTTCTTTATCTAAGTGACGATTAATATATTAAACGGGTCTAACCGCGATTATTTGTTAGTTAAATGTTAATTACCTTTGATTCCCGACGACGTTTCGGCAACGTTGCAGCTGCCGTGGTCACGGCTAGACTGAAATAGCGACTACAGTCAATTATTGTAGTGAGGGTAGGTGGTCTACCCCCGCCTACGTCTTAATATATTACTATGTATGAGCATCGTGAGTCATTAAAATATATTAAGTGACAAGTAATCGAGTGTGTCTATGTTCCTAATTGTACGTATATAAATAATTCACATCGATCGAAAGTCAAAAGTTGACTTTATCATTACAAATACAGATCTGTCGAAATTCGACTCTTTATAACAAAGGCATCATCATCCACAGTCCACCGAAGCCCACTGCTGGGTCTAGGCCTTTTCCCTTAAATGCCATCTCTCGAGGTTCCTTGCCTTCCGCATCCAAGTACCTTCCGACTACTCCACCATCTGCTGCTGTCTGCCCACTGCCCGTCCTGTTCTCCGCCACTCTGCTACCGGTCTGGCCCATTTCCCCTTAAATCAGAGGCATACAATTATCGCCTGTATTCTTACTGTGTGGAGAGGTCAACAACATTTTTGTGTTTCAAGAATATCAACAACTAGAACAAGAATAATAACGCCGTGTTGTAGTAACCATTCACGGACATCACCTACATCCCTTGCTGATTCGAACCAGTGACCTCGTCGGCAGACAAGCTCTTAGGGCCCTCGCCCACGGCGACTTTTTGTAGCGATGCAGTAGCGATGCTGTCGCGCGTTCGCATCGATACAGTCGCGATGCGGGCGCTAGTTGTGTGCCCTCGCCCACCGTAAACACGATTCAGTCGCGATGCAAACGCGATACCGTAGCGCTTCTGTCGCGATGCCAATGCGATTCAGTAACGGAACCAAAATGCCTGCGATCGCTACAGTTGCAAGATGGACTCCGTTGGACCGATGGACAACAGCACTGAGCACGATCTCTCTGTGTTGCACAACTCATGCGCCACCCTTCCTCCGTTCTCCTCCTGTCCATGCAAACGCGCGAGAATGTCTTCCGATATTCTCGCGCATTTGCATCGATACAGTCGCGATGCTGTGGGGCGCTAGTAGCGCGCTGGCATCGCTTCTGCAGCGCGTTGCAAATGCGACTAAAGCGCGTTCGTAGGGATGCTGTAGCGCGTTTACGAAACGCGCGACAGCATCACTACAAAAAGTCGCCGTGGGCGAGGGGCCTTAGTCGCCACGCCAGTGATCGAGTAGGCCCCCCCAAAAGCGGGTCATCGCATAAGCCAGCTATGCTATTGTCGAAGGTAGCTCATGACAATTGCACAGAGATCGGAGTCAGTTGCACAGCTCGCCCGATGGACATCTGTATTTGCTTTTATTGTGTCGCCCAGCCGGATTTGTTCCGTGATCGCTTGTCAGTTGCACAACAATGTTATGCCACCGAAACATAAATTTAAAAAACCGGCCTTGTCTTCACGGAATCAGCAATGTTTTGATAAACACAGAAAAATTGTGTGACTTTTAAATTTACAGACCACACTTGGCAAGTTTTTAGAGGATGTTGAATAGTTTTTTTAACTTGCCAAGTACGATCTGTAAATTTAAGTCGCTCATTTTTCTGTGTTTATCAAAACACTGCTGATTCTGTGAAGACATGGAACTTGGCAATAACTTAAATACATATCACGTATGCTTTTGAGACGAGAAGTTGGCAAGTTTTTTTTACATTTATGTTTTGGTGGGACCGCTGGCTGCTTGTCAGTTGCACAATAATATTATTCTATCGTCTGTATGTATAATTATATGACTAAGTATTGTAAAAAAAATTATAATAAAAAAAATTCATAAAAAATAAAAACCAACTTCAAAACACTACAGCACAAAAAAGTTAGAAATAATTTAAAAGAATGTATACATGTAGATACTGTAAAGTTATAATTTGAATGCGGTAATAGCAGGATGCAGGATTTTTTTATTTTGGTGTATAAGTCGCACGCACGATCTTCCAGAATAAAGATAAAAGTTAAAAAAATATTCTTAAATCTCCGTTTCTTAGGTAGGTATGTCTTCATCATGATAAAAATTATGGACTATCTAACCATTTTTATACTGAAACGTGGGATTTGAATGCAATATGAGTCGTGAGGAAGCACCTAAGGCGTTTGGAGTCGGAGGTGGCTGGTTGCCTTACATTATAGTATAGTACCCGGCTGCCATCGGTTCTCTATGCCTCACATGTTCTCTTCACGACTATTAGTTTTTTTTTTGTTTTATAGTTTTTTTTTTTTTTGTAGTGTATTTTGTTACTTATCTACTTGTTTACACTGTGTTTCTGTGTCAATTTGTATAAATGTCTTCTTTCTTTGAATATTTTTAAAGGTTCTAGGGTTCTTGATAAAGATTAATTAAAGTATATACGACCTTCGCGATTCCCAGTTCGGGAATGTACCTACGACTTTGTTTTATAAGTTATGTACATTTGTGAAGTTATAGTACCAATAGCACTCACTAACCGTGGAGCAAAACACCGTGAGGAAACCTGAGTGTCTGAGCTATTCACATACCTTAGCGCTTGAAATCGCCAATGCGCGGTGGGCACGCGTGGTGATTAAGCCCATACTCTCTTCCTGAGAGAAGGCCTACAGTGGGACGTATATAGGCTGCTTATGTATACTACTTCCAGACAACTGTGTTTATTTTACTGTAGTAAAACTTCGATGAATACAAGACAATACAGAATAAAAAGTAGGAACCAAAAGATAAATCACAAGTCGATAGTTGTCCGTCAAGTAGTAATGAAAATCCGAAAGTTATCTAGAATGGTTGACGAAATTTTAAATGATGGTAGACAGAATGAAAGAAAATAACAGAAATAGTGTAAGAAGGTTTGCACCGTTGGCGAGGGGTCTAGATATTGTGGTCAACTTTGGACCAACCCTATATGGGTTGTGTATGAAATTGCACGTTATTTCTCGATCCCACGGTATTTGGTAATGAAAAAAATCATATCCAACTAGGTTGATCTTTGATAAAAACATTCAGGGGAAATTCACGTAAAAATGAGGTTTGTATGCACTTTAGGAACACAAATAAATTTGCCAACCAACGTGCCAAATTTTGAGCAACGAATAATTTTTCTGTTATATGGGAAGAAAAAAGTCTGATTTTATGTATTCCTAATCTTCTTAAACATATTTGGCACTCGGGTGTCTCGTCTACTATTTGAAATTATAAATTTATGTAATAAAAATGGGCACTTCCAAAAATCGCGATGGCGCCGATTTCAACACAACACAACACAACATAGGATGAATCCTATGACGTCACAATGATGTTGAAGCCCCGAGGGCGCGTTTTAAAACAGCCAAAGGTTAACCTTCTCTAACTTCTTGATGGAATTTGAGTAATTAAAAAAGTAATATGCTTTAAATTTATCCGTGTGACGCGCCGGATTAAGAATAGCGTCACTCCATTTCCTTCCGTGGATGTCGTAGAAGGCGACTAAGGAAATCAATTACCAGGAGACGGGCAGCAGCGTCTTCCTGAGGTTCCAACCGCATACTGCGACCGCCAACCCGCCTGCCAAGCGTGGCGATTATGGCAAGACCCCTCATGGTTACGAAAATTAAGAAGGAGGCCTGTGTCCTGCAGTGGGTGTCAAATGGCTGATGATGCTTTGATGACTGTCTGTCTTTGTCTTGGCTTTGTAATGTTATATTTTTTTAGTCGCTGGTTTTCCTAAATATTAAATAAATACATTTCGTATACCAACCGCCCTAGTACTTAGAAAAGCAACATTGTTATGTCTGAATGATCCTTATTAGGTCATAGTTAAAGCATCCTTTTTTCAGGTAGGGCAATGGAGTGTTAGCTACCTACCTATTATCTAATCTTTAATTAATAACAATCAGTCGGGATCGTCGCAAACCCTGATGTTTGCTTACCCCTCCGGGACACAGGCATGAGTTTATGCGTTAATGTAATAATTAAAACGATTACACACATTAGCTCGGTTACCTGCACCGCTTTGTATAAGGTCACACAGGAATAATGAAGAATAAAAAATGTCGTCTTTAAACACAATTACATTTGAAAAGAACGTTTGCCGGAACATTAGGACTCTTAAAGTAGAATGTTAAGGTTCATTTAGCTTTGTCACGAGGACAATACAAGCAATTTTAAAGAAAGAAAAAGTTATAGTCTGCTGGCTTGTATACATAGAGCTAGTGTTGTCTTTCTAAGTGTCAATTTTCACATCGGTTCAGTTAACTGAGCGCCATTTCAGAGAACTACAATTTCTGGTTTATTTATTTATTATTTTACTCGCGGGGTAACTCTTGGGACTAACTGTCTGTCTGTCTGTCTGTCCGTCTGTCCGTCTGTCCGTCTGTCCGTCTGTCCGTCTGTGCGTCAAGTGTTTTTTCTTCTTGACATTTTTGTTGCTAGGAATAATCGGGTAGGATTTAGGTTCATCTCACCACAATAGTCAGTATCGGTAGCGATTAGAGGATTATAGGAGTATTAAATTACGCGCACCAAATCCTGAACGAATTCAATCGTCTAACTGTCAAATTTGTATGGAATTAGACAGTTAGACGATTGGAATCGCTCAGGATTTGGTGCGCGTAATTGTGCCCTTAATCTTGGAATCTGCTATTGTAATGTTTGAGATCTCAATCAGTATTAATAGTGTCAAGTAAAAGAGAATACAGTGTTTGTGTGCGCGGGTTAGACGAATAGTGGACTGTATATTTGAATTTTGGTTGATGCATGTGATGGACGACAAAAAAACTGCGCGGGAGTAGACAAGAGAAAAAGGCAGTTTTCGAAAGGAAAAGGAGTGCACAATACCTTGAGTCCTTGGAGCTGGCCTGCGTAGATAGCTTCACAGATATGGTACACTTCACAGCTTTGATAGCACAATTACATAGGTATTTCAATTTAAAGCACGAGAGCGGTCGCCTCCATTGCGAATTATTCGACGAGACTTGTTCCTTCTACCTCCGCGAGAGGCAGCACTGTCTATAGCGATCCGAAACGAGTATTTTCGGTCTCGCTCTTACATATGCGAGTAGGTATGTGCGGGAGCGTGATAAAGGAAGGGAAATATTGCATCAACCAAACATTACAATTTACTATTAAATTGCTATCATCGAAAATATTGAATTGGCGCAAACAGTGTTTTTCCTATACCAGTTCATCGGGTATAAATTTTGCGTCTCCCAGTCCTCGGTCATTCGTTCTGATAACATTCAATTATGCCTGAAAATCACAAATTAGGGATTCTTTGCCGAAAATTATACTAAAGTTTTCTTTTCGTACGCTCTCTTCAGTTTTCGACTGAGTGCTTTTCAATTTAGGACATTATTTTCAGTACATTAGAGCTGAATATACGCGGCGTAAGCAAATTTGTGTGATGATTTATTTATTGCTCGAGAAAAATGCGTGCGAGTAAATTTTGAAGGTATCGAATAAGTTTTTTGGTGCGTTAGTAAGAAATATTTTTTCTTATAAATAAAATCAAATTCAAACTTTTTTCATTCTAGGCGATATTTACGTTCTTTCCGCACTTTGAATTAAGGTTAGGATCAAACCATCCTAATTTAAAATCTAAAGAAAAACTCACACTTAAATTCCAGAGGGGTAGGTCGAGCTCAAATCGCCGCATCTTCATCTTCAGCATCTTGGGCCGATTTTACAGTGGACTACTATTTTTACACATTTACTAAAGCCGTTATGCGAACTCAGTCAGGCAACTTCAGTCATATGAGGGACATGAGTCACATGACCAACACTCTTCCCAACCGTAATGGTCATCGTGACCGAACCCGGTCGGAAAAAATGATCATCGTCATATTTTTTAATATCTTTACCAATTGGTTCATCAAGCATTACAAGCACGGGAGGGTTTTAACAAAGAAATCAGAACATCATGGAAGCGTTGTTGATAAGTTTCGGGCATCCATCAATTTCGTACCACGCCGTGCCTTTTGCCACAGTGTAGCCTTGTTTCAGAGGCAGCGATCATTTTAGTAACATCTATGGCTGCTACCTTTAAAATTAGTCAGGCCCGGAGATTGCGGTAAAGTAGTTTCATTTTAATAACTTAATTCCGGATTCACTTACTTGGTTTCATTTTGCAAAAATAGTTGAGGTTTGACAGAAATAAAAAAAATAGCTATATCTAATAATACTTCTTTAAATATGTATATTAGTGTATTCTTATTTACCCACCGTTACTATGTAGGTAAATAAAATATTTCCTGGACCGCGGATCAGAAGAGTTATGATATTGACCCGGAGCCCGGACGTACAACATGAAAAACGTAGACTCTGGGTCAGACCCAGAGAGGTGGCAGCCCTAGAACATCGTACTACTTTTTGATTTGGAGAAAGCATAGCATTTTATAGCATAGCATTTTGTAAGCATTATGTGTGTTACGCCACACTGCGGATCATAGATTTCAGACACTCAAGTTTTTTCACGATGTTTTCTTTTACGGTATTGATACTGTAAGGTCACAAATGTGAAGGAGAACAAAACTGAGAAGCCAAGATTCAACAACTATGCATTTCAGAGACTCGCCCTCTAGTCAAAGTGGCGGGAAAAGACTGGATGCGCAAAGCCATAGACCGAAGCGAATTGTGTGCATTGGATGAGACCTACACTCGTCATTGGGTGGCTATTGGTTAAAGTCGAAAACTTCATAAAAAACCAACTCCGAGGTTCACATGGAACTTGAACCTCTCATCAGCTGAAACCTACTCTCTCGCACACATACTCTCTCTCCCTTTCACATTGAGTCGTAGCTTTCGCTAAAAATATCATCGTCATCATCATCAGCAGCCTATATACGTCCCACTGTTGGGCACAGGTCACAGAGAGAAAGAGAGAGAGAGAGAGAGAGAGAGAGAGAGTATGGGCTTAATCACCACGTGTGCCCACCACGGATTGGCGATTTCAAGCGCTGAGGTATGTGAATAGCTCAGACACTCAGGTTAGCTAGTGATATTGCTACTATAACTTCACAAATGTACATCACTTAGAAAACAAAGTCAAACCACTGAGCCCGCACTGGGAATCGAACCTGGGTATATACCATCTTATTATTGCACACCTTCTTATTATTGCACACCTTATCATTTCCGTTAGAAATGTGCAGTCAAGCCAGTGTAAACTAATTTAAAGTAAATCCTCTGAACGTTTTCCATGCTCTGAACAGCCTACACATTACTTTCTAGTCTTCAGTGGGCTCATAATTCTGCCTCGGGAACCGAACAGCTGTCTGTGACGTCGCAATATTCAAACAAATGGGCACTAAAATCAAAATATAGCTCTCAGCTTATGATCTTGGGTAATTAAGGGTCACAGGAGACATTTTGAGGTCAAAAGGAGGAGAAGTTACTCGTGAAGTTTCGTTTTACTTTCGTTCAGCCCAAAGGGATTTGTTCCACATTTGATTGTAAGTGAAATCTTTGGTACTGGCACTTTGTAACTTTGTGAAAAAAAATCTTTTTAGACGCAGAATGTTCGAATACATTAAAAAGTCGTCGCTAACACTGCAGTATATTACGAAAAATAAGTTCATCGTCAGTGATAAAAAACTACCTTCAACAGCAGGTAAAATGTATTGACATACATACATAAACTCACGCCTGTATCCCAGAGGGGCAGATAGAGACTGCCACAGACCAATCACTGCCACTTGCCACGATCCTGACGGATCACTTTCGCTTCCTCAACGTTCATTAGTCGTTGCATACACCCACGCCGGTTTCGGGTGCTTTTTATCTTCTCCTTTGCTAATACATCCGCTATTTGGTCGAAGTATGTCCGCCTGGGCTGGGGGTGTCCTGTCATTTGACAAAAAACAAATTACAAATTTTCATCTGACAAATAACCTTAAAAAATGTCCTTAGTAAATCAATACACATTAGAATAACGTAAAAAAAGGTGCAAACGCCATAGGTTATAATTTTGAAAACAACGAGTGGTTAACATCGATGAAATGAATTAGATCGACATTCCCAAAACGAGCTGTAACCGACAGACACATGAAAATCATGGAGAACGAAACAATTAGTGATGTGAAACGGTTCTATAAAAACCGGTAAAACCGGTTTTTTACAAAACCGAAAATAACAGGTTTTTAAAAAACGAATCGATTACTTTTTGTAGTGTAATTTGCACAGTGCGACTGATAGCCAAGAGAAAATTGCCATTATTTTTTGGGATTAAACCCTTATTTTCAAAGTTAAAAGAGCGTTTAGGTTGATTCAATCCAGCTTATACCTATTTCGGGAACCTGTCCTGACAATAATCGGTATTATAAGGTTGAGCAGAACTGTTAAATGATATTATTGAGCTATTTTTGAACCAAAATGATGATTTTGTGATTTTATTCCATACAAGACATAACCTACTTCATTTTGGATTGCATTTTCATAAATCATATAACTTTTTTAAATAAAAACAAAAAAAAACCTAAACGTACCTTAGAAAACCGTTTTTTTTAAAGTAATTGGAAAATTCCGGTTCTAAAAATTGTAATCGGTTCACATCACTAGAACCAAATACAACGCATTATAACCAATCGTACAATAAAGCAGAAATTGCTAACAATTATCGCTCGTTTAGCCATAAAACACACCTTCCACCTCACACAATAGGTGTCAATATCCCACAACCGCACCCAATTGGTGATAATTTACTTTTCGTACAGTGCGAATGGACCGCCCAAAAAACTGTGCTCTCCAGCTAACTGCCTTTGGTTCTTAACTTCTGTGTGGCAAAGGTGTTTTTAGGCTTACAACACCGGTATGTTTATGTTTGTGGAGGTGTACCGAAGTGGGTCCCAGGAGGGTCATTCGTGCTTCGGCTTGGAACCTTTGGCCCTATAAAAACGGTTCGGGGTAGGACCGATGTTGATTGTATGGACTAACTTTTATTTTATGGTGATAGTTAATTGGGCAAGTTTTGTTGGCTTGTTTTAGTTTCGTTTGCTGCACGTGGGTACTGAATAAGTGTACACACAAATGTGATCACAAGAACGGGACGGGTAGCCATCGTTATCAGTATCACTGATCACACCATTAACCGACTGCCCGTCTCGTTGTTCCTGCAGCAACTTTCCGTCATAGGGTTGTCTGGAAGAAATTGCTTTTAGCGATAAGGCCGCCAATTGCACTGTGTGTTTTTAAAATTGTTATGTCATGTGATCTAGTGTAAAATAAAGAATATTCTTATCTTATGTTATCACTGTGACTATTTTATGCTTAAATGAAACATGTTCTGCATGCTGTCCTCGAAAATGGCTTCCGTTGGATTGAGCCGAAGTGGCGGAAAGACTTAATTAATGATGATGAGACTCAAGTTTAAACAGTTCAGAGCATTAAAATGCTCGTAAAACATCGGCAAACTAAGTGGTAACTTAAATTATAGACGTTTAATAATAATAATCTCGAAACACTACAAAAGATACGTAACACATAACATAAACGGCATAAAAACGTGCCCACTGCGGAATTTCAAACGCTGAGGTACGTGAACTCATAAGACACTCAGTTTTCAAGTGAATTTGTACTACTAAGTACAAGTTCACTTGTAATAGTTAACTCAGAAAACAACATCATTTGTACAGTTTTGCATAAGTAAATTCACTCGTGATTAACTTTTTCAGCAGACCCACTTCGGACCTGAATAAACCTTTCTGCCCGTCAATTTGAATAGATCCCACAAAAGTTATACGAGGTCAATAGGTCCGATATTAACACTCAATTCTTATGAAAGTATTTTAATATTTGTATCAGTTTGTCTGTAAGACCTTTGCTTATAAATGAGGGAGGCAGTTATAAAAAATAATGATTATACCGGGCGGCATTTTAGTCACCTGACAAACTTTGAGGGACCTTTCTACTCGTCAATACAACTTTTACTATGGGGCCAAAAAAATCTGAGCAAAAATTTAATCGGCTGTTTCATACATTTGGGGCAGTACTGCTTCTGTCTTATGTATGGAACAGCTCATTTATTTTTTGCTCTGATTTGTTTGGCCCCATAGTAAAAGTTGTTTATATTTATGAGTAAAAAGCCTCTTTTGACTAAAATGCCACCCGGTATATTGCTAAAGTATCGTTTTTGTGCCTCTTATACGTGAATGCTCTAGAATTGTGCACTGTGCGAATACAACTTACCTTACTGAAGTAGCGTTTCATAAAACTAGAATTCATAAATGACAATCCGATGTATATTGCTTAGCCGATTAGTACAATTAGTCTTCCTACTTGTCAATCTGTGCGTTAATATGCTATGCTGTATACATCGAATTGTCACAGTAAACCGTGTTTTTTTTCCCGAATGGCAACTCGAATCGGTCCTGTAGTTCTTTGAAAAAGAGCCCAGAAATTTGCCTCAGTCAGATCGTTGGTCCAGCGAGCTAATGAGCCTCCTGCGTTGCCTCTACTTTCCTCTTCACGGATAAATTATTTTGTGACTAAAACTCGCAAAAGAAACCACGGTACCTATTTCGCACGCAATTTTTAATTAGTCTCTTGAATCTTTGCTCAGCAAGAGCCGGTTATGACCATAGATATACTACGCAAAGACAGTGTGCGTCGAACAAAATTCCGCTCAAAAGCGAGCTGACACGCACACATTGACGTAACATATGTGCCTAAGCGGATTGTAGCAATTGACGTATCAATCTTATTTAACCTATTAAACCACAGTTTTATTCAAGGAAATATGTATTGGCGCAAATGAAAATCTTAATTAATGCCGATGTCTGTCGGCAATAATTAAGATTTTCATTTGATAATGTTTGTATGGACTAAATTGTCGAACTCATTTAAGCTATTAAAACAGTGTTTTTTTAAGAAACTGTATATTGGCGCATATAAGAATCTTAATCAATGCAGACAGACATAATTCCAGTATATTATAACTATGTTTTTTTTAACATATTTGGAAATAATCATTTGTATGGGAATCGTCCCATAATGCGACACAGACAACCGGTTACGCTAAGCATACCAATTTGGCTACCAATTTGTTGCCTTTTGAAGCTCGAACTAGTCTTATATGTATATGATATTAATTATATATCTAGGTACTATAAATATGTAATTATTAGTATATAATTTTGTGGCTAAAACTCGCAAATAAATAAAGCCGACGTGCACCACTTCTTAAATGTTACTTAAATCGCCATCTAAATCGATTTTTGCATGAAGAATTTCAGTTAATTGCTGTTTAAGCCCGTTTAAGCCTTAGAAGAGAAGGAATGGTAGCCCAGCGGGTAGAACAATGGACTCGGGAGCGGGAGACCCAGGTAATTAAGCCCATACTCTCTCCCTGAGAGAAGGCCTGTGCCCTACAGTGGGACGTATCATCATAAGCAGCCTATATACGTCCCACTGTAGGGCACAGGCCTTCTCTCAGAGAGAGAGTATGGGCTTAAACACCACGCGTGCCCACCGCGGATTGGCGATTTCAAGCGCTGAGGCATGTGAATAGCTCAGAAACCCAGGTTTCCTCACGATGTTTTCCTTTACCGTTAGCGAGTGGTATTGCTACTATAACTTCACGAATGTACATAACTTAGAAAACAAAGTCATAGGTACATGCTCGCACTGGGAATCGAACCTGGGTCTCCCGCTTCCGAGTCCAATGTTCTACCCACTAGGCTACCACCGCTTCATGCGCCACAGTGGGACGTACCTATATAGGCTGCTTATTATGTAAAGTCTTTACATTCAACATATTTCTAACATAGTGAGGAAACATAAGAGTCTGAGGTGTTCACATACCTCAGCGCTTGGGCACGGGCATACACTCTCTGAGAGAAGGCCTGTGCTCTGCTGTGGGACGTGTGTGACCGAGCTATGCTCGGTAATTTTTTTTTTTCGTTAATCGTGTTTTTTGGAAATTATATTTGGATACGATGAAAAAAAAAGAAATCGGAAATCAGAAATCAATAATTTATTTCAACGTAAAGAATTTACATTCTGTTTGCTGAATGTCAATGTACTATGTTACTATGTTAGCCGCTGCCTTCGGGTCGTATTTGTAGTGGAGAAAAAGGCAGCGGAAAAAAGAACTCCACTCTGACCATCTTTTCTCAAATCATCTTAAACTTATACATCAAAGCCTATATGATATGATTCCGTGATAACTTTAAAAGCCAAAATAACACTTCTTACAAAAGTAGGAAAAACATTAATGCTGCGGCGAGACACACGAACAGCACCCGTTCACGAGCATAACGCAGGGGGCAGCCATCACCAGTCTCAACCATTTTAGAGGGAGATAGGTGACCCGGCCACCACGACACCATTCGAATGACTTTGAGCAAACCTGCTGATTGAGTTCTTGTCAGCTATAAAATGTGTGCTATAGTTATTAATGTGCAATCACGTCGTCGTCGTCGTCAAAAGAGAAAGAAACAAAAAAAAAAAACAATCGAATTGGCGACATCTGGACTCAAACGATGGTCTTCTGGTTTTGGGACAGCCCGACTTCCCACCTGAGCTATGACAACCCTGTAAATGGTGGTGAAATTTACCTTCGTATTTTAATGATATTATAGCAGTTTTTCATTGCCTGAAAGCACGGATCAAACGACGTTTTCTAGAAATGAAATCGATACATACATACTTGTTGAATTGCTCGTTCAGATAGATATAAAAAAACGTTTAGCAAGCTCTGGTTTACGATGTTTTTCTTACACAATAGCTGACAAATGATGCTACTGCAGAAAATTCACCATAACTGCGGCCGTAAATCTACGCACAACTTCTTCTATAACCTATTTTAACAGCCTACGAGGAGACACGTACATCATTTGTTTAAAATTAGCGCTTATGCCGCTTCCCATAAGAACTACCATGGAATGCCGAGACTGTTATTCATAGTACATACCAAGTTCTCAGACAAAAAAGTTTACGGACATATTCGGACCACCCCGCCTCGAGAACCCGAACAAATTAATTGAGTCTTAAAAGACACATCATAATATAACTCATTAGAGTGGAATTTAATTTACGACCAGGCGAGATGACACTTTTATGTCTCGGAGTGAATAAAGTCTTAAGTGGATTTGGAGGCGGTATTAGGTGCAGTTGTAGTTGAGCAGAGTGAACCCATCAAAATTAAGAGAAAGGAATAACAAAAATAAATAAAATTAAGAAATAATTTTATTGAAGAAATTTCGTGTATTTTTGTTGTGTATGGTGTGTAATTTGTAACTATTGCGTAATGTGGGGCATGTATTTACTTATTTATTTACTTTGGTGTGTATCCTCCTATCTCTCCTCTCCTCTCCTCTCTTCTCCTTCTCCTTCACTTATATTTACTTATTAAATTTAGTTTATTATGGTTTTCCTCTATATTTCACACATATTAATTTAAAACTAATAATATATGTAAGTATTTTATGATGATATTTTATTTATTTTTTTACTTTATTGTATGTATGTTATTGAATTTGACTTAATTCTTTAACTGCACCACGGCACGCACTCCGTAGTACAATTATGGGTTACCGTAGGCACTGACTGAAAATCAGCGCTGAGGGATCACTTCCTCAGCACAACGCTGAGTCAGCTGCCTTTTGTGGCAACGTAGATACACCACAGGCTACATCTATGGTCCTGTTATATTTATTCGTTTTGTCTGTTGTGTATTTAGTTTTCTTTCTGTTGTTGTGCATATTATGTTACTTATGTGCTTATTTTGTTTCTGTGATGTATCTTGTTGGTATAATAAATGTCTTTCTTCTTCTTCTTCTTAATTTTATTTAATTCAACGATCGAAAAACAGTGTTATTTTCAAAGTGCGCAGTTCCTGATACATATCCGATAGAGTTTGTCGTTTATTACATTTTTTGAAAACGTTTACTTCAATTTCCATTTTAAGAACCTATTTACCTAACCTAAACCTAACCCGTTCTCAGCACAGGTTAGTGCAACAAAAAGATTAATTCCATGTTAAAAAAAATAATCTCCGAGGTATTTTTTTTTATTTGTGGTTGAGGCACGGTTTGGCAAATACTTAATTAATACCATTGTGTGTGACATAGGGCCGGTTTCTGAATTGAGAATTTCACTAAGTAAATACTTAAGTAGCGTGCTGTCACGCTCTTTTCTGGGAAATTGTAAGTGACAGCACTACAGTTAACTATTTACTTAGCGAAATTCTCAATTCATAAACTGGCTCATAGAATCAACATTCTTATTTGTAGGATAATGCTTGACTGCAGTCTGCGGCACAGCATAGCGAGTAAATGCGAATTCCTGTTATTTCGAAAAATATAATACTGAAAAAAAATGATAGTACAACTCACACAATCTAATTGAGGTGTTTATGTGTTGAGCATTTTAGAAGTCATATAACAAGAAGCCTTTGTAACGAGCGCATACGGGTGGAAGGGTCGGTAAGGGACGCCCCAAGTGGACATAAGTCGACCAAATAGGTAATGCATTAGCCAAGGGCAAGATAAAAAGTACCCACATCGCCTTGCGGCTTTGCCACGACCAATTAATGTTGATGAAGCGAAAGACGTTTGTCAGGATCGTGGGAAATGGCAAGCCCTGGTCTCTGCCTACCCCTCCAGGATACAGGAGTGAGTTTATGTAGGTGCCTGTCCTCTTCCGGTTTCCATCGCGCCATTTATCCTAACGAACCTGCAAACTACCAAAAGTAAAGATAAAACAGATAAAAGAAGCCGTAAGAACATTATAAAATAATTCTCATCATAATTCTCGTCTCTTATTTTATTGTTGGCTTGTAGTTAGGTTAATTTAATTTTTATTTAACTCGGCGATAAAAAAATTGTGTCTCTAATGAATACTTTATCAGTGCTTAACGAGTCGTTAAGAATAATCAGATCAGACATTATGTTGTTTTTAACAACCTTCACAATTAATTATATCGTACGTAAAGTATTATTCATGTCTGCTAAGCGCCGGTTTCTGAACTGAGAATTTCACTGAAAATGTAATATAGCACTGTTGGTATAAGAAAGGGACTGGATTACTATTTAGTTATATACTTAAAGTGTCTAATCGCGTTTATTTATTAGGTAAACTATTAAATTATTATTATTATTATTAAATAACTATTTGCCTCTCTTTCACGTAACTGCCTCTTTTAAATGCAATAAAGGATTTAATAATAATAATATGGACGACTTTATTGGAAAAGCGAGAAGCAAATGGTTGTCTAGTCCCTTTGTTTAATTGACAGTGTTATACTTAATTACCTCACGGTTTTGTTCTTAAATTTGGAGACACAGACTGAATCATAACAGTATAAAAATTCGATCCTGCTAAAACACTCTTAAGACGAAGTTAAAGCCGGTTTATAACAGGAATTTCTGACACAGACCGGCTTTATCTCCCTCTTAAGAGTGTTTTAGTGAGATCGACTATACTGTAACGGTGTTATTTATTAAAAACATAATAAACTGCCTCTTAGGAGTGCTTTAGAGGAATCGTGTTTTTATAAATCAGGCCTTCAGTGTTTACGTCGTGAAATTGGAGAACAAAATTCAGTTCCTATATGACACGCACCAAATCCTGACCGATTCCATAAATTAAATTCCATACGAATGTTATTGCTCTCGCTAACGTCAGGACTCCGACAGGATTTGGTTTTAAGCCCTGATGGTCCTGTTTCTCGTACTTTTAACAGCTGTCAGTTGCGATTTTATTATGCATATTTTATTTAACTTTTTTATGTTTGTCTTTTTAGTGATATTGAATTTTTTTTGTGTGCTGATTTTATATATCCCGGAGTTAAGCCCGGATACATACCGGGTTTAACTCCGTCTTAAGAGTGTTTTAGTGGATTTGTTTCTTTTTATAAATAACACTTGATTTTAAAAACCTATTTAGAGGCTAAAAATTCCACCTATGCTGGGACTCGAACCCGCGAGCGGTTTTTAAAATTGTCCTCAGCACGGGTTAGTGCAACAAAAAGAATATAAGACTACTAATATTTAATTAAATATCAGCTTCGAGTAACGCGTTACCAGATCCAAATAGTAGTATTCAATATTTTCGAGTGTCTACGTTTGTGATAACGGTACATATTTCATATTGGACAATCAATCTTATGCCCACACGCGTACCGTATCATTTACTCATGGGACTGTTCCAGCTTTATTTTCGTTAGTATTTTTATTTGAATTCTAGACAACGACGTCAGATCACAGTTTCTGCAAGTTAAAACTGGGCTGGTTGTGTGTTTGAAAATTTTTACCTGCGAACCACATTTCGTGTTATATTATATTATTAATTATATTATGTCCTACTGTAGGGCACAGAAAGAGAGAGTATGGGCTTAACACGCGTGCCCACCGCGGATTGAAAATTTCAAACCCCGAGGTATGTGAACTTCACGGACACTAGATTTTTCCTCACGGTGATTTCCTCTAGCTTTATCGAGTTCTATTGCTTCTACAAATTCACAAAAGGTATGTAGCTTACAAAACAAAGCCATTGTACATGCTCGGGGTTCAAACCCACTTCCTCCTGAATGTGAGGCTCGTGTTCTACTGACCACGCTACCATCGCTTTTTTGTGTGATATAGCGAGTACCAATGACAAAATAAAACATAGACTACATATTTCGTAGCCAGATTTTATTTGAGTCAGAGGACAAGCAAAAATGGTAACTTGACTGTAGATTAATAATTTCTAATTCAATTTCGTTACAAAAAAGTTGACCATTTAAATGTAAATTTTAATGCGTCTGGAGATAAGGGCTGACGATATCTTCTTGAAGATGTACGAGTTATTTAAAGTTCTCTTTCGGCTGAAATTTCAGACCTGAATAGGCGAATCACGTTTCATTGCCAAAGCGATATGACGAATGTTTTAACTTTTTGTGAAGTTTGCGAAGGGACAGGAGTCAAAAACGAAGTTAATAAAAAAAAATGACTCCCACTGACATTCACTTACAAAATGAGTGGCACAGAAGTATAGCTACATTAAGTACATTACATAAGCTCACGCCTGCTCTGTTAGAAGTATCCCCTCTTCCCACAAATTTGGTAATACTAGGTGTCTACTAGCTACTACTAGCTAAGGTTTTTTTTATCTTGCCTATAATCATACGTCCCACTGCAGGGCACAGGCCTTCTCTTACAGAGCAGGCCTGTGCCCTGCAGTGGGACAGTATGAGCTTAATTCCCACGCGGCCCCACCGCGGATGGTGCGGATTTCCTTCACCCTTACTGGCTAAGTTTATCACATTAAATACCTATGTACCTACGCGATAAAAAATATGACAAACGAAGTAATCAGTTGTTATGCAACGGTACTCATTCAATATTTGTCGATATTATTATATCGTGTTAAATATCAATATTTTATACTTGGTAGAGTAATGTTTTAGAGTAATGTCTACAACACATCAACCTTTCACGTCCTTATACTCTACTCATTTACGTTAACGGTGGCTTTGCAACTAAAAAGGTTGTTATGATGACGACTATAGGTATCTATTACTTATCTACAAACTCCAACATATACCTACAGTTTTTCATAATATCAACGGTAAGGCTTCTGTAAAGAATAGCCAGCGATTCCTGACTTCATTTTAATCGCTCCTCATTAAGCGCATTGCTGCGCGTAACCACGGGGCTTTACGCCGGCCATTTTGAATTAATTTCGCGCCAAAACAAAATGGCGTCGGACAATAAAAATTTTATTAATCTCGAAACGAGATCCGGACGCCGGGAGGAGATAGAACTGCGTCATTAATACGAATTACATTTTTACATTATCGTCCGTTGCAAGACATGGCGAATAGGTATCAGACAATATCTTGAAAGTATGAACAAAATACATAGGTAGCCTCCACTTTGCATCCTACTGCATTTTTTTTTTCGTTTGTCAACTTTAATCTATTGTTTTTTTACGTTCGCATCAATTTTTTGTGCAAAATTGAGTTTTATTTTTTTCTGCCTTTCAGTGTCACGTGACGTGCGTGGTGAGACATTCGCAGATTAATTATACTAATTATGCCTACGCCCCAGTTTAGGCCTTATTTTTTGCCCTTATAAATTTTTATTTTACAATTTTTCTGAACGCTTTAAGGTTTTTAAAATAATTGTGTTTTTTCTGGTTATACCTACCTAGTCGGTCGTTATTCCTAATCGTGTGTAGGGTTACGAGCTGTCAGGTTACAGCAAATTACTACCTACCTACTCACATGAGTGAAGATTATCATTATTCCACGTCACCCTCGTAAAAAAATATTAATCATTGCGGACCATAGGGTTAGAATAAGGCCGTATTTAGGGTTCCGTACCCAAATATTACTAAGACTCAAGGTTGTATCTCATGAACCGTGACAGTAAGACAGTTAGAATTTTCACAGATGATGTAACAACAAATATTAAAAACAGAATAAAATAAACATTTAAGTAGAGCCTCCCATACGACAAAGGTGATTTTTTTGCCGTTTTTTGGTTGGTATTAATAACAGCAACAGGTAGACGTTTGAAATATTTACAGAATATTTAGTTGTATATTCACGTTAAAAGTAAATAATTACATTAAAATAATATATATATTTAAAAGGGGCTCCCATACAACCAACGTGATTTTTTGCCGCTTTTTGATTGATATTAATAACGGCAATAAGAAGACGCTTGAAATATTAAATTATAGAGATTTGATAGTGTATGTAGACTAAAAACACACGTACTGGATGATTTGATTAATTAATTATTAAATTCTGTTGCTGATAATCAGCGCTTGATAGCTATTCTTATAATTGATTTTACATTTTCATAGACCTATTAAATAATTCGTAAGCAGGTTAGAATAGATATGGCAGTTTGTCAAAAAAAAGGATAGAATTTAGAATGTAACGTTTTACTGAATTTCGTCTTTTATTTTCGTTTACTAACTGAATCATGTACGATAAAATTAGAAGCTGAAGTCATTTCATAAAAATATATAACTGAATTTTCGGTAAAAAAATTGTAATGTTTAAATTTTTATTTCTACTTGTTTTGCCAAAGTGTAGATATACCCTGATTTGACGCATTTTTGCTTCTTAATATCGATATTTTTTTTTAAACATTAGCCACTAAACTTTTTAATTATTTATTTTAAAATGATTTCAAAATTACGTATTTATCCACCATTTCACCATCAGGACCAAAAACAAGATAATCCAGTAGGAACAAATAAAAAACGCTTTAAAAGCACAAATCGTTTCAGATTTTTCTTCTTTTTCTTTTAAAGCCTCGTTTCCCGCCAATTCTCAGTGAAACATTGAACGTTCCACCCCGGTCGCGTTATAAAGAATTCACACAACAAATGAGGTCGGAATGACCGCCTATTTATACCCTAGCACCGAGGAAAGGCCCGCAGAACTAGTGTTATTTGTCTGCGTAATAGAATGTCTTAGCTACTTGGCATTGTAAAATCTCTGGCCGAAAATACAATAAAAACTCAATTGCATTTACAAAAAAAAACAATTTGATTTCTTTTTTCTTAATTCCGGCCAATGTTTTTATTGACACTTTTTTTTCTTCTAAGTGCAACCGTGGACATAAAAAAATATGGCGTCATTGTAAAATTTGCGGACATCCAAGAAGCTCTTGTTAAATATGTGTACAGTGTCCTTCCTAGTTAGGACTTGTACAATTAATAAACAATTTAGTGTCTGCACAGTGGAACTACGTGACAAGAATGTTGCGTTCAGAAACGCGGATGGCTAAGTTTCAAGTTTTCCAACGCATTGTCTTTAACGAGTTTGTGATTGGTGGCCGTATTTCTGAACGGTGGCAATTAGGGGTGTGTTAGGGAGGGGTTCTAAAACAAATTATGTACCGCGGTAGAACTATAAATTGTTTCTTTATTCTACACAACATATTTTACCATTTCAATTTGTACTTTAATACATAAAAGCGTTTTCTTTTCTTTTGTTTTTATGTCAACATGTGTATAGACTCACGCCTGTTTCCCGGAGGGGTTGGAAAAGATCAATGTTTACCAATAGCCACGATATTGATAGACCTCTATCACTTCATAATCATTATTATCATACATAAACACATACATAAACTCACGCCTGTATCCCAGAGGGGTAGGCAGAGACCAGGGACTGCCACTTGCCACGATCTTGACAGACCACTTTCGCTTCCTCAATATTCATTGGTCGTTGCATGCATGCACGCCGATTTCGGGTACTTTTTATCTTGCCCTTTGCTAATACATCCCCTATTTGGTCGAAGTATTATTTGTATTAATACTTTTATTGCACTTAAACTAATGTGGAATTAATGCCATAAGCATTTTCTACCAGTCAACCGTCAATATGATGCACCTTCATCAATATGCACAAGTCGCTCGCTGGTTACTAGACCTGTAAAAACATTTGGGTGCTCTATTTTTAATTGATTATATATTAATTAATGTTTTTCCATTTACAGGTATGTGCCCACATCTCTGTTCACTCTACTTTCAAACAACTCGAGCGACAAAACAGGGGGTAAGTGAAAACACACAGCGGAATTTAATTTAATAATCCCAAAAGCCACTTCAAGTGTAAACCCTGCATGTGATGTCGAAAAACCCTATCATAATTGCAAAGAAACTTCGTTCATTCGGGAGTACGGTTTGTTCAATACTCACACTTATATCGTAAATGATAAGGGCGATGAATTGCATGTGTGGTACAATCGACGGCACATCGACATTGACAAGTTCAAGCAACTTTGAGACACAAATGCAAATGTTGATCAGATGTCGAGTGTACGCAACCCATGATTAAAAAGGCAAACAAGGGTTTGATACGCGATTTCAGTCTTTATTGATTCAACTCTATGTGAGTTAATCCTTTACAAGGCGGATACATCCAATTGTCTAAGGCTGAGATTACAGTAGAGAGCGGAAAGCGGGCTTAAGCGCTTGTGTGGTAAAAATCGGTTAAAAAAATTTCGGTGGTAGATCGTTGGACTGATTCGTTGCTTCACATGCATAAGGTCCTGGGTTCGAATCCTAGCATTTACCAATTATGAACACAAATCTCTCCCTTAGAGTCAACCAGCAAAAAAATATATCAGCTATTCCATGCTGAAGTTAGCACCTACTATTGCATGGAATGTATGGAACACCTGACTATATAATACACCCACTTGTGTTGTGGTTTTTTCAATAATAAAAATAAATTATTCACTTTAAGTAGACATTACAAATTAAGCTTATGCCATTTTTCTTTTTCTTGCATTCTTTTAAAAATCTTTTCATGTTATTTTATCCTTTTTTGTTGTAACTTTAACCAGTTTTCAGTGATACATACTTTTTTCAGTGATACATATATGAGACTATAATAATGCAGCCTATATACGTCCCACTGTAGGTCACAAGCCTTCTCTCAGAGAGTGATTATAGGCTTAATCACCACGCGTGTCCACTGTGGATAGGCGATTTCAAGCGCTGAGGTATGTGAACACCTCAGACACTCAGGTTTCCTCACGATATGAGACTATGCGAGAACAATTTTACTACGAATCCGCTCAACTTTCCGCTTCCGACCTCTCACCAAAAACGCGCCCTAATTAGAAGAGCATAAGTACAATTTTAATTTGCCAGCGTACGTGACGTGGAGTGTTATCGTTTTAATCAGAGTGGAAAACACGGGCTTGCTTAAATTTTCTATTAGAAGCCGGAGCGGTTTGAGGACTTTGCTGTGAGTTTTTGTCGAGATATGACGTTTGAAGTTTGAAAACAGTTGAAGAGGTATATTATTATAATAACTACATTAAACAAATCGCGGTGGTAGCGCGTTCGGTAGAACACCGGCCGGATTTTTTTCTCCCCATGTAAAGTTTGTGCTTATGTCCACTTTAAGAGTGTCCATTAAGTAGACGTATCAGAACTATGAAATTTCACAAAGCAAGCAACAATTCTCACGTGCGGAGCGCATTTTCTCTTTTCACCGACTCTCTTAATTTTGCTGTCGCTACATTCCACGCGGGAGCTAGATTAATGGTTTTATTTAAATTATTCCCTTGTGTTTTATGTTTTTATATTTTCTTTCTTCATTTAGCTAGCTAGGTAGGTAACGCTTTGCCGTAACAGTTCGAGGAAACAGAAGAACATACATTACATGAACTGATTTCTGTACCCCGGAGGGGTAGGCAGAGACCAAGGTTTGCCGTTTGCCACGACCCTGTCAAACCTCTTTCATTTCATCAACATACATTCTTCTTCGGTGTATGTGTACAGCCCACTGCCACTTCAATTTGCTTATCTAATAGGCTATGTCAGTCCCCTTAGTTATTTGGTAAATCATCTCATTTTTTGTGATTCATCTCAAACTATCAAAGTTTATGACACCAAAAGTGACATGAGTTACTTTGTATGCGAATCCCACGCGAACCAAGTAGCGCGCAACTAGTTCTGTATAATTTTATCGATGATCTAGTCATAAACTCCAGTCGGACTTCAATTTAGTTGTTTTCTTTCGCATCCGTAGGATTCTACCAATGTCGGTTGTGAAGATGGCAAATGTTTCTTTTCAAGTTGATCTTCTGTAATATCCCATTATGCAGGCCCCGTGTCCCTAACTACCGCAATCTATGCCTGCGTTATTCATTTTGATGGTTTTAATTTTTTTCTCTGGGTCGAGAAAGAAAATTGAGTTTTCTCTCTTGGAGCGGCGCGTAATGAAAAATTAGCTCGTGTATTGTAAAGCCAACTATTTTATTTGTTTTCAAGAGATAATAGAGAGACACCGCGACATTTTAAAAATATCTACCTAATATTCTCAAACCGATTTCTGAATTGAGAATTTGACGGAGTTAACTACTCTCTTTATCTTTCAATCTAAGGCTTTTGCTGAAAATCGGCATCGGCAGTGGAGCATGTTTCCCGACGGCATAAGGCATGAGCGTGAGACATTTTGCCAAATTTTTTTTTAATTTTTTTTTCCAGTTATAATATGATTGTTAATGTATTCAAAAAGACGCCTGCCACCTCAGTCTACCGAGACCACGGGACTTGCAAAAGTGGCGAGACGTCGGTAAATTGTAAAATGAAAAAGAAAACGGGTAAATATCCGTGCAAATTCAGTTTTTATAATGATACATACAATTAATAATTTTAGCGTCACAAAACGCGTGCCCATCGCGGATTGGCGATTTCAAGCGCTGAGGTATGTGAATAGCTCAGACACTCAGATTTCCTCACGATGTTCTCCTTCACCGCTAGCGAGTGGTTTGCTGCTATAACTTCACAAATGTACATGCCTGCACTGGGAATCGAACCCCAGGTTTCGTTGGCTCGTTTCCGAGTCCAATGTTCTACCCACTAGACTACCACCGCTCTGCATAACGGCATGCTTCCTGAAAACCTTCACTTCGATACTTCTGAAGTAAACCAAAAAATCCAACTTGTCTATATGTTTGTTATTACCTCGTTATTAACTCTCTTTATGGCCCCAGCAAATAAACCTTTTGACACCAGTGTTAGTAGCTCAAGGTAATAACCCTCAAGGCAATAAAGGTCTTCACTTCAATTAATTATTTATTTAACCCATAAACTCGTTACTTATTCTTCTTGTACTACGTTCAATTGCAGTACAATCAATCGTTTTGAACCGACTGACATATTATTTATGAGTACGGCCACAAGACGAATACGAAGAAGAATAAGAATAGAAATATTAGATAGATAGAATATGTATTTTTTATTGTACATGAATTTGACTTAGAATGTGAATTAGACTGGCGCGCAAGCGACACTCGTTCTTATGTCTCACGCGACAAGATCTACCGATTCTAAGGATCAAATCTAAGGCTTGGATGGCTCCGCACGTATTGACTTGTCTTTCCTGTGGGCTAGTCCGACTAAGCTGTCAGGATGTTATAGGTCCCAGGCTCTGCAGCGTCCGAGTGGTCCTTTCACCCATTTAGTGTGAGTGAAGGTGCCATTACGTAGATAAGGCTAAGTAGTAGTTTATTGAAAATAGACAATTTTATACATTCACTATCTGAGTCGGCAAACGTTATTTTGCTATATTAATTATTAGCCTACCGTTAATTTAAATTAAAAAATCAGCCTAACGTTATTTTGCTATATTAATTAGCTTTATTAAGTTATAGTAGCAATACCATTCGCTAACTGTGAAGGAAAACATCGTGAGGAAACCTGAGTATCTGAGCTATTCATATAGCTCAGCGCTTGAAATCGCCAATCCGCGGTGGGCACGCGTGGTGATTAAGCCCAACTCTCTCTCTCTGAGGGAAGGCCTGTGCCCTACAGTGGGACGTATATAGGCTGCTTATGCAATTAGCCTACGACCTATTCTTAGACCTACCACATAGGTATACACATTTTTTTTATAAAAATCAGTGAAGCCGTTTCGAAGCAGTTCGATGACAAACACTGTGATACGAGATATGTATTAGATTTATCTCTTATTTATTCTGGATAAAACCTCTTTTATACTTATTTTGTGGCGCAACTCACAACACATTTTAATAACGATACACGTGCGCGTGAAATTATGCAATCATTATGTCTTTTTTATGCAAAAATCGGACCGAATTTTGATTTAAAACGCGATAGCGCCGGCATCGTTTCCATATCGACGATAACCATCAATAAGTTGAAAGGAAACTTAATAATTCATGATTTGAAGAGTTTCCTCGGGGGTAACAAGTACTGTGAAATTGTGGCGGCTATCTTTTAAAACCTGATAAGTTGCGGTAAGCAGTTAGCGAGTGGTATTACTATTGTAAATATAGCTCAAATAGCTATACCACTCGCTAAGGGCAAAAGAAAACATCGTGGGAAAACCTGAATGTTTAAGTGTTCATATACCAAGCACTGAGGGCTTCATCATCAGCCATTTGACGCCCACTGCAGGCCTCCCTCATGGTTTTCATAATCGTGAAGGGTTTTGCCATAGTCGCCACGCTTGGCAGGCGGGTTGGCGATCGCAGTATGCGGTTGGAATCCTTAGTCGGCTTCTACGACCTCCACGGGAGGAAATGGAGTGACGCTATTCTTAATCCGACGCCACACGGAGAAGCACTGAGGGCTTGGAAATACCAAACTACAGTGGGCATGCGTGGTGCTTAAGCTCGTACGCGTTCTCTAAGAGAAGGCCTGTGCCAATGACCCCCAACACTTAAAACAGCCACCAGAGAAAATCCTTCATTATTCAAACAAATTATTAGGCAAAGAAATGAGGTAAAAAACACCATTACGGTCCTATAATGCAGGTTCCCCTAATCCACGTAGAGGCGTGCTAGGAAACCGTCGGGCACGCTAAATCAACATTAATATCAGTGCCCTACTCTGACACCTCACGACGAGACTAACAAATAAACTCGTCAAGTTCGAGTCGGGCTCGCACACCTAGACTTCTGTACCACAGTAAATATACGTATTTACTGAGCAAAAATGTGTTTTCTTCCATGTAGTTCACTCACACTTGACTGGCTTTTAATATGTTTTGCTATACCATAGAGAAAGTGGCAAGTGACAAACCCTGGATCCGAAATATAGGGTTGAGTTTATGTATCCATGTACAATAGACACTGCATTATAATGATACGAAGTTTGACACTCGTGTGTATTTGCGTTTTTACGGTAGAACTAAAAAAACGTTAAAAGTAACATTTCTTGTATTTTTTATTTTCGTATTGTTCTTGTATGTTGTTTGACCCGAATTACTATTAATAATTACGGATAGGTTTCGCTCTGATCGTGAGAATAGAGAGAGAACTCGAGTTATTCGACATTATTGCAAGTAACTGAATCCAGCTTAACCTCCTCAGTCCTGAGCTTGAAAATAACAATCATTGTTATTTTTAAGGTCGGGTCTCCTTTCTCGCCCGTATCTCGCTCTCTTTTAGAGGGAACTAATATTTTTCTCGAAACTATGATCTCAAAATAGTAAGTTGTAGAGCTTCGGATATTACACATAGAACAATTTTATTCACCATCGATCTCCAGTAGACCCCTAAAGTAGGACATAACTCTACTAGAACTACCGTCGAAGTGCTGTTAAAAAAGAAAATATTACGTTATGTATAAAAAAAAACACTATAATAAATAACGTGGCAAATTACTTTTGATATTGTATCGTTGATACCAGGGCTAACGACTGTTGGTCCCTTCGTACAAGGGTGTTAGAAAGGATTTTCTAGTTGCACTTGTGGAACTGGAACACCAGTAGAAAAAAACAGTTTTAAAAAATGTGCCAAATGTCTGTCACTATAAAAGTTCGATATAAGGGTTTTGCTCGAAATGTGATGACATCCAGTGCCACTTTTATTTGCATTTTTCTTCTCAAAATAGTGGCGCACGATAAAATTTAATAATCAAACCTCAACCTTTTCCTGAAACCGTGTAACGTGACGCTTTAGGACCTTCTATTATTTAAGCAGAGAATATTAAAATCAAATAGACGTGTTTTAGACATTGTGCATTTTAGAGACAACTCTATTAAATATTAATGTCCTCAAAAGTTAAAAAAATGCTTCAGCGGCTACTAATTAGGACAAAACCTATTCCTTTTAAAGCGCACATTTTAAAGTAGCCCGATGGTCAATAAAACAACCGAAGAACCAACCATTGAGCTGGCCGATTTACTTTGTAAGGAACAAAAATAATCACTGCTTGAGGCTAGAACGCTTAAGAATAAACTTATGAGGTTTAAAACCCAAAACGTTTCTGAAGAATCACAGCAGATGGACAGTAGCCAAAAAAAAAAAGTCTAGCATAAAAATTATAACCGAACAGACGAAACGGCACTGAAGACCCACGAGGCTCTTTTGTAAGAAATATTATGCCCCGATGTAGGTTTCTGCAGCAATCGGGCGGTACGTGCCGCTATTTCTACAAAATCAATAGGCTAGACATTTGAACCGGGTTAGGATGTCCGAAGGACTTTAAAAAGGAAGTGGAGGAGGTATGTGGCAGTTAACAATGTAAGCCTGACAGATTTACATCAACAATCTAAAATAAACTCTTTGCTTTGCGATAAGCTGTCCCAAATTACTCTATGAGTGGGGTAATTAGATTCAAAAACAAATAATTTTTTGGATAAAAAAACGGTTGATCGGCTCGGATGGACGGCAATCATGGCTATACAAAATAAGAAAAATGTGACGGGGCTGAACCACAATCCAAATTAATCTTCTTCTTTCGTGTCGAAAGTGTCGACTCCTCCTCAGACTCCTCCACTGCAATCCTAATCCAAATTAAAGCCTGGGGACGATTAAGAAATCACCATTCCGCGGTGGGAACGCATGGTAATTAATGAAGCCCTCTCTGAGAAAAAGCCTACCCTAAAAAACGTATAGATTCTTGGGTGCAATGCCTGCTCTATACTCAGGTAGAGGATTCATAGATCAGTGGTCTACGCTCCTCGTCTGCTACTCCATACGGATTGCAAGTAGATCCAATACCGGCAAATATAGAGTCGGGTTGTCGGTCTAGGGCTCTACGAAGACAGTGATAGTATGTACCTACGTACATAGAGCTTAGTTTACGAACCATTAATATTATAAATGTGAATGTTTGTGCTTCAATCTTGGCTACCTATATACGAGTATCATTCTATCACGCCGAAACGACTTTCCGGATTTCCATCAACTCTACACAGATAGTCTAAGTTCTAAAACACTTAGGATATAATTTATATTCCAATGACATGGAAATTAATTCATATGGCTCTATTAGATAAGTTTGTTTAAATAGAGGATAATAATTTTATTGTTATGCATGTTTAAGACCGCTGGATGCAGACCGGGAAGCTTGGGAAACCATTAGGGAGGCCTGTGTCCTGCAGTGGACGTCAAATGGCTGATGATGATGATGTTTTAGATCAAAATCTCCCTCATTCTTTCCGACAACTTAGAAATAGACATAAACAGAATTTATTGCAAAAATTATTCACGTTTTAAATAACACCAACAATAAGCTAATAATAAAATTATGTAACCAATCATCATCATCAACCCATTATGTCCCCACCGAGGGGCACGGGTCTCTTCCCTGAGGAAGGTATAGGCCATACTCCACCACGGGGGCCAAGTCCGGATTGGTGGAGGCTTGTAGACTAGTGGCTCGTCTACTGTCAGAAGTTGTCAAGCCGCCCTAAGGCCTCTGACTTGGCTTAACGACTGCCATCTATCGATGGCAGCCGGCACCAACAGCTTAACGTGCCTTGCGAAGCACGGAACCGCTCGGAAAAATGCCACTAGCGTTAGGCATAGACGGCGACCCATCCATGCACTGAACGCGCCCTGTGTTGCTTAACCTTCGTGATCGTTTAAGATCACTCAGGCAGCCGGGGCTACGAGCGATTTAGGGTATCCTAGTGTGGGGCCAGAGGTAATGTATGTGCCTGTATGTAAATGTTTATGTTTAATCTCAAGTATTATTATCCCTACTTAATTGCACGCGAAACATGATAAGGACGTTTGAAAGAACATGTACAAACGCACGTTTATAATCATACAATTAATTTTCTTTGACATTTGTATGTAACCAATGTCAGTAAAATATGTCAATAGTGTCGGTAAGGAATATCTATCAAATGAAAACAAGCATTTTGCTGCTATTTAGAAATAGAAATAGAAATCATTTATTGACATATTAAGACAAAGGGTCGAGGCTCAGCATTATGCAGCCAAGTCAACCAAGTGATCGACGAAGTTATTATATTTCAATTGCTTTACATGAATTTGCAATTGCAACTTTACATGAAAATACCGGTTACCGAAACATCTGTCTCACTTCTAAGCTTCTAACTGATAAGCAATCCTGATTGGCAACTTAATACTACGCAACTGCACCTTGCATATTGAATTTACTTGCAATCTGATTATGATATTCTGAGGCGGCTGTTTACAAAGTTAGATTGATGTATTTAATAAGGTGGACTATAAGCTGTACATACCATTGGAAATTTTATTGATTTATATATTACATTTAGAGCGGACTTAGCGGAGCGGTAGAACGCCGGCCTCTCATTCGGGAGGTCGTGGGTGCGGATCCCGGGATGTAACAATTACCTTAAAATGTAAAAATGCTAAATTCCGCCAAAATCTCACAAGCACACAAGTATTGGTGTCGGTGGTGGTGTGTTTGTGTCTTGCTTCTGCTTGAAAAAGTGGGAGGGAGGGCGGTGCATTAACTAACCGCATGGTGCTTGTGGGATTTTGGCGGAATTTAGCAAAGTAATTTTCACATATTAATGCTATTATCGATTTCCGCAAAGTAACGCCTGATTCCATTTTATTACTTTTTTTTCTAAGTTACGTATACTTTTGTAAAGTTATAGTAGCAATACCACTCGCTGACGGTGAAGGAAACATCGTGAGGAAACCTGAGTGTCTCTCTCTGAGAGAAGGCCTGTGCCTTGCGGTGGGACGTATAGGCTACATAAAAAAAGGGATGGAAACTTTAGTATAACTAAGAGCTAAAACTACGTTCGCGCAATGATAACTGAGTAACAAACAAATGATTTGCAAACTTGAGTCTCTAGTAACCATTTACCTTTCTTGTCTGTCTATATCAAGTATGTATAATGACGACCTCGTGGCGCAGCGGTAGTGCACCTGTATACCATGCGAGAGGTCCCGGGTTCGAACCTCGGCTGGGGACAAAAAAACCCCATGTTTGTGATGTCGTTGTTTCTGGTTCCCACGACACAGGGTATCCTAGTGTGGGGCCAGAGGCAATGTATGTGCCTGTATGTTTATGTTTATGTTTAATCTCAAGTATTATTATCCCTACTTAATTGCACGCGAAAGATGATAAGGACGTTTGAAAGAACATGTAGAAACGCACGTTTATAATCATACAATTAATTTTCTTTGACATTTGTATGTTTTTTTTATATAGCTTTTAAACGTCCCACTGCAGAGCAAGGCCTTCTCTTACAGAGAGAGTACGGGCTTAATCACCACGCGCGCCCACCGCGGATTGGCAATTTCAAGCGCTGAGGTATGAGCACCTCAGACACTCAGGTTTCCTCACGATGTCTTCCTTCACGGTTATCAAGCGGTATTGCTACTACCTCTTTGCAAACGTACGTAGCTTAGAAAACAAAGTCATTGGTACATGCCGGGTATCGTACTCACGACATCCAGAATGTTTTTTTACCAGCCTATATACGTCCCACTGTAGGGCACAGGCCTTCTCTCAGGGGGAGAGAATGGGCTTAATCACCACGCGTGCCTACTGCGGATTGGCGATTTCAAGCTGAGGTATGTGAATAGCTCAGACACTCAGGTTTCATCACGATGTTTTCCTTCACGGTTAAATTTTTTCGGGTTTCCACGCAACACATGGCAACACAACACGAATCTCGAATGCGTTCCATTCTACGAATATTTCGTTTTCTCACTCACAGTATTACATAAGACTACAATGGTTTGCCCCCGAGAGAGCCCGCATTCCATCAATGTGCAGGATTAACTCAAACGATAAGTCTTTGACCACTGTGAGACAGATTAGCGTGTTTCTTTTCTATCTAATAATAACAACACAACATAAACTCACGCCTGTATCCCGCAGGGTTAGGCAGAGATCAGGGTTTGCTACTTACCACGATCCAGACAGACCTCTTTCGCTTCGGCAACATTCATTTCGGGTACTTTTTATCTTGCCCTATGCTAATACATCCCCTATTTGGTCAAAGTGTGTCTGCCTGGAAAGCTAGCTAATAATCACTTGTAATTCAACTTTTTTCTGGCTGTGCAATGAGGTGTTTTCTATATATATATCTGTCTATCCATTTCTATCTACTTAATCTGTCTGCTCGCCTTTTGTACAAAAGCATTCTCTTCCAGCAAACTTCACACCTCTTATACCTCTTTGCACGGTCTTGTGGCCCAATTTGTTTTCTGTTTACAATAAGTAACATTCTTCTAATTTTATGAAAATCTCGTGTCACAGTGTGTGTTATCGAACTCCCTCGCCGATTTTTATGACTTTTCCTGTGTATATTAGGTAGGTCTGAACGTTTGTTTGTCTGCCAAATGATATCTTCCTCTTCTACTTCCTGATATCTGCGGATAAAGCGGTGCTCTATGTGTTTTACTTTCCGCCCTAGTTCTTTTATGAAGGTTGTACGCAAGCTTTAAAATATTAAATAGGTCACACCGCTGTTTAACTATCATAAAGGTCACATGATCAAGATAAATGTAAGTAAACAATGGACGTGTTTCACTTGTTACGTGGGCACCAGGAATAAATTAATGACTTCGACGTTGGGAGTATTCTGAAGAAGCAGGTAATGTCCATAAATCTTTCTAAATATGTAGGTACACCCGCCTACGCTTTTGACGTTTTATCTGATAACGTTAAAGTACTGTCGTTGGTTATGGAATATATCTGAAGCGTGTACACTAATTATAGAAATGCAATATTTGCTTTCATTAAATGTAGTACAGAACTAATATTTCAACAATCCTTCTTTGTAAGTCTCGGCATGTACAAGTTGTTCCAAAGAAGTTCCTTGCTGACTAAGTGTTTATCAGAGCATGGGCAGACATTGTTTTTCGCCTAGCCGCTATTCCTTGTGCCTACTTTAATTTCATCATTTTGATGGTGTCATCAGGAAGTAATCACATCAAAAATTGTTTCTTTGATTATAGCCATCCGCTTTCCGCTTCTCCCATCAACAAATCCAATGTCTGCTAAGCCAAGTTTAGTTACTTTCTGAATTAGATTATCGACCGAAGGAACTGTGGATATTCTTGTTGGTTTACAGTTGGATATCATAAAAGATTATGCTGCAAACGTTTGCATTACTTTCAAAATCACATTGGAGTGAAAAGTGGTGTTGTAATTTTGTTAATAGGTTTTAATTTCGAACAAAAATCTCAAATTATTATGTGCTCTCTTTTGTACTGAAATTTCAAAGACTTGTCATTTGTTGAAACATCATTATTTAATATGGATATATTTTCATTGCTGCCTTTTGGTCTGTTTTGACTAAATCTCTGTTTGACCAGGGGCCTGTTTCATAGAACTACAATTCGTGGTTTACTAAGTCAACTCGTTGTACATTGCGTAGTCAATTAACCCACAGATATACAAGTAGACGCTGCTACGCAATGTACTTCGAATGGTCATAAACTTGGCCCTGAACCTATAATTTAGTCAAACTTCTTGATTTTCAGAGCATAAATTACTTGAAAAGGATCATCTTAATTGATACGCCAAAGGCCGATTAACTCGTCGTGAATTTTCTCTGTCAATATTTCCATTCCTCAAACTATAAGTCTAAATTAGAAGTCACTTCGAATTAAACTTCGGCCAACGAGCTAACAGGGCTAATTCAATTTTAAGGAAGTTTAGAATGATAAAAGAAAGACCTCGAAGTGATTCAATTTTTTATTGGTTTAATTATAGACTTATCTTTTATCCACCTGGTGCATCGATGATTTCCTAATAAAAATACCTATGCAATGTAGCTCTTATACAAAAAGTACATACCTAAAAAAAGCTAAACTTAAACTAAAATGTAGCGTCTGTTAGCCATCTACTGTAACTAAGTTCTACCTAGAATAAAATTATGTACATACCTAAACTCACGCCTGTATCCCAGAGGGGTAGGCAGAGACTGATCCTGGCAGATCGCTTTCGCTTCCTCAACATTCATTAGTCGAAATGAAATTATGTAGGTCCTTAATTCTGTGTAACGTTAGATAAGAAAGAATTCATTTTTGACCTACTTAACGCGAGTCACCCGGAGAGACCTAGAAGAATAAAAGTTACTACGTCCATAAATTAGACGTAGGTACAAAGCTTTTTGCATTTTATAGATTCCAGTGACACAGTAGAATGTTCAAAACAACAAACCAATTCATTCACTTGAAACGTGAAGCGAAAAAGGGACCGCCATAATTATTTTATGACGCGAAATTATCCGCCACGTCTTCTGTGATTCGTCGATTTTACAACGTCGTAAAATTTGAAAATTTCGAGCGGATTTTATCGGCTGAAATCTGCGGCGTATGACTCTTATAGTTTGCTATCTTTTGAGCCACACAATAATTTGAATTCATTCTTGCTTTTTTCGTCCGCTAAATTTTTCAGTGTCTTGCGCTAATTGAGTTAAAAAATGTCTTATCTTCAGATTTGTTGCATTTATATATTTTATCCGGATTCGAACCTAAAGCCGTATCAATAAAGCGCCGAGCACCTTGTCATATTACTCTTAGATAGAATATTCTTTATGGTACGTATACCAGGAATTACTTTGATAGAGATAGAGAACACTTTATTTTTTGTT
This sequence comes from Yponomeuta malinellus, assembly GCA_947308005.1. Taxonomy (NCBI): domain Eukaryota; kingdom Metazoa; phylum Arthropoda; class Insecta; order Lepidoptera; family Yponomeutidae; genus Yponomeuta; species Yponomeuta malinellus. The sequence goes on from OX371019.1 coordinate 7,792,968, forward strand.
TGTTTTGTTTTATCTTCTAATAGCATCTTAGAAGGGCGCTAAAGAATGATCTCAGTGCCAAGAGCGCTTTATTACTACTGATTTTTTTCCTCTATCATGAACAGCAACATTTCTGTAATTCACTACACCAGGACCTTGCTGAAAATCAGTGCTCAAATATTGAACTGTAACATTGCATCGACATATCGCTTACCGATTGTTTTTTGTTTTGTGTGTTTTGTATTGTTCGTTTTTTATCATCACTATACGCGCTACAAATGAATGTATTTCTTCGTCTTGTAGAATGTCTCAACCTCTTATCTTACCTCTTAAAGAAATATGTTCCTAAAAGGCACTCAAGGGATGAGCAATGGAACTTGCAACCGTTATTTTCCAACATTATTCGCCCCACTAGGTTGATACTAAAGATTCAACACTCTATTTCGAAACTACCGTTTGCTCTTCTGGGTGATTAAGTATTTTGTGACCTCAGTCTGCACAGTCCGTATCTAGGAGCAACGGGCAACGGTTTAATTCCCAAGAACCCAGTTACTCTAGCTGGCAGGGCAACGAAGTAACTGCGGTTGAGGGTACAGAATAGATGAGAGCGGAAGATTCCTTCTATGAATATCGCAAAAGGCTTGCAATTCCATGGCAAAGAGACACATTTTTACCTATGTATCTAGCCAATCTTTAAATGAAGCTCAAATAAAAAATTCCAATAAAAAAAAACATTATAGAAACAATACTTACTTAAAGAACGTCAAAGCTGTTGGTTTCAGAATAAATGGATTATGTGGATAAGATACAAACAAAGAAACTCCACATTTATTCTTTTCAAAAACCTTTTTAATTAGTTAACGTGTTTATTACGAATATTTGGTTTATTATTTCAATTTCCTTTGCCCTATGTAATTCTCTTAATCTTATTATACTCTCTACTATTTCTTTATTATTATACATTTTATTTTATATCACATGTGCGCAATATGACTTCAACTGCAACGTCTGCGTTTTGATACTCTGGTGTTCCGCAGAGAATAGTAGTAGGTCGCGCTTTATTCCTACTGCTTAGAATGTCTCCTTGTCCCAGTGACGTGATTTAAACTGTAAATGGAAATGGAAAGTTGAAGGAAAATGCAAACAAAGTTGCCGTGAACGAAATAAGTCGGACGATCGCCATAGTTTCTTTGCACAATTGTCCGTAACATAGCTACAATTGGCTTCAAATATTATAGCTATGCTATGCTGGTATAATCTGTTCTTAAAACTCGACTCTAGTGACGCTCAGACTTTAGACCGTAATGCAAGGGTTGCAATTTGGTCCCACTTTTCAATGACATGTTGAATTGGATGGATTTCAATAAATTATTGTTCTTCACTCTACATCTACCAATCAGGAGTAAAATCAACTAGCAATATTTTATATCAAAGTGTATATTGTTTATGTTCAGTTGCAAGGACAGGTTTTGCCGCTGCGGTAAACAAATACTGACACTGCCCATGACCAAATGAGACCTAAATGTAGGAACCAACCGCAACGACTCCAATCCAGTACCCGTAGATAAACTTTACTCTTTCAACACAGTCTGCGCTCCACAGTAATATTTGCCACCGAGCGAGATTTTGAGGATTTCATACAAAGTTATTTCAAGGAATCGCTAGTTTCAACTTTATTCGGTATCTTTGCATTAAGTTTTTCTCTCCACATTTTCTAGCTTGATGCCTCGGAATCTAGCATTTTATTCTTACTTGAAACGGCTTCGTTTGCCTTTACTAAGCAGGTTCATCATGAAAATGTGAAACCGTCAGTTCTATCATCTGAACAAAAACAAAACGCCTTAAGAGCTGCTGAAGACAAAAGATAGATAATAAATTCTGTGTTACTAAATTAAAAATTAATTGTACTAAATTTCAAAGTTCATACGTCTTCTTGTCGGAACAAATTCATCGTGTGTACATTTAATTTCATTCAGCTCTCCTAAAGGTGTAAACAAACTACTTTTCGAAATACTATCAAAGTAAAAAAATAATAATAGAAGATGTTATCTTATATTTATGAGATGAATGGTTAACCTACCTAGGACTAGCAAACAACTTGTCGAAGACATTATTGCTCTCCATATTTTAACGATTTCTGACAACGTTTTGTTAGCGTCTAAGGAAAAGCTAAATGAAATCGAATACGTAGATATATATGGATCTTTACATTGATACTCTGAAATTATGTATAAGTTGATTAATTGAACTTATTCGCATAGATTTTAAAGATGGGAACGTGTTTTACAGACCAATAAAGTAAAGCAAACAGTCTTAGGCCCAAATGAAAGTTGATCAGATATAACTTTACTGCCCATAAAATTAAGACAATTAACTAAACACCGTCCATTGCTCCGAGATATGGCAGTGTTTACCAACCGTTAGACCAATCCAGATTTCAAATGTGAAACTAACGGTTGGTAAATAATCCAAAATAACCCCTTTCACAAATATACCAACCACGGCATAAGCTTTTGTCACACGATCCTGGAGTGAGCGGATGCGGCGCTCGTCGCGGTGGAAATCCTGTTTTCGGGGCGCATTGTCATTGGCCACAATGCGCAGTTCACGCCAGATTCAGTGGAGTTTCGGCCACCTATTATTCTTAGTAATATTCTGTTTCTGTTTAATTCTGTATTCCGTTAAGACGAGTGAAGAAATATTGTCGAAAGGAATATATCGAGCGAATGTGGGTGGAACGACCGGTATGGGGCGCTCCATACTTCGACCAAATAGGGGATCTATTAGCGAAGTATAAGATAAAGGTACTCAAAACCGACGTGCTTGCAGCGACGATGAAGTGAAAGGTTTGCCAGGATCGTGGTAAATGGCAAGCCCTGGTCTCTGTCTACCCCTCCGGGATATAGCCGTGAGTTTTGTTAGATAGGTAGGTAAGATACTGTTTACCCCTATACCGATATCTTTCGGCCTTAGTCTGGATGTATTTCCATGTTTGTAATGTATCCGTGGTTATTGAGTTGGTTTTATTCGTGGATAAGGGGACCCTAGTTAGGAACCAGGATAAATGTTTGTATTGTGAAGAAGTAATTATTTATTTGTAAAGTGAAAGCAGGAAAGATCCAGACTTAAAAAGTCTACACATTTCTGAATACAAATTAATGATTCTTTGATTGTGGAACGAAAGATTTCTGAAACTAAAATAATCTGCGTCTACCATTTACCAGACTATACTATTTAAAATCAATACTGGAAGATTCTAACAAATCTAGTGGGGTGTCCTGCATAGGTGAAGAGACCACTCAGATGGTGTGGTGTCAGAAAAGTTTCTTAGGTGGAATACGAAAAACTTTAATCAGCTCCTTTAGTTTGATAAACTACCGTAATACTAGAAGTTAGATAGTCAAAGAAACTACCTATTTACATTAATAAGACGATTAAGTACCGACAAATACCTATCTTTGCTCCGCTTATATCCTCGTTTAACTAATCCACCAAGTATCTAAAGAAACCAACTTAGTTTCTCCAGCTACAATTTCCTAAATCTGCGTAACAGTGTACTGAACGAAGTTTATCGTATTAATCCGCTGGGCTACTTGTTCTTAGCTCTGTAATCCAGTTTGAGTCAGTTCGAAACCGGTTTCGGCCGGTCCGCGCCGGCTCTATCTGATTTGAAATTATAAACAAGCAATTTGAGTTTCCCTGAATGCAGATTGGCTGCGTTTAGGAAGTGGTGGTTTAACTTAAGTTGCAACAGTCTAAAGTTTACTAACATTAAGTTTTGTGTAAAGATCAATGTCCTAGCATGAAGACGAACCACAGACAGCACTTTCTGGTCACGTGAAATGCTTTTTTATTCCATAGACACCTAGAAGGTTTGATACGTTTGCATGCGTAGAATTGCAATGAAATGAAATCAACACGTCCACGCCATTATCAAGGTACTGAATCTAGGCCTCTGGGCCTCTTTACCTCAGTATCGGAACATCGAACCCAATCGAAACGGCTATAGATATATCTGAGACATGACCCTTCTTAACACTTCTTCACGCAATGACATAGAGGCGAATTCACATTGACAGAATGTAAAGCACCACGTGCTCTGTTGTACCGGTAGACTCTATTTTCGTTCCAAGCCAAAACCACGTCCCTCGGTCGGGCGGGCCCGAATGACGAAACTTTCCCGAACTTTGCCGAGAAGTTCCGAAGTTGCCCGAAGTTCCTTCACCGCTGCATGTGCCGTATGAAAAATGAATTGTCTGCACTTCAAATATATGGTCTTAGTTGCTGAAAAATATATTTGAAAACTTACTCGAAGCGGTGACTGACGGGTTTTGAAAAATATCCGCAGAAAGGAAATTTATTCCTTTTTAGGGTTCCGTACCCAAAGGGTAAGTGACCCTATTACTAAGACTCCACTGTCCGTCTGTCTGTCTGGCTGTCTGTCACCGGGCTGTATCTCATAAACCGTGATAGCTACACGATTTAAATTTTCACAGATGATGTATTTCTGTTTCCGCTATAACAACAGAATTGACCAAAAAAGGGACCTGGAGGGATTGGAAACCGTTATTCTTTTATTTGAATTTTTTAATCTGTGGCATTTTAGCTTTGTTTTGGTCTAACCAGAATATTTTTAGGTGCCGTAGTAATTTTTTTATGATTTTTTTTGTGAGCCGAGGCAGTTTTGGAAAAATTACACCTTAGGGGTCATCCATAAAGTACGTCACACGTAAAGGGGGGGGGAGGGGGTCGACGAAGTGTGACATGGTGTGACAAGGGGTGGGCGGGGTTCTAAGTTTTGTGACATCACATTTCAAATTTAATAAATTGAATCAAGAAATTTGAAATATTAATTAAAACTAAAAAATAATTTCTACTCTATCTATATGAACATACGGTTTGAAATGTTTTGTTTGTTGTTGACGACTTCATACCCGCTCTAGTGACACGCAGCACGCGCCGACTATGAGCCCTTTGACTAATGCCGCCAAACGCACCGCACGCGCGACCTAGCGTGATTTCATTGTTTCTATTTCATTCGATAATTGACTTTCTCCCAGTGAACGACGTCGTTTTTTCAGATCTGCTATTTTGTCGATACAGTTACTTTTTTACAACTTATTTCAATTAAACAAGTTCAAAATGAACAAAAAGATAGATATAGGTAATCTTTACAGTAAACTGTATGAAACTTACAGTGCAACTTACGCTGATAAAAAAAAAACAGCATATACAAGAAGAAGTTAATTCCTTATGGAAAATTTTGAAAAGTAGTGAAAACATTGAAGGTGAAGTGGAATCTAAAATCAAAGAGCTGCAGATACAAATGACGAAAAAAAAGCGACATTATTGAATTTTTTTTTCGAAAATTCCTTCGTCGTCAACATCACGAATACAACTAGAGCCGGAGGAGGAGGGAAAAGTAAGTTCGATTTTTCACCTCAAAACGACACGATTTAATCATGATATTAATTGGAATTGCATTATATTATAATTTTTTTTATTTATTTATCATCATCAACCCATTATGTCCCCACCGAGAGGCACGGGTCTCTTCCCTGAGGAAGGTATAGGCCATACTCCACCACGGGGGCCAAGTCCGGATTGGTGGAGGCTTGTAGGCTCGTCTACTGTCAGAAGTTGTCAAGCCTCCCTAAGGCCTCTGACTTGGCTTAACGACTGCCATCTATCGACGGCAGCCGGCACCAACAGCTTAACGTGCCTTGCGAAGCACGGAACCGCTCGAAAAAATGCCACTAGTGTTAGGCATAGACGGCGACCCATCCATGCACTGAACGCGCACTGTGTTACTTAACCTTCGTGATCGTTTAAGATCACTCAGGCAGCCAGGGCTACAAGCGATTCGGCAGCCGGGGCTACGAGCGATTCTTTATTTATATTTTATATAATTTATTTAAAAAATATATATATATAATAAAAGCGAAAGTAAAAGTTAGCATAGTCTTCTTCTTCTATCGTGTGGGCCGCTTAGTTTACCTATCAAGCGGACCATAGTATCAGTGTTTTTTCATGAACCGCATTGTGTGAAATGTCCATATTCAAAAGTTTATGGATTTGTTATTTTTTCAAATATTTGATGTTGATTTCATAAAAAAAGTAATTAAAATGGAAATAAAACTAATTGTGGAACTGCTGTTTTAATTTAAAATTTTTAGATGTAAAATTGCAAATTTGTGACGTCACACTAGGGAGGGGGGGTCTCACAAATGTGACCACCTGTGACAAGGAGGGGGTGGGGGTCTAAAAATCATGAAATTCGTGTGACGTACTTTATGGATGGCCCCTTACACGCAGCGGTTTTGTGATCGATGATGATGGTGGTTGTGGTGATGATTTTCTCGAAATCAATTTTTTTCCCAGTACAAGTGGTTGTGTTGTGTGGAATTTATTTTATTTATTTAACTTCCCCACAACACACCACTTTTCCTGGTCCCAAACTAGGATACCCCGTGTTAGGTATAACATGGTTGCCATGTTTATGATGTTCTTTCGAAATATACCCAGACTCGGGTCATTTGCATAAATCAAGTACGGCAGCTTCCAATGGGAACCAAATTAACGGCCTCTGTTTTCGGAGCCAAGCATGTTAACCGCTTCGCTTTACTAGCAAGGCAGTCGAAATGGACGTCTTGCGTTTAGTAGCTACCAGACACAGTTTTCTTTTAATTGTTCAATGTTATACGTTTGGCCCTTTCGTCCCGAAATATCCTAATTAGATATCAGAATAACATGGATATTGAAATATTATAATTCCATTAATTGGAAGGGTAATCACAACTACACAAGCTAATTGAATTTTGATTCATACACGTATTATAGGTATTATTAAATACAGGGTGTAAAATCTTCCGACTAAAATTCAAGTAAGTGTTTTTTTTTCCTTTCACGATGTTAAAGTGGATCCCATAATACGAGTACTTCAAAGCATTGGTGTTTATCATCTGCATTTTATTGTACTTCAAAATCAATACAATGCTAGGCCGACTAAGCTGCTGCTCTATCTAAAATGCAATGTCCCAGGCACTGCAGCGTCCGAGTGGTCGTTTCACCCATCTAGTGTGAGTGAAGGTGCCACTGGACGCTGCATAAGTCATCTCATTACGTAGATGCAAAGGCCTAAGTTTTTTTAACTCACGCCTGTATCCCAGAGGCCAGGCAGAGGCAGAGACCAGGGTCTGCTACTTGCTACGATCCTGACAGATCACTTTCGCTTCCTCAACATTCATTAGTCGTTGCATACATGCACGCCGGTTTCGGGTACTTTTTGTCTTGCCCTTTGTTAATACATCCCCTATTTCGTCGAAGTATGTCCGTCTGGGTCGTCCCTTACCGGCCGCTGAGGACAGAGGACACTGGTACCTATGACACAGTGGAATTAATAATAATAATAAAAAAAAAATCGGAAAATAATTATTCCATAGTTACATTATATGACATTATATTAAATTACTTACATTAGAGACATTTGATTTAATTTAAATTTAAATTACATAACATTCTTACATTTTATTAAACCTAGAATTTGTTTATTTGCTGTCCACAAATTACATTCGTATACATTGTATATAATGCATTGAATAAATTATAAATGAACATTGCAACCACAGATATCTCATTCAATGCTCTGAGATTGCAACCGAATTTACTATTTGAGGAAAGACTGGAACCCAAATAACATCAAAAGATCTGTAATCCTAAGATATTAGGATTCCGAGCCTCCCAAGCTACAAACACAAGCACAAGCGCAAAGCACAAAATTAAATTAATTCTTATATCCAAGTAAACCCGAGTTATTCATTGTACCATTCAAGGAAAAACTGTACCACTTTCCTATGAACAATAAACAATTTCAATCCTTGTCTAGTTCTACTAGACCTTTCCGCGTAATATTAACCCTGTAGAAGTGCCAGGAACGAATGAACCACTCTATCATCGCACTTCCCACAAAACACCTCGTATATTACGCGAAATTTGATTTCACCTGAAAGCTCCAGCGAATCCATATATTTGTGATTCTATTATTATACCCTGTGGGAGCGGCGGTAGAAATATTCGGAGCCTGCGTAAAAGGCGCTTCAAACCAGCACAACTGCTTGGCGAAGTATTTTATATTGTGTTATATATTTGGGACGCGATCGATGCACAAAACAAAGATGACAGAATCGCAGCTTTGCGTGGTCTGGGCCGTTTTGTAAATCTACAATTCATAGTCAATTATGTCAATTCGATGTACCTACATTGCGCAGCAGAGTCTACATGTTAATCTGTGGTTGCAATGTACATCGAATTGTGATAATATACCATGAATTGTAGTTCAATGGAACTGGCCCCTGGCTGTTTCTCACCGCAACAGAATTTGCACTATTACTGTTATGAAAAATCGTAGCAACTTTCGAAAGTCTAATTGACAGACAATCGAAAACTTGCACAAAAACATGTTTTAAAATAATCAGAGAGGCCATGTTACAACAAACGTGAGCAAAAACGATCTTTGTGTCTAAACTTATGTAGATAATGGTACGGAACCCTTCGTGCACGAGTCCAACTCGCTCTTGCCCGGTTTTTTTCCAATTGTAAGTCCAAGTCATGTCATGCGAGAACATTTTTGAGAACTTTCTCCCTTGCACGTCACTATTTATATCGATAGAGGCAAGGTGTCACGGAGATATTCTTCTCGATCCGGTTGTTCAATATTCCAAGAGCTCTGGCACCACTGTTTGACTTCGTGATGAAATGTGTAACGCAAGGATTATGGAGGGAATCCTTTGAAATATGTAATTGTCGACGGAACGATGGTACCGGCGGACACAATTAAGCGGGCTTAGGGATGTCCTTCTAGATTATTGGACTGGAAATTGGAAAATGAATTGCTCAGTCCTGCGCTTCAACTCTCCACGTTATTGCGTTCAAATCGCGTCGCAACCAAGGGCAATAAGTCAGAATATACGTTGTTTATGTATAAGAATAATATAGGTTTTTTTGTGTCCCACTGCTGGGCAAAGACCGCCCCCAACTCAGACCAGATGTTTCTGTCTTGTGCCACCTCAGACCACTCCGGCATGTGTCGGTCGGTATAATATTAAATAGGTATAATATAAGTAAATAATATATAGAGATAGAGCGCACCGCCAACAAACTGCCACGCAAATTGGAAGCATGTTTTGACCTAATTATTAAACAAATGCACTCAACTGTATCTTGAGGCATCTCACTTATTGATCGTGTGCGAAACATTGATATTCGGCATAAAACCAAACCGCGTGGCGCCGGATTAAGAATAGCGTCACTCCATTTCCTTCGGTGGGTGTCGTAGAAGGATACTAAGGAAATCAATTACCAGGAGACGGGCAGCAGTGTCTTCCTGAGATTCCAACCGCATACTGCGATCGCCAAGCCGCCTGCCAAGCGTGGTGATTATGGCAAAACCCCCCATGGTTATGAAAAGCACGAAGGAGGCCTGTGTCCTGCAGTGGGCGTCAAATGGCCGATGGTGATGATAAAACCAAAGTCGACGCGTAGGCACACGAATCATAAGGCTAAAATGGAGATGGGTGGGGCAATTGGTTAGACGGGAAGAAAGTCGGTGGAGAAAGATAGCCACTGAATGGGTCGACGGTCGGTTGGCAGACCACCAGCCCGGTGGACCGACGACATTGCGAAAGCGGCTGGGAAACATTGGACGAGACTGGCAAGGGACCGGATGGGTTGGCGTGAAAGAGAAGAGGCCTATGCCCAACAGTGGGCTCTGTTTAGTGGGCTCAATTGTAACGCAAGTTAGCTAAATTAGCGTCGTGACTGGAGGTGCTAGCGCCTTGAACACTCAGCTGAGTAGGGGTGTCTCAGCTCGATAGTTAAGGTTTAACTTGAGTTTCGATGTTGAATAGTGTCGTTTTGTGTTTTGAATAGTGTCGGTTTGTCGGTTTGTTTTGACAGGGAGTGTTAAAGTATAGAGAATGATCGAAGAAATGTATGAGTACATAAGCAACGTATGTACGTCCCACTGTAGGGTACAGGCCTTCTCTCAGGGAGAGAGTTTGGGCTTAATCACCACGCTTGCCCACCGCGGATTGGCGATTTCAAGGTATGTGAATAGCTCAGATACTCAGGCTTCCTCACGATGTTTTCCTTCACAGTCAGCGAGTGCTATTGCTACTATAACTTCACAAATGTACATAACATAGAAAACAAAGTCTTGGGTACGTGCCCGCACTGGGAATCGAACCGGGGTCTCGCGTTTCCGAGTCCAACGTTCTACCCACTAGGCTACCACAGCCTTTGATGTATGAGTGAGTGAATGGCAAAAGTAATGACGGTAACAAAAATATGACTCCTCTAAAACACTCCTCAAATGCAGAAAGACCAACTTAAACTGCATTTGAAGAGTACGGAATCGATTTATTTATTTTCATAAATAAGTGTGTTAGCCTTTATGATGAGGTGGCTCCAAAGTGCGAAGCTCGATCGGCTCGTGTCCTAGGTAGGCCACCCGGAAGTTTTACAGCGTGTAATCGTATATTCATGCCGGCATCCAACATTCAACGCGCTATAAAATTATTTTATACGGTAACAATAACGCTGACGCGCTTCGTATTCCATTTCGGATTCGGATTACGAGAGAACGGTACACGGAGCTACGGCTCTAGATGTGATTGTAGATGTATTGAAGTGTACTATTGCATCAGCGGATACGCTGCTGGATTCGGACGTAGCAGATGTTCCTTATTGGAGAGAAAGATGTTCTTACCTACTCAAGAATCGATGAAGAAATCATAGATTTATTTCAACGTAAAGAATTTCCATTCTGTTTGTACAACTTACAATGTTGGCCTTTGCCTTCGGGTCGTTTGTATTGAAAAAAAAGGCAGCAAAGTAATCTCCACTCGGACCATATTTCTTCAAAGATTAGTAGAAACAGGCAGGAGATTATTATGGTTACATTAAGTATTGATACTGCCCTATAAAGCGCTGGCTTTACAATCGAGAGAGGTTATAGGTTCGATACCCAGGCAATATAATATCAACCTTTACATTTCAGTTGCAAAGTCACCCGTAACGCAACAGATTAGAGTGCAACGGTATAAAGGTAGATATGCCGTCGTTACTGACATCAAGGAGGTGTGAATGAGTCCATTTCAATTTTCAGTAAATTTTTGTTCCAATAAAGAATTTTCAATTCGATTCAATATCCTGGTACCGACCCAACTAAAGATATACATTGCCACTTTCTGTTCGGAAATTGAACGTCTGCAGAGTATTTTACACTTGTCTGAGGGCGGCAGCCACACTATACGGTTTTGAGGTGGTGGAGGAGCCATTGACTTTTAACTCCACGACATCACAATAGAGGACGGGCCGGCGTCGACGTGCGGGCGCCACGATACAGACTAAAATAAACCTTAAACTCTTAAGATTAAAGACTACCATTCTAGCGAAAAAAAGCCCGGCTAAAAAGCGGCGGATTTTTTTGCACGTGTATTGTATTGTAGTCTCTAACCTGATGAGTATTTAAGGATTATTTTAGATTGATATCGTGCCGACACCGCACGTTGCCGGCTTGTTGTGACGTGGATAGTTTAATGTATGAAACTACCGATCCGGTAGTTTAATAACCTACCTTATCTTATCTTTACAGGCTGATCTGCCTTTATAGCCCGTTTTGGAACTATCATATAAAGGTACATAGTATCCGGAATTGTTTCGCTTACTCCCACTAACAAGTCGATTACTAACTATTTATGGATGTCTTATCTGAAATAAATAAATAATAATAATAAGGCCGTTGTGTGAACGTTGTATGAATACTAGTCTAACAATGTCGTGCTCGTGTTGTATCGTTGCATGAATACTAGTCTAACGTTAAGGTTATCGTCCAATGTAAAACCGGCCCTTTTTAGTTTGTTATGTGACATCGTAACAATTATGGCTGAAAACGTTTCAAGAATATTGTTCGAAGAGTCTTTAACTCATGTGAGTTCCTTTTTAGGGTTCCGTACCTCAAAAGGAAAAAACGGAACCCTTATAGGATCACTTTGTTGTCCGTCTGTCCGTCCGTCCGTCCGTCTGTCAAGACCCTTTTTCTCAGGAACGCGTGGAGGTATGAAGCTGAAATTTATATCAATTACTCAGGTCTACTGTCCCTTGAAGCTGTGAAAAAATCAAACTTCTAAGCCAACGCAATCAAAAGATACAGCCGTTTATGCCGCAAATTTTCGACACTTGCAAGGGAATCAAAACCTACAGGGTGCTTCCCGTGAACTCAGAATCTTGAAATTTGGTACGAAGCAACGTCTTATAGCATAGATAAAGGAAAAATTACGAAAACCATAAATTTTTAGTTACATCACATAATATATATTTTTTTAATAATTTTAAACTTACTACCCATTTCCTCATAAACGCGTAGAGGTATTAAATTGAAATTCATACCAAATACTCAGGTCTATAATACCTTTAAGCTGTAACAAAATCTGACTTCTATGTCAACGCAATCAAAAGAAACAGCAATTTAAGCTGCATATTTTGAAACTCGCAAGTACTCGCAAGGGAATCAAAACCTAAAGGGTACTTCCAGTCGACCTAGAATCTTGAAATTTGGCATGAAGCAACGTTTTATAGCACACATAAAGGAAAAATTCCGAAAACCTTAAATTTTTAGTTACATTACAAAATATATATTTTTTAATAAATATAAACTTATTACTTTTTTCCTCATGAACGCGTAGAGCTATCAAGTTGAAATTCATATCAAATACTTAGATCTAATTGCCTTTAACCCGTGAAAAAATGTTGTTGACATTGCAGGTTTGTACGGAACCCTCGGTGCGCGAGTCCGACTCGCACTTGGCCGGTTTTGTGAAATAATGCCAGGCACATAACTTTATCAAAACTGTCTGCGGAAGTATTTCGGGCCCCATGGTCCCCTCATAGGGGAACACAGGATGTTACTTAAAATTCTTTAGACTTCAGCCAAAACGAATAATAATTAAAGAAATATTGTTCTGAATGATCCATCACGAACACATCCTAACTGCGCGGATATTTTGACGGGTATTATACCAAAATAAATATCATACTTATTTCAGTGTTTTTATCGTTCAATATACGTATACAAATGGGAGTGGTGGATTTGAAATAATAATGAGGAAACTTATAATTGGACAACCTTACAAGACACACACACGATCCAAACACGTAGCCCTCCTTTGGGCTGCACAGCAGTTGGGTTAAAATAGAATAAGAATATTCTTATTAGGTATATTTTAAGTTTTACGAAGTAAAAGGATTCTTGTCAATAGAGTCAATGTAGCTCTCGACAAGTAAATCAAAGTTTCATATGTAATTCCTGGTTGTGTACCTGGTTGTATAAAGAATATTCTATCTGTATATCTATCTTGATATGATTAAATTGAAATGATTGCTGGCACAGTCGACAGCGCATTAACCTTCACATTTTACTTGCAGAATAGTCCGTAACGTAACGTAGTAGAGTACACGGATGTACAACAAAACACAATATGCACAAATTAAATACAATTAGTTGCTAATAAAAAGCAGAAATAGGGACGTCCGTCTGACTGAATGCCCTCATTGAAAAAAGTCTCGTTGCGTTCTTTTGACGGATTTACATTTGAAATTATAGCTCAGAAGTAGACGCCTAATTCTATAGAGAAAGGGGACGTCGCCAATTTTATGCTAATTTAATTCTTTTTCTCGAGTATTCGTAAATACCTACGGAGTCATCTTGTAATGATGAGTAAATTTACTTGGTAGATAGCTTATAATTGTTTTGGAGTGGAGAGAAATGAGTGCAGGTTTAAAACAAAAACGTTTCAGGATTAACTACGGTTTTTAATTTAACTGAGGTTAACTTAATTATAAACTCGTAACATAACGCTCACCCCTGTATCTTGAAAGAGTAAGCAGAGGCTAGAGTTGGCTTCATCGACCTTCGCTAATAACACTAACCAGACATTTTTATTACTTAAAGTCTCAAATCAAACTGGGGATTAGTTTAATCTTTCACACCATAAATAAATAATTTCCACACAACATTTCGACCCTTTGAGGATGAAAAGCGGTAAAAACCATTTTTGGTGAAAATGGACATTGAAGGGTCTTACTCAGTTTTTCCAGCTCTTTGAATAAAAAAAAAATGGCTTGTACTACCTAAATAACGGGCTTTACAGTTTTTTTTTTATTAAAGTGTGCTGTAAATGACACTGATGTTACTTAATTTTTGTCGCAAGACATTTTTGCTTAGGGCGCTTATACACGGGCGGCACGTATGTCAACTGCAGCCGTCGACACTCGTCGACGACAGGCGTCGAGTCGCCGAAATGTCAGCGTCAAATATCTACGTCGACTGCCGTCGGCGCATGTCGACGAGTGTCGACGGCTGCAGTTGGCACGCGTGCCGCCCGTGTTTAATGTACATAATGGCTTGTACTGGAATTATTTTATTTGCAACAAATAACTTTCTAGTAAAGTTCATACATTTTTGGTTGTAAATGCCATGGTGCAGGTTTATTTTTGTAGTATAAGCCATGCTAACTTCTAAACTAGCAAAGATATTGAATTTGAAGTTGCATATTTATAAAACTTGTTAATTAAATGTTTAGTATATCTGTAATTATTGCATTAATACATTTAAAAGAAAAAATATATAAAGGACTTTTTATTCATTGTTTTTGTTTTCGCTCTCCTGTAAAATTCGTAAAATGGCTTTTACTACATTTCGTCCCCAAAAGGGTCGACTTGTCCTAGTCCCAAACTAGGATGCCCTGTGCTATGGTAACCAGGCAAGGACAGTATGGTTATAGTGGACAGTTATGGTATCATTAAATCTGAAACCAGAAAAAAGTAATCATACAGTGATTTCGCAGCGCGTTATAAAGGTAAGGCTACACTGAGCGACACGATCTGTGACCTGCAATTGATTGAAACAAATTGCTAATTTTCACGTTAACGGTTACACTGTTAGACTTCTCGGCAGCCCACCTCGCGATATTTTCAAAACATCGAGTTTCGCTGATAGCGTAGCCAAACCAAGTTGCATCGCAAATCGCTCCCTGATGTACCCTCGCCGAAACCGCCGAGATCCCCATTCAAGCGAGTTCATATCGCGTTATTTCCAAAATATCAAGTTTTGCTGACAGTTTAGCCGTATCAAGTTGTCTCATTTCGGTCTGCGTGTCGCATCGCAAATCGCCGCCTAGTGTAGCCTCAGTCTAAACCCCCGAAGCTTAAAATATCGACAGCCCAAACCTCCGAAGCTCAAAATATCGAGGTTTGCTGACAGTGTAGCCATACCAAGTTTGTCTCATTTCGTTCTGCCTGTCGCATCGCAAATCGCCGCCTAGTGTAGCCTTAGCCTAAACCTCCGAGGCTCAAGATATCGAGTTTCGCCGACAGTGTAGCCGTACCATGTTTGTCTCATTTCGTTCTGCCTGTCGCATCGCAAATCGCCGCCTAGTGTAGCCTTAGCCTAAACCTCCGAGGCTCAAGATATCGAGTTTTGCTGACAGTGTAGCCATACCAAGTTTGTCTCATTTCGTTCTGCCTGTCGCATCGCAAATCGCCGCCTAGTGTAGCCTTAGCCTAAACCTCCGAGGCTCAAGATATCGAGTTTTGCTGACAGTGTAGCCATACCAAGTTTGTCTCATTTCGTTCTGCCTGTCGCATCGCAAATCGCCGCCTAGTGTAGCCTTAGCCTAAACCTCCGAGGCTCAAGATATCGAGTTTCGCCGACAGTGTAGCCGTACCATGTTTGTCTCATTTCGTTCTGCCTGTCGCATCGCAAATCGCCGCCTAGTGTAGCCTTAGCCTAAACCTCCGAGGCTCAAGATATCGAGTTTTGCTGACAGTGTAGCCATACAAAGTTTGTCTCATTTCGTTCTGCCTGTCGCATCGCAAATCACCGCCTAGTGTAGCCTTAGCCTAAACCTCCGAGGCTCAAGATATCGAGTTTCGCCGACAGTGTAGCCGTACCATGTTTGTCTCATTTCGTTCTGCCTGTCGCATCGCAAATCGCCGCCTAGTGTAGCCTTAGCCTAAACCTCCGAGGCTCAAGATATCGAGTTTTGCTGACAGTGTAGCCATACCAAATTTGTCTCATTTCGTTCTGCCTGTCGCATCGCAAATCGCCGCCTAGTGTAGCCTTAGCCTAAACCTCCGAGGCTCAAGATATCGAGTTTTGCTGACAGTGTAGCCATACCAAGTTTGTCTCATTTCGTTCTGCCTGTCGCATCGCAAATCGCCGCTTAGTGTAGCCTTAGCCTAAACCTCCGAGGCTCAAGATATCGAGTTTTGCTGACAGTGTAGCCGTACCATGTGAAATGAAATTAAACTTTTAATGACTGTCTGTCTTTATCTCGGCTTTGTAATATTATATTTTTTTAGTCACTAGTTTTCCTAAATATTAAATAAATAAAATGAAAAAACTTTATTGTAAAACGGTTACCAGAAAAAGGTTACTGACTCCCAAACTAGGATTCCCTGTGCTATGGGTAGCCAGGCTACTTCCAAAATACATAATAATAAATCAAGTTTTGTGTAAGAGATCACTTTTAGTGATAAGGCCGCCATCTGTACTCTTAGGTTAAGAAATATCTGTGTAATTTCCATTTTTATATACAATAAAGTGTTTTACAATAGTAACTAACAGCTAAACGTGCTTATACCGTAACGTAAGTTACCATAAGTAGCGACTACAGGAAACAACACAAATAGCAATACCAGCTTATAAACGTTGACACGAGTCCCACTAATTTTACAATATGAAAGTTCATGTTTTTTTTTTATTTTATTCCAACAACAATGGATGTTCGTTAGCACATCTTAGTTACTTAAATTGTAATAAAATGTAGATTAATTTGCATTTTTTTCTATTTGTACATACGCACCTCTTTCTAAACTAACAATACCACTAAGCAAAATACCTAAAACATCAGTTCATCTCTTCAGAATTCCCAAAAAAGAACGAGACAAAAGGTCACTTAAGCACTTAGTTACCCAGTGAGACTCCCATTTCAGAACCCGGCAGTTTGTCTCATTTCGCTCTGCCTGTCGCATGGCAAATCGCCGCCCTTACTCCGTTCCACGATTCGAACTCCTTGGTAACAACACACTCGCGTCTCCTTGGCCATTGCGCGCGGCGAAAGATAAGCGGAACAATAAGCGAAGACGTTCCGCTTCGTTGGGTAGGTTTACTTAATGCAGTGGCTATTGAAGGTCACGCGCATTAACCAATGGGCGCACATCGACAATTTTCTTTGGAAGCTCGTTTCGTGTAGCCCCAGCCTACACTTCCGAAGCTCCGAGTTCGCATCGCGTTATTTCCTAAACATCGAGTTTCGGCCTCGGTCCTCGGCCCTCGGCCCTCGGCCTGCGCAGTCCGCATTTAAACGGCATTCGGCTATCAATCAAAACCTTTGTCTCCCACAATTTATCTTTCCGTCCCGTATATTAAACGGAGAACGGGAATCTGGAAAAAGTCGCGCGCGGCTCCACTTCTACGCGCCGATTAGTGGTTCCGTAGCTATTTATCTGTTATGTAATATGTAATAAATTATAAGTACTTATATTCTTGTAATCTTTCACTATACGTATATGTTACTTCACATACCATTATATTTCAGATTCTCTTATTTATGCACATCCGTGTACCGACTATATTCTTCCTGCAATCCACTCCATCCAGAGGTTGTTTGGAAGATATCGAAGAGATAAGACTGCCAATTGTATATAAGAAACTATTATCTACCTATACATAAGAAAATATTTGTAATACTTTCTCCTGGTTACACAATAAAGTGTTTTCTATATATCTATCTCTGTGGAAGGGGTGAAGGAAGAGAGATTGACAAAAAATATGTATCAACATATGGCTCCACGAAGGTTCGCCACTTCTTCAGGCGTTTGTTTACTTGGTTCAAAAATACTGAGAGACGATACAAGACAGTTAATTAGGTCGATAGTTAACTAGGTATTCAGCGGAATTCTTAGTCTAGAACCCTTGTTCTAGTCAAACAATGTATGCAAGCTATGAGTAGCTGAGAGCGCTTTGTTAATAATGCTTTTAACAATTGAAAATCATTGTTATTTTCAAGGTCAGATCTGAGGAGACAAAGAAAACACGTTCCTATGAACCGTATCTCGACTCTCCAGCTAATTCAAAATACTGTGCCAAACCAAACAGCACCATGACCGCATAATACGGAATAGGTAAGTGTAGAAATACCAGGTTAACTAAAAAAGGGTTCCACTAGCTAATCACTGTTCTGCTGAACCCCACAGCTGCCCGATGGTTGCACGAATAATTCATGTATCGATTTCGGATAGAAAAAATACGCGATATCGGCCCAGTCGCCACCGACGATGGATGAAATGAATATTGTATCCCTGTTGTTCACCAGTACAGCGGGACAGAAATCTAAGTGCTCCTATTGGAAAGTGCTTGCATTTTTTTTTATTTGTACATATCGTCGCTTAGCAAACAACACCGTAAGGCCGCCAATCGTACTGTATTTTTGTAAATATTTCATGTTTGTGTTTTTCCGGGTACAATCAAGAATATTATTCTTATCTTGTCTTAACACCGATTTTCTCAAAATTTGGCGGTTGTGACATTTGAATGGGATTGTTTGTAGATTTTAAGCGCGAATCAATCAACCTATAAGATTTTTTTTTATTCTCTATTACATTTAAACAAATAGTTTGCACGTAGGCGAGCTGAATGCCACTTAGCATTATCTACCAGTTAACCTTTTTTTTTTTTTTTGTTGACGAGGGGGAAATCTTCCAAAGATACCCGACTCCCCGGGGGAGGAGCCGGGTTATGTGGGATTTTTACCCACTAAAACCCCCCCGGTGGCCCTCCGCGTGCAATTGAGGGGGGTTCCGGGAACTCAGAGAACACTCCGGAACCCCCTCGCACTGTGCGCTTTGGCGCTCTCCGCTGGTAGGCCGAGGCCTACCTGGTGCCTCCGCCACGGCGGTGTGCGGCCACCACACACCGCCGCCTTCCCGGAGCCGGTTGACAGACGGTTTGAGCCCCCGCTCTTGCCGTCCTCGGCTCCAAGGTCTCCTTTTAGTCGCCTCTTACGACAGGCAGGAGATACCGTAGTCCTATTCTACGCCCGGTACTACAGGGCTGATCTACCAGTTAACCTAAGATTCAAGTAGGTTTTTAGACCAATTGGCGGCCCTTAAAAAAAAAATTGTAATACCGCGCAATTTTTTTTCCGTGTAACATCGCAGAAGCCGTCTTCGGAATTAAAAAGATTTTTGCCTCTCCTGTAAAGTAAGGAAAAGTTATTTGTACGGTGTTGTATGCTAAGCGATGATATAATGTATACATATAAAAATATTCACATTTTTTTTTTTTTGAAATGTCGCCTGACGTCGCAGCTTGCAGGCGTTGCGCACCTAAAATTTCTGACAACATCTCTCCGAAACACGTTATAATTGAAATCCCTCAATAAAAAAAATGTAAAGTAAATAATTAAAATAACTACGCAGCCATCACATATACGTTATTTCTTTAAATTTTAACAGCAGCTTTTTAGTAAATAATTTGGTTCCCCAATTTTTCACTTAATTTCGCCGTCACGCCTTGTTTTTCTTCGTTCATATCCGAAAACACACCCAGACTGAGGCCATTTGTACAAATGTACGGTGACCCCCAGTGGGAATCGGACGGACGGATATTTTTGTTACGAGTAGAAAGCTATTTAGGGGCTAAAAAGTCCACCCATGCCGGGACTTGAATCCGCGACCTCTGGCTAACCGTTCCAGCGCTCTCCCAATTGAGCTAGCCAATTGAGAGCAATTTTCAGCCGCTAAATAGGTTTTTAAAAAATTGTCCTCAGCACGGGTTAGTGCAACAAAAAGAATATAAATATTTTTGTATGTAGTCCTGTTGTCTATTATACCAAGGCCGGACCACGTAATGTCTTTGTTAGGGATCAAGTTACTTGTGTGTGGAAAAACCTGTATAGAAACGTAGGCAACTTCATTGCCGAAATATGGCTTGAAAAGAAATGCCCGGATTTCGGCCCTTCATTTGATTTGTCATCTATTCAGTGTTTGCGCACTTATCGATGACAGAGGGCCGCTGTGTCCTGCCCTACGTGGTGGAGTTATTTTGAACGAAATCAGGAGGATATTCAAGGAAGAAAAACTTTAGTTGTAACAACATAACACATTGCAAAAAATAATTATTATAGACCAGTCGACCGTAGACGCATTTAGTTTGCGGATGAAGGCTTTAACCTGTTAGGTTATGTATGACCTTGAAAAGGACGATTAAAAAACATGGTTATGGTGGTCCGAACGGGTTATTTGGCATTCTATAGATTAATGACTTATTTATTGTCACTTTTCGTCGATCTCTCTGCTTCTGAACGATAATGAAATATATAGCACTAAAATAAAAATAATCTGTTCCTTGAAGGAAATGCATTAAATCACTCTTTTCTTTTTAAAGAAGGCACACGTTCAGTCGACAATACGTCAACCTTTACAGGCGTGCTCTGTATGTACTTAATTACATAACGGACGTATTTGCAACCAAAATGTAAAGGTTGATGTACTGTCGATTGAAAGTATAATGACGTAGGTATATTGAAGTCTGTGCCTAGGAGTCCAACCGCATTACATTTTAATATAAAAATGTACTATCCTGTTATTTCACGACGTTTTCTAAAAATGTGTGCTTTTAATAAACTCAGGTTGATGTAACAAACATCTAAAGATTCAAATTCTAGTATTCCGATCGGCCCCAAAATTATTTTCAGACCCGGACCGAAAACAACTTTATTAACGTTCACCCCTACGGGAATATTTCCTTTATATTTTCAAACAAAAAACCTAATCTCGACATGTCATGTTAACCCTGACGCTTCTAAAAGAGACATTAAAACCGCGACTCGGACCTCGGACTAACCATGACACAAAACAAAAACCCGACTGCGGAAATGTTTTTATAATCATCGCTCTTACTCAATAATAACACCCTTATCAATAAATAATCCTAATAATAATTCCACACAACACAATCACGTGTCGTAGTAACAAACTAGGATACCCTGTGCTATGGTAGCCAGGCAAGGACACGCATGTGGACACGTGACATCAGGACTAATAAAAACTATTGTTTGTAAGAAACTGCCACTTGCAATATAGATATCTTGCGATGTCGTTGAGTCGGCGAAAGGCTAATGGATGCGGATGGCAATGGACCGTAGGATATGGCATTTGGATTAAAGGCCTATACCCAACATTGGGCAGCGCTAAATAGATTCCTAAAATGCATTTGACTAAACGTCATAATTAAATGCACAGAAGTTTTTCATTGTTAGTTATCTATAGCGTATTTACTGAAGCGAACGACTAAGTTGACACAAATGTAAAAAATGTGGGTTTTTCAAAATGCCACATTATAACACTGCATAATATTTAGCAAAGTTATACAGAACGATATGTCTAATAAATGCCATTAAGCAATAAATACAATAACACTGTTATTACCTGATTTATGCCGCACTTGTAAATATTTTATTTTATCATGAAAATACCATATGTCTCAATTCCTGCGGTAAATTCATTGCTCTTCCTATTTCCCCTGGATCGGGTAAATAAAAAACGGGCACAACAGTAATTGCGTCTAGTCAACCGCAAAACAATAAGTTGGATTATTCATTTATGCATGCAAACCGACGTTAAAGGGTAGACGGAAATCGAAAACAAAGAGTGGGCTAAATTGAACCATAGGGATTGACAGAGAAGGTAGTTTCTTCCGAAAAATTGTTGCACAAGGTTTAAAAGGCTAGTAGTGTTGTTTTCACCAGTTTGTGAAGGACAGAATCGTGGAAAGTCTTCGGGAGGATTCTATAGGATGTTGTGAATTCGGTAGAAATTAAAGGTAAACATATAACATGTTACAACTCATAAATACAAACAAGTTTTCCTATGGAAACAACTCTGAAGTAGTAAAAAATATCAGCTATCTCATAAATTTTACACACGCAGAACAGAATGTTAGTGTACGAAAAACTGAGCTCGAGATTTACCTAACAGAAGAAGAAGAAGAAAGACATTTATTTTACCAACAAGATATATCACAGAACCAAAATAAGCAGATAAGTAACATAATATGCACAACAACAGAAAGAAAGCTAAATACACAACAGACAAAACGAATAAATAAAACGTGACCATAGATGTAGACTGTGGTGTATCTAAGTTGCCACAAAAGGCAGCTGGGTACAAAACAGTGGGTAGACCAACAGCAACAGCCTGGCGGTCAAGTTTGCAGAGGCAGTAGAGATTCGTTAAGAGATTTCTTTAAAGAAACTAATGTCCTAATAATTGCTAGTCAGTATATCTATGAAAATATTATGTACGTCAGGAAAAATATCAGTAATTTTAAATCTGTAGGTAGCCAACACAATGTAAATAATTGAAATAAACATAAACATTCTTTCCCAAAATTTAGGCTGGCAAAGGTTAATACAACCCTTATGAGGCATTGTATACGTTTCTACAATAAGATCCCTGAGGGTATAATAAGCTTGCCAGAAATGCGAAAAATGTGTAAAGCACACTTTGTGCCAAAAAGGACCGGTTTCTGAATTGAGAATTTCTCTTAAGTAAATACTTAAGTAACGTTCTGTCACACTGTTTACTGAGAAATTCGAAGAGACAGCACAACTGTCTACTATAACATGAAATATTATTTAGATGACAATGATGTCCGGAATTAAAGTGAGTTCTAGGTTTTGGAATAATGATGTTAACTCTGTTAATTAAGGACTTTAAATAGACTTACTTTGGAGATTTTTGTCCATTTTTTCTCCAAAATGATCTAGATTTTGATATGGACACCTAGTTTAACTTGTAACGTCATTAAGTAGCAGTTTCTGTGCTACTTTGAATAAAACACTTTTGAACTTTGAATTGGAATTTTGAGGGCCCGTAGATGCAAATAACGAGAGACCGCGAAATACGACGTGATGGGAAAAAGGCTTATACCCAGAGATCGGCTGATAATAATGATGATGATTATGATACTTACTTATTGTCTGTCCTGCCTCTCTACTCTCGACGCAAATTTAGACAACTTGCGTTACAGTTGCGTACATTTGTTTAACAGTTCGGTCAAAACATGCTTTCACTTTTCGATGCGCTCTGAAGTTAAGCATTTACTAAGTCGTAATTTCTGACTTTTTGCATTTAATTGTGACGCAATTTGAATACAATATCACCGAGAGTAGAGGGGCTAGTGTATATTCCATATACCTGTATATATATATCTATTTATTACTGCTACTCCCTTTGATTCACCGTGTGTGGTTTTACCTCAGCAGGATCGAACCCTGTCTCGTGACGTTTTAGTGGCGTCTGAGTTATTTCATTTGACTAATCAATCAAAACGGACCAAATGGATTTGTTCGCTTGCCTTGGTTTTTGTCGATTATAAAACAGCAATCAAAGCAACTTTCATCCTTATTCGTATGCGGGTTGACATTAGCTTTGGTTGATTGAGACCTGAAGGCATTAGGTATTTTTATATGGGTCGTTAACTTCACCTTATAATGCTTAACAATATTTTTGATCATTTTGGGAAATCAAATGTACCTTATTGTTTGTGCCGGTTGATATTATTTAGGTGCAAGTGAGTATTTTTAATATTGACTGCAAAGTCAAGCTTTCGTCATTTTAATCTTCTGCAAGACTTAGACTTCTGGGCATTATAAATAAATTTAAGCTAAATGTATTTTATAAATTTAAGAGCCTGTTGGATTACTAAATAAATAAAATAAAAATAAATAAATACTTGTCAGTTATCATAGGTACTCCAGAGGTGCTCATATACCTTGATAGAGGTGCGTTTAAAATCGCCAATGCGCAAACAATCAATTGCGCAAATGGCATCAATCTTCGTGCCGTCCCACGTTGTGGGACGTACAGGATTTGTTTGTGCTATAAGGTAGACGGAAACTTTGTGCTTTTGCACAAGTTTTCCTTTCATTTCTAAGTGCTCTTTTTACCACAGTTTCCTCACGTAACAATAAATAATAATGCCGCCCTTCGAAACGTAAATTAAGAAGAAATTGCCTGAAAGTAGCAACCTTTTGATCTTTGGTACACTCGCCCCTTTCACGGAAGATTAGAACGAAATGTGTTTTCGAAAATATATACCATGCATTGAGAATGTAGACCCTGTTTGAAGTCAATGCGGAATACGTTTCTGTTACAAGTGGAAAGTGATCAAATAACCATAGAATATAGAGAGATAGATAACTTATTTATTTCCACAAGACACACACACACGTATACAACAAAGCATTACATAAGTCACAAAGTAACTCGAGTAGGTATGCTCGACAGCACCGGTGTGAAGTTAGCTGACAAACTTAGCTGACAAACATAGCTGACACTATTACACGACCAAATAAAATGGTCGTTTTTAAAAAAGGCTTTCATAAGCCACTAGGTACGATAAAATACCTATGGCAATAATAAATTTATAATGGTATTAAACGGTCAAGACCGAAGACCAAATGTTATATTTAGAATTAAGAAATACTGTCCCATCAAAAAATATTCTGAGATAAGCTCCTCACAACTAAGCTATTTTGGGGAACATTCTGACCGTAAGTAATTGTGACAATAAAAGATGTTAAAACATATCTTAATTATGGCTCAATACCGTGGCATAGCAGTGAAAACGTGAAGAAATAAAAAATATTCGCAAAATTTTCAGTACGCGTTTATGTTTCTTATTGGGATACTAAAAAAATTAGAATTTTTAGAAGGCTGGATCTTAGTTATTACGGTTCCTTAGATACTAAGGAAAC
Organism: Yponomeuta malinellus; assembly: GCA_947308005.1. Taxonomy (NCBI): domain Eukaryota; kingdom Metazoa; phylum Arthropoda; class Insecta; order Lepidoptera; family Yponomeutidae; genus Yponomeuta; species Yponomeuta malinellus. The sequence goes on from OX371019.1 coordinate 7,817,828, forward strand.
TGTTAAGGTATAAATAGAAGCATCAAACCCTTCAGTTTTTGTGATAAAGCGGAGCTGACAAATAATTTGTGAGAAAAATCTCTCCAGAGTTTCTTTCTGGGCGTCGTATTGCAGCAAAACGAATTTCTAACACTTTAGCAATGCAAAATTATGATTGCATAGACTCTAAAGTATTTTAAATAAATCAATTTATACCTTCAGACCATTCAGTTTTTCTGAAATCGGGCGATAGACAAAAATAATGGAGAAAATTTAAAATAGCCTTTGTGTTTTTCTTGGAATATACCAAAATAACGAATTTCTAACAGGCTGGATTTATGTTATTTCGGTTCCTTAGATACTACTTAAACTACTTAACTATAAATTGAGACATGAAACCATTCAGTTTTTGTGACAAAGCGGAGCTGACAAATAATTTGTGAGAAAAATCTCTCCAGAGTTTCATTGTGGGCGACGTATTGCAGCAAAACGAATTTCTAACACTTTAGCAATGCAAAATTATGATTGCATAGACACTAAAGTATTTTAAATAAATCAATTTATACCTTCAGACCATTCAGTTTCTCTGAAATCGTGCGATAGACAAAAATAATGGAGAAAATTTAAAATAACCTTTGTGTTTTTCTTGAGATATAAAAAAAAACGAATTTCTAACAGGCTGGATTTATGTTATTTCGGTTCCTTAGATACTACTTAAACTACTTAACTATAAATTGGGACATGAAACCATTCAGTTTTTGTGACAAAGCGGAGCTGACAAATAATTTGTGAGAAAAATCTCTCCAGAGTTTCTTTCTGGGCGACGTATTGCAGCAAAACGAATTTCTAACACTTTAGCAATGCAAAATTATGATTGCATAGACTCTAAAGTATTTTAAATAAATCAATTTATACCTTCAGACCATTCAGTTTTTCTGAAATCGGGCGATAGACAAAAATAATGGAGAAAATTTAAAATAACCTTTGTGTTTTTCTTGAGATACACAAAAAAAACGAATTTCTAACAGGCTGGATTTATGTTATTTCGGTTCCTTAGATACTACTTAAACTACTTAACTATAAATTGGGACATGAAACCATTCAGTTTTTGTGACAAAGCGGAGCTGACAAATAATTTGTGAGAAAAATCTCTCCAGAGTTTCTTTCTGGGCGACGTATTGCAGCAAAACGAATTTCTAACACTTTAGCAATGCAAAATTATAATTGCATAGACTCTAAAGTAATTTAAATAAATCAATTTATACCTTCAGACCATTCAGTTTTTCTGAAATCGGGCGATAGACAAAAATAACGGAGAAAATTTAAAATAACCTTTGTGTTTTTCTTGAGATATACAAAAAAAAACGAATTTCTAACAGGCTGAATTTATATTATTTCGGTTCCTTAGATACTACTTAAACTACTTAACTATAAATTGAGACATGAAACCATTCAGTTTTTGTGACAAAGCGGAGCTGACAAATAATTTGTGAGAAAAATCTCTCCAGAGTTTCTTTCTGGGCGACGTATTGCAGCAAAACGAATTTCTAACACTTTAGCAATGCAAAATTATGATTGCATAGACTCTAAAGTATTTTAAATAAATCAATTTATACCCTCAGACCATTCAGTTTTTCTGAAATCGGGCGATAGACAAAAATAATGTAGAAAATTTAAAATAACCTTTGTGTTTTTCTTGAGATATACAAAAAAAAAACGAATTTCTAACAGGCTGGATTTATGTTATTTCGGTTCCTTAGATACTACTTAAACTACTTAACTATAAATTGAGACATGAAACCATTCAGTTTTTGTGACAAAGCGGAGCTGACAAATAATTTGTGAGAAAAATCTCTCCAGAGTTTCTTTGTGGGCGACGTATTGCAGCAAAACGAATTTCTAACACTTTAGCAATGCAAAATTATGATTGCATAGACTCTAAAGTATTTTAAATAAATCAATTTATACCTTCAGACCATTCAGTTTCTCTGAAATCGGGCGATAGACAAAAATAATGGAGAAAATTTAAAATAACCTTTGTGTTTTTCTTGAGATATAAAAAAAAAACGAATTTCTAACAGGCTGGATTTATGTTATTTCGGTTCCTTAGATACTACTTAAACTACTTAACTATAAATTGAGACATGAAACCATTCAGTTTTTGTGACAAAGCGGAGCTGACAAATAATTTGTGAGAAAAATCTCTCCAGAGTTTCTTTCTGGGCGACGTATTGCAGCAAAACGAATTTCTAACACTTTAGCAATGCAAAATTATGATTGCATAGACTCTAAAGTATTTTAAATAAATCAATTTATACCCTCAGACCATTCAGTTTTTCTGAAATCGGGCGATAGACAAAAATAATGTAGAAAATTTAAAATAACCTTTGTGTTTTTCTTGAGATATACAAAAAAAAACGAATTTCTAACAGGCTGGATTTATGTTATTTCGGTTCCTTAGATACTACTTAAACTACTTAACTATAAATTGAGACATGAAACCATTCAGTTTTTGTGACAAAGCGGAGCTGACAAATAATTTGTGAGAAAAATCTCTCCAGAGTTTCTTTGTGGGCGACGTATTGCAGCAAAACGAATTTCTAACACTTTAGCAATGCAAAATTATGATTGCATAGACTCTAAAGTATTTTAAATAAATCAATTTATACCTTCAGACCATTCAGTTTCTCTGAAATCGGGCGATAGACAAAAATAATGGAGAAAATTTAAAATAACCTTTGTGTTTTTCTTGAGATATAAAAAAAAACGAATTTCTAACAGGCTGGATTTATGTTATTTCGGTTCCTTAGATACTACTTAAACTACTTAACTATAAATTGAGACATGAAACCATTCACTTTTTGTGACAAAGCGGAGCTGACAAATAATTTGTGAGAAAAATCTCTCCAGAGTTTCTTTCTGGGCGACGTATTGCAGCAAAACGAATTTCTAACACTTTAGCAATGCAAAATTATGATTGCATAGACAGCTCCGCTTTGTCACAAAAACTGAATGGTTTCATGTCTCAATTTATAGTTAAGTAGTTTAAGTAGTATCTAAGGAACCGAAATAACATAAATCCAGCCTGTTAGAAATTCGTTTTTTTTTTATATCTCAAGAAAAACACAAAGGTTATTTTAAATTTTCTCCATTATTTTTGTCTATCGCCCGATTTCAGAAAAACTGAATGGTCTGAGGGTATAAATTGATTTATTTAAAATACTTTAGAGTCTATGCAATCATAATTTTGCATTGCTAAAGTGTTAGAAATTCGTTTTGCTGCAATACGTCGCCCAGAAAGAAACTCTGGAGAGATTTTTCTCACAAATTATTTGTCAGCTCCGCTTTGTCACAAAAACTGAATGGTTTCATGTCTCAATTTATAGTTAAGTAGTTTAAGTAGTATCTAAGGAACCGAAATAATATAAATCCAGCCTGTTAGAAATTCGTTTTTTTTTGTATATCTCAAGAAAAACACAAAGGTTATTTTAAATTTTCTCCGTTATTTTTGTCTATCGCCCGATTTCAGAAAAACTTAATGGTCTGAAGGTATAAATTGATTTATTTAAAATACTTTAGAGTCTATGCAATTATAATTTTGCATTGCTAAAGTGTTAGACATTCGTTTTGCTGCAATACGTCGCCCAGAAAGAAACTCTGGAGAGATTTTTCTCACAAATTATTTGTCAGCTCCGCTTTGTCACAAAAACTGAATGGTTTCATGTCCCAATTTATAGTTAAGTAGTTTAAGTAGTATCTAAGAAACCGAAATAACATAAATCCAGCCTGTTAGAAATTCGTTTTTTTTGTGTATCTCAAGAAAAACACAAAGGTTATTTTAAATTTTCTCCATTATTTTTGTCTATCGCCCGATTTCAGAAAAACTGAATGATCTGAAGGTATAAATTGATTTATTTAAAATACTTTAGAGTCTATGCAATCATAATTTTGCATTGCTAAAGTGTTAGAAATTCGTTTTGCTGCAATAGGTCGCCCAGAAAGAAACTCTGGAGAGATTTTTCTCACAAATTATTTGTCAGCTCCGCTTTGTCACAAAAACTGAATGGTTTCATGTCTCAATTTATAGTTAAGTAGTTTAAGTAGTATCTAAAGAACCGAAATAACATAAATCCAGCCTGTTAGAAATTCGTTTTTTTTTATATCTCAAGAAAAACACAAAGGTTATTTTAAATTTTCTCCATTATTTTTGTCTATCGCCCGATTTCAGAAAAACTGAATGGTCTGAAGGTATAAATTGATTTATTTAAAATACTTTAGCGTCTATGCAATCATAATTTTGCATTGCTAAAGTGTTAGAAATTCGTTTTACTGCAATACTTCGCCCAGAAAGAAACTCTGGAGAGATTTTTCTCACAAATTATTTGTCAGCTCCGCTTTGTCACAAAAACTGAATGGTTTCATGTCTCAATTTATAGTTAAGTAGTTTAAGTAGTATCTAAGGAACCGAAATATCATAAATCCAGCCTGTTAGAAATTCTTTTTTTTTGTATATCTCAAGAAAAACACAAAGGTTATTTTAAATTTTCTCCATTATTTTTGTCTATCGCCCGATTTCAGAGAAACTGAATGGTCTGAAGGTATAAATTGATTTATTTAAAATACTTTAGAGTCTATGCAATCATAATTTTGCATTGCTAAAGTCTTAGAAATTCGTTTTGCTGCAATACGTCGCCCACAAAGAAACTCTGGAGAGATTTTTCTCACAAATTATTTGTCAGCTCCGCTTTGTCACAAAAACTGAATGGTTTCATGTCTCAATTTATAGTTAAGTAGTTTAAGTAGTATCTAAGGAACCGAAATAATATAAATCCAGCCTGTTAGAAATTCGTTTTTTTTGTACATCTCAAGAAAAACACAAAGGTTATTTTTAATTTTCTCCGTTATTTTTGTCTATCGCCCGATTTCAGAAAAACTGAATGGTCTGAAGGTATAAATTGATTTATTTAAAATACTTTAGAGTCTATGCAATTATAATTTTGCATTGCTAAAGTGTTAGAAATTCGTTTTGCTGCAATACGTCGCCCAGAAAGAAACTCTGGAGAGATTTTTCTCACAAATTATTTGTCAGCTCCGCTTTGTCACAAAAACTGAACGGTTTCATGTCCCAATTTATAGTTAAGTAGTTTAAGTAGTATCTAAGGAACCGAAATAACATAAATCCAGCTTGTTAGAAATTCGTTTTTTTTGTATATCTCAAGAAAAACACAAAGGTTATTTTAAATTTTCTCCATTATTTTTGTCTATCGCCCGATTTCAGAAAAACTGAATGGTCTGAGGGTATAAATTGATTTATTTAAAATACTTTAGAGTCTATGCAATCATAATTTTGCATTGCTAAAGTGTTAGAAATTCGTTTTGCTGCAATACGTCGCCCAGAAAGAAACTCTGGAGAGATTTTTCTCACAAATTATTTGTCAGCTCCGCTTTGTCACAAAAACTGAATAGTTTCATGTCTCAATTTATAGTTAAGTAGTTTAAGTAGTATCTAAGGAACCGAAATAATATAAATCCAGCCTGTTAGAAATTCGTTTTTTTTGTATATCTCAAGAAAAACACAAAGGTTATTTTAAATTTTCTCCATTATTTTTGTCTATCGCCCGATTTCAGAAAAACTGAATGGTCTGAGGGTATAAATTGATTTATTTAAAATACTTTAGAGTCTATGCAATCATAATTTTGCATTGCTAAAGTGTTAGAAATTCGTTTTGCTGCAATACGTCGCCCAGAAAGAAACTCTGGAGAGATTTTTCTCACAAATTATTTGTCAGCTCCGCTTTGTCACAAAAACTGAATGGTTTCATGTCCCAATTTATAGTTAAGTAGTTTAAGTAGTATCTAAGGAACCGAAATAACGTAAATCCAGCCTGTTAGAAATTCGTTTTTTTTTGTATATCTCAAGAAAAACACAAAGGTTATTTTAAATTTTCTCCATTATTTTTGTCTATCGCCCGATTTCAGAGAAACTGAATGGTCTGAAGTTATAAATTGATTTATTTAAAATACTTTAGTGTCTATGCAATCATAATTTTGCATTGCTAAAGTGTTAGAAATTCGTTTTGCTGCAATACGTCGCCCACAAAGAAACTCTGGAGAGATTTTTCTCACAAATTATTTGTCAGCTCCGCTTTGTCACAAAAACTGAATGGTTTCATGTCTCAATTTATAGTTAAGTAGTTTAAGTAGTATCTAAGGAACCGAAATAACATAAATCCAGCCTGTTAGAAATTCGTTTTTTTGGTATATCCCAAGAAAAACACAAAGGTTATTTTAAATTTTCTCCATTATTTTTGTCTATCGCCCGATTTCAGAAAAACTGAATGGTCTGAGGGTATAAATTGATTTATTTAAAATACTTTAGAGTCTATGCAATCATAATTTTGCATTGCTAAAGTGTTAGAAATTCGTTTTGCTGCAATACGTCGCCCAGAAAGAAACTCTGGAGAGATTTTTCTCACAAATTATTTGTCAGCTCCGCTTTGTCACAAAAACTGAATAGTTTCATGTCTCAATTTATAGTTAAGTAGTTTAAGTAGTATCTAAGGAACCGAAATAATATAAATTCAGCCTGTTAGAAATTCGTTTTTTTTGTATATCTCAAGAAAAACACAAAGGTTATTTTAAATTTTCTCCATTATTTTTGTCTATCGCCCGATTTCAGAAAAACTGAATGATCTGAAGGTATAAATTGATTTATTTAAAAAACTTTAGAGTCTATGCAATTATAATTTTGCATTGCTAAAGTGTTAGAAATTCGTTTTGCTGCAATACGTCGCCCAGAAAGAAACTCTGGAGAGATTTTTCTCACAAATTATTTGTCAGCTCCGCTTTGTCACAAAAACTGAATAGTTTCATGTCTCAATTTATAGTTAAGTAGTTTAAGTAGTATCTAAGGAACCGAAATAATATAAATCCAGCCTGTTAGAAATTCGTTTTTTTTGTATATCTCAAGAAAAACACAAAGGTTATTTTAAATTTTCTCCATTATTTTTGTCTATCGCCCGATTTCAGAAAAACTGAATGGTCTGAAGGTATAAATTGATTTATTTAAAATACTTTAGAGTCTATGCAATCATAATTTTGCATTGCTAAAGTGTTAGAAATTCGTTTTGCTGCAATACGTCGCCCAGAAAGAAACTCTGGAGAGATTTTTCTCACAAATTATTTGTCAGCTCCGCTTTGTCATAAAACCTGAATGGTTTCATGTCTCAATTTATAGTTAAGTAGTTTAAGTAGTATCTAAGGAACCGAAATAACATAAATCCAGCCTGTTAGAAATTCGTTTTTTTTTTATATCTCAAGAAAAACACAAAGGTTATTTTAAATTTTCTCCATTATTTTTGTCTATCGCCCGATTTCAGAAAAACGGAATGGTCTGAAGGTATAAATTGATTTATTTAAAATACTTTAGAGTCTATGCAATCATAATTTTGCATTGCTAAAGTGTTAGAAATTCGTTTTACTGCAATACTTCGCCCAGAAAGAAACTCTGGAGAGATTTTTCTCACAAATTATTTGTCAGCTCCGCTTTGTCACAAAAACTGAATGGTTTCATGTCTCAATTTATAGTTAAGTAGTTTAAGTAGTATCTAAGGAACCGAAATAACATAAATCCAGCCTGTTAGAAATTCGTTTTTTTTGTATATCTCAAGAAAAACACAAAGGTTATTTTAAATTTTCTCCATTATTTTTGTCTATCGCCCGATTTCAGAAAAACTGAATGGTCTGAAGGTATAAATTGATTTATTTAAAATACTTTAGAGTCTATGCAATCATAATTTTGCATTGCTAAAGTGTTAGAAATTCGTTTTGCTGCAATACGTCGCCCAGAAAGAAACTCTGGAGAGATTTTTCTCACAAATTATTTGTCAGCTCCGCTTTGTCACAAAAACTGAATGGTTTCATGTCTCAATTTATAGTTAAGTAGTTTAAGTAGTATCTAAGGAACCGAAATAACATAAATCCAGCCTGTTAGAAATTCGTTTTTTTTGTATATCTCAAGAAAAACACAAAGGTTATTTTAAATTTTCTCCATTATTTTTGTCTATCGCCCGATTTCAGAAAAACTGAATGGTCTGAGGGTATAAATTGATTTATTTAAAATACTTTAGAGTCTATGCAATCATAATTTTGCATTGCTAAAGTGTTAGAAATTCGTTTTGCTGCAATACGTCGCCCAGAAAGAAACTCTGGAGAGATTTTTCTCACAAATTATTTGTCAGCTCCGCTTTGTCACAAAAACTGAATAGTTTCATGTCCCAATTTATAGTTAAGTAGTTTAAGTAGTATCTAAGGAACCGAAATAACATAAATCCAGCCTGTTAGAAATTCGTTTTTTTTGTATATCTCAAGAAAAACACAAAGGTTATTTTAAATTTTCTACATTATTTTTGTCTATCGCCCGATTTCAGAAAAATTGAATGGTCTGAAGGTATAAATTGATTTATTTAAAATACTTTAGAGTCTATGCAATCATAATTTTGCATTGCTAAAGTGTTAGAAATTCGTTTTGCTGCAATACGTCGCCCAGAAAGAAACTCTGGAGAGATTTTTCTCACAAATTATTTGTCAGCTCCGCTTTGTCACAAAAACTGAATAGTTTCATGTCTCAATTTATAGTTAAGTAGTTTAAGTAGTATCTAAGGAACCGAAATAATATAAATCCAGCCTGTTAGAAATTCGTTTTTTTTGTATATCTCAAGAAAAACACAAAGGTTATTTTAAATTTTCTCCATTATTTTTGTCTATCGCCCGATTTCAGAAAAACTGAATGATCTGAAGGTATAAATTGATTTATTTAAAATACTTTAGAGTCTATGCAATTATAATTTTGCATTGCTAAAGTGTTAGAAATTCGTTTTGCTGCAATACGTCGCCCAGAAAGAAACTCTGGAGAGATTTTTCTCACAAATTATTTGTCAGCTCCGCTTTGTCACAAAAACTGAATAGTTTCATGTCTCAATTTATAGTTAAGTAGTTTAAGTAGTATCAAAGGAACCGAAATAACATAAATCCAGCCTGTTAGAAATTCGTTTTTTTTGTATATCTCAAGAAAAACACAAAGGTTATTTTAAATTTTCTCCATTATTTTTGTCTATCGCCCGATTTCAGAAAAACTGAATGGTCTGAAGGTATAAATTGATTTATTTAAAATACTTTAGAGTCTATGCAATCATAATTTTGCATTGCTAAAGTGTTAGAAATTCGTTTTGCTGCAATACGTCGCCCAGAAAGAAACTCTGGAGAGATTTTTCTCACAAATTATTTGTCAGCTCCGCTTTGTCATAAAACCTGAATGGTTTCATGTCTCAATTTATAGTTAAGTAGTTTAAGTAGTATCTAAGGAACCGAAATAACATAAATCCAGCCTGTTAGAAATTCGTTTTTTTTTTATATCTCAAGAAAAACACAAAGGTTATTTTAAATTTTCTCCATTATTTTTGTCTATCGCCCGATTTCAGAAAAACTGAATGGTCTGAAGGTATAAATTGATTTATTTAAAATAATTTAGAGTCTATGCAATCATAATTTTGCATTGCTAAAGTGTTAGAAATTCGTTTTACTGCAATACTTCGCCCAGAAAGAAACTCTGGAGAGATTTTTCTCACAAATTATTTGTCAGCTCCGCTTTGTCACAAAAACTGAATGGTTTCATGTCTCAATTTATAGTTAAGTAGTTTAAGTAGTATCTAAGGAACCGAAATAACATAAATCCAGCCTGTTAGAAATTCGTTTTTTTTGTATATCTCAAGAAAAACACAAAGGTTATTTTAAATTTTCTCCATTATTTTTGTCTATCGCCCGATTTCAGAAAAACTGAATGGTCTGAAGGTATAAATTGATTTATTTAAAATACTTTAGAGTCTATGCAATCATAATTTTGCATTGCTAAAGTGTTAGAAATTCGTTTTGCTGCAATACGTCGCCCAGAAAGAAACTCTGGAGAGATTTTTCTCACAAATTATTTGTCAGCTCCGCTTTGTCACAAAAACTGAATGGTTTCATGTCCCAATTTATAGTTAAGTAGTTTAAGTAGTATCTAAGGAACCGAAATAACATAAATCCAGCCTGTTAGAAATTCGTTTTTTTTGTATATCTCAAGAAAAACACAAAGGTTATTTTAAATTTTCTACATTATTTTTGTCTATCGCCCGATTTCAGAAAAACTGAATGGTCTGAAGGTATAAATTGATTTATTTAAAATACTTTAGAGTCTATGCAATCATAATTTTGCATTGCTAACGTGTTAGAAATTCGTTTTGCTGCAATACGTCGCCCAGAAAGAAACTCTGGAGAGATTTTTCTCACAAATTATTTGTCAGCTCCGCTTTGTCACAAAAACTGAATGGTTTCATGTCTCAATTTATAGTTAAGTAGTTTAAGTAGTATCTAAGGAACCGAAATAACATAAATCCAGCCTGTTAGAAATTCGTTTTTTTTTTGTATATCTCAAGAAAAACACAAAGGTTATTTTAAATTTTCTCCATTATTTTTGTCTATCGCCCGATTTCAGAGAAACTGAATGGTCTGAAGTTATAAATTGATTTATTTAAAATACTTTAGTGTCTATGCAATCAAAATTTTGCATTGCTAAAGTGTTAGAAATTCGTTTTGCTGCAATACGTCGCCCACAAAGAAACTCTGGAGAGATTTTTCTCACAAATTATTTGTCAGCTCCGCTTTGTCACAAAAACTGAATGGTTTCATGTCTCAATTTATAGTTAAGTAGTTTAAGTAGTATCTAAGGAACCGAAATAACATAAATCCAGCCTGTTAGAAATTCGTTATTTTGGTATATCCCAAGAAAAACACAAAGGTTATTTTAAATTTTCTCCATTATTTTTGTCTATCGCCCGATTTCAGAAAAACTGAATGGTCTGAAGGTATAAATTTATTTATTTAAAATACTTTAGAGTCTATGCAATCATAATTTTGCATTGCTAAAGTGTTAGAAATTCGTTTTGCTGCAATACGTCGCCCAGAAAGAAACTCTGGAGAGATTTTTCTCACAAATTATTTGTCAGCTCCGCTTTGTCACAAAAACTGAATGGTTTCATGTCTCAATTTATAGTTAAGTAGTTTAAGTAGTATCTAAGGAACCGAAATAACATAAATCCAGCCTGTTAGAAATTCGTTATTTTGGTATATTCCAAGAAAAACACAAAGGCTATTTTAAATTTTCTCCATTATTTTTGTCTATCGCCCGATTTCAGAAAAACTGAATGGTCTGAAGTTATAAATTGATTTATTTAAAATACTTTAGTGTCTATGCAATCATAATTTTGCATTGCTAAAGTGTTAGAAATTCGTTTTGCTGCAATACGTCGCCCAGAAAGAAACTCTGGAGAGATTTTTCTCACAAATTATTTGTCAGCTCCGCTTTGTCATAAAACCTGAATGGTTTCATGTCTCAATTTATAGTTAAGTAGTTTAAGTAGTATCTAAGGAACCGAAATAACATAAATCCAGCCTGTTAGAAATTCGTTTTTTTTTTATATCTCAAGAAAAACACAAAGGTTATTTTAAATTTTCTCCATTATTTTTGTCTATCGCCCGATTTCAGAAAAACTGAATGGTCTGAAGGTATAAATTGATTTATTTAAAATAATTTAGAGTCTATGCAATCATAATTTTGCATTGCTAAAGTGTTAGAAATTCGTTTTACTGCAATACTTCGCCCAGAAAGAAACTCTGGAGAGATTTTTCTCACAAATTATTTGTCAGCTCCGCTTTGTCACAAAAACTGAATGGTTTCATGTCTCAATTTATAGTTAAGTAGTTTAAGTAGTATCTAAGGAACCGAAATAACATAAATCCAGCCTGTTAGAAATTCGTTTTTTTTGTATATCTCAAGAAAAACACAAAGGTTATTTTAAATTTTCTCCATTATTTTTGTCTATCGCCCGATTTCAGAAAAACTGAATGGTCTGAAGGTATAAATTGATTTATTTAAAATACTTTAGAGTCTATGCAATCATAATTTTGCATTGCTAAAGTGTTAGAAATTCGTTTTGCTGCAATACGTCGCCCAGAAAGAAACTCTGGAGAGATTTTTCTCACAAATTATTTGTCAGCTCCGCTTTGTCACAAAAACTGAATGGTTTCATGTCTCAATTTATAGTTAAGTAGTTTAAGTAGTATCTAAGGAACCGAAATAACATAAATCCAGCCTGTTAGAAATTCGTTTTTTTTGTATATCTCAAGAAAAACACAAAGGTTATTTTAAATTTTCTCCATTATTTTTGTCTATCGCCCGATTTCAGAAAAACTGAATGGTCTGAGGGTATAAATTGATTTATTTAAAATACTTTAAAGTCTATGCAATCATAATTTTGCATTGCTAAAGTGTTAGAAATTCGTTTTGCTGCAATACGTCGCCCAGAAAGAAACTCTGGAGAGATTTTTCTCACAAATTATTTGTCAGCTCCGCTTTGTCACAAAAACTGAATGGTTTCATGTCCCAATTTATAGTTAAGTAGTTTAAGTAGTATCTAAGGAACCGAAATAACATAAATCCAGCCTGTTAGAAATTCGTTTTTTTTGTATATCTCAAGAAAAACACAAAGGTTATTTTAAATTTTCTCCATTATTTTTGTCTATCGCCCGATTTCAGAAAAACTGAATGGTCTGAGGGTATAAATTGATTTATTTAAAATACTTTAGAGTCTATGCAATCATAATTTTGCATTGCTAAAGTGTTAGAAATTCGTTTTGCTGCAATACGTCGCCCAGAAAGAAACTCTGGAGAGATTTTTCTCACAAATTATTTGTCAGCTCCGCTTTGTCACAAAAACTGAATAGTTTCATGTCCCAATTTATAGTTAAGTAGTTTAAGTAGTATCTAAGGAACCGAAATAACATAAATCCAGCCTGTTAGAAATTCGTTTTTTTTGTATATCTCAAGAAAAACACAAAGGTTATTTTAAATTTTCTACATTATTTTTGTCTATCGCCCGATTTCAGAAAAATTGAATGGTCTGAAGGTATAAATTGATTTATTTAAAATACTTTAGAGTCTATGCAATCATAATTTTGCATTGCTAAAGTGTTAGAAATTCGTTTTGCTGCAATACGTCGCCCAGAAAGAAACTCTGGAGAGATTTTTCTCACAAATTATTTGTCAGCTCCGCTTTGTCACAAAAACTGAATAGTTTCATGTCTCAATTTATAGTTAAGTAGTTTAAGTAGTATCTAAGGAACCGAAATAATATAAATCCAGCCTGTTAGAAATTCGTTTTTTTTGTATATCTCAAGAAAAACACAAAGGTTATTTTAAATTTTCTCCATTATTTTTGTCTATCGCCCGATTTCAGAAAAACTGAATGATCTGAAGGTATAAATTGATTTATTTAAAATACTTTAGAGTCTATGCAATTATAATTTTGCATTGCTAAAGTGTTAGAAATTCGTTTTGCTGCAATACGTCGCCCAGAAAGAAACTCTGGAGAGATTTTTCTCACAAATTATTTGTCAGCTCCGCTTTGTCACAAAAACTGAATAGTTTCATGTCTCAATTTATAGTTAAGTAGTTTAAGTAGTATCAAAGGAACCGAAATAACATAAATCCAGCCTGTTAGAAATTCGTTTTTTTTGTATATCTCAAGAAAAACACAAAGGTTATTTTAAATTTTCTCCATTATTTTTGTCTATCGCCCGATTTCAGAAAAACTGAATGGTCTGAAGGTATAAATTGATTTATTTAAAATACTTTAGAGTCTATGCAATCATAATTTTGCATTGCTAAAGTGTTAGAAATTCGTTTTGCTGCAATACGTCGCCCAGAAAGAAACTCTGGAGAGATTTTTCTCACAAATTATTTGTCAGCTCCGCTTTGTCATAAAACCTGAATGGTTTCATGTCTCAATTTATAGTTAAGTAGTTTAAGTAGTATCTAAGGAACCGAAATAACATAAATCCAGCCTGTTAGAAATTCGTTTTTTTTTTATATCTCAAGAAAAACACAAAGGTTATTTTAAATTTTCTCCATTATTTTTGTCTATCGCCCGATTTCAGAAAAACTGAATGGTCTGAAGGTATAAATTGATTTATTTAAAATAATTTAGAGTCTATGCAATCATAATTTTGCATTGCTAAAGTGTTAGAAATTCGTTTTACTGCAATACTTCGCCCAGAAAGAAACTCTGGAGAGATTTTTCTCACAAATTATTTGTCAGCTCCGCTTTGTCACAAAAACTGAATGGTTTCATGTCTCAATTTATAGTTAAGTAGTTTAAGTAGTATCTAAGGAACCGAAATAACATAAATCCAGCCTGTTAGAAATTCGTTTTTTTTGTATATCTCAAGAAAAACACAAAGGTTATTTTAAATTTTCTCCATTATTTTTGTCTATCGCCCGATTTCAGAAAAACTGAATGGTCTGAAGGTATAAATTGATTTATTTAAAATACTTTAGAGTCTATGCAATCATAATTTTGCATTGCTAAAGTGTTAGAAATTCGTTTTGCTGCAATACGTCGCCCAGAAAGAAACTCTGGAGAGATTTTTCTCACAAATTATTTGTCAGCTCCGCTTTGTCACAAAAACTGAATGGTTTCATGTCCCAATTTATAGTTAAGTAGTTTAAGTAGTATCTAAGGAACCGAAATAACATAAATCCAGCCTGTTAGAAATTCGTTTTTTTTGTATATCTCAAGAAAAACACAAAGGTTATTTTAAATTTTCTACATTATTTTTGTCTATCGCCCGATTTCAGAAAAATTGAATGGTCTGAAGGTATAAATTGATTTATTTAAAATACTTTAGAGTCTATGCAATCATAATTTTGCATTGCTAACGTGTTAGAAATTCGTTTTGCTGCAATACGTCGCCCAGAAAGAAACTCTGGAGAGATTTTTCTCACAAATTATTTGTCAGCTCCGCTTTGTCACAAAAACTGAATGGTTTCATGTCTCAATTTATAGTTAAGTAGTTTAAGTAGTATCTAAGGAACCGAAATAACATAAATCCAGCCTGTTAGAAATTCGTTTTTTTTTTGTATATCTCAAGAAAAACACAAAGGTTATTTTAAATTTTCTCCATTATTTTTGTCTATCGCCCGATTTCAGAGAAACTGAATGGTCTGAAGTTATAAATTGATTTATTTAAAATACTTTAGTGTCTATGCAATCAAAATTTTGCATTGCTAAAGTGTTAGAAATTCGTTTTGCTGCAATACGTCGCCCACAAAGAAACTCTGGAGAGATTTTTCTCACAAATTATTTGTCAGCTCCGCTTTGTCACAAAAACTGAATGGTTTCATGTCTCAATTTATAGTTAAGTAGTTTAAGTAGTATCTAAGGAACCGAAATAACATAAATCCAGCCTGTTAGAAATTCGTTATTTTGGTATATCCCAAGAAAAACACAAAGGTTATTTTAAATTTTCTCCATTATTTTTGTCTATCGCCCGATTTCAGAAAAACTGAATGGTCTGAAGGTATAAATTTATTTATTTAAAATACTTTAGAGTCTATGCAATCATAATTTTGCATTGCTAAAGTGTTAGAAATTCGTTTTGCTGCAATACGTCGCCCAGAAAGAAACTCTGGAGAGATTTTTCTCACAAATTATTTGTCAGCTCCGCTTTGTCACAAAAACTGAATGGTTTCATGTCTCAATTTATAGTTAAGTAGTTTAAGTAGTATCTAAGAAACCGAAATAACATAAATCCAGCCTGTTAGAAATTCGTTATTTTGGTATATTCCAAGAAAAACACAAAGGCTATTTTAAATTTTCTCCATTATTTTTGTCTATCGCCCGATTTCAGAAAAACTGAATGGTCTGAAGTTATAAATTGATTTATTTAAAATACTTTAGTGTCTATGCAATCATAATTTTGCATTGCTAAAGTGTTAGAAATTCGTTTTGCTGCAATACGTCGCCCAGAAAGAAACTCTGGAGAGATTTTTCTCACAAATTATTTGTCAGCTCCGCTTTGTCATAAAACCTGAATGGTTTCATGTCTCAATTTATAGTTAAGTAGTTTAAGTAGTATCTAAGGAACCGAAATAACATAAATCCAGCCTGTTAGAAATTCGTTTTTTTTTTATATCTCAAGAAAAACACAAAGGTTATTTTAAATTTTCTCCATTATTTTTGTCTATCGCCCGATTTCAGAAAAACTGAATGGTCTGAAGGTATAAATTGATTTATTTAAAATAATTTAGAGTCTATGCAATCATAATTTTGCATTGCTAAAGTGTTAGAAATTCGTTTTACTGCAATACTTCGCCCAGAAAGAAACTCTGGAGAGATTTTTCTCACAAATTATTTGTCAGCTCCGCTTTGTCACAAAAACTGAATGGTTTCATGTCTCAATTTATAGTTAAGTAGTTTAAGTAGTATCTAAGGAACCGAAATAACATAAATCCAGCCTGTTAGAAATTCGTTTTTTTTGTATATCTCAAGAAAAACACAAAGGTTATTTTAAATTTTCTCCATTATTTTTGTCTATCGCCCGATTTCAGAAAAACTGAATGGTCTGAAGGTATAAATTGATTTATTTAAAATACTTTAGAGTCTATGCAATCATAATTTTGCATTGCTAAAGTGTTAGAAATTCGTTTTGCTGCAATACGTCGCCCAGAAAGAAACTCTGGAGAGATTTTTCTCACAAATTATTTGTCAGCTCCGCTTTGTCACAAAAACTGAATGGTTTCATGTCTCAATTTATAGTTAAGTAGTTTAAGTAGTATCTAAGGAACCGAAATAACATAAATCCAGCCTGTTAGAAATTCGTTTTTTTTGTATATCTCAAGAAAAACACAAAGGTTATTTTAAATTTTCTCCATTATTTTTGTCTATCGCCCGATTTCAGAAAAACTGAATGGTCTGAGGGTATAAATTGATTTATTTAAAATACTTTAAAGTCTATGCAATCATAATTTTGCATTGCTAAAGTGTTAGAAATTCGTTTTGCTGCAATACGTCGCCCAGAAAGAAACTCTGGAGAGATTTTTCTCACAAATTATTTGTCAGCTCCGCTTTGTCACAAAAACTGAATGGTTTCATGTCCCAATTTATAGTTAAGTAGTTTAAGTAGTATCTAAGGAACCGAAATAACATAAATCCAGCCTGTTAGAAATTCGTTTTTTTTGTATATCTCAAGAAAAACACAAAGGTTATTTTAAATTTTCTACATTATTTTTGTCTATCGCCCGATTTCAGAAAAATTGAATGGTCTGAAGGTATAAATTGATTTATTTAAAATACTTTAGAGTCTATGCAATCATAATTTTGCATTGCTAACGTGTTAGAAATTCGTTTTGCTGCAATACGTCGCCCAGAAAGAAACTCTGGAGAGATTTTTCTCACAAATTATTTGTCAGCTCCGCTTTGTCACAAAAACTGAATGGTTTCATGTCTCAATTTATAGTTAAGTAGTTTAAGTAGTATCTAAGGAACCGAAATAACATAAATCCAGCCTGTTAGAAATTCGTTTTTTTTTTGTATATCTCAAGAAAAACACAAAGGTTATTTTAAATTTTCTCCATTATTTTTGTCTATCGCCCGATTTCAGAGAAACTGAATGGTCTGAAGTTATAAATTGATTTATTTAAAATACTTTAGTGTCTATGCAATCAAAATTTTGCATTGCTAAAGTGTTAGAAATTCGTTTTGCTGCAATACGTCGCCCACAAAGAAACTCTGGAGAGATTTTTCTCACAAATTATTTGTCAGCTCCGCTTTGTCACAAAAACTGAATGGTTTCATGTCTCAATTTATAGTTAAGTAGTTTAAGTAGTATCTAAGGAACCGAAATAACATAAATCCAGCCTGTTAGAAATTCGTTATTTTGGTATATCCCAAGAAAAACACAAAGGTTATTTTAAATTTTCTCCATTATTTTTGTCTATCGCCCGATTTCAGAAAAACTGAATGGTCTGAAGGTATAAATTTATTTATTTAAAATACTTTAGAGTCTATGCAATCATAATTTTGCATTGCTAAAGTGTTAGAAATTCGTTTTGCTGCAATACGTCGCCCAGAAAGAAACTCTGGAGAGATTTTTCTCACAAATTATTTGTCAGCTCCGCTTTGTCACAAAAACTGAATGGTTTCATGTCTCAATTTATAGTTAAGTAGTTTAAGTAGTATCTAAGGAACCGAAATAACATAAATCCAGCCTGTTAGAAATTCGTTTTTTTTTATATCTCAAGAAAAACACAAAGGTTATTTTAAATTTTCTCCATTATTTTTGTCTATCGCACGATTTCAGAGAAACTGAATGGTCTGAAGGTATAAATTGATTTATTTAAAATACTTTAGTGTCTATGCAATCATAATTTTGCATTGCTAAAGTGTTAGAAATTCGTTTTGCTGCAATACGTCGCCCACAAAGAAACTCTGGAGAGATTTTTCTCACAAATTATTTGTCAGCTCCGCTTTGTCACAAAAACTGAATGGTTTCATGTCTCAATTTATAGTTAAGTAGTTTAAGTAGTATCTAAGGAACCGAAATAACATAAATCCAGCCTGTTAGAAATTCGTTATTTTGGTATATTCCAAGAAAAACACAAAGGCTATTTTAAATTTTCTCCATTATTTTTGTCTATCGCCCGATTTCAGAAAAACTGAATGGTCTGAAGGTATAAATTGATTTATTTAAAATACTTTAGAGTCTATGCAATCATAATTTTGCATTGCTAAAGTGTTAGAAATTCGTTTTGCTGCAATACGACGCCCAGAAAGAAACTCTGGAGAGATTTTTCTCACAAATTATTTGTCAGCTCCGCTTTATCACAAAAACTGAAGGGTTTGATGCTTCTATTTATACCTTAACAGTTTCCTTAGTATCTAAGGAACCGTAATAACTAAGATCCAGCCTTCTAAAAATTCTAATTTTTTTAGTATCCCAATAAGAAACATAAACGCGTACTGAAAATTTTGCGAATATTTTTTATTTCTTCACGTTTTCACTGCTATGCCACGGTATTGAGCCATAATTAAGATATGTTTTAACATCTTTTATTGTCACAATTACTTACGGTCAGAATGTTCCCCAAAATAGCTTAGTTGTGAGGAGCTTATCTCAGAATATTTTTTGATGGGACAGTATTTCTTAATTCTAAATATAACATTTGGTCTTCGGTCTTGACCGTTTAATACCATTATAAATTTATTATTGCCATAGGCATTTTATCGTACCTACTGGCTTATGAAAGCCTTTTTTAAAAACGACCATTTTATTTGGTCGTGTAATAGTGTCAGCTATGTTTGTCAGCTAAGTTTGTCAGCTAACTTCACACCGGTCTCGACAGCTGATTTGTTGATCTTGAAATCGTACGCGGCGAGCACGCATGGTGATTAAGCCCATGCTGTCTCTCTCCTCCTCTCTGAGAGAAGCCCTAAGCCCTGTGGGACGTAGGTATAGGCCGCTTATCTAAATTTCAGGTACTTACTGGTGGGGCCTAAAAATGGGTTCTGTGCTTTGTTAATTTCATCGTATACATGCTGTGTATTCTTATTAATGCATTTCATGCGACTGCTCTTCTCTGCAACTAATTTCACCGGAGAAATAGAAAACGGCGTCCCATATGGGCCCTTAATCTGCCAATCTCCCGCATGTGCGACTTGTAATTTCAAGCCATGTGTGTAGCGAATCAAAACATTTATCCCCACAAATAGCGAAGCACTCCACGATCACTATTATATAGACCCTATTATCAAGGCACTTGGGGTTACACCGAGTGCACAGATACGTGTGCCTCGAACAAATGACAGAGTGAACGTGTATAATTAATACCCTAATCTGTGACGCTGTATACAGTTCAATTAATCTGTGAATTAAGGCTAGATTATGGACTGTATCTAAACAAGCTATGTATCTATACCCCCTACCAGATAGGATCACCCCAGGTGGAAACAAACCCTTGTTTGATTGCGACAATAGATAATAATCAGGAAAAACAATGACTTTGCAGTGATTAAATTTTTTGGCTTTCAAATTATGTCGCAAACTCCTCTCGAAATGCGCGGATTTTTGTGCAAGTTAATATTGTTTGCAATGGACACGTAAGAGGATTTTATTTATTTAATTTGATAAACTAAAGTCCGTACCACGCCAGCGAGACCCGAATTACCTACGTCCATGCGATTTGTTCAAGTTATTTGTCGCTAATTATACCCAGTTAAAACATTGTGAGGACACCTGAGTGTCTGAGCTATTCATATACCCTTGCCCCTGGAATCGCCAATCCGCGGTGGTCACGCGTGATGATTAAGCCCACACTCTCTCCCTGAGAGAAGGCCTGTGCCCTACAGTGAGACGTATACAGGCTGCTTATGTTATACCCAGTTAAAGTAATAGTTTGTTTACTTCATATCCTAAGTGTAGCAGACACAGAGTATACATTGTTGATCCAATTCCAATAGGGAAATAGTATCGCTTTTGAAAGCCTAGCAAATCGCGTAGTTTGAATACCGAAATCAAAATAACCGTTTGCACGTTGCTAATTTTCGATGAGTCCAACGTCGATATTCGAAATTTATTTGCCAACAAACTGGGCAAATATTCTAACAAAGACGAGAGTATCCCGTTTTCCATAAATCTTTCCTCCGCACACCGATATTGCAATTTCCTTTTATTATAGAAATGCGTGCAGACGCGGGCTATAGCAGTCTCTACTAGACGCGATATCTCGTGCAGTGACGTAATTCCTTTTTGCCCGCAGTTTATTGGTACCACATAGCATTACAAAAGCATCTTAAGGCATGGTTCACGTTTGCTTTTCGTGCTTTTTATCAGCAGTCTGTCGTAGCGTACTAAATTAAAACGCGCTTAAATAAGTCATACTCCTCTCTTTAGCTGGACAAAAACGGGAGGCGTTTCGTCGACGCTTACAATCTTGTGTCTCTTGGAAGCTTAAGAAACTTTATCATTGCCGTCTCGCCTCATCATCATCATCAGGCCACTGATACCCAATGCTGGGTATACATACATAAGCCTTTTCCCCCATATGGTATCTCACGGTCCCTAGCTATCCGCATCCATGGACCTTCCGCCGACTCAGCGATATCGTTAGACCATCGAAGGTTCGTCCGTTCGGGGTCTGCCCACTGACCATCTGGGTATCGGCAGAATACCAGTGCTCGAGTTATCTTTTTAAACTCTCAGCACATGCTGAGTCGAAACCCATTTTCTTGCCTTTCATATCAATAGTTACTTACCGTTACGCATAAAATGTCGAGCTATGTTTGTATCGTTGTTCATTATGCTTCTGTTTTTGTCTATCTATGTTTACTGTATGCTGTTATTTTGTGAATTAATATGTTTGATATTTTGTATACGTGTGTGTGTGTGTCCTATGAAAGTAAATCATTTATCTACGTATCATACTAGGGCCTTGATTCTGTTAGTGCATTACAGTACAATGACAGATACACGGTCGGGTCACGTGACGTATTTTTTTTATATCATTGACAGCTAGATTATTTGATACGTGTGTGCATCATCAGCCATTTGACGTCCACTGCAGGACATAGGCCTCCCTCATGGTTTTCACAACCATGAGGGGTTTTGCCATAATCGCCACGCTTGACAGGCGGGTTGGCGATCGCAGTATGCTGTTGGAATCTCAGGAAGACGCTGCTGCCCGTCTCCTGGTAATTGATTTCCTTAGTTAGGAAATGGAGTGACGCTATTCTTAATCCGGCGCCACACGGAATTACACTTATCGCGTGTGTGCGCGTAGACTTAAATCAGCAATGAAATGAAATCGCCACGTTCAAGCATTAACATAATCTAGGTCCTGTTCTTATGGACCTCGTCCACCTGCCGTCTTCCCCCTCGTCAGGTGTGCTGCCAATATCCACGATATTAATATCGACACTTCTTCGCCAATATCATCAAACTTTGTCTCGCTTAGAAGACAAAAGACGAATCACTCAGGTTTCGTCACGATGTTTTCCTTCACGGTTAACGAGTGGTATTGCTACTACACCTTCACAAATGTACATAACTTAGGAAACAAAGTCATAGGTACATGCCCGCACTGGAGATAGAACCTGGGTCTCTCGCTTCCAAGTCCAATGTTCTACACACTAGGCTACCACCTCTCAAATGTATGAAATTAGAAAACAAAGTCACGGGGCACCGGTATCGAACTCCGGACCTCTCGAGTGTGACGTCAGCTTTATATCACAGTTCCATGTGTATTTTAATTTATTGAATAAAGCACCTTTACATAAAGAACAATGCCACGATAATACGATATCCATTCGGAAGACATACAATAGACAAGTAAGTGAAACTCAATCTAATATTACAGCCATCGGGAACCGCAAAAAGAAGTTGTAAAAATGCAGAGATACTTTCTCGTTGGTGTATTGTCGGGAAAAATCTTCATGTTACAAGCCACGAGGCAAATTCAACTCTATCACCTACGGTATAAGATTTCATTAGCTTCAACG
The DNA here is from genome assembly GCA_947308005.1 of Yponomeuta malinellus. Classification (NCBI taxonomy): domain Eukaryota; kingdom Metazoa; phylum Arthropoda; class Insecta; order Lepidoptera; family Yponomeutidae; genus Yponomeuta; species Yponomeuta malinellus. The sequence continues at coordinate 7,840,234 of OX371019.1, forward strand.
TGGAGAGAAAATATTACCGTCTAGGTTTACTGTAATTATTTAGTTTCGGAGAATCTGAAATATTAAGTTAAATGGAATAAAATTTAAAATGTTTAAATTTTAAATAACTTCTGGTCCCAAACTAGGATACCCTGTGATATAGTAACCAGGCAATGACATCACAAACATGGATATATACCTAGACTGAGGCTATTTGTACGAATCTATTACGGTGGCCTCCAGTGGGAATCGAACCCACGACCTCTGGTGTAGTAGTCAAGAGTGTTAACCGCTACACCAACGAGGCAGTTTTATTATTGCTTTAAAATAAAATATTGTAAAAGAGGGTTATTCACTAACTCGACACAGGAGACTGGACACACGTGTGTCCAATATCATAGTGCAATAATAGTGTGATTAGGGAACGTTGTGTACCGAAAGAGGTTGTAGTGACTAGAATTGAGAAAGGTATATAGCGTTGGTTTGGACATAACAATATGATAGAACGAAGATAGAAAGATTGATGAAAAAATGCATCGAGCTACTGTGGGTGTTAGGGCCGGTAAGGGACGTCCCAGGCGGACATATTTCAACCAAATCTAGATGATTGATACAATCTAATCTCATCATCATCATTTGATTTTACATTGTTTTACATTGTTTTACATCTGGACCCTCACATCTTCTAAACTGCAATAGCTGGATGCATGAAATTAAGAGTAATCTTTCGATTTGGTAACCTTATCATCATCATCATCATCATCAGCCCCTTGACGTTAACTGCAGGACACAGGCCTCCCTCATGGTTTTCATAATCGCCACACTTGGCAGGCGAGTTGGCGATCGCAGTTTGGGGTTGGAATCTCAGGAAGACGCTGCTGCCCGTCTCCTGGTAATGTATTTCCTTCTACGAAATCCACGTAAGGAAATGGAGTGACGCTATTCTTAATCCGGCGCCACACTTAGCATGCACGGAGCACGGAGCTTGGACCTTAACCTCTTCGCAATTTTTTTTTCATGTGACATAACTGACTTCAAAGGTAGAGGGGGGTCGAAAAGTGTTCGAATCGCTTCGTGTACATGTAGGCCGAGAACTTGGCCTGGCGCACTCTGAAACTATTTATCCAATTTCAAAAATTATTTCACCAGTATTTAGGCGAAGGATGGACAAGGGTTATAATATTAATGGTTTGTCTTTTTTTAAGTGCAGTAAAAGTATCAATAAATAAATAAATAATAAGAGCGAAACCTGTGCGGACTCGTCCGACAAAAGTTCGGCTAAGTGATTCCAGAATGAAGTTAATAATGGGCTATTCAGTAATCCGATTATCACGCGAACGAAGTTGCGGGACTGCTAGTCTTTCATGTAATAAATTGCTATACTTTACTCTTTTCATCACGCTGAGGATGTGGTTTTAACCTGTTTTTTTTCAGAGTACTTTTCCATTTTCGCCGTTTCAGAGTTTAAATTAGTTCCAGCGGAATGTTGACGTTGCCAAATGTTTTATTCACATTTTAGTGGCTTTCACTTAAAAGTGAAATTGTACGCGGTTTTTAATGTTTCCTCTCTTTGTTTTCAGGTACTTTTGCGGTTCAGAGCGGCCCTAATTAACACTGTCAACTACGAAAAGATAAGTGCTTAAGGGTCGGTTTCTGTATTGAGTATTTCTGCTGAGAAATTCGAAGAGACAGCACTACAGTGTCTACAGTCAAATATTTAGGTACTTACCGAAATTCTCATTTTAGAAATTTGATTTTAAATCTTCTTGTTAACACAAGAGGGTGGAGCGGTTGTCGTTATCATGTTTCCTGGACCTAAAGTCTAATACACACATAGTTTTTCAATAGAATTATGTAAGCATGACATTAGTTGCCTCTATTTGGTCGTCTAACTAAGCAATAGCAGTGCAATGTCAGTCCCATGGCATAACCCGCGCAAATTAAATAGGCATGTCCTGCGAAAAAGATCGATTCGCTCGCGGCGTCGAGTTAAGTTGCACGGATTATACCATTGAAATGCCAATGGTCACTAGACTACCAATAGTGTCAATGAAACAACCATTACCTACTAATGTCGACTCTATTGAACAACTATGCATTTTACAGACTCGCCCCAGGTTGTTAGTTCAAGAATAATAATAACTTCCACGCAACACAATCACTTGACCTGGTCCGAAACTAGGATACCCTGTGTTATTGGTAAACAGGCAATGATATCACAAACATGGAAATAGAATAATTAATTCTTATTAATAATACAATAACGATGTGGCGGACTCCACGGACTTAATTTCTTATTCATTTTGTCTGTTGTGTATTAAGTTTTCTTTCTGTTGTTGTGTCTGTGATGTATCTTGTTGGTATAATAAATGTCTTTCTTCTTTTTCTTCTTCTTCTAATGACCGGTTTTTATTTAAACATGGCGCTATCACTTTGCGATAGATGAAACTACGCCTTACAGTGAAGCAATTCTGAGATTTTCCGTCTGTTGAACTTTTGTGCCTAAATAAATAATGAAAATCTAATTTAAAGGACTTATCGTAAGTACTATCGTTAAGGCTTTGCTTTTGCTTCAAAGCATGAGCACTTATAGTTTGAACAAAGTAATTGCTACTATTGCTTACCAAATGCGCGAATGAACGTGCACCTTTCATTATTAATTATACAAAACCTAAGATCCCAATTACGTAAATTATGACTAAAAACTAAGAAGGGTGGTTACCGCGATCTCACCGAAATTACCTCGTAAATCAAAATTCCGACTAAAACTGGCTAGGGTAACCATACAACCATCAAAATACTTCGATGTTATTAAAAACATCGCCAGATTCGAAAGAATTATTGTGTCTTCGCTTACTTTGTTACGCTAAAGTGCTACACAAATCTTAATCCAGACCAAAAAGCGATGTTAAGGCAACCATATATTCGCTAAAATAGAAATTCATTGTATTAGGGGTCTTAGGGAATGAAACAGGTCAGTCTATGAAATATTTATTTGGATTTATTTAAGTAAATACGTAACACGTATACGTAACTTACGGCGTGAATTAATAAGCATTCGTGCAAATTTTTTATTAAGTCATAATTTAATAATTTGTGCCACAATAAATACACTCAATATTACTAAATAAATACACAAAACAAAAAAGCAAAATACAAAATAAAGTGTACAAGACCCGAACTTACTATCTTAGTTATTTCTTGTATAGTGAATACTCGTTTTTTTTTAATTCGCCATTATGCATTTCCCGGAACAAGTATTTGAAGATGACACTTTTTAGCTGAAACTCACTTGCAAGCACTCATCTGCAACCTCGTGAGGGTGATTTTTATGAAAGAAATCATTGACTCATTCATGCACGCTTATGTTTTGTATAAATATTTCTTTTTTGTGCGCAATAAAGTATAGTAATATATAATATTGCTAATTGTAACCGCGAGTGATTTTGCATTTTAAACTATCTCGTTAGTGCGCATGCGTACGGGTGTGGTAAATCTCGGGCAGACAAATAAATCAGTAACAATTTTCGGAGATGGCAACACTGATTGGAGCACTGGTTAACAAAGTTTGGTGCCACTATGGTGGAATGAAACGGCGAGTTCTCTTTTTAAAGTGACGCGCGATGTTGTTTCGATAAGAAATCTGGCATATATGTCGGACACTTAGGTACTAATGACGGTTGCAATGTTTTTTTTTTTATTTCTTTTTTTATAAAAATTAATGTCTATTTTGTCCCAAATGGGACGTTTTGAGAACTCTCGGCAATATATAATTTTCTAAGTTTTTCCGGTGAGCCGACGACTGGCGAAGGACCGGATGGGTAGGTGTGAAAGAGAAGAGGCGTATGCCTAACTGGCTATGGCTAATGCCTATGGCTCTGCTTATGGGTTGATTATAGAGATAGATAAGTTTTTTTTCATTCGCACCTGGCAGATAAATAAAAAGAGGCTTAAGGGGGTGGATTCACAGTTGTTCCATATTTTGGTTGTTTAGTTCAGACTAATAGTGACTTGGCTAATAATGATGATTCATATTTACGTATGAAGAAGGTAGTCCTTGGTAAAATTACACGTAGTATACATTGTCTTTTTTTACATGTTAAAAAACTTATTTTTTTTACATTAACACTTCATTATGTTGCTTCGCTTGTATTTAACTTGTATATCAATTTTGGTTACAAATCTAGGGATTAAGTTTTTAACCTAAATCTAACTGTAGTACTGTTTTATTATATTGTATTGATGGCTTTCATTTGATTTTCATTTACTAATAGAACATTATTTCGCAGTCCCGTGCCATCTGTATTTTTTTTATTTACGCAGGACGTTAAACCTGGTCTTCCACGACCGTAGGTGGCCGTATGCGTCGACTGTGTAGTATGTCCGCAATTTACTGCGTGCGGCGGAAAATTGAATTTTCATCGTTATTTAGAATTTCCTCTTGAATATCGTCAACGGATTATAGCGCTGACCGGAGTTTGCGAACAGGGGCCTGGTATAGATACCTAATAATATGTAGATAGACAAATAAAGTTTAGTCGAGATTTTAGTAATTTTAGTCCCAATAATAAGTTTATGATGCCCCAATTACTAGTTTATTAGACACATTGACGCTAAGTGAATTAAAATAAGTTCCTTATTATTCAAAAGATCTAAAGACAATAGAAGAGTCTCAAATCGGGTTTCAGAAAAGTTCTTAGTTCAAACTTTGTGGATTATCCGAAGATGTGGAAGATAATGAAAATTACCTTGGCAAATTTCGAAAAAGGAGGTTTGGGTTGTGGAGGAAAATGTGAAGAAAAATATCGTAAGAATACCTGAGGGTCTCAGGTACCTCAGAGCAATAGTCGATTAAACAAAGAGCCAAGTCATGACATTTGCTGTGAAAGGACTGGTGTGAAAAAGACCTGTACTCCACAATAATACGACTTAACTGAAGAGTGGCCAGTAATACACGACTTTTTATTGTTAACTGTATCTTGGATTACCTACCTGTTTGTGTTTATTCAGTGACTAAATTAATCATATTTATTTGCTCAAATCAAAATGATTGATACTTTTACTAACTTCTTAATTTCCAGGGACCGTTCCTACTTAGGAAACCTTACAATTTTCCGTCAGGCTGGTAGGTATGGGTTTTATGCTTACAGAGGTGTTGATTAAGAATCAATAATAATTATCATTTTAATGATTTCAATTATTTTTAACAATCCTGCGCGTATGCAGCAATCATAAACGAGGGTGGCGGAACGATTCCACTTTATAATTAAGGAAATTTCGAAAACCGTCATTAATACAGGAGTTTGAACCCTCTGGTTAGGGTGCATTCACAATGAATGTAATGTTTTGGTAAAGAATTAATCTGTTTTCCATAAACAAAACATTTTTGTTAAAACTGAATAAAAATAGTGCTTGAAGACGAATTGTTTTTTTATAATATTTCATGAGAATTATATATATTTTTCTGGATCTTATCATGTTGATCTATATTAAATATAGATTAATATAATATAATTGTTTACAATCCTGCGACTCAATTTGTATAATGTATGCGATAAAAGTTGTATGTGCATGAATTCAGGATATATTTTATCGGTTTGCAAAGTTACACAACATAAATCTAATTATCCCTTTGCTAACAAAACATTAATAGGTAGATGAAGGACCTACATGGTGAACAATAATAATTATGACTGAGGACAAATTGACAGGCGATAACATTGAACGATACGACAATTTGATAACAGATAAAACTGACCAAATTGAATGTCAATGACCATCTGTCAATGTAACTTATCTGAATATTTTACTCGATAGTCTCCTTTTGAGGGTTACCCGATACAAACACTTCAGTTTTATTGATCATTTTACAACAAAATAAGACAGACGAAAATAAGATGAGTATTTTTGTGTACGGACTCTAGAAAAATAGATTTTAATATTTATTTTATTTATTTGAGCTAAACATTTTTCATGGTGGTGGCAAATAACTGGTCTAAAAGAGGGACTTTTAGATGGAGGCTACATAAAAGAAACAAAAACATTTTTCACAGTTAAATCTGTGCATATAAAAGTTTTCAAACAGACCAATTATTATTACTTTTCCATTGTGTGATATGATAACACAATGCTTATCAGTCACCCAAGTGAATGGAAAAAACGTAACAACAACCCCAAAAATGCTCACTACGCACACACCCTTACCAGCTTCGATCTGATACCAGGCGAGCGAGGGGAGGGGGGCTCGAGGTGTGTAATACCCCGCGGAAGGGGGTTCATTAATCAAAGGCGTGACAGGCCGCGCGCCGCACACATGTTCACTTTGGTCCTAGGGTGCCACCACACAGAGCTGGTTTGGCCACCAAAATCTTAATTTATCATAATAAGCCTGAGAGGACGGCTCGCTCTGCTAGAATTTTTTTCTTGCAGATTTTTTTTCTTTTTTTTTTCATGTTGCGATATCCTTGCCTGGTTACCATAGCACAGGGTATCCTAGTTTGGGCCCAGGACAAGTGATTGTGTTGTATGTAAGCTATAGTTATAATTATTATTATAATAATTATTAGTTACTATAATTGTTGCTGTAAATGTTGATAAAGCTCTTTATATATGTGTGAAGCACTTTTCCTCAGTGTGCACAAGCCGTTTTTCTTCCAAATGTTTGGTCACCCGACTTCGATTGTACGCATGGAAGTGATACGACACTGTGATGTATGTTTCTAATTTTTTGTGTAGTTAATTAGCTTTTTTATTCGAATTAGTAAAAAATGAAGAGCTTTCTTTTGACGTATCCAATTGATGGATATTTCTGATACATGAAATGAAATCGTTGTTCTTCGATACAGCCCGGATAGTCCGACGTTTTCTCTCATTGTCGCCCTGACCTCCGGCCGCTTGGACTCCCTCAGCCGGAGGGCGTCCGTCTGGCCACTTTGGTCAGATGAAAATTATCTTTTTTACCCCATAATAATAATAATAACTTCCACACAAATACAATCACTTGGCCTGGTCCCAAACTAGGATAACCTGTGCTATGGAAAGCAGGCAAGGACGTCACAAACATGAAAATACACCCAGACTGAGGCCATTAATACAAATATACGGCGGCCCCCAGTGGGAATCGAACCCACGACCTCTGTTTTGGTAGCTTAGCGCATTAACGGCTAGACTAACGAGGCAGTCTTATTATTGTGTAACAAAAAAAATATAGAACACTTACACGCGTGGTAATTAAGCCCATTCTCTCTCTGAGAGAAGGCATGTGCCCCGCAGGGACGTACTCGTGTATAGGCACATAGTTCAAGTGGGGGCCTTATTGCTAATAGTAAATTCTTTCAGTCAACCTTACGATGGAATGTTGCTGAAGGAAATTAGACGTAACGTTACATGAACACACCGATTCATTAAAAAACCGGTGCGAGTCGGACTCGCGCACGAAGGGTTCCGTACTGAAGTACCGTACCGTACTGAATCTATGCAACATTTCAATCTTTCAAGCGTCTACCTGTTGTCGTTATTGATATAGAGCAAAAAAGCGGCGAAAAAATCACTTTTATTGTATGGGAGCCCCCCTTAAATATTTATTTTATTGTGCTTTTAGTATTTATTGTTATAGCGGCAGCAGAAATACATCATCTGTGAAAACTGTCTAACTATCACGATTCATGAGATACAGCCTCGTGACAGACGGACGGACGGACGGACGGAGAGCGGAGTCTTAGTAATAGGGTCCATTACCCTTTGGCTACGGAACCCTAAAAATTCTATTGTGTAGTCTCATACGTGAAGTGAATAGTAGTTACGATAGTATTTTTTTCTTAGAGGTGGCCGAGAAAATAAACTCAAAAGTGGACAAAATTGTTTAAATATGACCAAATTGTTAATTTTCTCGGACTTATTTATTCTGTTCTTTGTTTTTTCATTTGAATTCTGATGACTATAAAGGCAGGTATCACTAGAGCGGGTAATCTTGTTTGTTGACACGGCTCAGCAATCACAGCGAGGCTTAAATTTAATCGAATTATTTCGTACGCTCAGCCACAGATTTTCATCATTATCTGGCTAACCGTGCCAGAGGTCGCGGGTTCAAGTCCCGGTATGGGTAGAATTTTTAGCCTCTAAATAGGTTTTTAAAATTGTTACTCAGCACGGGTTAGTGCAACAAAAAATTATATAATTGTTAAGTAAGTTAAAGTTTAATTTAAACCTAGGTCTAACGTAGGGTACCAACAAGCACGCCAACTTCAGCACGAAATCCAGACAACACACACACACGCACGCACGCACGCGCGCAGGAACGCACGCACGCATGCACACACACGCGCACGCACACATAGTTTCTTCAGAGCATATTGAGATATCTGTGATAGTTTCTAAAACTAAATATCACAGAAATAATAATATGTATATAGTTGTAGAAGAGCAGGATCTCCTGGCACAGGTGTTATCATATACTTAAAAGGAGGTCTAAACCTTGTAAAATATGTACTAAAATTTTGTTTTAGAAATAAAATTATCTTTTTCATTTTAAAGTACCTAGTTAACTCGCTGACAAACCATAATAAAATCGAATTCATCAGCCTTTTATATTTCTCCCCCTGCTGGGAAGGCCCGCCTTTTCTTTCTGTCCTCAGCCATCATCACTCAGTCTCTGCCAACGATCTGCCTCAGATCGTCAACCCAGCGAGCTAGTGGACTTTCGACTTAAGCTCATACGCATTTGCCAGGTCGTAGTCTCCACTGCAGTATCTTTTTACCCTAATGGTTATCATTACTTCAGCAGATGTGACCAGCCCATTGCCATTTCAACTTGCGAATCTTATAGACTATGTCAATCGCCTTAGTTCTCGAGAATTGTCTCATTTTTTATGCATTCCAACAAGGATACTGGGAGCATAGCCTGTTCTATAGCACGCTCAGCGACTTTGAATCGTTAGACTATAGTTCTTTCAAAATTATAATGTGAACTCTTACACTGGCTTCGCCAACGCTATCTGACAGCACTACCTATGTGTTTATCAACGGTAAGCTCAATCCAGTGAATAAGTCCAAAAACACCTTGCACAACGACATCTGCAGAGCTATCTACAGACAAATTGTATGACTGACGTCCCTGCCCATCAGCTATTCATTTGATTATCAGGAATGAGGAGATCCGCAGAAGAACCCGAGTTACTGATATAGTTCTCACCTGGCGACCGCGGACCGGACGGCCCCCCCTACCAGATGGTCTGATGACCTGGTTACGGTGGCGGGGAGTCGCTGGATGCGGGTGACACAACACCGGGAAGCTTGGAAAACCACGAGGGAGGCCCATGTCCTGCAGTGGGCGTCAAACGGCTTATGATGATGATGATCCCTGGATATATTATATTAATTATCCAGTTACTTTCTTGCCCAGAGACTTGGGGCAAGTCGCCGTTAATTTTTGAAAAACTAAAATCTTTTACCCATCCAGTGGAACGAAATGTGTATTTAGGCGTCTGACTGTACTTCTACAGAACTAATTTGATCGGGATCCGTCTGTTTATTTAGGTGTGTCTACTTAGAGTGACCTTTCGACAGGTCGGGGCAGTCTCAGCCGCAAATGGTTAATCAATATTTTGATAGTGCTTAGACTGATTGCTGAAGCAGTTCTATAGATGGTTAACTTCAAAAAAAGAACTGAACATAAACTCACGCCTGTATCCCGGAGGGGTAGGCAGAGACCAAGACAAGCCTCTCTCGTTTCATCAACATTCATTAGTCGCCGCATGCATGCACGCCGGTTTCGGATACTTTTTGTCTTGCCCTTCACTAATACACCCCCGGTTCGGTCGATAAATGTCCGCCTGGGACATCCCTTACCGGCCCTTCTAAAAATGCGCACTTCCTAAAACACCTCACTCATAGTTGGTGTTTAGCTTAACTACAATATTGTAATTTAACGCTTGCGTAACAATCAAGTTCAAACGTTAATAAGTTGTTGATGACAGCAGCGAAAGGCCCAACAACCCACGGATTTTCATTTTAATTGTCATTCATAGTGTCACGATGGACTGAAGAATGTTTATTCAAAACGGAACTTATCAAAGTCCCCTGTCGCGTTGGAAAAAGGCAATTTTAATAAAACGTTAAACAAAGCGTTGAATTAATCATTCGTCTACAGACGAAGGACTATAAATTTCGCGCCTTTCATAACGAAGTGAAAGACTCCTTATTTACCACTCAGTTGACACTGAGAGATGGCGACAGAGGTTTAGTTCCATCATCGCATCTCTGTTTTGTTCCAGCTAAAAGTCTAAAGACTCGACACTAAAAAGTTAGAAACAATTTAAAAGAATACCTTTAAATTAGAAGTAGGTATACATGTAGGTATTGTATAAGTATAATATTTTGTAGTTGGTGCCCAATTTCGCGAGGACATATATTATTAAATTAAATCTTACCTTTTAGTGCTGTAGCGTTTTGAAGTCCGTTTTTATTTTTTAATTAAGATATTTTTAGTTCCACCTAAAGGTATATCCATGTTAAACTTCGGTAACACACAGCGACTAATCGCTGCCTACACGCCGCGAGTATTCGCTATGTGTGACAGGCTATTCGCTGCGCATAGATTCACTCGCAGCGAGCTGAAGCCGCCGAGACTAGAATTGAACATGTTCAGTTTTACTGCACTGACTGTCGATATTTTCGTGTAGAACTCGCTGTGTGTGACAGGCAGGCAGCGTATTGTCGCTGCGACTATTTTTTCGCGGCGAGTGCACTCGCAGCGATTAGTCGCTGTGTGTGACCGAAGCCCTACAAAATACAAAAATATTTATTCGGTCCAGTAATGTTACAGCATGTGGCGCAGAAACTCACCAAGTAAGTATTAAACCTGTGTCTGGTTGGTCCTGCTCTTTTATCAGGTCTTACAACACAATACCAGTTAAAAATTGAAAACAAAACCTCTAGGGCACTAAATAATAAAATTAAATTGATGATTTTAATTTCTATCCGTGTGGTGCTGGATTACGAATAGCGTCACTCCATTTCCTTCCGTAGATGTCGTAGAAGGCGACTAAGGAAATAGATTACCAGGAGACGGGCAGCAGCGTCTTCCTGAGATTCCAATCGCATACTGCGATCGTCAACCCGCCTGCCAAGCGTGACGATTATGGCAAAAACCCTTCATGTTTATGAAAACCATGAGGTAGGCCTATGTCCTGCAGTGGGCGTCAAGTGGCTGATGATGATGATTTTAATCTGTTACATACATGCATGCGAGTTGGTGTGTGTGTGTGTGTGTTGGGCACGATATCACTCTAAAACCATCTTTAAATACGAAGTTAGAGACTACAATATAGGTGCAAAAAAGCCCGTTGCCGTGAAATGCCGTCGGCGTCGGCCGACATAGATAAAGATCGAATTTGAGAAAAGCGCCATCTATAAAAACCAATAAGAAGGACATTGACATTTAACGACATAGATGGGCGCTAGATGGCGAGCGCTGTCTTTAGACAACGTTTAGTGCGTGGAAGCCCTCCTTAAATATTTTTTTATTCTGTTTTTAGTAATTGTTGTTATAGCGGCAACAGAAATACGTTATCTGTGAAAATTTCAACTGTCTAGCTATCACGTCTCATGAGATATAGCCTGGTGACAGACAGACAGACGAATAGTGAAGTCTTAGTAATAGGGTCCCGTTTGGCACCTTTCGGGTACGGAACCCTAAAAATGTTCGTAGTGAACAAAGCCGTGGTTTTCCTCACGGAGTGTCCCGTCACATTATAAAAGCTCATTGCGAAATACGCAGATACTTCTGTCCCTTCCAGTTTGTGTTGACACGAAAGTTTTGATTAAATTCTCGCTGTTTGCCGAGTGTTTGACAATAGATTAATATTGGCCATTGTATTGATACCTTACACCTCAGGTAGATTGTTCTGTTTATAAATAGGTAGCTAAAAGGTTATTGTGCCCCCTAGCCTTCTGTTTCGGTGAATAAAGGCCCCAGAACTTTGCCCTGAAAAGGTCATCCAAGCTGAAAAGGTATTATCGACGCCCTTCCCCTGACCGTCCGATTCTAAAACATCAGAAGTGTAAGGGTGGGAAGTTTTTAAACTACGCACAAAGACCCACTTTTACCAAAAAGCGCTTTTGAACCCTCCGCTAAGCCCAAAGTAACTGCCACAATCGATTGACAAAAAAGTGACTCGGCCCCTCGAATGCATGTTGACCAAATTAAAGGCAGAAGGTCTCTTGTGCAAAGCGAGTGTGGACTTTACCCGTCTTTAGCATAGCCAAAGGACGATTATGATTTTAGAAGTTTATGTGTGTGTTTGCGTATATAAAATGTTGTAAAGAGAACTTTTCTCTGTATTCTGGTTATAGTTGTTCGACTTTTGCTTGTTTTAGTTATTTTGTGCGTTCCCATAGGATGTATTTGTTTATTTTACGGGTCAATAATCATATCAAAGACACTTCTGAATCGGTTCAAGTATTAGTAACAGCAATTTGTGTGCCATGTGTTATTATAATCCAAATAAATTTTACTGTCTTATATTTCGGAATTTAGTTAACCAGTTAAATGCGGAATTTCGCCCACAATTCTTCGGACCTTAGTTAACAAATAATTTTGCTCGTATGTGTGTCCGTCGCAGACTTATCCCGACGGACTTTTGTCAAATTATTTGGCGGATATTATAAGGATTCTGACAACACTACACACTTTAAAATTGATACAAGGGCTTAGTTTTCAGGAAGAGTACATAAGTACAGAAGGAAAAAACAAACCTGAACACTAAAAACATGACACCTGTATTTGGGCATAGAAATCTTAAGTTGGTACAGTGTCTAACAATTGACTTTTCTTATATAGCCTATATACGTCCCACTGCAGGGCACAGAGCTTCTCTCAGAGAGAGAGAGAAAATAAAGAGAGAGAGAGTATGGGCTTAATTACTACGCGTGCCCACCGCGGATTGGCAATTTCAAGCGCTGAGGTATGTGAACACCTCAGACACTGAGGTTTCCTCACGATGTTTTCCTTTACCGATAGCGAGTGGTATTGCTACTATAACTTCACAAATGTACCTACGTAACATACAAAACAAAGTCATTGGCACATTCCAAGATTTTAAACCCACGACCTCATGAATGAGAAGCCGGCGTTCTGCCGCTTCGCTATCACCACTTTAATGTAATTGACTTGAAATTAAAGTTTTTGTCAGATTCCAGTGACTCACTTTTCTTAGAGAGCAAAACGGTTAACATGAAAACATCTCGATATCTCAGATTACGCTAACAGGAACACTCTTTTAATAAAGTGATCCTTCTGTGCTTCCAATGTAATCTCTGTCTACCCTTGGAAAGCGTAATTAGTCGTGAATATAAATGCATTCGCTGCTAATGGAAGTCTTATGCCACCCCCGCGCTTGACCGTCGAACCTTTCATTAGAGCATTACCTAGCTATTTTGGGGACTGGCCCAACTCATAGGCTTTTCGAACCTAATTTCACTCAAGGAATATCCAAAGTAACCGTTAGGGCACCAAAAATGGGTTGGTACTTTTACACTCATGTCGTAAGATTCGAATTATAATCTTACAAAGTTGATACATAAGGCGTTATTTCACAGACAACTGTAAAAATTAAAAAATTAAATTAGGTACGACTTAAAATTTTTATGAGAAATTATGCCAACCTGTATCGTAAAATAACAGATATTGTACGGAATCAGGCGTTACTTTGCGGAAATCCATAATAGCATTAAAATGTGAAAATGACTGCTAAATTCCGCCAAAATCCCACAAGCACCATGCGGTTAGTTAATGCACCGCCCTCGCTCCCACTCGCCAAGCACAGCACAAGGCACAAACACACTACCACCGACACCAATACTTGTGTGAAAAAATGCGTTGAGAAGAAGAAGAAGAAAGACATTTATTATACCAACAAGATACAACACAGAAACAAAATAAGCAGGTAAGTAACATAATATGTACAACAACAGAAAGAAAACTAAATACACAACAGAGAAAACGAATAAATAAAACAGGACCTTATAAAAATAAAAATGTAGCCTGTGGTGTATCTACGTTGCCACAAAAGGCAGCTGACTCAGCGTTGTGCTGAGGAAGTGATCCCTCAGCGCTGATTTTGCGACACGTTTGGCCTCTAACACGAGGCTCAGGCTCCGATGGTCGACTTTCCAGTACATTCATTGTCAAAATCTGACATTTTAACCCCATAAAACGCATGACTCATGCCGTCGTACTACCCTTGCTGGTAACACTAGCGTCACCGAGGAAAAAATAATCATATCGTTTTTTACAGATCGAAATTGCAAAAAGTGTCTGTAAAATCTCTCACTCATGTTAATAGTGATTTTTAGGACCCATGGCCCTGAGCCTAAGGCAAAAAACCTATGACTAGACAGCATTTGTGCCGAAAACGGCCGTTTTTGGCATAAATGCTGTCTAGTCCCAGGTTCGTGATCCTAAGTTCTTTGTCGTGGATCCTAAAAATCACTGTTAACATAATTGAGAGATTGTACAAACACTTTTTGCAAATACGATGTGTAAAAGAAGATAATATGATGTTTTTTTAAATGTTGGCGCTAGTGAGCTCACTGGATACCCTTAAGAGCGCGGGTAAAGCTAAGTAAACCCACTTCAAATTAAAAATTCGCAATGTTTGGGGAAGGTTGTCGAATTCGCAAAAATACTATAGATTCTACAATATATACGTGATCAGCACGTCGGACGAAAACCTAATTGCTAAAAGTTGACTCGATAGAAAAAAATTACGAAGTTGACTCTAGTTTTTTGATTATTTGCGTTTTTCAGTGCCTAAAATAATGATATTGCAACTAGACAACCTTGAATAAAATAATAAAGTAATTACCACGTCAGTAGGTCGGTAAACATTTTATGGTGTAATACAGATATTTATTTTAATTAAATATCAAAGAAATGGCGCTTGCGTCAAATTGTTCTAAGACAGATTTTGTGTATGCCCTCTCCGTCGCACGGGCCTGTTGACCTATTCTTTGTTTCGTTGTTCACTGATAGCCTCAGTCGCGAGCGCTCTGTTGAGACGAGTGGTCTATGCCAGCCAGCGCTCCGCAACACGAATTACGACGACTATATATAACTTATAATATATTGTTCTTTTTGTAACAAAATATCGTTAGCTATTTGTACATATTAATTAAGTTTTAGTAATAAATAGACCTAAATTTATGATATTCTAATAAATATAGTGTCATATTATTATTGTAGTAATAGACTGTTTGTTTTACGCCAAAATGGGAAATAAAAATAACAAACGACTCAAGTGTAAAAAAAAAGAATTACGTGCGAAAAAAAAGAAGATCATGGACGAAAATGGAAGGTAAGTACGTAGAATTTTTTAAGGAGCTAGGTAGTTTCCTTCAACTTTTCGCTTGCGAGCCAATATTTCTTATTACCTAGGTCAATAATAATATGATCACCACCACCGCTTTGAATGTAGGTAGATAACGGTCAAACTTTACTTTCTTTCAGAAAAAGGCATGTCAAACCTCTTCTTGACGTCGTTGAATTGGCATTTCCAGACATAGAACTCGCAGAAAATGTATTGAACCACAAACATAATAGGTATGTAACTATGTACCTACCTACTTACTTAAAAATATGTCCCAGGCACGACAGCGTCTGAGTGAGTTCACCTATCTAGTGCAGGTTGGAGTTGCCACTAGACGCTGTATAAATCATCTAACATAGATGTATAAGGCCTTTACTTACCTACTTACTCACCAAAATCTATGTTGGAGTGTATTTTTATCTAAGATTCGACTGTTTCATTCATAAACTCATAAAGTTACAACTAGGTTACGCACAGTTTAATAGAATAAGTGAAATTTACCGATTATGCATAAATGACTACATAATATACATTACTTTGATTGAACCTAGTGGGGTGACTTTGCACCACAATGCGAATGACAATTCAAATGGTAATTATTATTACCTAATGGTTTTATTTTTAGGGTTCCATACCCAAAGGTAAAACGGGACCCTATTACTAAGACTTCGCTGTCCGTCTGTCTGTCTGTCTGTCCGTCCGTCCGTCCGTCTTTCTGTCTGTTTTTATACATAATACGGAACCCTTCGTGCGTGAGTCCGACTTGCACTTGGCCGGTTTTTTATGGTATATTATTGATTTATGACTGCATCGACAACATCAGTAGGCTGTAAAATAAGTTTATAGGTAGGTAGCTAATCGCTAAACGAATGTGGTGCAAAGTAACCCCGTTATACAGTACCTTTGTTTAACAAGTAAATACATTTTGTTTTATTTTTAGGCCGCCCTTGACAGAGATTCACCCTGCTGTTGGCCCCACATTGCCCAAGATTACAGACCATCTTCCTGTAGTGGCTTGTCCTTCCGCTCATGACGTGCATGAGCGAGATTATGACAAGGTTGAAGGCCCTATTAGGTATTTTGATGAAAAAAATAATTTTTATAGGATATTTAAAATTTACTGATTATGCATAAATTTTACAAGTACCTTTATTTTTCTAATAAATACATTTTGTTTTGTTTTTAGGTCACCCTTGACAGAGATCCACCCTGCTGTTAGCCCCACATTGCCCAAGATTACAGACCTTGTTCCTGTAGTGGCTTGTTCTTCCACTCAAGACGTGCATGAGCAAGATTACGACGAGGTTGAAGGCCCCATTAGGTATTTTGAAGAAAAAAAACGGTAAAATAACAAAAAAAAAACTGACTATGTTATTTTACTGTATTTTTCGTCAAAAGTATGAGTTTTTTACTAAACCTATGAAATACTAAAACCAAAAGTCAAACGAAGAAGGATTTTCTCCTGCAATTAACACACATATTTATTGAAGTTTTGTTTACATTTCAGGAAAGATTTTGCAGAAAAGTATGTCGATTTTATCTGTCCGAACAACACAATTGAGCCTGAAATAAATAATGACGAGTATATTTCACCAGAACGGTATGTGTAAAAAAATCACATTTTGTTATTCTTTCTGCTAAATAACTAACTGCTACGCGGATTTTGATGAGTAACAGCTTACACAGCCGAATAACACAATAGGCCGTATTATTTTTTTTCTTTCTTCCAGTGGTCATGATAACATACAAAAATCGTTGCATACTTCATATCATATTTTGTTTCATTGCAGACGCACTATGCCAAGAGTTTACAGAGGTCAAAAGAAAGTTTTGAAAAAATCCAAGAGTAAAGAAGCTGAGAACCAAGATGGAAATACATATGACGCTAGTGAGAGACTTATAATAGACAAGAAGTATTTCTTCGAAAAGCTGAAAATTATTTCCAACCACGCTCCTCAATTCGGCTGTACCCTATCTAACCTAGACATAACTGGAGAAACGAAAGTAGGTCTATACTCTAAGCTTAGACTTACATGCAACATGTGTAAACAAGAATTTATAGTCAACACGTCAGATCCATGCCCAAGGGAAAACTTAGATATAAATACAGCTGCAGTTTCTGGTATAACAAATGCTGGCATTGGTTTGGAGCAATTCCAAGGATTGTGTGCGGCAATGAACCTTCCGACACTGACAAAACAAATGTATAATAAAAAACACGTTGATGTTTGTGAACATTGGGAAAAAACTGCTCATGAGTCCATGGCGGCTGCAGCGGAACGCGAAAGGCTGGCGGCAATAGAAGAAGGAAGAGTGAAAGACGGAATAGCGGTCATCGATGTAATTGCTGATGGCTGCTGGTCTAAGCGCTCCTACAAAGCAAATTTTTCTGCACTTTCTGGAGCTGCGGCCATAGTCGGTAGGAAGTTCGGAGAAGTGCTTTTTTTAGGAGTCAAAAATAAATACTGCTGCCTGTGTGCTCGTGCAGAAAATAAAGGAATACTCCCAAAAGTTCATAGGTGTTTCAAAAACTTTACGGGTTCTTCCTCTGGCATGGAGGCAGCAATATTAGTAGAGGGTTTCAAAAATTCCTTGGAAATGTACAATGTCATATATGGGCGAGTTATCGCGGATGGAGATTCGAGCACTTACTCAAAAATCTTAGAAGAAAGACCTTATAAAAATGTTACGGTCGAGAAAATCGAATGTCGTAACCACATTCTCCGCAATATGTGCACCAAACTACATGCAGTCAGTAAAGACACAAAATATGCGCTAAGTATGCGGAAAATGCTTACTACACAACGAATACTCGCCATCAGGAAAGTTATTTGTTCAGCTATAAAAGAACATAAAAATACTGCTGCTGAATTAGGGGTGAGGATAGATAAGCTCTACTCAGACATTTCTAATTCATACAATCACGCTTTTGGACATCACAGTGAGTGTCTAGATTACTACTGCTGTAGTGAAAAAAAAAGTGAAGACCTTGTGCCGAAAGTAAAAAACTCTGCGTTTTGGGCCAAAATTCAATATATTGTAGGAATAGTTGGCACACATTCCCGTAGTCTGATTAATGACCTTGACAGCAATGCCGTTGAACAGTTCAATAGCATAATTGCAAAATTTGTAGGCGGCAAAAGAACAAACTTAGTCCAACGGCAAACATATCAGTCTAGATGCGCGGCTGCCGTTGTGGCATATAACACAAAAAGGCCATTATATAATTTGCAAAAATCACTTTTAGGCAAGAGTCCTAAATCAAAAACAAAAGCATTTGAAGAAAAACGAATGCTAAGAAACAAACAGAGAAGAAATGTTAAAAGGATAAAGAAATTCAATGTTAATATAAAACCGACATTAACTAAAGTCGAAGACAGGAATTATGGTACAGATAGCTGCGAGAAGCCTGATATGGAATCTGGTGTTTATGAACTGGCAAAAGAAAGTTTTTTGAACAATTTGAAAAAAACTGACCAAGAAAGGTCACAAATTGAAAGAGCTACTATCTTACAAAGAGGTAGTAGCGAATGGCTTGAACTGAGAAGAAATTTATTAACAGCTTCAAACTTTGGGAAAGTTATCAAACGCCGCCCGACCACAAGCGCAAGTATTGTTAAATCTCTTTTATACAAAAGTGACATTTCGAATGTAGTGTCGATCAAACATGGCGTGGATAACGAAAACATTGCTCTAAACCAACTGGCGGCACAAGAAGGAGTGGAGATAAGACCATGTGGATTATTCATTGATAGTGATATACCATTTTTAGCGGCTACTCCAGATGGGTTGGTTGGAAATGATACTATAGTGGAGATAAAATGCCCGTTGTCTGCTTTTAAAATTCCTATCAAGGAAGCAGTTGAAAAGAGGAAAATTAAATTCTGGGAAGTAAAAGACAATAAGATGATCATCAACAAAACAGATAGTTGGTATTTTCAGGTTCAAGGACAACTTCACATAACTCGAAGAAAGATGTGTCTGTTCGGAGTGTGGTCTGGGGAAAATGA
The DNA here is from genome assembly GCA_947308005.1 of Yponomeuta malinellus. Lineage (NCBI taxonomy): Eukaryota > Metazoa > Arthropoda > Insecta > Lepidoptera > Yponomeutidae > Yponomeuta > Yponomeuta malinellus. The sequence goes on from OX371019.1 coordinate 7,859,588, forward strand.
ATCGGTGACTGTTGAAAAAATTTTTCGCGACGACGTCTTTTGGGAAAAGAAAATGATGGAAAAACTAACTGAGTTTTATATGGATCATATATTGCCTGAACTGATAGACCCACGCCAAACCCGAAGTATGAAACTGCGAGCACCAATAATTGGTACAAAAAGGAAACTCACAGAGCCAACTGAGGCCGGGTCTTCCAAATTAGGACATCTGCAATCCGGTGCAGAAAACTCCGATGTAAGGCCCTCAACATCAGCATGGATCCATCCTGACGATATAGCTACAGCTGGACCTTCCAATAAAGTGCAAAAAGTTTTATTATTTGACGATTATTGATATTTATAAATATTATATTATGATGACGCAAAAATATTTGCCTGTTTACATTTTTACCTCCATCTTTACCTAACATTTACTTTCCTGTACAAAAATTTGAATTGATTAGCTTTATTATTATCAGAAGTACAAGATTGAAATACGGTTCATAATAATAATTATGGTGTACATTATACACACATTATATTCCTTATTTATATTTTTCCAAGGCTAAAGTCTAAAACTAGCCTCAGGCATAAATTCCTGAAACTTTTCTTCTGAATTCTTGAAACATTTTTATAAAGTACGTTCATAATGTTTTTTTTATAATTACTGTTGAAGGGTTTTTTGTATAATAAGTAAAAAAATACTTCTTCAATATTACGCAGCTCTTATTGATGGCACCATCTATTTATATGTATAAAGGGATAGGTGGTGACATATATTTTATTTTTCAATATATAAAAGAAAGTCGGGTTAGTTACAGTTTACAACTCAACTCAACTATTTATATCTAAAACTCAACGTTCAATAATCTCAGTCTGCGCGGACGAATTCGCGGTATAAAGCTAGTTTGTAATAAAGAACAGAAACATTGGGAAAAAGTTGTCTAGAATTTCTAGTACAATACCTTCCCCTTCCGCTCTATAATCACAAAAAAATCTGCCTGTATAGTGGAGAGTATTATTTAACTGTTTTTTTTCCGTATACTATACGCGAACGCATCATGACATCGAGCGATTTACGTAGCACCGAGACGCGATGACCTGCATGCAATGCAAGACGTCGCTTTCAGTGAGGGGCGGGCTGCGGGACGCGCGGGTGAAATCGTAAATTTTGCTTGCTTTACACCCACTCTTAAAACACGCTTCAAAGTCCTGCGTTGTAATGATACCACTACTGGATGGTTTATAAGCTGTGTTTTCACGATCTTAGCGCACTTGGACTGAGTGAGCTCAAATGGCTACTCGAATGCTACTTATCGTGTACACCGGCGATCTCACTACACTCTGATGAAAACAGACATTTTTTGTAGGTGACTAGGTCCAAGCATACTAAGATCGTAAAACGTACATACATAAACTCACGCCTGTATCCCAGACGGGTAGGCAGAGACCCGGGACTGCCACTTGCCACGATCCTGACAGATCACTTTCGCTTCCTCAACATTCATTAGTCGTTGCATGCACGCACGCCGGTCGTGAAAACGCAGCTTTATTGCGTGTTGTCGCCAGTTTATGACTTAGACCCCACAACGAGTGGAATAAGTACCGCAGTCGTTAGTCTAATAAACATTAGAGCACTGCTACAGCGAATCCAATTCGACTCGGCGCTGTTGGACGATCATTTATTGTGACTAGATCTGAATTTGAATTACATTTAATTCGTGTTTAACAATACGACGACGTGAGTGCTAGTGCTGTGTGCAGCATAGCTAGGAAGTAATATGTTACCAATCGTCCTCTTTAAGAGGTGGACTATGGTCTAAATGGTATATATCCATGTTTGTGATGTCCTTGCCTGGTTACCATAACGCCGGGTATCCTAGTTTGGGACCGGGTCAAGTGATTGTATTGTGTGGGAGTTATTATGGCGAGCTCTGTGGCGCAGCGGTAGCGCATCTGCATACCATGCGAGAGGGGACGGGTTCGAATCCCGGCTGGGGACAAAAAAAACCCCAGGTCTTGGATGTTTACATGTTTGTGATGTCGCTGTTTCTGGTTCCCACGACCACAGAGGAAGAAAGGAACCACGACACAGGGCATCCTAGTGTGGGGCCACACATTGCTTGTGCCTGTGTGTATGTGTGTAAATTTTTATGTTTTTGTTTATTATTATTAAATTACCGTAGTTTTTTTATTTGTTTTGCTGTTTTCAACATTCGACGATTTGAAGTACCTGAGACTTTCTCCTTTATGAAAAATAGTCTCAGGTTATGAAGTTTGACATGTTTTTGACAGAATATATTTATTTATTGCATTAACTTATTAAATAACTGATATACACGCATCAGCATAAAGCTGTTTGTGTATTAATGAGTAAATCATATTAATGTTTTAATAAAAAAAAGTAAGTAAAACGTTTATTTGCTAACCCAAAACCAACTGCAAACACCGGTCCCTGCCTTCCCCTCCGCGATACAAAAGGCGTGAGTTTACGTAATGTAATGTTATACATACTAACCCCAATAGAAATTGACTTTTTAACCTTATAAGAATGACCAATACACAATGTTATAGGATACCGAAAATGTTTATGTTAAAACAAGATCCTTACAGAATTTATACTAGGTCGATATAGGCTATACTCTAGTCTCTGCCTACCCCTCCGGTATACATGCGTCCTACTGTAGAGCACGGGCCTTCTCTCAGGGAGAGTATGGGCTTAACCAACACGCGTGCCCGCCGCGGATTGACGATTTCAAGCACTAAGGTATGTGAATAGCTCAGACACTCAGGTTTCCTCACGATCTTTTCCTTCACTGTTAGCGAGTGGTATTGCTACGAGTACTATAACTTACATTTGTACATTTGTGGTACGTAACAACAGTAATACAGGCATGACTTTATGTAATGTAATGTTATGTGAAATACGCGACAGTCACAACAGTCTGTAATTCAATTTGATAAATACACAAACTGTTAAAACCATTACTCTGATCCTAACAATAAACGGAGCGATATAATAAGACCTACTTACCAGCCTAAATCTTTACCGTAATGCGAACGACGATTCCATTTTTACGACCAGAAAGGGGGCGATTTGTCCCCCAAGAATGTCTCTCAAATCGTAGAAACAATTGTATCGCTGAAGGGGACCTAATGGTGCATTAGGAGCTGAATGCATTTATACAGAGTGCTAATTAGTTGTGGATTGTTTGTAGGGGTCGATGTTATTCTTTGGAAATATTTGATAGAAATGTGGATTTATAGATTTATTGATTTTGATTCGACTAGCCCCCCGTTTCTAGACTGTTAGACAACAGTCTGTAGTTATGCTGTTAATAGCTGTCACTTTTTTTGCCAACAAGAAACCTGGGTGGAACTAAGGAAAAGAAAGAAAGGACATTCATTATAACAACAAGACACATCACAGTAACAAAATAAATAGATAAGTAACATAATATAAACAACAACAGAAAGAAAACGAAATACACAACAGACAACATAAATAAAAACTCTTGGTTGCACACCAGACATCTCTTCTAAACAACCTCGTGCTTCGGCCACACACAGCGATTAATTTAGGCTGCGAGTGCCTACACGCCGCGAACATTCGCTGTGTGCGACAGGCTAATCGCCGCGAGTTGAGGTCGCCGCGACTAGAATGAGCATGTTCAATTTTACTCGCTGCTGACTGACGGTCGAAATTCTCGTGCAGAACTCGCTGTGTGTGACAAGCAGGCAGCGAATTGTCGCTGCGACTAGTACTCCCGGCGCAGGCAAGGTAAAGGCAGCATAATTTCAAGCAGCAGTTTCATTCCACAGTCGCCCCAAAAGGCTGCACATATATCAAGGTTGAGGTGCTGTCGACTGTACAGAATAAGTACAGTAATCAAGTAAGGACCAAGTAAGTGAATCCGGAATTAATTTAATACTTAATGCACAGGATATCACCAAACAGTTTCATTTTTATTTAAAAAGACACGATTCTTTAAATGCAGTTTAAATAGTCTGTGACATAGAGAAAGACGTAACTTCAAAAAGTTTAAACTGCCTCTGAGGAGTGTTTCAGAGGAATCGTGTTTTTATGAATAACAACACAAAACCCCAGCCGACTTATTATAACAGAAACGTATTTTACGTGGAACGCCTGTTCCCCGCTCATTTTATACAGGGTGGTTGAAAGCTCATACATATTAATTCGGCGCGGTTGACGCATTCAACGACTCTCGCCTCGCTCCAAGCACCCTGTGTTTATTGACTCTGTGCAGTGAATTTCGTTAGATTCGAGATTAAATTTTATTGCGGTAAAATAATCTGATACATAAATTTGCGGTAGACATCGTGACGAAACCTGAGTATCTGAGATGTTAACATAGCTCGGCGCTTAAAATAGCCAATCTGCGGCACACGTGGTGATCAATCCCGTTTTCTCTATTAATAATAATAATAACGTCCACACAACATACTGTCTTATCGTGGTCCCAAACCAAGGTACCCTGGAAATACACCCACACTGAGGCTGTTTGTGCAACGAGGCAGTCATCAGTGCACATTATAAATTTCAGTCCTGATTCACTTACTACCTGTTTGGACTCATCCGCCAAAATCACAAATGAATGAATCCGGAACTACTTTTGTAATAACATCTTATCCTCAATATGTGTATTTCCATGTTTGTGATGTCCTAGCCTGGTTACCTTAGCACAAGTTACCTCATGTGATTGTGTTGTGTGGAAGTAAAAAAAAAAAAAAAAGAGTTTGGTCAGTCACATATTATGGCACGTCTATTTAGCTTACCTATTTAGCCCGCGCAACTTTGCAAGGCGGAAAATTCTTTAAATTCTCCATGAGCTGCCTTTCATTATTTTTGCGTTCTAAATATAAATAAAAGGAGGCTTCGAGGCTTAGAGCCTGTCGCGACGTGGCGAGGTTTCATAATATGCCGCGCGGTGACAAAAGATATACCTTCAATAGACAGAAGAGTTTACTGTTCGGTGCTTGGGCGAACGTCGACTACGTATGTTACATACATTGTACACGATATTTTCGCACAAAAAAGGATCTTACAAATTATTAACTTAATCTCGAAATTACGCTTCAATCGTACAAGAATACAGATGACGGTATCGGGCGCGTTTCGTTAAAACTAAAATGCACAGTTTATTATGGCTATTCGATATCCATTGCGTAGGTCACCGATTAGTAGGTATTTAGTCTTCCCAGTGGATTAACCGTCCATGCAATGTATATCGAATTTTGAAAGTAAACCATAAATTTTAGTAACCATGAAAGGTTTTTATAGGCGTTCCGTCCAATTTAAAATAAAGCCACCTACATACCAAGTAGATATGTACTTCTGTTTTCCTTTACTGCACACTGACAGCATCGCGGCCGCCATTTTGAAAATTCCAAAGCGCGGTAAGTGAGCTGTCATGGCGGAAAATATAATTAGGTTTCCTCCGCAGCAGTTCTTTCCAACATTTGTGTGTGTTTTGTTAATTATTTCAGCTTGAATGTTTGCGGCCTTTTTTGTCCGTCTGCGAAACCAAAGGAGGGCTATGTTTTTCGCCCGTGATATGTACCTATGGTGTTCCATGTTTCCCTCGGTTAAGTAAATCACAGTGGTATTGTGAAATCACAGTGGTCCACTTTCCATGAAACCAAAGTGTAGCTCAGTGTAGTGGCCAGTTTTTATTTGACCATCAATCAGAAGGGCCAACCCCTAATTTACACTAGCTGCAATTAGTATCTAATTACTATTGTAGAATTAAATTCAAATAAATGATTAACTTTATACCGGATAAACTTACTTGCTACAAACTTATCCGGTATAAAGTTAATAATGTGTAGTGCTTACGAAAGTTTTAGTTTGAGTTTGAGCTTCTTAAATATCAGGTAGAGATAATATTTTTCGTAGAGATAGAAAAAAAAAAGATACTGGCGACATCATTCGCGGCATTATGATGCCACGGAAAAATCAAAATGGCGAACGTCAGCACCTGTCATATTGTTTTGTTACTGCAAAGCTACCAAATAGTATCAAAAAAAAAACCTATGAAGTATGCTTTATTTGAGGCTTGTTTGCAGCCAGATTTTTGTGTTTTGTATTAAGATTTTCCGTGGCGTTGTTTGCTGTTCGCTCTATTCCGTTTTTCGGCTGTTAAGCTTTCGCTGTGAGATAACAAGTTTTTCTTTTAATTTTCTGTACAGTGTGACAGTACCGTCGTGTTGACATAACCTGTTCTTGCAAGTCTTTTGTAGCATTTATATAAATTGAGATATGTTTAGTTGACATAAAAGTACCGATGTTGTCATCATCAACCCATTATGTCCCCACCGAGGGGCACGGGTCTCTTCCCTGAGGAAGGTATAGGCCATACTCTACCACGGGGGCCAAGTCCGGATTGGTGGAGGCTTGTAGACTAGTGGCTCGTCTACTGTCAGAAGTTGTCAAGCCGCCCTAAGGCCTCTGACTTGGCTTAACGACTGCCATCTATCGACGGCAGCCGGCACCAACAGCTTAACGTGCCTTGCGAAGCACGGAACAGCTCGGAAAAATGCCACTAGCGTTAGGCATAGACGGCGACCCATCCATGCACTGAACGCGCCCTGTGTTGCTTAACCTTCGTGATCGTTTAAGATCACTCAGGCAGCCGAGGCTACGAGCGATTCTGATGACCGATGTTGTACATTGATTTAATTTACCGACCTCCACTAAGTTTGGTACGGAATGTACAGGCTTTCAGGTTGACCCAATGAGTTTTGCCCAGACGGCAAAATTAAAGTGGAGTCGAATCAGCCACGTTAGTCGGATGCACCCAGATAGGCGGGCGAGAGTCGACGCCATCGAATGGCGAGATCGATGTTCTTCGAGAGCTCCAAGACGAACATCCAGGTCGAAAGATGGTGGAGAGATGGCTCAACATCTGCCGTTTGAGGTGGCCCAGTTCTAAAAACTTGGACTGAAGGGGGGAATGCTTAGGGGGACAAAAAATCGAGGCTAAAAAAACAGTTTTACAATAATGTAACTAAGATACAGATATATCCTAAGATACAGATCTCTGATGTAGTATAGGACCCAGTCTTTCCATGAATTACTTCCATTGTGCCATATTCTGTCATCTCTATTGGGCTTTAATTTGTGGATGGAGAAATAAAGTTTATTTGTATTGAATTGTAACTTATACTGAAAAAACATAATTACTCAAAAAATCCCGGAATTCCGGGATCCAAATTATTGATATGAAAACAAGACCGGTTTTGGGAAAAGGCTCCGGTATTCTAAGCTCTACATGGGGAGAGACTACAAACAATCAGCTTGGTCAAAATGTTACACGAGGCCGAACAATAATATATCATAGTCCACCAAACTTAGCACCCAAATTCGAACTTAGCCAACAGTCGGGAATGACTGATGATACATAACTAACTCGAGTTGAGGCTGACCGCATTGATTTACACGGCCAGTTGAACGCGGAGTTTCCATGGCTAATGACCTTCTTGTAGTTAAACCCGGGTTGTGACGGTCTTAGTATACGCTTGGAACGTGTGCGTACAGTTTTAGTTGATTATCACGACGCACTCGGTCCGAGCGCACTGACCGTCGTCGTAATCAACTAAAACTGACGCACACGGTCCGAGCGTACTAAGACCGTTAAAACCAGGCTTTAAGCTGGTCTCTAGATGTCGGTATGCTTTGGATCATCAGGTCAAACCCATTATGTCCCCACCGAGGGGCACGGGTCTCTTCCCTGAGGAAGGTATAGGCCATACTCCAATATCCTGCTTTGGATATTATACATTAATCTTGTAATATTTTACAAGATATGATAAATTTGTGACACTGTATTTAGCACACTTTGTGCCAAAAGGGCAACTGTAACATTAAAGATTATTTTGATGCCAAAGATGTCTGGAATAAAAGCTAGCTCAATGCATGAGCTCCCGATTTTGGAATAATAATTTAAACTGTTAATTAAGGTCGTGAAAAAATAAGATTTGGAGTTTTTTTTTGTCCATTCTTTCTCCAAAACGATCTAGATTTTGAAATGGACTCTTGTAACGTTAATTAAGTCGCAGTTCTGTGTTATTTTCAATAATAATACTTTGATTTTAATTTTAAAACTATCCTTTGTCACTATCCAGTCCCGGGGCGCTTCCACGTTATTTCTCCGCCTAGATCTTGTGATATCACAGCCCTAGGCTTTTTCCTTTGGGGCTACGTCTTTTTTTGAAGATTTTTGATAAAGCCGATTTTTTAATTTCGAACGCCTTCTCTTAGTGTAATGGGCAAACTCTTTTGTTTACCGGCCGATTTCGATCAAATTTTAAAGCGGACTTTGGCGCGCCATTTTCGGTTCCGCTATCAGTCGTTCTAAATTCAAAATAGCGGCGACCATATGGCCGCCCGAAAATTAGCCTTTTTTCGACCTCTACGCAAAAAAGTCGGCAGCCAACTGGGCACACGCCGGAGATAGGCTGTAAACGGCATCGTGCTACTGAGATAAAGGATACGTAAAGTCCAAAGTCTAAATGGATAAGCCGGGTACGATTGAGCAACTGGAAGCGAACATTACTCGCGTTATTCGTCAAATACCCATCGAAATGCTCGGACCCGTCATCGAAAATTGGAACTGTAGAATGAACTATGTTGACCGGAGTTACGGCCAACATTTGAATCAAGTAATCTTTAAAAATCATCATCATCATCAGCCATTTGACGCCCGCTGCAGGACATAGGCCTCCTTCGTGGTTTTCATAACCATGAGGGGTTTTGCCATAATCGCCACGCTTGGCAGGCGGGTTGGCGATCGTAGTAAAAAATAAATGTAAAGAATAGATCTTTTGTATAATAATGAAAATTACCCGATAAATTGGTTTTTATTATTATTTTTTTTATATTTCAAAAAAGTACTTCCAAATGAATCACCCATTATGAGTGAGTGATAGCGATTCCGTCGTGTATACATACATAAACTCACGTTTGATACCCCGGAGGAGAAGACAGAGACTAGAGTTTGCCACTGGCCACGATCCTGATAAACCTCTTTCTCTCCATCAACACTCAGTAGTCGCTGCGCGCACGCCCGTCGGATACTTTTTATCTGACCCCTTACATCCTTTAGTTTGTCGTTTATTTTCGTAAAAAAATATAAACCACACATAATTATTAGCGGATTATTCATCTACGCATTGAATTTTTTATTGGAATTTAATGTATGTATGTCTATGAGCGGTGGTAGCCCAGTGGGTAGAACATTGGACTCTATAGCGAGAGACCCAGGTTTGATTACCAGTGCATGCATGTACCTATGACTTTATTTTCTAAGTTATGTAGGTACATTTGTGAAGTTACAGTACCAATACCACTCGCTAACCGTGAAGGAAAACATCGTGAGGAAACCTGAGTGTCTTTTACTTTTTATCTTGCCCTTTGCTAATACTTCCCCTATTTGGCCGAAGTAGGTCCGCCTGAGACGTCCCTTACCAGCCCTCCCGCCCACATTAGCTCGATATATTTGTTCGCGAATCTTTCTACCTTCTTTCTTCTCTACATTTTAAACAGACCAATCCGAAATATCCCCACACCCCCTCAGGTTTTAATCGATGTTTTATGTCGCCACTACTTTCTAATCCCATTACCGCCCCACATTGTATGTTGTACTAATCCCTTATATTCGTCCCACGATAATCGCTACACTACGCTGTCGTATCGTATCGTAATCTGCAGAGGCCATAAAACGACAAGTTGCGAACCTCAGGCGCACATGCGACCAGCATAGAAGAATAAGCTGCAAAAGGTCTCGTATACACAGGGGGGGATAGCTTCATAGGGGAATTAACCTCAAAGAATCGAAGTAAGCGAAAATTATTAAGTAGATTATTTTTCTGAATTAATCAATTAGCCCGAGCCGGACACTTTTCCCCAAGGCACTCCAATTCCTTCTGTTCTCATCCAGCCGCTACCAGCAATCTTCCTCAGATGCCCGGTCTCGCGAGCTCTTTTGCTCATTTGCCAGTTCGTAATCGTTCGATGTTGCATCCTTACCAATATTATAAACGCGAAATTTTGTTACTCTTTCACGCAAAAACGGCTAAACGGATTCGGATGAAACTTTGCACAGAGATAGATTATAGTCTGGATTAGCACATAGGCTATTTTTTATCCCGGAAAAATGCACATCAAAATTACCACGCGAACGAAGTCCATCCAGAAACCGGCGCTGTTTCGTGTTGAGTCTCACGCAGACGAATTAACGGGCAAAACCGAGTTCTAAATAAGCACTCGACGATCAATTCTTGAGTCTAGCTAAACTCTCGCGAGCCCCTCGAGACCTAGTTATTTCGGTTAAGGGCTTAAATTGAATTTGTGCAAGAGGGTTCGGCGTTATTTAGCGACAGTTGAGCTCTACATCTGTGTGCGGTTGCATTCGTTTGAAACCGGCATTTAGGATGAGATAACTTTGCTTTTCATCTGTCTCGCTCTATGTCGTATAATAGAGTGAGACAATACCTATATTCTATTGATAATTTTTTCTTATGCACTAAGATCCTGAAACTTGACATTTATAGTGTTATGAATAAATACACGATTCCGCGAAAACAGTCTTCAAATGCAGTATAAATAGTCTGTGGTAAAGAGAAATATCAACTTAAATTGCATTTGAAGAGTGCTTTTTAGAATCGTGTTTTTATAAGTGAGAGTATTTGCAAGCTGAACTGAAATTGGATTGTAAGGCAAAAGAGGGGATCGAATAACAATTAAAAACATTTTCTAACCACACTGCATACCTCGAGCGTTACTTAAGACGTTTCAAGTTTTGTTACGTGAAGAATGGATCGGCTTAATCTGAGTGTTTCTGATGATGATGATGTTATGGTCTTAGTTGTACGAAATAGAGTAAAATTATTATGTAAATGTCATACCTATGTACTTACACGTGCTCACCGATTTAGGGCTCAATTCTCAGCCAGAGCCATACATACCCGATTCGTTGATTGTAAAGAAAAACACGCGGGGCACCGATGTTCACGCTTGTAACACAATTAATATCAATTTAGACCTACCGAGGGTGGTTTTATGTAGGAGACTTGCTTTCACATTAAATATGTATGTGTGAACAGTGACAGTGTAGGTTTTAATTGTCAATTGTGTTGGCTTTCATTGGGAATTAAGTTTCCAATTTGTCGGGAAAGAGACGGGTAGGCGAGTACAAACCATGCGTCGTTTACTATTTTGTTTCTAGGTAATTGCCGATGTTTACTAAACAAATTCCAAACGTGCGAGATCTTTTAAGAAACTTTTGATGGTTTGAATGGTTCATGCAACCAGTGTGTGTTACCAGTGATGACTTATCGCACTGAAACGTGGTCTCTCACTATGGGCCTCATAAGAAACCTCAAAGTCACGCAACGAGTTATAGAAAGGGCTATCCTCGGAATTTCTCTACGAGATCGAATCAGAAATGATGAGATCCGTAGACGAACGAAAGTCTTCGACATAGCCCAGCGGATTAGTCAGTTGAAGTGGCACTAGGCGGGGCTCATAGCACGCAGAACTGATGAACTGATGGAGCCGATAAGTTCTCGAATGGAGACCACATATCGGCAAGCGCAGCGTAGTACAACCAGCCACAAGATGGACAGATGACCTCATTCAAGTGGCAGGAAGACGCTGGATGCAAGCCGCTTCCAACCGGTCTTTTTGGAATCCATGGAGGAGGCCTATGTCCAGCAGTGGACTTCTTGTGGCTGAGTGATGATGATGAATGTTTGAAATGCTCATTCATAGTTCTAGTGAACGGGTCTGATGGATTGCGTCGTCGGTTCAGCGGTAACACGGTTGACTGGTTGACTGGTGGGCTCGACGTAGGAACAGCCTTAACGGGTATAACCCCTCATTTTTGAATGTATTTGGAATTTTTGTTTCACCCTGTACCATATATTTTATCCTAAATTCTATTTCTAATGTTTTTTTTTCTTTAAGGCATAATTTAAAAGTTTTATTTTATTTTTATTTATTGAAAGAAAACAAACAATTGTACAATATTCTTAGTTACAAGGCAAAACAATCTTACATAGACATATATATGTAATTGTACAACCAGTTTATCTGAGTTAAACTTTCAAATTCGTCTCTGTGCAGTCTAAGAGATTCTGTGTAATTCCTTGAAAAAATAAATTAAATAAAGCTCAATCATCTTGGACTCAAACGAAATTCTTAAAGGTCAACAACAGAATTATGTTACTTTTTATACTGGGTACAACGAGCCAAATTAAAAACTTCAATTCAATTCAAATCTGTTTTATGGTCTCACTGCACTGATTATATTTTTATTTATTTATTTTATCCAGTACAATTAAGTAAAACTTCAAAATGATGAATTTACCGGCGACACTGGCAGTGTGCAAAAAGCGATTAACTTGATGCAACTATTTAAAACCCTGAAACTCTATTACGGAAGACTAAATCTGAGAAAAATATAAGCCTTTATTTCTTAACAGAGAATTTACAAATTTTTACTTACTATAGTTTTTATGGTATGTAAGTCAACATTAAATAAATAAACTAGCTGGCTGGCAAACGCTGCTTTGCCGTATTAATTAGCCTATACGACCTCTTTTCAGACCTACCAAATACATAAATATTAATCACGCCGACAAAACTTACGATCTTATAAATATTTTTTAGAGGAATCCGCGACACTTAAATTTAGAAATGCAATTTTTTTTCTCGCTTACACCAAAGTGTGGGGCACCGTTGGTTTGGTCGTTTAAAATTATTATCGGCGTAGGAAGATATTTTTTTTTTATTTAGGTTTCCGAAATAATTAGCTTTAAAGCGCAAATTTTTGTCCAAGTACGGTGTCTTCCCCCCGCCCCCTTTCCTGGCAAACGGTTGATTGTAGAAAAAATTAGATTATCTTAAAAAAATCAGGGCAGTAGCACATATAATGACCTTAAAAGGAAAACTATCACAGCTAAGTAGGCTTCAGAAGTGAACGAGTAATAGGCAACCAATTTATAAAAGAAAAACTTCCTACAAAATCCATTGAAAATTACTTTGATGAAGTATTTAGTTCTGTAAAGCTGATAAAAAAACCCCTCTTTCTACTGAACCCTACACTGCTCGAGGCCCGACACGCACTTGGCCGGTTCTCCATATTTGTGATGTGGTTGCCTGGTTACCATAGCACAGGTATCCTAGTTTGGGACCAGGACAAGTGATTGTATTGTGTGGAAGTTATTGTTATCGATGTTGACATCTTAAAAGAAAAAGGTTTTTGATCTTAAGTTTTTCAATAAAACGTTGTGTATATAGATATTATATATTTGCATCGATCTATCGAAAAGACCCACGACCTACACAATTTTCCGAATGATGGCCGTACATAACAAAGCGAGACATATTGTGTGAGAAACTCGATCCCAAGTTGAATACTATTCTCCCCGTGAAAAATGCTGTAACAGTTCTTTTTTGGACGTCGTCGCAATAACTACAATAATTGGGAAACTTTACTCGTTATACGTTTCCGTAACTTTTTTTTAAGGAACTCGCGAATGTTCTCGAGGCCTACACAGCGTAGGACACGTTTTCTTCTATACTTCTTTATTACGATGACAAATTATGTAGGTTTCATAAACTTATTTCTTTGAACGAATGAAATGTATATTTGTGGACAAATACCTACTTATGACATAAGAATCATAAAGCCATTTAAAAAACCAAGGTACCATTTCAACACATTACTGGTACTTTCTTTATCCACATCACATATCGTAAAATAGTATATTTCATTACGAGTGCGGATTGCCTCGTTACCATAGCACAGGGTATCCTAGTTTGGGACCACCTTCCTATAACTTCCACACAATACAATCACTTGACCTGGTCTCAAACTAGGATACCCTGTGCTGTACTATGGTAACCATCAGGCAAGGACATCACAAACATGGAAATACACCCAGACTGAGTTCATGTTTACCATTGTACGGCGTCCCCCAGGGGGAATCGAATCCACGACCTTCGGTATGGTAATCAGACGTGACACCGCTATAACAACGAGGCAACCTTGTCTTTTTAAATCATGAATATTTTATAGGTATACGAAATAGAGCTCTGAAACACATTTTTTCCCCAAATTAAACGAAACAAATCCCCCAATCACATACGCACCTATCAATAGGCCAATCGGCAATCGGCCCCCGCTTAAGGCCCTACCGCGCTTATCCCCTCCACATTAAGGCAGTGAGGGGCCTTAACTAGCAAATTAATTACTCAACAAAAGGGTCCGAATGAATCACCTACACCTGTCTACCCCTTATCGTGGGGTAGTCGCTGGCAAAAGTGTGAACAACGTTTGCAAAGGCAATGAATATTGCCCTTAATGAGGATCTAATTTGTTGATCAGAAGTTTTCCCATCTTAAAAGTCTCACTATATGAAATCTATACGACAGATATCTATATCACAGAATAGTCTTATGATACAAAATATCAATTGTTTATCTACTTTTGATATCAGTGTTTCGTAATTAAATTGTTTTAATTATATTTTAATAAATCTGAAATAAAATTTAATGATTGTACAATAATTGGTGTCTTTCAAGACGTTCGAAAATTTCTCGAATGGAGACCACATATCGGCAAGCGCAGCGTAGGACAACCAGCCACAAGATGGACAGATGACCTCATCCAAGTGGCAGGAAGACGCTGGATGCAAATCGCTTCCAACCGGTCTATTGGGAAATCCATGGAGGAGGCCTATGTCCAGCAGTGGACTTCTTGTGGCTGAATGATGAATGACGAAGACGTTTAAAGCACTGAGACTTAACGCAATGTTAACAATGAATAGAGAAGCTTATCCTTACAATAACATTCGTAAGCGAAATAAGCAACGCCCTAGGTACTGTAAGAACACAAGTGGACCGGTATTTGACCCAGTTTTTGAGGTCTAACAAAGGTCTGTCCACGTTACAACGGGCACGATTGCAATCAAAACTAACCCTTAAATACTAACGAAGTTAGATACAACACAAGTGCAACAAAAGCCCGTTCCCATTGCCGCACATGGCCGGGCTTTTTCTTGCGCTATTGGTGTAGCCTCTAGCCTTGAATGTATTTAAGGTTTATTTTGGTTTGTATCGTTGCGCCCGCAAGTCGCCAGCCCGTTGTAATGTGAATAGTCATTGAGTCAGATAAAATATCTGTCAGTCAGCGGTTTGATACACTTTTATCCTTGACTAGCCTCTAGGAAGGCGACTTCAATTACGAAAAGCCACGTAACCAGCCGAGGGCCTGAGCTTTTAATATGCCGCTATTTATCACATACTTTGACGACGTTCTCTCGTCGGCATTCCCGGGCGGGCGCGTAAGAAGCGAAAGTTAGTCCCAACAACCTACAATGGGTCCTATTGAAGGCGGCCGTGTGACTGGCAAGCAGGATTTATGTCCCGCTATAGAAAGGGGACAAAGGGCTCGGGAAGATGCGGCCACGCCCCTCCCTTTCAGGGTAAAACCTTAATTTCCTGGCGCCGCGTTCGACTTCGATTTGACTCTTTATTGCAGATTAGCTTCTTTCCCGTTTTTTTCTTCAGAGGCAATTCTGGAAGCCCGGATCCGAGTGTCTTAGGCTGCGTTTTGTGTTGGCCCATTTTGCTTTCGTTGATTTTATGTCGCTATGTATTTCGTTTGGACTGGCTCTTTTTACTAAGACTTCACTGTCCGTCTGTCTGTCTGTCACCAGGCTGTATCTCATGAACCGTGATAGCTAGCCATGATAGTTGCCGCTATAACAACAAATACTAAAAACAGAATAAAATAAATGTTTAAGGGTGGCTCCCATACACTAAACGTATTTTTTTGCTGTTCTATATTAATAACGCCAACATATAGACGCTTAAAATAATCATTAAATATTTGGTTCTATATTCACTTCAAAAATAAATAATTAAATTAAAATAAATATCCCATACAACAAACGTTTTTGCCTTTTTTTCTCGATCTTTGTATCTAATGTTGTGTAGATAATGGTACGGAACCCTTCGTGCGCGAGTCCGACTCGCACTTGGCCGGTTTTATTTCTTTTCCTGCGTTTAAAAGTCCAAAGCTAAGAACTTTACGTATGTTAGAAATAGTACAAGAAAATGCACCCTTACCTTACAGTGCATAATAACTGTTATGAAAAATAGCTGTTATTACAGCGAGAGAAATCAATATTGTGTAAAGCAGCATATTTTACCCATTGTAAACTACTTTCTCTATTTCGCTGTATATTTTTTTATTTAGCCCATATACGTGCCACTGCAGGGCACAGGATTTCTCTCAGAGAGGTAATATGGGCTTAATTACCCCGCATGCCCACCGCGGATTGGTAATTTCAAGCGCTGAGGTATGTGTACACCTCGGATACTCAGGTTTCCTCACGATGTTTTCCTTTACAGCTGTTTGCGAGTGGTATTGCTACTACAACTTCACAAATGTGCATAACTTAGAAGATTAAGTCATTGGTACCTACATGCCGGAATTCGAACCCACGATCTCCCGAATGTGAGGCAGGCGCACTACCGCTCCGCTACCACCGTTCTGGTATATTTTTATTTTTCCAGTGAAAATGCGTGGCCCTAAAGAACGTTTTCATTGATTAAATAATGTCTGCCCTTCGAGGATTAATATTTTCAGGTTTTATTTCTGTGAAATATTTTAAGTTTGTTCATGTCATGTCAAGCTTTATTAGTACCAAGCAATTTTGTTTGAAAATACGTAAAAGAAATCTGCTGGTTAAGAACAAAAGCTTTTCGATCACAAAAGGATAGCCTTAGGGAAAACGCCTCAATGAAACTACAAACGAGAAAGACACAAAAGGTTTAGCATGTACATTTGTACATTTGGCCTCAGTCTGGGTATATTTCCATGTTTGTAATGTCCTTGCCTGGTTACCATAGTGCAGGGTATCCTAGTTTGGGACCAGGTCAAGTGATTATGTTGTGTGGAAGTTTTTTTATTTGCGTCTGCGTAATGAGATGATTTATACAGTCAGCGACTTCACACTTGATGGGTGAAGGGACCACTCACACTCAGGCGCGGCAGTGCCTGGGACATTGTCTTTAGATGCAGTAGGCTTTCCCCGTACCTATGCCATCCTGACAGTTTAGTCGGCCTAGCCCACAGGAAAGACAAGTCAACAGTGCGAGGCCAACCAAGTCGCGGGTTTCCTCACGTTATTTTCCTTCACGGTTCGCGTGTGGTATTGCTACTACAAATTCGCAGATGTACGTAACTTCGCAAGTAAACAAAGTAGCAAAATAAAACGGCGATTTTCTTTGACTGCTCTGATGTGTAATAATAGTACATTGTTCACCGAGAGGAGAAAGTGACCGATTACCGTCGAGGGTGTAAAACACCCGAGATCGGGAATCGCAGTTTCTCTCGAGTGATACATAGTGCTTTATACTACACCTGCTTGATAGTTTTATTTTACTTTCTACGAAAACTGAATCCTCAAACAACACACAAATTGGAAATGGCGCCAATGGCGTCTGCAATTTTCACATGTTCTTTTTTCAAATTGTTTATCCTGCCGCCGCAGGGTCGCACTGCCAGCCCGACACCATCCAACACACAGCTAGTGGACAGTGTCATTTTGCGAACTTGGAGATAAAAACTCACTGTAAAAACTTTTTGGCTTTTGATATTTAGGTTACCGGCGCATAGTCTTACCCAAAATTAAAAAAGAAAAACCACGTAAGAAATGGATTTTCATACACTTTTCTCTCCCGCTCAGATGCGTTTTCTCCCCGCATATTTGTTCGATATGCAATGACGTACTTTCTACCGTAAATTTGATAAAGTATCAAGGTACTTTCCAAGCAGGTGTAGTATAAAGAATATTCTTATCTTATTACTATGCCAATCATTTAGTTCTTTTGTGTATTCTTGTTGTGTACTCATTGACAGGTCTTAAGGGGGCAAAGCCCCTTGATTGATTGCAAGAGTTTTCTTTGCAATATTTGTCAAAACATTTTCCGAGCGGGCTGCCTCTTAAGTGTTTTTGTAACGTTAATTAGCGCCTCAAGGGTTCTCCCCGAAATGTTATGGGATTGTTCGATGGGTGTTTTTCTTGTACTTTATTTAGTAACTTTGTTTTTTTTTTGTTCTAGCTTTTCTTGAGGGTTCGCTTCCCAATGGGGGGGGGGGGGACTGCTGTAGATTTGTACAAATGGCCTCAGTCTGGGTGCGTTTCCATGTTTGTGGTGTTCTTGCCTGGTTACCATAGCACAGGGTATCCTAGCTTGGGACCCGGACAAGTGATTGTGTTGTGTAGAAGTATTTTTTTAATTTATTTAAGGTTTCGTTTATTTCATTTTACTAGAGTTGTGCAAAAAGTACTTAAAAAATAAATTCTAAAAAGTCATGAGCACTCTTCCTTATACGTAACCACAGCATGCGTTAGTATTAAGGTAACAAAACAATTACTATAAAGTAAGATTTTTAATAAAAATTACAATAATAATTTATTATATTATTTTTGTTGCACTAACCCGCAGGCTAATTACGTATCTTGAAATTACAAGCAACAGGCAAAAATTGCGCAGTATCTGCTGTCAAAATCATATTTCGTATTACCTATTAGCAACGCGACAGCAACAAGCTTAAATAATCGATCGCAGCGCCATCTGCAAAGCGACAGCGATCGAGGAACTAAAAATGCATTTTTTGTTACGTTTGGCTGACCGTTCGGTATTACGTACGACTATTTGACAGCCAGCGACAGCTGATAGAAATGTCAAACGGCGATTTATGAACAACAACTAGTGGTGTCTGCAAGGCAGTTGCTATACTTGCTATTCGTCTGCTGACTTTAAAAACTATTTAATATACTTGGTTAGTGATTTAAAAGGTACGATCTGGCAAGCCTGGACTGGACAGAAGATATTATTTGAAGTTTGTTGACGTTTTGTAGTTCCATCGATCGCTACCTGGCTGCTGGTGGCGCTAGCAAAAGTGCATTAGCGGCTAGCAAGCAGCTAGCAGACGATAAACTTAGATAATACTGTTTTTTTTGCAACCTCTCGACCGGTCGCTGTCGCTCTGCTGTTGCTTTGCTTTCGGGTGGCTGTCGCGCTGCTGTTGCTTTGAAATACGTAATCAGCCGGCCGTGCTGAGGACATTAATAATAATTTATGTTGCTTCAGCTGAAGCATTTAAGCATTAGGTACTAATAGAAGACTCGAAGGTGTTAAAGCTAGATAAGATTTATTTTTTAATGACTCGCGATGAATATGTAGAGCGAGCGAGAAGGTTAGTTGGTTGTATGGTGGTTGTACGGTAAAGCTTCGCATCATTCATCATTCATCATCAACCCATTATGTCCCCACCGAGGCGCACGGGTCTCTTCCCTGAGGAAGGTATGTATAGGCCATACTCCACCACGGGGGCCAAGTCCGGATTGGTGGAGGCTTGTAGACTAGTGGCTCGTCTACTGTCAGAAGTTGTCAAGCCGCCCTAAGCCCTCTGACTTGGCTTAACGACTGCCATCTATCGACGGTAGCCGGCACTAATTCTTCGTAATTCTATCCCTTTAACCCCATTGTACTATGATCTGTATGTATTCTGTCGGTGCGCCTTTAAAAATACTATTACCTTTTCAAAGTCAATTACATCAAAGCTCTGCTGAGTTTCTGGAAAGAAATAGGGTAACTTGAGTTAACTCACAGCTCTACGAGCAATTAACAATACATCAATACAGAACAACCTATCTACTCGTATGAGACTAATTGCGGAAATCTCAGATCTATCTAACTAGGTTTTCAAATTTTAGTAGCAGAGTTCACGAATGGCGCATGCCGGAACAAAATATTTGATCAAACTAAATTAACTAGAATATGCGGTTCACTAGCATGATCTTGTATAGTTTTGTACCTTACTGCTCGAGCCGTAAGTCTTATTTGCAAGACGTCTTCAGTGGTGACGAATGGCCCACACATCACCGACCTGATAGCACGCAAACTAGCCCGCAGCGCTACCAAGGTCTTGCAACTCGAAACATAAGCAGATATTCTTCATCTACCTACACCATTCCTTGTACTTCCCTGAATAGACTGGGTTCGAAAGCTTGTAAAGAAGCTAGAAGAACTATGCGCAATGGACGATGCTTATGGCATTAAGTTCGCCGCATTGTACGATGTTTTTTTTAAGTGCAATAAATGTTTCAATAAATAAATAAAAATTCTTTTTACCCGACTCCCGCGAAGCCTAAAAGGAGGGTAATATGTTTGGCTCGTACGTATGTATGCATGTATATATGTATGTATGTAAGTATGTCCGATTCTATGTTCCTTAACGCCATAAGCAATGGACATGTTTGACAAATAATATCTCAATCGATTTGTCGTGTTTGTGCGAATATCATAGGCTAGTTATATGAATTCAGCATAAAGCCAACAAAAAAATTAAAATAATTAAAAAGACAAAAGTACAAAACTGAAATAAAAATAACCAGCAACCCGACTGCTGAGCAGTAACTACTAGGCAGGCGGGACGTAAGTAAAAATCGTGATCGTGGCAAGTGCCCAGCCCTGGTCTCTGTCTACCCCTTCGGGATGCAGGCGTGAGTTTCACTGATGTACATAGTTAGTTAGTTATACCTGAGATTTCCGCACTTAGCCTCTTGGTTGGGCCATTGTGTGTAGCAAAGCTCCCAGCCAGCCTATCTCTTTCCAGAAGGCCAGCAGTGCTCTGATGTCACTACAGGCCTCCTGAAGGGATCCCAGCTTCCCAATGATGGCGGTCCGTTGCTTTTCCACGCCTTCACAGTGAATGGTCACGTGGGCGGGTGTTTCCTCTTCTTTGAGGCATCCCCGGCAAAGCGGGCTGTCGGTTAGTCACACTGATGTACATATAAAAGTACAAAATTCAGCGTTACCGACCAATCGGGTATACCCGATTCACCGTCACCGTGACGGTACAGTTAGGCCCACTGTCTTATCAGACTGTCAAGCGAAGCACCAATAAGCTCATCTACCACAGAAATTTAAGTCCATTATTCTTTGTAGCCATAAGAGAGCGGTCGTAACGGAGCGGGGGAACGAAAACATGGTGAAGTGAGGAAATCTGAGTGTCAGAAGTGTTCGCATACCTCAGCGCATGAAATCTCTCACTGAGAGAAGGCCTGTGCCCTGCAATGGGACGTATATTATATATGTCCCACTGCAGGGTGCAGTCCTTCGGTATATACGGTATATAGACTACATTCAAAAAGAAAAAAATCTTTGTCGAGAACTCTCGAATCGTGTAACAACAGTTTTAAGAGCGAGTGACCATAGTGTCCGTTTGCGTTAAAGATTTACTACCAACTCTGGCAGTTTTAACTAATTAGTTTGACCCAGTTGCCCACAATCCTGCACCGGCAGCGATGACCCTCGCACAAGTACTGGTGGCTACATAACTGACTGAACACGTACAGTCGGTAACAGAACGATCTTTAAATATCTCGTAGCAGTGATACTCGTAGTTAAAAACATAGATGTGTAACTAGCGCAAAAAATGACCCCACTTTCAATTGCGGGAAGGCGGGCTTGTCAATTGTGTTACCAATCGGAGCGAGTTCAGTATTACCACCGTGCGGCCACCATCTTGCGAGGTACCTAGATATTTCGACGGGTTATACATCATGGTTTGACGTTTTTGTATAAAACCAATCACAGAGTGATTTACTCTACAGCACATCTGGCGCTCATTTCATTGGTACAGACTAATCGAGAGGATATGAGCCGTTTCTGATAGGAAGAAATACTTCTATGGTTTTCTATTCGTAGGCTTGGAGGCTTCCACACAACACAATCACTTATCACGGTCCCAAACTAGAATACTCTGTGCTATCGTAACAGACTGGGACCATTTGTACAGATGTACAGCGGCCCCCTGTAGGAATCGAACCCACGTCCTCCGGCATGGTAATCAGACGTGATACCGCTAGGCCAACGAGGCAGTCAATAGGATCTTTTGATATAGCATGGTTAATTTAAGAAAGGGACTGAAAACCTATTTGTTTCTCACTCACACTGTATAGACGGCAATGTTTCACGAGCAAAAGGTAAATAATAATAATTTTATTTAATTAACATTGTTGTTATGTAGATCTTATAAATAGAAATTCTCTGTCTAAAATATGGTGTACGTGTATTGTATAAGTAAATATTTCACCGTTTCTTTGCTTACGATGTCTAGCTAAAATCATGTATGTGGTCACACAATAAATGTCTATCCACATATCGACGTGCGGGCACGATTTCGATCTAAAATTATCCCTAAATACTTATGAAGTTAGAGGCTACAATACAAATGCCCATTCCCGTATCGTCCTTTTCAGCTATCCGTCGTTCGCACGTGGCCGGGTTTTTTTTTTGCTCAATTATTGTAGTCTCTAATAATTCAAGTATTTAAGGTTTATTTTAGTTTGTAACATTGCGCCCGTTCGTCGCCGGCTCTTGGCGATGTGTAATATCATCATCATCATTATTAGCCATTTGACGCCCATTGCAGGACATAGGCCTCCTTCGTGGTTTTCTGAGGGGTTTTGCCATAATCGCCACGCTTGGCAGGCGGGTTGGCGATCGCAGTATACGGTTGGAATCTCAGGAAGACGCTGCTGCCCGTTTCCTGGTAATTGATTTACTTAGTCGCCTTCTACGACATCCGCGGAAGAAAATGGAGTGACGCTATTCTTAATCCGGCGCCACACGGATGTGTAATATTTATATACTAACAAGTAGGAAAAGTAAAGAATGTTTATGCAAATGAAAGTACATCATTACAAATTTGCGAAGCTTATAGAACTTAGATACAAGGCACAGGTAGGATGGCAAAAAATATAGATAGATTGAGAACACTTTGTTGTAGGTACATAAAAAAGGAAATTACACAGATATTTTTTAACCTAAGAGTACAGACAGGGGCTTTATAACTTAATATAACTTCGTAATTAGTAACAGTGGGCACAGCCTGTGCCGTGGGAACGCTCGCCCACGCAATGTACATCGAATTGTCATAATAAACTATGAATTGCAGTTGTAGCTATGCTGTCTTATTGCCAACCTTCTAACCCCGATTTTGCTCAACTAATTAGTCGGGCGCAGCACTTACGGAGCGACGCCGATCCGTTGGGCATCCGGCTTTGCTCCGCTCTATTCCATCTATTCGCCGTACAACCTGGGGTTTGGTGCAAGTTACAGACAGTTGCGGGTCTGCTCTTTAGATTGCAGCTTGTCAAAAATCACTATAGGGCACAGGCCTGCTCTCGGACATTTGGTAAAAAGCTTGCGTCATAGGCGAGAGATTCTGGGTTCGTTACTAATGGCTTTCTTTTTAAGCTTGTGGATTTGCTTGTGGATATCTTGAGGAACCTGAGTGGCTAGCGCGATTACATATCTCAAAGCTTGAAATCTTGGGTATAATCAAAGCTTGGGTAGGTGTGGTGATTAAGCCCGTGCCCATACTCTGTCATTCTCTCTCTCTGACTGAATCTCTCTCCAACCAGTCTTTTTGGAAATCCATGGAGGAGGCCTATGTCCAGCAGTGGACTTCTTGTGGCTGAATGATGATGATGATGACTGAATTTACTGTGTAAAATTTCTCCATTTCTCTCTTGAGAGACTAAGGGCTCAATTACCGCACCTACCCACTGCGGATTTGCGATTTCAAGCTCTGAGATAATGTGATCACCTCAGCCACTCAGGTTTCCTCAAGACGTTTTCCTACCCAGCTAGCAAGTGGTATTGCTCCAATCGAGTAGGGACCGAGAACTGACTGTTGCAGCGTAGAACGCCCGTCGTCGGCTCGCTCATACATTCAGCTGTGGACGAGTACAGGCCGATGGATGATTTTTGCTGCAATAAATTTACAAACGTGTGTAACTTTATGTAAAATCGTACATAACATAAAACAAAATCATTGGTACATGCCGGTCGCGGACCTAGGACGTCTTGCTCGTAAGGCAAGCGCCTACCGGTGAGCTTCCACCTTTATTCTTATAAACTCAACACTCCTTCACCTTGCACCACTCCCTTACCTATCATCCGGCCAAAGCGGGTAGACGTGTAACCCAGACGTCCACTCAGGCAAGACCCTTCGATGCGAATCCTTTTCCACTCTGGCGCCCTCTTCTGGCCTGCCGAGACGAGGGCGGGAGGTCGGGGTAGGCTGGTCGGTGTATCTTTGATTACCGGTGTGGATTGAAATCGGTGCTGCGTTTTGAATGCCCGCTCGTTACTTTGTCTTCGTTATTGAGGGTTGTTGCCTTTCTGGATCGGGAACGATTGTTTATGTTTTTATGTTACGGCGATTGATTGGAAGCGGCTACGTGTAAGCTTTTGGAAAAAGTTATACGTGCTAGATGAACTGGGGTAGGCCGACTTTAGTGAAATATTCATTATATTATTGTTATGTACTACCTACATAAGTAATTAAAATTATATTTACCTACGTATAAGCTTTTAGAAAACCTTACACATGCTGACAATCCTGCCAGTGGCAGGAAATTACGAAACTATTAAAAAAACGAACCGTATTTGTCGCTTTTGTCGGACTCGAGCGCGAAAATTTCCGAACATATCGCTGCATTATAATAAGAGCCCTGTAGGTATATCTATTATATTTCATTACATAAACAGACTATCGCGCGACCTTATAGTCAAATGTCAAGCGTGCACACATATTATCCAAAAATGCCATGATCTTTCCACTTTTATTCCACACGTCGTATAAATCACGAGAAAGAACGTAATGTGAACATTTTCCGTACATAAATCACATTTTGAAAGCTCTAAATGAATTACTTTATTAATCTTTGTCGGATTAATCTCTGGTGTAAGAATTAATGCGCCTTTAAACGGCATTTTTAACTAATTAAGTATGCTGTTACGTAGCAAATTCTATAAAGGGAAACTCAACGAATGATTTACCGAGATTTGTAGGTTTCCTAAGGCGTTATAAAACGGTTCAATCACATTGAAGCAATACCATTGAAAGGCATTGAACGTTGTAGATTGAACCACTTTACCTATTTACACGGTTCAATCACATTGAAGCATTGAACATAAAAAATGCGCACTTTTCAATCGCATTGAATGATTGTCTGCGGCAATCGCATTGAAAGCGTTCGCTGAGATTTAGCTTTCAATGAAATTGCGCAATGGCATTACAATGTATTTAGACGTTTCAATTCCATTGAAGCAATGAAATTGCAAGCAATATTGCACCGAAATTTAACCGTGTTATTAGCTTGACGTTTCAATGTCATTGAAGCAATGAAATTAATGGAAATATTGCACCGAAATTGAACCGCATATATATATTGAAAGCAATATTGCAACAAAATTGAACCGCAAATATATTCTGTGGCGGTACGAAGTTCGTCGGAACAGCTAGTATTAGTATAAGTATAAGGGCCCGTTTCTGAATTGAGAATTGCACTAAGTAACTGTAGTGTTTCGAGTCTTCGAGTCTTTCAGAAAAGAGCGTGACAGAAGGTTACTTAAGTATTTACTTAGTGAAATTCTCAATTCGGAAACCGGTCCTTAGTCTCTACGAGAAGTTATGTGCCTTGCAGTGGGACGTATATATAGGCAAAAAAATATAGCTCATAACTCATTACTTTTTATTGGCATACGTATTTGTACAAGCTGTTAAATAACAATCACGAGTATCGGTAGTTTGGTAAAATAAACAATTTTTAGTGACAGCAAAAACCCTCCGCACTAGTTAGAACTGTGTTAGCATTCGCCGACCCCTACGTGACGAGTATGTATATGTTACAGTCATAGTGATTAAATAGCTATTATACATAATGACTGGTCATTATATATAAAAGCCAAATTCACTAGACAAAGTAATAAATTATTATGCTAACGTTTTATTTTGGCAAGTGTTATATAGCAAATAATTGTTTGATTAAATTTATATTTCGCATTTTGTTTGTTAGGTCAGTACACATAAGCAAAAATAGGTTCGACTTAACTTCGGGTGTTAGTTCTTTTTTTTTATATAAAAGCGAAAAAAATATTTCACTAAAAAACTTAGTTTTGTGTCAAACTTAAACAAGGTTGGTGCATGGAAAAGTCATAGGTACCCTACATTATGATATTAATATGATATTAAATAAAATTGCTAGTAAATGTGATTAATTTTGTGTTAATTATCACTTTATCTAAACTGAGTAGACATTATATATAATGACTAGACAATATATATAATATCCAGATTTATTACTTTGGCTGTAACATATACAATATAGTCCGCACAAATCTTTTTGGCGGTAACGTGAACATAGTCACAGATCGTTTGCACATCGCTTAGTGTCTGTACAGTGTATGTGTGAGTAATTGACTACTTTAGCAATTGACTAATAGTAATCTACTACGCATCACACTACGTCTATTACTCACACAGTGAGCGATGTGCAAACGATCTGTGACTATGTTCACGTTACCGCCAAAAAGATTTGTACGGACTATATCGATCTTCACTACATGCAAATATGGTACAAACCGTTTTTAGTTGACAAATGCGACAACAAGAGCGAGTCATACTTTATGGTAAGAAAATAGAGGGATCTGACGTATGACTGTTTAAAAAAATGTATCTTTTGTGGTGTCATAGTATATTAGCAGCATATTAGCAGAATATATTAGTAGAGATGTTTACACCTGTATACATGGTCGTGTTTCATAGAACTACATAGTTTATTATGACGATTTCAGATATTGCGTAGCCGATTCCTAAGTGCTTGTTAATCTGTGGGTTAATTAGCTATGCAATGTACATCGAATTGTCATAGTAAACCATGAATTGCAGGCGGTACTTAAATTCAACAATATAACTCAGTATAGTTTGGTCCGACCTGCTTAGTAGATAATGCTCAGCAGTCGGGTAAGGAACACTATTACTAAGACTCCGCTGTATCTCATTAACCACGATAGCTAGGCGGTTGAAATTTTTACCGACGATGTGTTTCGGTTGCCGCTATAACAACTAATACTACAATAAAAACAGAATAAAATAAATATTTAAGGGGGGCTCCCATTCAACAAAAAGTGTTTTTTTTTTCCCGTTATTTATTCGATATTGATAACGGCAACAGGTAGACACGTGAAATATTCAAATGTCGTGCGCCAGTCCGACTCGCACTTGGCCGGTTTTTTTTTTACTTTTGTTCTTTTGAACACCGTGCAAGCCTGCGTGCAAGCATCTTACACCTTACCGATAATGCCCTGCGCTCTCTTTCCAAGTCAATTTTCAATAATTTTCCACTCTATTTCGCTCGGCCGGGAACAGTCGGTGGAAGCTCAACCTCTACATTTTCGTCGTAAAGTCGTCCTTAACGTAACTGAATAGAATTCACATTCAGGGTTACATGAAAGGAGCCTCAGAAACGACGTAGGTACAGTCGACAGAAGGTCAACCTTCATTTTGTTGCGTGTAAAGTTTA
Source organism: Yponomeuta malinellus (assembly GCA_947308005.1). Classification (NCBI taxonomy): domain Eukaryota; kingdom Metazoa; phylum Arthropoda; class Insecta; order Lepidoptera; family Yponomeutidae; genus Yponomeuta; species Yponomeuta malinellus. The sequence continues at coordinate 7,887,050 of OX371019.1, forward strand.
GTGTACTGTCGACTGCATCTTCCTGCCACTTGGATGAGGTCATCTGTCCATCTAGTGGCTGGTCCTCCTGCTGCGCTTGCCGATATTTGGTCTTCATTCGAGAACTTTTCGGCCCCATCGGCCAACACCGGTGTAGTTACTTATAAATGAAAATATTCTAACTCATGTAGGTACCAAATGCATATCTAACCATTAACGATCGTATTTATAAAAGACACGATTCCTAAAAACACTCGCCAAACCTCGATTAAAATTGTCTGTGGTGAGATTTTACAAGGAAGAGACGTAACCACAGGTTAAATAAACTGCCTCTGAGGATTGCTTTAGAGGAATTCTGTTTTTACAAGGCTGTAAAAATATATTCAATAACAACATATTTGTATGTATTCAATTTGACACATGTTTGTGCAGGTATTTTAATTTTTATTAAATGTCAAAGTGAAGTATTTATACATTAAATTTTATTCAACATTTTTTATAAACGGAAAAAAAAATTATAGTAATTTAGGGCTACAGTTTTGTAGTTTTTGTTTTTTGTTTTCCCAAACCAGGATTGCCTGTGCTATGGGTAACCAGGTGACATGGAGATCATTTCAGAAAACTCACTGTAAATATTGACGATCGAAAGACAATATCGTCGATCGAAATCATTAATGGAACATTTCAAAATATAGGTACCTACTGTTTTGAGTAATTGACGTTTAAGAGTCCATTAGCAATGCAAAGTGTTGAAGCAGTTGACTTTTTTTTCCCGATAGTCATTTTAAGAAACTAGTTTCGTTTTTTTGTGATTCATAAAGTTAAACACTACTAAATATTTTTTTTTAATATTTAACTGCGTGACCTCATATGCTACCGTTACTGTGTATAGCCGCGCGTTTGTGTTTGTCGTGTGAATAGGCCAAACAATCTAGTTGGTCTGTGGTTTACTGTCATAAATAATCGTAGTCAGTGTTGCCACCTTAGTTGTATCACCACTAGAATGGTAGATTTACTAAACAAATATATCGCGCGAATGTCGGTGTAAGGGCTGGTGAGGGACGTCCCAGGCAGACATACTTCGACCAAATAGGGGATGTAGTAGCAAAGGGCAAGATAAAAAGTACCCGAAACCGGTGTGCGTGTATGCAACGACTAATGAATATTGGGGAAGCGAAAGTGATCTGTCAGGACCGTGGCAAGTGGCAGTCCCTGGTCTCTGCCTACCCCTCTAGGATATAGGCGTGAGTTTATGTATATGTATGTATGTGAGTTTAACTTGTAACGCTCGTTTCTGTGTTATTTTGAATAAAAACACTTTGATTTTGCATTTTTATTTTGACGTGCTTACAATCAACAATCAATGTACTCAGCCCTTATCTTGTGAGGATAAGCGCTTAAATTGTACAGAAAGGGGTAGTTCCAGCTGTCGTCAACTGTAGGATTACCTACCCTTGAGTAGGGTTAGAGCAGGTCAGCTGTGAAATGCCGCGTACAGTATGGTCGAAATTATTTTCGGCTTGGCCGTTTGGTATTTATTACGGTCGCATACGTCGGGAATATTTTATAAACAATGCCTTTGGGCACATCATGTTTTATACGAGATTTCAAGGAACGTTGTTTCTTTGAATTTGGTCTATATATTTTCGTAAAGGGGGAGGACTATGTGGGGTCTGACTTGGATCAGTCGGACTGCCAACGGAATTGTTTCCACACATACACACGATGGAAGTGAAGTGAAAACTTTTATTTAAAAATGAAGTGACTGTGAAGGAAAATATCGTAAGGAAACCCGAGTGTCTGAGGTCACATGCCTAAGCGCTTAAATCAATGACTTTGTTTATTAAGTTACGTACATTATAGTATACTATATATATATATACGTCCCACTGCAGGGCACAGGCCTTCTCTCACAGAGAGAGTATGGGCTTAATTACCACGCGTGCCCACCGCGGATTGGCAATTTTAAGCGCTTAGGCATGTGACCTCAGACACTCGGGTTTCCTTACGATATTTTCCTTCACAGTTAGCGAGTGGTATTGCTACTACAACTTCATGAATGTACGTAACTTAATAAACAAAGTCATTGATACATGCTGGATTCGAACCCACGACCTCCTAAATGTGAGGTCGGTGTTCTACCGGTGCGCTATTACCATCATCATCATCATCAGAGTCCTATGGACGATATAAGCAGTCCCTAAGAGTTACACTTTTTAGGATGACTAAGCGTTTTAATCTAATCTAATCTAAAAAGAGTATCTAGTGTAATCTAATCTAATCTAAAAAGAGTATCTAGTGTAATCTAATCTTAAATTCATGCTTTGCGCGCTGTACTAATGTCGCAGTTTTCAGTAAATCATTGTCCTGCATAGAATTAAAAATAATTATACTATGTTTGTAGCAATTCAAAAAAGTCCTAGAATAAACGTTTTTAGTCGCCCTCATTGTATTATGACATAGAATTTCGTATATATTTCACCAAGGACCAGTTTCTGACTGTCATTTTCTGACAATGAGTAAACCTGTTACAATTGTTTAGTTTCATCTGAGATTTCCGCACTTAGCATTATCGTTGGGCCACTGTACGCTGTAAGTGCCGAGATACGTGAACACCTCAGACACTCGGGTTTCCTCACGATGTTTTTCTTCGCGATTATTGAGGGGTATTACGAGTACTAAGAATTCACGAATGTACGTAACACAAAAAACAAAGTACAGTCAGTCAGTCTAATCAGTTACATTAAGAACAACTTAGCAATAAAAATGTATAGGTTGACCTGTTTTCGATAGTACATGCCGGGATTCGAATTGCACGACATCACACATGCGAGGCACCGGTTCCGCCGGTGCTACCACCGATCTCCAAACTTGCCTGTGTTTCAAAACACTATCATCAAGATCCTAATGAAATTGGATCCCCGAATCTGTCGGAAAGATCGAAGTCCTCGGCGAAACGGAGTCTTCGCCCGAGCTTACCAGCCGGCGATTCAATTCGACTAAAAGCTGGAACATCAAAATATCTGCATAGCGGGTGTTTGCGACTGATCGGGTTAGGGCGCGCTCATAACGTTAGAAGTGTTACTTTGTTCCGTCTTCTCTTTGGTAATTCTCTATTTTGGATATTACATCTAACGTTCAAGTTCTCTAAATCTTAAATTCTACTTTGTAAAGTACTTAATATCTGGTCCACATTACTTAGCGTTGCTAAATCAATGATTTCAGTAGTGGGGTATCATAACCCACTACTGATTTCATTATCATCAGTTCCAGTTATCCCTCTTTAGGGACATAGGGCTCTCAAGACAGACTTCCAGAGCAGCCGGTTTTGCGGCTTTTAATTCAAGCTATAAGCTCAACCATGTTTGTCCCGATAATAGTGGCTTCCTGCTGAACGGAGCGTCTTCAAATCAGTGTGTTACATTATATTATTTTGAAATCAGTAACAATTACCTCAATCAACTAATATCCTATTATCGAGTAAGAAGTGTATTTCTGCAACAATATTAAAAGCATCGTCATATTTGAACGATGTCTTATTAAAGAAAAGGAAAATGGCGTTACATGGACCCCCTTATTTTTTGCTGAGAGACCGCATGGTTTCCTGTTCCGTGCACTATCAAAAACTTTTAATCCGTTTTTTTCGAATCGCCAATACTGATTTTCATTTTCGTCATCAATGTGTCATGAGATCCTGGTTACAAGATTTTAAACATCAAGCCAGTCGCCTACTCCTTATTGTCATGGCACCCAACAAAAAACTGGTGATACCGTTTTTTTCCTGCACACTTTTTTTAATACGCTGTCCAGACGGTATCAATTACAAAAAACCAGACCAAGCTCAGGTGAAGTGAATCGTAAACCGCGATCGGTCCTGCCTGTCTGTTGGCAACCTCAGTCAACCGCACTAGACGTATTGAGTTTTAAATACGCAAGCTGGCTGGCTCGCAAGGCGGAAAGACGGTATGTGGGCCAAGACAATTTTGCCCACGAATTGGTAATTTCATGGAAAATTAGATGTGAATGAGACTGTGAATTAACACCAAAATTCAATTCAATTTAATTCAAATATTTTTATTAATTTTATAATGAATAAAAATATTTGAATTAAATTTGACGTTCAAACAAAATGTTTACTTAATGAATGTCAAAGTTCTTAGTTTCACAATTAATAGGTTATGTGGAGAAGAAGCTAACAAAGAAACTACACAATTATTGTTTTGAAAAAGTTTTTACTTAATTAAGGTACTTTTCAAATAAAAAAATATTTTTCGCAGTTTCTGTGCTACTTTGCACAAAACATTTTTGAATTGAGAAATCTTTTTGTTGAACCTTATACTGTGCCCCTTAAAGGATGTATTAACTTTTTGGCCGGTGTCTCTCCTCAACTTAGCTAAGAGACCAAATCTCAGGAACAACAGGCTGATGTATTTGTAAAGGGTTCACCACCATGATGGACGCATCCTAAGCGGCTTTTCGCTGATCGAATTACGTCCCGTCATGCGTCAGCTTTTGACGGATGGCGATGAGCGAACGAACGAATGGAAAGATGAAAGCGCACATTGCGTACCGTTATTCTCTCGCTGGATATTGGCAAGGATATGGGCCATTTTCAACTTCCATATCAGTCCCCTGGGACTCAGATGCCTGCATCTGAATGGTCAGTTCTCTTACTTAGCGTAGGTAGGGGACGCACTAGATGTTGTACCTATCTTGTATCTCGATGGTAATGCCCATAGTACTCATTAACTGCCTCGATGGTCCAGCGATAACACGTTTGACTATGATGCCAGAGGTCGTGCGTTCGATCCCGTTGGGGAGTGATACATAGTCTGGGTGTTTTTCCATGTCGTGATGTCCTTGTCTCGTTACCTTAGTACAGAGTATCCTATTTTGGAACCAGAATAGATAGATGTTTGTGATGTGTGGACGTTAAGGTTGGCGATCGCAGTATGTTGGAATCTCAGGAAGACGCTGCTGCCCGTCTTCTGGTAATTTATTTCCTTAGGCGCCTTCTACGACATCCACGGGAGGAAATGGAGTGACGCTATTCTTAATCCGGCGCCACACGGACAACCTAACGTATACCAGTAGTTGATAGACTTTCTTCTTGAATTCATAACGTGGAGTGTGGACCTATACGTAGCCGTCTACAGGCTAAAACGCAGTTATCTCCGAAAATCAAGTTTGGAGTTATGTTAAAAAAAACCAGGGAAATAATAAAAATATAGGTATGCTCCTTGATAACTATACATAATTTGACTACACTTGAAATATCAAAAGACAGATCTTTTTGAGTACTTTAAAATAGCTTTACCTTTAATTAGTAACGATAAATTCAGCTTAACAAAAATATAGTTTTGGCGTTATTAAACACAATCATTATTTCATTATTTAATAATTAAACTAACATAACGACATTTTTAGTTTTTTTTATTTCTGGAAGTATAAAAGCTAGAAATAATTGGGTTGGAGGGATGGATAGAGATTTTTTTTCTGATTAAAATGTTATCAAAAAGTCGAATGCGGTGGTAGCCTAGTGGGTAGAACATTGGACTCGGAAGCGGGAGACCCAGGTTCGATTCCCAGTGCGGGCATGTACCTATGACTTTGTTTTCTAAGTTACGTGCATTAGTGAAGTTATAGTAGCAATACCACTAGCTAACGGTCAAGGAAAACATCGTGAGGAAACCTGAGTGTCTGAACTATTCACATACCTCAGCGCTTGAAATCGCCAATCCGCGGTGGGCACGCGTGGTGATTAATTAAGCCCATACTCTCTCCCTAAGAGAAGGCTTGTGCCCTACAGTGAGACGTATATAGGTTGCTTAAAAAAACAATGATTGTGTTTACGTGAACGCCTGCGCGTCGGGAACAAGTGAAATCGTGTATTATCATTCCTGTCTACCCTCGTCAAGGGACAGACTGTACATACGGTGGGACCCGTGTGATGTTTGACTGGCATCTTAGGTTGCAAATGTAAGAAGACACGCTTCACTGAGTTTAGCACAGTATAAAATACGCCGACCTTTTGCATGCGTGCACCCTACTCAGTTGCCTTACGTGCTATCTTGCATCAATACGAGTACATGCCTCGACATTACATTACATAAACTTAAGCCTCTATCCAGGAGAAGTAGGCAGAGACCAGGGTTTGTCACTTGCCACGATCCTGACAGACCTCTTTCGGTTCATCAAGATTCATTAGTCGTTGCATGCATGCACGCCGGTTTGTTTGAAACATTCCCCAAATGCAGTTTAAATAGCTTATGGTACTTTTATTAGATATTTTGACAATGTATAAGTAGAATATGAGTTTCAGCTTTGTACCTGTATCTTTGTCTTCTGAATACAAGGATTATATAAGTTATAATAAGCCTTTTTGCACAGAATGTGCTTAACACATTGAACCTTATACAGTGCCCCATAAGGGATGTGTCAGCTTTGGCAAGTCTAAATCGTGGAAATGACAATTTATGTTTATTTCTAGTATTAACATTGTGGTACAATTTATGTTTATTTCTAGTATTAACATTGTGGTACAATTTATGTTATTTCTAGTATTAACATTGTGGTACAATTTATGTTTATTTCTAGTATTAACATTGTGGTACAATTTATGTTTATTTCTAGTATTAACATTGTGGTGGCCACCAACATTTTCGAAGTCTTTGATATTTTTTCTAACGTACATAATATTTTCATAAATGTATTGATGTATTTAAGTTTCTTTTTCTTTGTTGTGCCGTAAATGGTAACCACTGAAAACCAGCGTCGTGGTCGCTACCGGCCACGGCATGATGCTGAGTGGAGACCAATTTGGTGCCAAATCTAACCCAACCGTGATCTGAATTTGTATTGTTATAGATATTAAGATTTGAGTATCAAATAAATAATTTACTTACTTACTTACTAAAGTCTTTGAGGAGTGTCTTAAGGAATTGTGTTTTTTTTTATAAATAAGACTGAGACAGGCAGACCTTTTGCAACAATCATATTCTATGACCGTGCTTGACGTCTGCCAGACTGACATATTCATATGTCATAATGTCACCCTTTCCTAATGTACTCGTAAATGTGAAGTGACAATATGGTGTGTGGAAAAAAATGCACTTTCATGGTTCACGTTCACTTTATTTTGAAAATTACGGTCAAATTGGTGATGTGATTTTCCCTGAAATACGCTTTGGGCATCATCAGCCATTTGACGCCCACTGCAGGACACAGGCCTCCCTCATGGTTTTCATAACCATGAGAGGTTTTGCTATAATCGCCACGCTTGGCAGGCGGGTTGGCGATCGCAGTATGCGGTTGGAATCTCGGGAAGACGCTGCTGCCCGTTTCCTGGTAATTGATTTCCTTAGTCGCCTTCTACGACATCCACGGAAGTAAAATGTAGTGACGCTATTCTTAATCCGGCGCCACACGGAACCGGCGCCACGCGCCCATTTCCTGACTATACTTAAATATGTCGCCGAAACATAAAAGAAAAAAAAACCGGCCAAGTGCGAGTCGGACTCGCGCACGAAGGGTTCCGTACCATTATCTATAGAACATTTGAATATTTCAAGCGTCTACCTGTTGCTGTTATTAATATCGAGCAAAAAACGGCAAAAAAATCACGTTTTTTGAGTGGGAGCCCCCCTTAAATATTTATTTTTTTGTGTTTTTAGTATTTGTTGTTATAGTGGCAAGACAAATACATCATCTGTGAAAATTTCAACAGTCTAACTATCACGGTTCACGAGATACAGCCTGGTCACAGACGGACGGACGGACACGGACAGCGGAGTCTTAGTAATAGCGTCTCTTACCCTGTGGATACAGAACCCTAAAAACTGAGAAAATATACATGTAGGAACTCGCCAAGTTCCTTATGCCTCCACGGAATCGTGTAACTTTCAGCCACAGACATATCCATGTCTGTGCTTTCAACAGACCAAATTTAACAAGTTTTTAGAGGATGTTGAATAGTTTTATAACGAAACTTGCCAAGTAATCTGTATTATATTCTTTGTTGCACTAATCCGTGCTACGGACAATTTTAAAAACCCATTAGAGGCTAAAATGGAATACCCATGCCGGGACTTGAACCCGCGACCTCTGGCTAACCGTTCGCTCTCGCTCGCAAATCGCTCTCCCAACTGAGCTAATGGGCAAGTGCAGGCATCGGCGAAATTTCGTACCTCTTTACAAACTTCTCTGTATTACTTACAGAGAAGTGGGTACTCGGGGCTGCAAGTGATGTAAATTACTTCAGCCAGATATCGCTGCCTAATATAATATACGTAATACAGAGAAGTTTGTAAGGAGGTTCGCCGATGCCTGCACTTGCCCATTAGCTCAGTTGGGAGAGAGCTGGCACGGCTAGCCAGAGGTCGCGGGATCAAGTCCCGCCATGGGTGGAATTTTAAGCGCTTAAATAGGTTTTTAAAGTAATCTGTATATTTAAAAGTCACTAAATATTTTTCCGCGTTTCTAAAAACACTGCTAATTCCGTGGAGGCAAGGAATTAGGCGAGTTCCTGCATATCATGTTTTATTGATACGCGAAGTTGAACATTTTGTTTACATTTATGTTTGGGTGGGATTTCACGACTTTATGATTACACTATTTGCCCGATGAATAGAGGCGAGTAATCATCAGTAACCTCCATAAAAGTAAAGAGTTGAGCTGGTCCCAAATTAGGATGCTCTGTGCTATGGTAACCAGGCAAGGATATCACAAACATGGAAATACACCCAGACTGTGGCCATTAGTACAAATTTACGGCGGCCCCCAGTGAGAATCGAACCTCGGTCTTGGTAGTAACTTAAGTGTAATAGCTTTCACACAACACCCGACACCCGCTTTACCAATAAGATTAAAAAAGAAGTGGCTTTGATCTCTATCTAATATTTCGCATTTCGTAACAGAAGTCCCATTCGAGTAGGCAGACACGAAATTGGGATATGATAGTAGAAAACTTCTTTGGACTGCCCTCAACATAATCAAGTAAAAATGTGAGATAAAACCTGAACAACTCTTTCATCTAAGTCGAGGTACTGTTGGCAGAACAAGTGGAGAAACAATGGCAGAATGCTTGCTAACCACAACGAAAATGGTACATTTAAATTTCAGTTTAATCAATTTTCTACTGAGCAGCTGTATTTTAGTGCATAAACCAACTGCTTCATATTCGTGAAGTTCTGGGTTTGAATCCCGACATGTCAACATTATACGGGTTTTTCAGAAATATGCGGGGAAACCTAGGAGGGTTATTCTACTCATAGATACAAACCACTTGTATTACTCGAAAAAAATAAGCTGTCACATACATTAATTTGCTAGAGCAAATATCAAAACTAAGTATGGAACAGCTGCTAGTTTTCTCTGATATTTGTAGCTGATATTTAGGATTATATTATTTTTGTTGCACTAACCCGTGCTGAGGACAATTTTAAAAAACTTATTTAGAGGCTAAAAATTCCACCCATGCCGGGACTTGAACTCGCGACCTCTGGCTAACCGTGCCAGCGCTCTCCCAACTGAGCTGATGGGCAAGTGCAGGCATCGGCGAAATTACGAGCCCCTGTACAAACTTCTCTGTATTACGTACAGGCAGCTATATCTGGCAGAAGCAATTTACATCACTTGCAGCCCAGAGTTGCACTTAGGTAAAGAGGCTGTATACATCTGGCAGTCATCAGGCCTGTGCCCTGCAGTGAAATGTATTAAAGCTGCTTATTTGGTAATCACCCGTAGTTTAGGATAGGCCAATTTAAACTGTCTGTCCATTCACACAGCAGATAGCTAAAACGTTTCTTCAGTATATTTTCCTTCACGGTTAGCGCCATAAGTGTCGCTATTTACTCCAATAAAATGCAAGGAATCCCATTGAGCAGTTAAGAGCATTATAACTCTTTCACGTTACTTTATTAATCTATTAACCAGTTTATAAAACCGAACGGCTTCTTTTTATGGGAAACAATTAATATTAATGTCCAATTAAACACGAAAATCGAGCTTTTAAAGTGTACCAAAGGTATTTTTTTTGCTGGCTGTACTCGGGCTAAGAGAGGCCGTACATCATAATGACTCATAGCATCTCCAACAACTTTCATACATTATTAATTACACAGCAGCAGACAGGGATGGCCTATCCCGCACCCTCGAGAGTGAAGGAGACAACGAGATTATGTCGTCAAAAGAAATATGTAGGTTTAATGAAGCCTCAGTAATAAATAAAGCATTTTCCTCCGCAGCCATCTTGGTTTTTCTGTTATTAATATGAATTATTAGTGTAGTTATCGGTGTAACGCTCGTATAGGTAATATTTATAGACCATAATGTGACCTAAATATTGCGCTTTCTGGGGATTTGGCGGGAATATTTATCTCTCCGCCATTTTGTGTGAAATTGGCGTCTTTATGTGGGCGTTTTTATGGATCGCCGCCATGTCGGTTAGAATTAAGTTATTGGCTTTGGGGACTGATTTATCGTGTGAAAGTTATGTTTTATTGCGGTATTTTTATTGGATTAACTACATTATCTAACCGCAGCTTTGTTTTGTTTGTTTCAGGTATGAATTATGGCGAAGCGCTTGAATATCTACACATTCGAAACACGGTGAAATGCGCTTAACAAACAATTTCTATAATATTCTATGGAAATAGGCAAATTAAACTCTGCCAACGATTCGGAGCCCGTTGACAATCCATGTTGGACTCAATAACAATTAATATACGCTACCAATTAGGTTAATGCATCCTTTATGCACATATTGATTTAGAAAGGTCAGAAAATAAACGCAGAACGTTCATTTCTCGATTAAATACTTAGATAGTGTCTTTAATTTTATATGAGCCCTTTTTGCACAAAGTACCTATGCCTTACTTATTTTTACCCGACTGCGGCGGAGCCCATAAAGAGGGTAGTATTTCTGGCAAGCTTATTATATCTTCAGGGATCTTATTGTAGAATCGTATACAATGCTTCAAAAAGTATGTATTAACCTTCGCCAATCTTAATCTTGGTATCGAAACTTAATGATTATTTCTAGTAATTGCATTGTGTTGGCAATGGAAACATTTATCAGAAGTTTTAAATGTATTTCAACGTAAACAATTTACATACCGTTTTTCGAATGTCAATATGCAATGTAAAGAGTGCATCTTATATAACATACAAATCAACCCCAAGGTAGCTTTAACTAGTTCCTGGTTAATAGATCCCACTTTATTTTAAACCTTATCACCTAGAAGTAAAATCCAAGACCAATGAAAAATTCCTACTACCCTCAGTTAAGGGTACAATGCCAAAACATTACTCACTTACGGAGCCCTCGATGAGTGACTCCGATTTTTACCTGCGCGATTTTAATAGACTCCAACGCTCTAAACTTTTGACAGCGACAGCTTTCTGTCAGTTAGTTGTCTGTGAGTACCTAATGCCCGTATTAAACCCAGCTAAAGCATCGTGGACCCGGTGGTCGGATTGATACATGGAAATCGTTTTAGTCTGCTCCCAGTTAAGACAGCGGTATAATATAGACTGCTTAATTACCTTATTGGTTTATAGAGAGCTGCCTTCAGCTAGAGTCGCCCTGGACTATGATTCCGATCAATAACAACTAAGATGTATATAGACGAACTGACTGACGGGCGGACTGAGCGATACACGAACGGATGAACGGACGGACGGACGTAGTTATATCACCTTTAGGTGTACAAATACAAATGGTTTATTGACACGAAAGATATGTTCATACTGTTACATAGGTATAGGTACAGAGGCTAGTGTATGTAATTATAAAACAATAACGTCAATAGAATCAACCTTTCATTATAACAGACGGTGTAAACCTTTGAGTATAAAGTACATGGTGTAAACCTAGGATCTCATTTTATTTTAGGTAGGTACTCTAAAATATTTTAATCAGTTGGATAAGAAACAGTAAGAGCCTAAGAGCAATAACCATCTACCCTCCGCACTAGTTAAAAACTGTATTGCGGCAGGAGCAGAAATTGTCGAGGACTGGCAGTTTTGGTGACCCATACAGTATAGTTGTTGACAACATAACATAACATAAACTCACGCCTGCATCCCAGAGGGGTAGGCAGAGACCAGGGACCGCCGCTTGCTACGATCCTGACAGATCACTTTCCCTTCCTCAACAAAAAGTTGTTGTTGACAAAAAGTCTCATTTCCGTTATGATTACGATCCGTCAAAGAGGTCCGTTCCACAGTTTATAATAATAACTTCCACATAACACATCCGCTTGTTCTGATCCCAAACTAGGACTCCCTGCGCTATGGGAACCAGGGGCACCACAGACCTGGAAACACACCCAGACTGAGGCCATTTGTACGGCTCGTCCAGTGGGAATCGAACCTACGACCTCGTACTGGTTGTCAAGCGTGTTAACTGCTAGATCAACAAGGCACTCGAGGCACAGAGATGAACTACTTCCAATCTCTGGCTGTACGGTACTCTTCGAGTTTGGAAGCACTAAATTACGGCGTGTGTTTAGGTAGCAAATGAAACGTCCTGCGACTTGTAATCACAGCGTCAAACTTTGACACCAGCGGGGTTCATTCGGAACTTCGTCCGTACACAATCTCGTCGCTGACCCTCCCTCACACTCTCCACACGACGCTGACAAACCGACCTCGGTTGCTGTCAGTACTGTCTGCGAAGTTACACCGCTTTGTTGCGCGGGTTATTTTGCCAACCGTATTCTCTCGGTTGACGCGTTTTTATGAAGTACAACGGACAGTAATGTTGAAATTTAATGCGTTAAACACGTGTTCAATTCAATTTAAATAAATAAAACTATCGCGTTAAATCGCTACCCGGCTCAATTTGTATGGGTATGGGAGTTAGGTTTTGGCGCTAATTAGATATCTACGTTATTATTTCTTTTTGTTTAATAATAATATTGATATAAATACTAATGTCCGATCCGAAAGCAACGTATAGCGAAAAACAAAAAAATATATATCCGTATTTTTTGCTCGGGAATCAATAAAAAAAATTAAGTTACTGTGAAACAAGAAAATATTGGCGCGCGATGGACGCCTAATTTTCAGTGCTACGCTTGTTTGATTTTCCGTTATTGGCTATATATACATTGCGGGTTAACATTTCAAATTTGTTAGAAAGATTTCGTTTAATTGCTTGGGAAGAAATATTTGATGTAAAAATACGATTCGAACCTCAATACTTCTTAATCCGTTCATTCCCCAGGTTTCTTTGGAAAAAAAATGTGATGATACTATGATAATAATGATACATGTAGGTATTCACACGGGTTTTGGGAAGGTCCTTAGTAAAATAACACTCTGAATAGCTTTTTAATTACAGCATTACGACCATATTGTATCAGGGGGTTTGAAACTATCGAAACTACCATAATCAACCAATAACCCCAACATTAATGCTACCTGAATGCCGAATCTCCGATATTTCACGGCACACAGACAGACTGCGGCCCGTGACCGCTGTGGTATTAATAATCCGTTCAGAAATTCTTGGAATTGATAACAGTTGTTTGTTCCGTCGGTGTGCTGAATCGGTTGGGCAGAGCCGTATTAGGGTGTTGTGTGGTAACATAAAAGAGCAATGGTCTTGCAGGCTAGACTAATGTGTGCCTGCTGATGGCGTTTAGATTCACCGATAGAATATTCTTTATTGTAAGTACACCAGGAGTTACATTTGATACTAAACAATTAAACCCGCCTATTGTACAATATTTACTTGGTGCAATAAGAATTTTAATGATAATAATAAAAACGATAATAAAGTACGGTACAATAGGCATTTTGACAGTAATAGAAAATCATTTGTATTTATCAATGAATACATTGAATTGTGGAATACGAAACACGCATTTGTTTTTTTATTAACAGCGGGATTGATAATTATTACGATAATTAAAATCTATGAAATTCCTATGTCCGCCATATTAAGTTGAATAGCGAATGACGCCACTTTTAAGAACACGCGAGTAAACATAGATCTACTCTAGAACATATTATTATTATTATTTATTTATTTACTTAGATTTGTAACTTACAGCTAATGCCAAATCGCTACAAACTTAACTAATAAATAATAACTTAGTAGTATATAAATAATTTTGCATTAATCATTATACTAAACTACTAAAAACAAAAACAGAATCATCCTTTTTCAAGCATTCCCTTGCATTCTTCAATCATTCTCCCAATTCCTGTGATAAACATATCACACTGCGGCGCTGCTCTGAGCAGGGAGTTGAGAAGTGCGAGAGCGGGCGGCACGGGCGCCTGCTGCTGGCCCGCCGTGCGCGCCGCCAGCACGTGCAGCAAGCGCGGCGCGCGCAACCGCCGCGCGCCTCTGGCACCCACAGTTGCCTTATCTTTTACTTTATTATCTGTGACAAACCAACTCTCTCGTTTAATTTAATTTTTTATGCCTATACGAAATTGCTGTGTTGACGTGTACCTGCACCACAGAATAATTTTACACTTTATAACAGTGACGACACTACCGACGCCATTATATTGGCGAGCGCTTCGGTGCGAATTTTAAATCTGTAAACTAAAATGTATTTTTTACTATTAAACCTTAATTATGTCCAAAAATATGAAGTATATTGTAAGTAATTTACGTTTTGGAACATTAAAGGACAGTTTTTCAAAATTTGTCATCATGCCTATTAGTGGCAATATTACTAAAAGTAATTTCTTCCAGACAACCGATTTAGTCGATAACTAGATGATAATTTATTGGACTTTTGTAGTATTTTCTAATTATTCGTCTAATAAAGGCGTCTAATTGTCGATACAAAGAAACTTTACTAAGGCCTTATGATGACAACTACAAAATAACAAAAACAATAAGCAGTTCCGTACTAAAGTTAGCATCTCGTGAGTCCGACCATTTTTTTTTATGTAGCCTATACTCGTCCCACTACAAGGCACATGCCTTCTCTCAGAGAGTATGAGCTTGAGTATTTCCTTTTTTATGTACAATAAAGTGATCTCTATATTACCACCGCGGATTGGCAATTTGAATCGTTGAGGTATGTAATACCTCAGACACTCAGGTTTTCTCACGTTTTCCTTCACCGTTGGCGAATCTTACTTTCGGATAATTTATTTTACACCTATGCAGCGAGATGAGAACCCAAAAGGTGCCTTAGTGCGTCCCTGGCCCCAATGGCAGTGTTATTCGCCGAGCGAGTGTCAAGTTTCAGCATTTCATGACGGAAATTCATAGTTTCGATTTCGGGAATTGAGTTTTGACTATCGATTTTAAGCGTCTGCCTCTGTTTACGTTACCTGTGTACCCGGCGTTTCAATTTGAATTGGCCAGTACCTAAATATTGATTCTGCTTACATAAATGTTTGGCAGCCGAACGTCATTCCTTCCCACTAACTAAAATTGCCTACTATGAACAATAATAATAATTTCCACACATTACAATCCCTTGTATCACGTAACTTTCCCCTCTATCGGGTTAACCATTTTGACTACTCGAAAGTGTCAAAATATGTATGCATTTGACAGTTCGGAGTAGGTTAACTCCAACAACTCCATATAGTGAAGGACTTACGTGGTAGCGCCCCTGGTCCCAAACTGCGATACTCAACCAGGCAAGGGCATCACAAACACAGAAATACACCCATCACCATCATAATCACCCGGTATCAGCCCACTGCTGGATATAGGCCTCTCCCAAAACACGAGACTGAGCCCGATCTTCGGGTCTACCTTTCCAGTAACGGCCCACCGCTTTGCGAATGTCGTCGCTCCACCCGGTCACAGGGCGTCCTACGCTACGTTTGCTGATTCACGGTCTCTGTAGAACCAGTCTATCCCAACGGTTATCGGTCCTGCGGCAGTTATGACTAGCCCACTGCCACTTCAGTTAGCTAATCCGTTGAGCTATGTCAATCACTTTAGTTCTCTGGCGAATTACTTCGTTTCGGATTCGATCCGTTTAAGACGCTGGACTGGAAATATTGTGGCATCAACGGCAAGTATATCTCTCACTTAGGACTCGCAGATGACATAGTCATTACGGCAGAGACGCTGCAGGACTTACAAAATATGTTGAACGGCCTAGCTGATTCTTCTCGTCGCATCGGTCTCCGGGTGAATTTGGATAAAACCAAAGTCATGCACAACGTTCCGGAACCGATTGCCGCAAATGGAATCCCACTGGAAGTTGTTTCACCGTATGTCTACCTAGGGCAGATTCTCCAATTAGGCAAACACAAAAATCCAGAGAAGAATTCAGCTGGGCTGGGCAGCATTCAGGAAACTCCGTCGAGTCTTCTCGTCGCCTATACCGCAGTCCCTAAAGACAAAAGTATTTAATCAGTGCGTCCTACCCCTCATGACATACCGGGCCGAGACGTGGATACTCACAGTTGGACTAGTCCACCAATTTAAAGTCGCTCAGCGAGCTATGGAGAGAACTATGCTCAGGGTTTCTCTGCGGGATCAACATACAACAACATACACCCAGACTGAGGCCATTTGTACAAATGTCCGGTGGCCCCCAGGGGGAATCGATCCCACGACCTCCGGTATGGTAAGCAGACGTGATATCGCTCGACCAACGAGGCAGTCAAACAACTTTGTACTAGTCAGTTAAAAAACCAAAACCTTCACACGAAAAGTGCTAGTACAGTCGACAACACATTTGCCTTTACATGCCTGAACTCTACTCAGTTAGGTACGTTACGGAAGAGTTTGCAACAAAAATGTAAAGGTTGACCTGAGGCCGACTAACCGTAAGCTTAATCCATTCTTTCCAGCATACTTTGCGCTTAAACAAGCTATTATTTAAAATACGGTCAATTATCATCATCATCATCAGCCTATGCTTGTCCACTGCCTCTCCTATAACACGCCACTGAGCACGGTCCTCGGCTACTGTCATCCAGCTCTTGCCAGCCGCCCTGCGAAGATCATCGCTCCACCGAGTCTGAGGAAGTCCTACACTACGTTTACCGATCCGCGGTCTCCACTCGAGAACTCGTCTACCCCATCGGTTATCAGTTCTTCGGATAATATGGCCGGCCCACTGCCACTTCAGCATGCTAATTCGGTGGGCTATGTCGGTGACTTTGGTTCTCTGTCGGATCACCTCGTTTCGAATTCGATCTTTCAGAGAAACCCCGAGCATAGCCCTTTCCATAGCACGCTGAGTGACTTTAAATTTGTGGACCAGCCCCACCGTGAGTGTCCACGTTTCGGCACCATATGTCATGACGGGTAGGACGCACTGATTGAAGACTTTCGTCTTAAGACTCTGTGGGATTGGCGATATGAAGACTCGACGTAGTTTCCCATACGCTGCCCAGCCCAGCTGTATTCTTCTATTGGCCTCTTTCTCGAAGTTGTTTTTACCTAACTGTATGGTTTGCCCGAGGTAAACATACTCCTTAACAACTTCGAGAATACTGCCAATTATAAATAATAAAGAGAATACGGTCAATTAAAAATAATAAAAATACCCAGACTGATGTCAATTGTACCAATCAAAGTTGTTCTACCGCCTGTTGGAATGGAATCCACGATCTCTCTTTTGGTAACTTCAAATTAATAATATAAGCCTAACCATTTGATTTAGGGTTCATTTTGCTAGATTGCTGGAGCTATAATCGTCTAACTTTCGATACGGTAATCTGCGTCTGAAAATAGGGAGCAGACGATATTCGGAGTAAAGTCTTAACCCTGAATAAGACATCACTGTCAACCCGACCCCAGAATGCGCTTAACGCTGGACGCACGCCGCTAAAATCCCGTCTGAATCAATCAATTTACCACCTCCATATTTGTCAGGCTACCCTGTAATGCCTGGTGCACTAACACTGCACCCTCGGGGTTATAAGTCATTTTTTGTGGTTATTAATGCGTTTATACTCATAAATTAGAGTTTAAATGTATCCCTCAGTCAGGATCGCATTAATGCATTAACAAACATTATAACAAATATTAACGGTCTGATTTATAAAAAGTCGGAACCACCCAAACAGTCTTAAGACGGAGTGAAAGCCGGTTTATAAGAGGAAATCCTGCCATAAACCGACTTTTACTCCTTTTTATGAGTGTTTTAGTGGCATCGAATTTTTATAAATAAGACCCTAAGAATTGAACTGTAAGACCAATCTTATATTACTTTGAACTTCATAAAAGTACAAATCAAATGTCACAGCGAAAATAAATTCGTAAGTATTAGTCAGAACTTCGAGTACTTAATGTTGTAACTGTTCAATTATTTTATTGACTATCGACATACGACACCTCGCAATTCCTCACTTGATGACGCGACCCAGAGGTGTTCTTAACCTTTCGGTGGCAGTGTCTATCCACCTCCAGACGCACTAGGTACCTGTCGGGCCCCACCTGGTGCAGTGTCGTCTGGAGTTAAGCCGATAATTACCGGATTACGCCCCCCGTCTGCCCCCCTCGCGCCCCTGCCACTTCATGCGCCCCTGTACTCGAGGATAACTGAATGCACAAAATAGATGGAAACGGAAAGCCTAATCCAGTATGGTTCGTATTTCAAGGCTGAAGGAAGTAACGTTTCACTGACATCAATGAGTTTTAACTTCACACAAATAGGCTATTACAAAGTATCGACTATTTTGCGATAGTAAGTGGAAGATTTGTACTTGTTTTTTATGGGTGCGATTCAGATGAAAGGATCTTCAGCCCTAGATCGGGTAATAAATAACCTGTTAGCTATTTTTACGTGATAATGCGACAAATTTCTAAATGTGAGAAGTTCAAACTTTTTTTCAATAATAAATGTTTATTTCTATTTGACGTTTGTTTCAAGAGACAGAGGTCCGCTTTCGTACCGAACAGTGTAAAAATACCAACAAAAATTAGAAATTTCAAATGGTGGAGACGCAGTTCCCATCTTAAACAGTCCGCGTAAAAAAGATTTTTGCACGAGTTGGTGCGTATGATCGTATTAGGGTCGGATTATATAGGGTCTGTTTCATGGAAATACAATTCATGGGTTGCAAAAAATTTTAACAAAAAGTAAAAAAAAATATTTATTGCCACCAACAATAAAAAATCAAAAATCAAAATCAATTTTTTTTATTCAAAGTAGCACAGAAACTGCGACTTAATGAACGTTACAAGTTAAACTAGGTGTCCATTTCAAAATCTAGATCATTTTGGAGAAAAAATGGACAAAAAAACTCCAAACTTAGTCTTTTCAAGTCCTTAATTTACAGGATTTATATAAATGTTCTAAAACTCATGCATTGAACTGGCTTTAATTCCAGACATCATTGTCATCTAAATAATCTTTAAAGCGGTTGAATGATATAGAAAGTAAATTAACATACATTTTTACAAGCTAATCTTACCGAGGTAACAATTTATAGTCTCATTGGCACTTTCTATAAGTAGGTATATAAAAAAACAGTGACCAATGAGATCAGACTGCTATTTAATGTGTAGTTGGCAGCAAAATATATATTGCTCAGCGCTCAGGAACTTGGATTATATTCCTATACAGTAACCCAAGTTTCTAGGTGAGGCCCCAGTCCTGCAGCGATTGCTTGCCAACGTGCAGGGACCCACATTCCATTAATGCACATGCATTGAAATTTGGTGTGACAGCCCATTGCTTTTTAGAGCCAGGCTTCCCTCGAAAATTATCCTGGATGCCCTAAATTAAATGCAGTTCCTACAGTAGGTGCACGATAAAGAAAATAAACTTTAAATATCGCTGCGCGTATAATTTTGGTGATTTACTTGTCTGTGGTCTTTCTGTAACCTATCTTGAGGACTCGACGCGGGACGAGGTATAAAGTGATAAATGTTGCGGGTGTCGTAATGGTTTTCTGTAGCACTTCTTTTTGGGTTGTCAAACGTCTGTGACGTTGGGGCTTTGTAGTTGTTTTAAAACGAACGGTGCTACGGTAGCTCCACGTAATTGTTTTGCTTACTAAGGTCTGAACCCCACTGGCGGTTACTTAGCATGCGGTTAAATTGCCGCAGTTATACAATGTATAAAAATGCACAAACCTAGTGGCAAACCTTGGTCTTCGTCTGGTCTTCCGGGATATAGGCTTTAGTTTATTTATGTATGAAAATGTATGAGATAATTCCGACATCACGAAAGCTGTGAAACGCTTTGAATGCCTTTCCATCTTGTAAGTCTTGACATTTTTTTTGTAACTATGGACAACAGCAGGTCCTTCGAGTTTGTGCTTATTTTATCAGTCTTAACAGCGGTGGTAGCCTAGTGGGTAGAACATTGGACTCGGAAGCGCGAGACCCAGGTTCGATAAGTTATGCACATTCGTAAAGCCTAATAGTAGCAATAGTAGCGAGTGCGCTAACGATGAAGGAAAACATCGTTAGGAAACCTGAGGATCCGAGCTATTCACATACCTAAGCGCTTGAATTTGCAATCCGCGGTGGGCACGCGTGGTGATTAAGCCCATACTCTCTCCCTGAGAGAAGGCCTGTGCTCTACAGTGGGACGTATATAGGCTGCTTATGTTATCAGTCTTGATGAGGACCCTGGTGACCAGGATCTGATGATGAGACTGAAAGGTAGATAGGGGATCTGTTCAGCAGACAAAAGTGACTCTCCGAGTTACAGCCTAAACTTACACGTCTTCAAACATCTTTCTCGGATTAATCTAATGCCGAAATCTTTGCATCGACCTATTCCATTTATTGCGAATTTCAGGCATTCCTGCTTCCATTCTGGTGACCTTCACGGCTGTACTATTTAGTTTGATAAGCAAGCAACTGGTTTATTGCTCGGTAGGTATTACGCAGGCTTAGCGCGGCAATGAAATCCTCTTGAAGCATCTTATTAGACAAAGTTCGATTGGAAACCGAGTAATTTATGACGGCTATCGGTAGTTTCGGTCTGGAGGTGTACTACGCGCCGCAGTTAAATCAAATTCCGTGTACCAAACAGATTAAATTCCAAGTATTCTGATCATTACTAAACCAATCGTTAATAAATTACCAGGAGACGGGCAGCAACGTCTTCCTGAGATTCCAACCACATACTGCGATCGCCAACAAGCCTGCCAAGCGTGGCGATTATGGCAAAACCCCTCATGGTTATGAAAACCATGAGGGAGGCCTATGTCCTCCAGTGGGCGTCAAATGGCTGATGATAATGATGATTCTGATCGTTTTATGCTGATTTTGAAACGTCGATGCTAATTTTGTTGGGCTCAAAGTTTTGCAAACATACAGCCTATGCTTAAGATAACTAATATTGTCGAAGCGTAATTAGATATTAGAACATTTTACCATTCCATTTTGCAGTTTCATCAGTTTCCATTTCAAAAAATATATACGTACGGAAACTGACACCTGTAACCCGGAGGGGTAGGCAGAGATCAGAGTTAATTTATTTTGAACCCTATGTACACTATTGAACAGACGGCGCGTCGGGGTCTCTGAGACCCCATCGTTGCTTGAGGGTTGACTAAGTCGGGAAATTAATTCGCATTGCTTGTATCGATTTGGGGAGATCATTTCGGTAATAATTTCCAAGCATGGTAAAGGGTCATAACTACAGTCTCAAGCCGTAAGGATGATCTGTTGAATATTGGCGTATTTATAATTCTGTGGAGAGTTTGATAATTTTTTCATACAAACATACAAACTCACGCCCGTATTTCGGAATGGTAGGCAAAGACTAGCTACGATCCTTCAAACCTTTTTCACTTTATCAACAAACATAAAGTAAGTTAAGCTCACGCCTGTATCCCACAGGGGTAGACAGAGACTGTCACTTGCCACGATCGTGACGATCGCTTTCGCTTCATCAACAACAGCGACTGTATGCGTGCAACAGTCGCTGTATACACGCACGCCGCCGTTTCCGAGTACCTGTAATCTTGACAATTCCTGTCAACTTAAAATAAACTTGCACTGAGAGATAATTTAGGGTTAGTAACTAAAGAAAATTTAATAACTTCATTCCATAAAAAACCTCCTCCTCCAATTGATCCTGCAGGAAAAGTGCAAGCGGTAATTAAAGAAAATAAAATAATTCCATTCAATTTCCAGCGAGATGCTTGAGGAGGAGTCGATGCTTTCGAAACGAATGAAGAAGAAGAAGAATAATTTCATTCTATAAATACGATCTCCTCCAACTGATTCTGCAGGGAAAGATAAAAGACCACAGAAGACCCGGTCGTAGATTAACTCAGAATGGTTTCAGATAGGCTCAAGGTCGTCCAACGAAATGAGGAGATCCGCAGAAGTACCCAAGTTACTAATATTGGTCAGTCGAAGTGTCAGTGGACTGGGCAGATAGCTCGGAGAACTGATGGTCGTTGGGGCGAAAAAGTTCTGACCTGGCGTCGGACCGGATGACGCAGCGTGGGCGGGCCACCCACCAGATGGAATGACGACCTGGTTACGGTGGCGGGGAGTCGCTGGATGCGGGCGGCACAAGACTTGGAAAACAACGAGGGAGGCCTATGTCCTGCAGTGGGCGTCAAATGGCTTATGATGATGATGATGAGGCACCATCGATTTGTTCCAATGGCCACAATGATAGCCGAACACCGTCATAATATGATTACTTGTCTTGATCCCAAACTAGGATACTCTGTGATATGATAACCAGGCAAGGACATCACAAATATGGAACCACACCTAGACTGGGGCCAAATAAATGTACAAATATACGGCGGCCCCCAGTGGGAATCGAACCCACGACCTCCGGCAAGGAAATCAGGCGTGATATCGCTAGACTAACAAGGCAGTCCTACTTACGTTTTTAATTACAACATCTTCTGATCGGCCTTCCTACTTATTACTTGTTATTTCCTCGACAACCTACATATTTGCCCGTTGAGCGTATCACGGGGTAATTCGATTAGAAGAGAACCTATTGCATTGTTCTTGGTCGAGAGTCCACTTTAGTCTTCTTATTTATTGGCTTTTCTAAGAGGCGAGGTAAAATTTATCTGTGTTCGAGTGTTTTGTGCAATATTGGGTAGCGTCTCTTCTTAGATCTTTACATCCGTGCACTTTAATCAGATACCTACGTGTCGGGTGACTTTGCAATTAAAATGTCAAGGCTGTTGTGCTGTCGACTGGACCTAATAGACACGTACTGCACATTATCGCTGCTACGATTTTACGGAGTGTTCTGAGGGTTTGTGACTGTCTAACGGTATCACGTCTGATTACCATGCCGGAGGTCGTTGGTTCGACTTCCACTGGGGGTCGCCGTACATTTGTACAAATGGCCTCAGTCTGAGTGTATTTTCATGTTTGTGATGTCCTTACCTGGTTACCACAGCACAGGGTATCATAGCTACGGGACGAGGACAAAGACTATTGTGTTACATAGAGGTTGTTATTAAGGTTTCGTACCACAAAAGGAAAAAAAAACGGAAAAAAGGATCACTTTGCTGTCCGTCCGTCCGTCCGTCTGTCTGGCTGTCTGTCAAGACTTTTTATCTCGGGAAGGTGTGAAGGTATCGAGTTGAAATTAAAACCAAACTCAGGTCTGTAGTCCCTTAAAGCTGCGAAAAAATCAAACTTCTAAGTTAACATAAAAAAAGATACGGCTGTTTATGCCGCAAAAAACGTAGTATATTTCGATACTCAAGGGAATCAAAATTTATAGGATACTTTTCGTTGACCTAGAACTATGAAATTTGGTAATATCGTCTTATACTAAAAGTACAGGGAAAAATCTGAAAACTTGTAATTTAAATCATAAAAAAAATTGTCTTTAAGTTCGTGAAAAGCTCGGAAAAAACTTAGAGGCTCGATTCCTGAACGTATCACGTGTAAGTACCTACAAATTTGTACGGCACCGTCCGTGGATGAGTCCGACTCGCACTTGCCCGCATTTTTATTTCACATTTCCTTTTTTATGTACAATAAACTGTTCTATATCTATCTATCTACCTACACCACCCTTCCCTACCATATCGATCAATCGATAGCATCCTAATCGTGTTAAGCGGCGGGCAGATACTCGGAAAACTACCAGTTTTCACGAGAGCTCGCCCAAACTCATTTTACGTGCATTCTGGGGTTAACGGTTAGTGGATTGCAGTTTAGCCTTCGATTAAACTTTAGATTAAGACGGTGTTAGATTGAAAACCCATTTTGGCGATCACTTAAGCGAAGGCTGTAGCTTGTGTTTCAATAGTGACGGACTGACGGTATGTAAATATTCTAGTTTTACATGCGTTTAAATGTGTTTGATGTAGCAGTAAAAGTTCATATTGCACATTATTTATAAAAACAGTAGACTTTGTGCCATAGTTGTTTAAAGACGCGAAAGAAAAGTTTTCGCAACTTTTCCTAGCACATGAACTGTCTGATGGTCTAAAGCAAAAATAATAACGTAAAACTAGTTAACTAGATGCACACAACACAATTAATAAATTCTCCTGGTACCTAACTAGGATACCCTATGATATGATAGCGTGGTAAGGACGACACAGACACGTAAAACACCCAAACTAAGCCCTTTTGGACAAATCCATGTAGAACTCTGCGGTAATCAAACCCACAATGGTAGATACTATGATACTATGGTAGACAAGCTTAACCGCTGCGCCAACAAGGCACTTAAGTATTGGAAATTTTGATGGTTACCTGTCAAAAACTGATTATGAAAAACCAAACACCGACGGCCAGTACCTAATGTTACTTGAGATATGTAGGTAAGAATTGAAAGAAAGAAGATTGTGTGGTATTATATTCTTATAATTTTAAATCGGTTTAAGCATTTGTCAGATACGAAGGAATAAAGGAACAGGCAAACTGTAAAGTGAGAAATTCATTTCAACGCTAAGAATTTACGTTGATATATTTTCCCAAATCTTACTAAACATAATAAGTACAGTAATTACTTGGTACCTACCTAACAATATCTTATGATAGCCATCAAGAACTTTCAATGCTAAAACGTAGATAAAACATTTTTTTCAAGATTGGGAAATCATCAGATACCTAGATATAACATTTAATTGCAAACATACAAGAAAATCACACAGACATTTCTTAACTTAAGAGTACAGACAGCGGCCTGAATGCTACATCGTGAACTCTGAAAACATAACACTCTTTTTTTTCTTTTGGCATTTATGTAAAAAATATATAATTTAAATAATAAATAATAATTTAAATACAAAATTTCGCTCAATTTTTGGGCGTTAAACTGCCAAAATGTTGTCAAAAGACATGACAAGCTTGTGTCTGAATGACATGATAGTAACGACTAGTTACTACAGAAACATAAAAGGTATAGAGGTGCCCAGAAAAGCATAATAATTACAGCTGGCGCATCTGAGAACGGGCGTTGCCGGGCTTTATTATTTAATGCGCTTAATACGAGTATGTAAGGGTCCGAGCATACCTGTCAGTATTTAGGGTCTAACAAAAATAGGTAACGATATTTTCGGCGGTCAAATAATTAGAATGGAATATAAAATGTCACGAAAATAAACCACCTCCAATGAGCTTCTTGATTCTATTTTTAAATTTTTCTTAAAAATTGACTGCGCACGTTTCGAGTTTGTATGAAAAACACATAAGCAGCCTATATACGTCCCACTGCAGGGCACAGGCCTTCTCCCAGAGAGAGAGAGTGTGGGCTTAATCACCACGCGTGCCCACCGCGGATTGGCGCTCAGGTTTCGTCACGATGTTTTCCTTCGCAGTTGGCGAGTAGTATTGCTACTATAACTTCACAAATGCACGTGAATTAGAAAAAAATTCATAGGTACATGCCCGCACTGGGAATCTAACCTGGGTCTCTCGCTTCCGAGTCTAATGTTCTACCCACTAGGCTACCACCGCGTATGAAAAATTGAAATAGTTTAATCATAGAAACATTTTTCCGTTTTGCATTATTTCAAACACGTCGTGTGCGCTTATTTTTTATCTTTAAATCGTGTGTATCAACACTCAACATTGACGTGATCACACAGAAGCTTGTAGCTTTGTTGCAAACTCATTGATAACCTAAATATAGTTTATGGTCCGGAGAATGTGAACGAAGTCACGGACACAACTACTTACATTATATTTAAAACGTGCTAATCTATAAAAAATATAATTATATACTCGCCAGTTCTAAGTGACTCTACCTGCCAACAAATACCTAAAGTACGTGACAAACAAACCAACAGGCCCAATTCGCGTCGCTTCATGTATTAACTTAGTTTGTTATTGAAAGTGGACCCTCTCAATCCCACCGTGCATTGTCAACACTATCGGGTCTTAAATAAATAAACAGAGCCTTAATACCCGAAAATGTTGCGTTAATCCATCGAACTGTCATCACTATTCCGAAAGTGGGTTAATATTATTCCTGGGTTGAAACGGACATTATGTGCTTCCACCCTTACGGCCTTACACATCTGGGTCAATTTGTACGGGCTGAGGTCTTTTTCAACGGGTAAACTTTGTTGCCTGCTTACTCTACAGAGTTTTATTACATAGTTACTCAACAGCTAATCATCTTTTACATTTTCGTTGTAAAGGGAATAATTGTTACCTATGAGGTATTAGAAACTTAGAGAAGCCATATCAAATAACTTGTTCAGAAACCGGCAGCACGCCCATTCGTAAACGCATGCACGGACATTATGTGCTCTTGATTAATCCTTAAAATTTAAGTAGACTCTAATTATAATCATCATCATCATCATCAGCTCAAATGGCTGATACAGCGCCCACTGCAGGACATAGGCCTCCTTCGTGGTTTTCATAACCGTGAGGGGTTTTGCCATAATCTAAATGTCATGAAATGAGTATATTTTTTCCAGAAGTAATGTAACTGAGCTTTCTTGGCTAACACCTAGCGTCTTAGTAAAATCTGTTGACGCTTAGTAGACTGTATTAACTTGTGTTGTGAAACTGTGAATAGGAACATTGTAACTTCATACAATAGTGGTGCATATTTGTACCAAGTTCATCGTACTAAGTTTGTTGTTGAAGACTAGAGACAATGTAGAGTAAGGTGTTTTCTTTGGAAAATAAGTGCATTTCTGTCATAGCGTAATAGTTCAGCTCTGGTTTGGCTTAGATTTCCAAAGAGGTCTTTCAGAGTAGGACGTTTTCTTTGTCTTCTCGTAGCTTTGACAAAGCAAGTAAGCAGGTAAAAGCCCTGAAAATTCCATAGACCCTAAGAAGCACAAGTTCATTACCATTGTTGTCAGCGATGTAAAAATAACATGGAAGTTTATAGGGGTAGTAGTCTCTCAGCAAACCCGAAATAGTAAAAAACACCTAAAACGTGAAGCAAAACAGGCAAACATTCCAATTCATAAAACGAAACAGAAGACGCTATAAAATAAACTTTTCAAAAGCAAAAAGGGCCAAGTCTTAACACCAAAACAATCGGTTACATAAACAATTTAACTACTGAAACCAGCGCGCCGCTGGATAACATTTGTTCTCGAAAACAGTAAAAGTACATATCAGAGAAAACATAAAGTCGTGTTGGAGACCAAGCAAATAAATAGATTGTTTACCTTTACAACGGCTAAGGCCAAGTGTAGTGTGTGTAGTTTACTACCGTGGATGGCCGTGTTATTCCCTTGTCCGAAATTTAAAATTAGTTTGTTTTTTGTCTTTTCATGGCTTTCTCAATTCTCCTTTCAGTCACATAGTTACATACCAAAAAGGAATAAATATTCTGCAAATACTGGCCTTGCTTGAGTCATAATTCGCAAGAAAAGAAAACATGTCTCGCCCACCAAAAAGGTCGAAAATAAAGACAAATCGACGGTAAAAGAAAAAGGGAGCAAGAAGGCACGGCGGAGCGGACATAATCGAGTGGTGCAACCCTGGGGTAGGAAACACAATTATTTTTATGGCAACACAATTTTCTGCGGCTCATTACATGCATACCTCGCGTTATTTCTTACTGGCAACATTAACATGCCCGTGGGTAGGACCGACCTAATGCCCCGTGGACACGCGAACCGGTTTTTTTATGATTTCCCCGAAAATTATATCCTATTTTCACACCAAAGAAGCGATGGCGTGTGTGTTCAGCTTAAGGTGCTCGGGTTCGTGACCGGAGACAAACGATGGGAGTTATGGCGGGAATTGGCGTCATCTTTGATGCCATCATGAATTAGGTCTCGCGTTCAGAAAGTTGCTTTTGATGCGTGACTTTGACTGATTGTAACTTTTTAAAACTCACCGAAAAATATTTACTTAATATTTTTTAAAGCTCACATTCGGGGGGGCGTTCATTCGAATCCCAGTATGCACGAATGACTTGGTTTTCTAAGTTACGTTCGTTTGTGAATCTGTAGTAGTAATACCACCCGCTAAAGTGAAGGAAAACATCTTGACGAAACCTGAGTGTTTGAGGTGTTCACTTACTTTAGCGCTTGAAATCCGCGGTGGGCACTCGTGGTAACTAAGCCCGTATTCTCTCTCTCTCAGTATTCAGAAGGCCTGTGCCCTGCAGTGCAATTAATGAATGGGGCATTTTTTGTGAGGGTCCAGCTTCAGATCTCGTTTCTACGATAAGAACATTTAAGAGGCCCTCAAAGTGTGCATTAACATCCATAATCCGGCAAATGAGGGCAATAAAATGGAAATTTACGTAAAAATCCAATAACAAAAGTCGTCTGGGTTCTAGTGTCGGCGATAAGTTTTTTTTTCACGGAACGCTGCACTAATTTTTAGTGTCGCCTTGACTGCCTTGAGTGAGTCATTATAAAAGCAATTATTCGCTCTTTAAACCACTCTATTCAACCAACCGTAAAATGTTTTTATTAACTTATTTTTTCAAGCATATACGAAGTCATTTCCTTAACCGTAAATGTGTAAGTATAAAAGTATTTTTTTCAGTGAAGTTATAAAATTCAAGTTCTCGTAAAAAGTTCATTTCATATTGCATAACATTTGGTACACCTATTTCAGTTTCATAAATAAATCTTACTGCGTTATAGGCAAGACAACCTACGTATCTAATAAAAATTCAATAACCCGATTTCTGTAGCAGTACTTATCTTACTTGCGGATCCGAACATCCGACTCGTCTACCCGTGAAAATTTCGTTCCTATAGTTTATAGGACGATTTAGATGAAGATACTGTGAGTTAAGTACGCAATATGTCAAATTGCTCGCTGCTCGATTCTTTTTATTTCTCGCAGTCACGCGACACGAAAACTACATGCCTCAGGAATGTCCAGCTAACACGGCCCAGTAACACATCATCAAACGAACGTAACATTTATGCTACTATTTGATGTTCCCATCCAACTGTTTGCCTTCCATTGCTTTTCAAACAAACTTTCGTAGTAATTAGCGCACAAACGGTGGAGTGAAATGAAAAATCGCTGTGGAAATCAATCAAGAGCTTTAAACGTTTCGATGGAAAACGTAGCGACACTTGTGCTATCGAAATTACACGTTTGCGTCGATGTGGAACATAGATTGTCGCACGTAGGGTTTTATTTTAGCGATGCCTATCACCGACCAATTATCTTATTATTATTTGTATTGCTTGCTAACGACATAACTTTTTTGTGCTTTGCCCGGAAACGACTTTCGCAGAGGCTCAATAAAACCAATTGAGGCGCTTTTTACAAAAACGACCTTTGTCCCCGGAATAAATTTGGTGCTTTTTGGCCAAAATAATTGTCCTACAAGCAAACCTTGGTGTTTTTTGTAAAATTGCCTAAACTTTTCCATGGAATAACTGTGCACATAGGAAGGTTTTGTGAAGAGTGATTAGTGAGCCTAATGCAGGTTGTTGAACAGTGTTTGCAAAAACCGAAAAAGATATTCTTTAAAATTGGACATTGGCTGTTCTTGTAAAAAACGCCTCAATTGTTAGGCATGTTAGATTTTTACTTGTTATCCATGCTCTGAATTATTACTTGAGAGTTCTCCGTAAGTGTTCCACGATAGAACATTAGCATGAAATAGCTTATTAAAATTAAGTTCATCTCTATCTGTCTGAGAGCTAAACGCTGAAGAGCTCGCATCAGAAAGCGCAATCGAATTCCCGGCTGCACCAGCATTCGCTCGTTCTAATGTAGAAATGAACGTTTTCCAGTAATCGTGACACAACGTTGGAATTCGAAGTGACACGTCCCGGGCGACGTTCAAATTCCGAACGTTTTGGCGCCAACAGAAAGTCCTGTCAAACAAGATGGCGCCTGGGACGACAGGCGATATCGCGCGCCAATTCTTTTGTGCCAGGAGCGCGGGATATATCTTCTGTTCTGGGATACCGATTCCAATCTGATTCAAAATGGACAAGCTAATCTCGCCTATCGTTTGTACGGAAATGTGGTGAAAAATTTTCAACCGCGCACTTTTCTGGCGCTGTTTAAATCGTCGTTTGGCGTTGAAAAGTTTTAGTGGAAATTCGCTTTTGGAGGAGTAATGGAGGTGGCCGTCCGATAATGTCTTGATATATAAAATGGGGTTAGACTAGGTTTAAAATAGATTCTTAGTTTTTCCTGCGATTGAGAGTATTTAACTTAAGCTTAGTGGTTTTAAGTAAGTACATTTGGACGTACCTACCTAGTCGTACTCATAATATTTTTTCTACTTTAGAAACAGAGATATTTTGACAATTTCATACCTGCCTATATTGTTTATGCTTAACGGAGAACCCTAAACTTATTCCTCAATCGATAGCGCCATTGCCTCCATATCATCTGAGAGGTGTTCCTTCATTTTTCGCCACAGCTCGGGGGTGCTTCTCAAATTCAATTATGGGGCGCTAGATTATCGTGTGGGAAAGGTAGATACGTATAGATATGTGTACCACGAAATATTTCACTCAATATAAACAACATTATGATATTAAACCACATCAGCAGCCAACGCATACCGAAAATAACAGGTGGGTACATACCTTGAACGTTTCGAACGTTTGTTACTTTCGTACCCAGAGCTCGCGGTGAAATTCTGCGGCAAGATTGTTAATTTAAATGGAATATGATGTGAAATCCTTCAACTCACAACACTTATTTCATGATATGAGCTCCAACTGCAACGGTGCGCCCGCCCTTCAGTAGCCATCTTCAAAAAAAATATCAGCGTAGCGGTCAGTGGCCGAAAAACTACAATAGAGCTTGGCCGGAAAAACCGCGAGTCGGACTCGCGCACTGAGGGTTCCGTACTCGCTCTTGGCTGCGTTTTATTATTTGTCCTTAGATTATATATAGATCACTCCAAGTTTGGTGCCTGTATGATTTACCGTTTTTACGATAGAGCTTAAAAAAAATGGCGAAAAACACGTTTGTAGTATGAAGACCCCTCTTATTTTTATAATTTTTAGGTTATAAGAAGAAGAAGAAGAAGAAGCCGCCGAATCCGCCGTACTAACACATTCTGTGAAAATTTCAAGTGGCTACCTATTACGTTTCCAAAGATAGAGCCTTTAAAGGTCGGACGGATGGACGGACGGACGGACGGACAGACAGACAGACATACAGACAGCGGAGGCAGAGTAATAGGGTCCGATTGGCATCCTTCGGGTACGGAACCCTGAAAAGAAAAAATACAGTGGCTAAGCCGCGTCCCATTGTCATCTTACGTCGCCAGTACTCGATGGCTGACGTAAGGGGTGCCTGAGGCTACGTCTATCGTTACGAGACGAAATATTATTTCACACATTAGTATGAGGCAGGCTCCTTGTTGCTGCGAAAAGGGAATTATTTCCCTTTCTTTTCTTCCCCTCTCTAGAAACGCTCGTCATCGTCGGCTTTGCGACTAAGCAAACATTGCGAGATTTCCTATTGAATTGAGTTTGAGTTCATTGAGCTTCTGGGCTCAGTCAAACTGAGCCAAACTGAGCCAAAAAAAAACTAAATTGGGCCAAGTTTACTTTTTTTACCCAATCATACATTGTTCGAATTCTAAATTAAATATAGGTAGGAAGCTACGTAGTACTTATAAGCAGCCTATATACGTCCCACTGTAGGGCATAGGCCTTCTCTCAGGGAGAGAGTATGGGCTTAATCACCACGCGTGCCCACCGCGGATTGGCGATTTCAAGCGCTGAGGTATATGAATAGCTCTGACACTTAGGTTTCCTCACGATGTTTTCCTTCACAGTTAGCGAGTGGTATTGCTACTATAAATTCACAAATGTACATAACTTAGAAAACAAAGTCATAGGTACATTCCCGCACTGGGAATCGAATCTAGGTCTCCCGCTTCCGAGTCCGAGTACGTAGTACTTATCCAATGATTATTATAATCTTAGTTCTACCATAAAGGCCGTATTAATAAAGCACTCCTACATCTAAGATTGCTCTTGGGTGCGCTGCCAAGTTGCTTTGAACAGTCTATTGATAGTGCTTTTACCTCTATTATCGCTCTTAAGCAAAGCGGGGTAGCCTAGTGGGTAGAACATCGGACTTGGAAGCGAGAGACCCAGGTTCGATCCCCAGTGCGGGCATATACCTATGACTTGGTTTTCTAAGTTATGTACATTTGTGAAGTTACAGTAGCAATACCACTCGCTAACAGGTAACATCGTGAAGAAATCTGAGTGTCTGAGCTATTCACGTACCTCAGCGCTTGAAATCGCCAATCCGCGGTGGGCACGCGTGGTGATTAAGCCCACACTCTCTCCCTTAGAGAAGGCCTGTGCCCTACAGTGGGACGTATATAGGCTGCTTATGTATCGCTCTTACGAGCGCTGTCAAGATGCTCTTTTGTTTCGAACAGTCTTTTGATGACGTTTTTTGCCTCCGTAGGTAACCAATACTGCAAATCGGTGCGATGCGAATTCGCTACGCAGAAAACTGCGATTTCGTGCGTCAAGGCACGATTCGGGTGACCATTCCTTCGACGACCGTCAACCGTAGTGAACGTATTTTGTAAACTAGGTCGTGACGTGGATCGTAAAAAGAAATGCTCACTTCTGTTATTGCTACGAAAATACAGGAAAAATAAATAAAGATTTTGGATTCATCCATTTATTACTATATTATGAACGCCGATGCGAATCAATTCGCAAGTTCTTGCGATGCATCGCGCGAGCTCGCAGATTTTTACGATGTATTGCAGTTTTGTGTACGGGCCCTTACCTATGAGGTTGTTCTTATGTGCGCTGTCATGATGCTGTCCGATAACAAAAAATATTTCACGAATATGGACTTCAGCATTTACATAGGCTATATATTATTGCTGAATTACACGTAGGCGTAGCCGCTGGCACTGCTAGTTTTCAATATAACGTCACCTTTTTTCTGAGCAGGCGTTCTCTAGTTTCTTTTATTTTCAGCTGCTGGTCAGTTTACTAGTTTTAAATAGGACAGAGCAACCTGTTAAGCATCAGCGCTATTGGAAGCTCACAACATAAATTCGATTACGGACCTTTTTTCCAGCTGAACTAAATGTACGGAGCCATTGGCCGTACTAACGGAACCCAGTTTCGAATGTTTTGGATTGCGTTGTAACTTTGTTTCGTTCTCTTGTTAGTTAGTACTGTTTTATTTTGTTTTCATCCGTCTTTGAAAGTTTGAACAATATTGATTGAACTCTAATAAAATAGAGTAGGTAGATAAATTAATCTCCTCGTTTCATAGTCAATTCTATTTTGGGTTTGATTTTCATTCCGACGAAAGCAGGTCTACCCACGTCAACGTTATCCCTAAACGATGTTCAAATGTAATTCAATAGCTTTCCAGATAGGTAAGCATAGAGGGGAACTTGCCGCACCAAAATACGTGACTCAATTGAAGTTTTGTTACTCTTGACAAAAGCCAAGACGGCTTCCAAGATGGCGGACACGTCACATCGGAAAAACCGGTAATCCTTTTCCCGCCACTCGTATTTTTCCCTATATTTTTGTAACGATGCGTTTTTTCCTGTTTTACTATTTATTTTACACCATGTGGGACTTGTGTCCCGTCTATTCGGATGTGTTGTTTACTTAGAGATATCCGCCATTTTGTTAAAGGGCCGCCCTATTAGACGAGAATAACATGGGTTTTTTAGAACGAAAGCGAGAAAAGCCGATTATGCTATTTGTGCTGTTTTATTTTTACCTTTAAACGGCAGCCGGCAATTTGTACCAGTGCGTAATGCTAGACTCCTTGGTGAAATATGAGCGTGATAAGAGGAATTTCGTTCGGTATAATTTTTATCGCCCTAGTAATTTATAGTGGTGAACTCGTTTTCTGTTTTTATGTTGACCGCTATATTATACGGTGGGCGGTAGGCGTTACTCGTGGGCTCGACAAAGTGCCTTACCTATTTGAAAAAAATAAATAACCTACTTTGTTTTTTAATTTTTTTTTCTTCATTTAGAAAGTGTCAAATAATATTTAATAGCAGCACTGTTTCTATTGTAGGTAGTGTTTATATTAGATATAATGAATGGACTTAAAAATAAAACTCCAAGCTCTCATTTCTTTCTAAAAGGTGCCAAAACATTTACACGTAATGGCGGCGCGCGATGTTTCGCGCCATTTTATGGAGCTTTCCCGCCATTCCGCTGCAATCCGAAGTGAGACAGTAATGATCGCTCAGTCCGGATCTTATCTATATTACGTAGGTACCATGAGCACTCAACCAAAACACAGTTTAAAGGTAAAAGTAAAGTAAAATTGTTTATTTGCCAGAACATAGGTACATAAGTTCTTAAATATAGTGTCAAGATGCTTCGTGATCTACCGATTGGATTAAGAAGGAGAATTAAAATTTCCTATTTACCTTTGTAATTTCATGTTTTTATGTACGAATAAGATAATTAATACACATCGGAATGACAATCCTACGCTGGGGCACTGGATCGCAGTCCATATACCTAGAATTAAATAATAGTAAAATGTCTTAAGAATTATTTACAATCCTAAGAATGCGGACTTATAAATATCGATAAATATCTACTGATATTCAATTGAATACTTGAAAGTGCATAAATTCACGGCAATACCCCGGTGGCGTAGGCAGAGATCTGAATTTGCACATACAACTTCTTTTACTAAATTTAAATTTGCATTTACACATTCACGTAGATATTCGGGAGCCAGGTGGGCCATGCCCACCCCAGACGGTCCAGTGCCCACATCAGCAAATTGAGTTACTACACATACATGCATTGGAATTCGGTGCGGCAAGCCAATGCTTTTCAGAATAAGGAAAACGCCTTTAAATCTCCATTCTCTAACGATTATGAAGCTCATGGTAACACCCCGCTGCGTTGTCTGGGATCTGAGTTTGAAGGTTCTCTTTTGTGCGTATTTTTTCGGTTGACAATTTTATGATGTGTGTTCTCTTTTCAAATGTAGAGTTTATGTCGCGTTATTACGATGATGATTGCCCAAACCGCTTTGGAAGCTTTTGAGATAGTGGCAATGTCTCAAAGTCTTTTAAGCAATGAAATTGAAATTGATAACAATAGGTATTTTCACCTAAATACAGGTTTTACAACTTAAATCTCTACTCCACTTTGATATTTTAGAGCAGTTATATTTTTATTGTAATTTATGATAACTTTTTTGCCTACGTGTGCGTAATGTAAGTCAATTTATAATGCACAATTCGGTAGCAAATTTTCTCTGCGTGACGTAAACTAGATAGGTAGAGTGACCATTGAGACATTATAACGCCTGGGACATTATATGGAATAGGCTTGCCCAGCACTTGTAACATCTTAATTACTTATACTTTATTGTAGATTGAACAGGACATTATTTATTTTGTTTATTAGGCATGTAAAACAGGTAAGAATCTAAATATAACATATGGTAATATATTCTAACATACATAAGAAATAACATGTACAAAAGCGATGTTATCTCTATAATAAATTTCTTCTAGCAAACCTTGAAGAGTCTGTAAAAAACGGGTCTATATACGTGTACAAAATAAACTAAATAAAGTACACAAATCCTTGACACTATTTTTATCAAAAAGAAATACAATGTACGAGTAGAACTGTAAATACCTGTAAAAATGAATAAAATACTTAGTAAATAATACTACCTTTGTTTTGTTTTTTAAGTTACGTATATTTGTGAAGTTATATAGTAAATACCACTCGCTAACGGCGAAGGAAAACATCGTGAGAAAATCTGAGTGTCTGAGCTGTGCACATAGCTCAGCGCTTGAAATCGCCAATCCGCGGTGGGCACGCGTGGGGATTAAGCCCATACTCTCTCCCTGAGAGAAGGCCTGTGCCCTACAGTGGGACGTATATAGGCTGCTTATGTAGTATAATACATACATAAGTATATAGCTCAAAGTTATGATAGAGATAGATAGTGCTTCCGAGCTTACATGGTTTGATCCACAAGAAAGCCTATACAGGCTTGTGAGATTTGTGGGTTTTAGTGCAGAGCATATGCCTGCTAATAATATTATAATCATAATTATTCCAATTAATAATTACCGTATTAGAATATAACTCGAGGTCAGTGCACAACTTTTCGCCACATGCACTCTTCTCCATCGTTACAAAATCCCGTATCATTTTCCTGACCAATAGGACGATTGCAAAAGTATTTAAAAAGGCCAACAGTAATGGCATAAATATTCCAAATTATAATTACCGTATTATAAGGTCAGTGCACCAATTTTCGCCACACGCACTCATCTGCATCGTTACAAAATCCCGTATCATTTTCCTGACCAATAGGACGATTGCAAAAGTATTACACGACGACCTCGTGGCGCAGCGGTAGTGCATGTGCATACCATGCGAGAGGTCCCGGGTTCGAATCCCGGCTGGGGACAAAAAAAAACCCCAGGTCTTGGATGTTTACATGTTAGTGATGTCGTTGTTTCTGGTTCCCACGACGCAGGGTATCCTAGTGTGGGGCCAGAAGCAATGTAAGTGCCTGTATGTAAATGTTTATGTTTAAAAAGCCCAACAGTAATGGCATAAATATTCCAATTAATAATTACCATATTATAAGGTCAGTGCACCAATTTTCGCCACTCGCACTCATCTCCGTAGTTATAAAGACTGGCCATGTGCGAGTCGGACTCGCTCACTATAGACTACACAACATTAGACAAAGATCGAATTTCAGAACAGCGCTATCTATAGAAACCAACAAGAAGCGTTTAACATTGACATTTTACGACATGACATCGGCGCTGTGACGATTACATAGATGGCCGCTAGATGGCGAGCGCTGTTCTTGGACAACGTTTGTTGTATGGGAGCCCACCTTAAATGTTTAGTTTATTCTGTTTTTGTTGTTATAGCGGCAACATAAATACATCATCTGTGAAAATTTCAACTGCCTAGCTATCACGGTTCATGAGATACAGCCTGTTGACAGACAGACAGACAGACGGACAGTGAAGTCTTAGTAATAGGGTCCCGTTTGGCACCCTTCGGGTATGGAACCCTAAAAACAGGTTTCGATTCCCAGACCGATAGGCTGATTGTAAAAGTATTTAAGAAGCCAAATAAAGAGGCTCGACCGCGGGAAGTGTTAATTCTCGGGTTACACGCAACTGAAGCTTGTTATACCAGAATCCCTTCACGAGCGGCCGCGACGCAACTCGACATATAAAATGTTTTTATGTAGCCTACATACGTCCCACTACAGGGCACAAGCCGTCTCTTAGAGAGAGAGCATGGGCTTAAGCACCATGCGTGCCCACCGCGGATTGGCAATTTCAAGCGCTGAGGTATGTGAACACCTCAGACATGGAGGTTTTCTCACCATGTTTTCCTTCACGGTTAGCGAGGTAATTACTAAGATATTTTTCTCACGATAACTAACCCCCGATTTCTTGTACACTAACAAACTGTTAACAGCTTTTTTTGTTTTGTTTTTTTTTTGTATGGTCTTTGGCCAATTGACAACTGTTATTACTGATCGTAAATTAGAGACATATTCCAACTTGCACCACTTCTTAAAAGTGACTTAGGTCACCATTTAAATCGACTTTTGTATGAAGAATTTTAGTTAAATGCTGTTTAAACCACATTTAAGAAAGTGTTTCAAGTCGGCTTCAAGTGATTTTGTGGTGGTAATCACTCGTAAAATACGATCAATGGTATTTTATCGTTTTATCTTTGTGCCGGTGACAGAAAGGAGTAGAAGACTAAAGAGCAAGCCTTTGCCTAGCAGTGGGACACAGAATCACCGCAGTATTTAGTTATCTATGCCACAAAACTGAAATGTACAATAATATTTCACATTCGAGCTCATTCGACACATACGTCTGAGATAAGATAAGATTAGAATATTCTTTATTGTACATCAGGAAAAAATACAAACACAGAATATTTACAAAGATACAGTACAATTAGCGGCCTTATTACTTATAGCAATTTCTTCCAGACAACTGCCAATAGAGAATGGTTAAGGAAAAGTGAGACTATTTCTATTAGCCAGAATTACTTAGGTTGGAATAATAAATACAAATATTTGCTTTAGATAACAGAAGCACAAAAATTGTACTTTATTGCATACGAAACACTTAACAGGGCATTACATAACAAATAGCATGTACAAAGGCGAGCTTATCGAGCGAAGACGTGGTAAATAAACTAGAGAGTAGGTTATCTACATTTTTATATGAATAAAATTTTCATGTCGACTTGAGTATGGCCCGCACAAGCCGATACTGGCTCAGTTACGTTTTTTTGCTAAACATTTTATTTGGTTTTTTGCTCGGTTTTTGCGCAAAAAAATGCCCAGTATTTTGTCCTTGCGACGGCGGCATTGCGATCTGATACTCCCACGGGGTCCCCGCATTTTTAAGTGTTCGTAGAAAAACACGGGCCAAGTGCGAGTCAGACTCGCGCACGAAGGGTTCCGTACCATTATACATATATACAACATTAGACAAAGATCTAATTTCAGAACAGCGCCATTTACAGAAACCAACAAGAAGCGTTTAACATCGACATTTAACGACATGGCATCGGCGCTTTGAAGGTTACATAGATGGCCGCTAGAGGGCGAGCGGTGTCTCTAGACAATGTTTGTTGTATGGAAGCCCCCCGTAAATATTTATTCTGCTTTTAGTATTTGTCGTTATAGCGGCAAAAGAAATACATCATCTGTGGAAATTTCAACTGCCTAGCTATCACGGTTCATGAAATAGAGCCTGGTGACAGACAGACAGACGGACAGTGAAGACTTAGTAATAGGGTCCCGTTTGGCACAGTTCGGGTACGGAACCCTAAAAATGGCACGCTAACCTTTCGAACTGTTTCGCGAAGTACAATCGCCAGCACGTTCAACTTTACACTCGTTATTACTCATCCAGTAAATATTGTAGACTTTACTCAATAATCAATACTTTATTGCATTCCACAAGATTTAGGGTTGTTACATTTTAACTTAACAGTTATTTGATAAGATCTTTGTGCCCTACAGGCACGCAACATTTTATTGCTTGTGCTGCATTAAAATATGCATTATTTATATAAATTTAAAATTAGATACTTAGTTGAATTAATAATCATGCAATTTAATTCAATAATCAATACTTTATTGCATTCCACAAGATTTAGGGTTGTTACATTTTAACTTAACAGTTATTTGATAAGATCTTTGTGCCCTACAGGCACGCAACATTTTATTGCTTGTGCTGCATTAAAATATGCATTATTTACATAAATTTAAAATTAGAATACTTAGTTGAATTAATAATCATGCAATTTAATTTATTTAAAAAGTTATATGTTTATGTTGTCTGACGAATTTTGAGATTTCTAATATGTAAATCGATAGTAGTCGTAAGTAGGTTATATTTTGTCGGTAGGTACTATATTTACCATTATTCTAACCAATTTTTTTTTGTTGTGTGAAGAGTTGCGGTGCATCTGTACTGTTACCCCACATTATTATTCCATATCATTCCTTTAAGGTCACCCATGTTTCTTTAAAGTCTTCTTGAGTTGAATAAGCAGCCAATGTACGCCCCACTAATAATGAACCTAAACGTAATTTACTGTATATTGTTATTATCTACTATAACAGTTGATGGAGCCTGAACTATGTCACTATGATCGCCTACCTTGGGCAATAATAAGGGAAAAAACCGCTCATTATAGGCTACCGTTTTGTCTGCGTGGTCAATACAGTATATCTATGCCAAATTTCAGCTTTCTAGCACTAATAGTCTTCGAGCTAAGCGGCGGAAAGACAGACAGTCGGACGGACGCACATGGCGAAACTATAAGGATTCCTTGTTGACTACGGAACTCTAAAAAGTTCGCCCCGTTTCTTCGACCAAGCCATGTTCAATTTGAATTTGCTTCCACAACTTCACGCATGTTTGTCCCTATGATTTAAAATGGTTGTCTTTCTCAAGACGGTGATACAGATGGACACATACACAGGCTTACAGACCGACTTATACCTATATAAAATTAATACCGCACTGGTCCGTTGGGGTTAAAAATACACTCCGCGATAAGTTTTACATTCGACGGTAACTGTAACGAAACGACATCATCGGACTGATATAGATTCACTAAGCCTTTTTCACAATCGGTACGCCCCATCAGGGAGAGCATGCATTGCATAGAACTAAATTCATTTACACCTTAAAATTTATATTCTTTTTGTTGCACTAACCCGTCCTGTGAATCGCTCGTAGCCCCGGCTGCCTGAGTGATCTTAAACGATCACGAAGGTTAAGCAACACAGGGCGCGTTCAGTGCATGGATGGGTCGCCGTCTAAGCCTAACGCTAGTGGCATTTTTCCGAGCGGTTCCGTGCTTCGGGCACGTTAAGCTGTTGGTGCCGGCTGCCGTCGATAGATGGCAGTCGTTAAGCCAAGTCAGAGGCCTTAGGGCGGCTTGACAACTTCTGACAGTAGACGAGCCACTAGTCTACAAGCCTCCACCAATCCGAACTTGGCCCCCGTGGTGGAGTATGGCCTATACCTTCCTCAGGGAAGAGACCCGTGCCCTTCGGTGGGGGCATAATGGGTTGATGATGATGATGAACCCGTGCTAAGGACAATTTTAAAAACCATTTAGAGGCTAAAAAATCCACCGATGCCGGGACTTGGACCCGCGACCTCTGGCTGGCACGGTTAGCCAGAGGTCGCGGGTTCAAGTCCCGGCATGACTGGAATTTTTAGCCTCTAAATAGGTTTTTAAAACCTTATAATTTGTACTCATACAAATAAATATATTTGTCTTGCCTTTGCCGCTGTGCGAACGTTGTAATTTAGTCCAACGAATACTCTTGCAGTTACGTGTGAAATCGGCCAATGGATTCCATCAGAAGCAGATTGCTTGTAGCGGCTGGACGAGGATGACGGACGACAGAAAGAAGTGGCGTGCCTTGGGGGAGGCCTATGTCCGGCAGTGGATGAAATGTGTGAAAATAGATGATCTGTCGTTTCGGCTATTTATTTACTTATTTGGTTAGGAACGCCAACAGGCTACACATCAACCCAATACATTACTAACAAAGTCTACGTCTAAATTTTTGATATGCATTCCGGTTAGAGATATCCGCATCATTTGCAGAGAGATATAAGTTAAAAATGTCTATACCAGCAACAACTGACTAAAGCAATATACTAATTTTAAACTTAACAACTAATTTAGTGTAATTATTGACTCGCCCAGTCCATCAAAACATAGCATGTATGTCATGAGGGACTGAGTGATTTTGTTCACGCAAACCCTGGCCGAATTATTGAAAATGTCCATTATCTTCTATTTTGTCATGAAATTATTGTATATAAGCAGCCCATATACGTCCCACTGTAGGGCACAGGCCTTTTCTCAGCTTAATCACCACGCGTGCCCATCGCGGATTGGCGATTTCAAGTGCTGAGGTATGTAAATAGCTCAGACACTCAGGTTTCCTCACGATGTTTTCCTTCACCGTTAGCGAGTGGTATTGCTACTATAACTTCACAAATGTACATAAATTAGAAAACGAAGTCAGGAAATTATTGTAGTTTCTAGATATTCGGTTGAAATACCTAGAAACGTCGTTGTTGGGTATCGTCCAATGTAAAACCAATCCAATACTGGCAACCAATCGCGGTCAGACACCCTGTCTCATATGTCGTGTGCGGTTGCAATGCAACTATACACTGCGAAATGCAAACCGGAACCGGAACTATGCGGTTTTGTTTACGTTTTTGTTTCCTTTTTTAAACAAAGACCTTTTCGATGATAATGAGGTAATTTGGTCGCCTAATTTGGACGCACTCGAGGTGGGAAAATTGATTCGTGTACGTAAAATTGCAGGCTATGTACCTTCGTAGTTGGAAAAACAGAAAATGAATGTTAAGAAAGTTTATAGAAGAAGAAGAAGAAGAAGAAGAAAGACATTTATGAACGAATGTTGAATGTTTATGAAGCGAAAGTGGTTTGTCGGCTTCATGGCAGATGGCAATCACTGACCTCTGCCTACCCTTCCGGGATGCAGAGTTTTAGAAATTACTTCTGTGTTTCAGCTGTCAAGGCAGTATATTAAATTTGCTTCTTTTTTAATGAAAAATGACACAAAACAAACAGTTTTCAGCATTCCAAAAAGATTTGTGTCTGGCAGAA
This sequence comes from Yponomeuta malinellus, assembly GCA_947308005.1. Lineage (NCBI taxonomy): Eukaryota > Metazoa > Arthropoda > Insecta > Lepidoptera > Yponomeutidae > Yponomeuta > Yponomeuta malinellus. The sequence goes on from OX371019.1 coordinate 7,929,488, forward strand.
CTTACCGCTGCAAATAGACAATTTATGTTCGATAGATAGAGTACACATTATTGCAATAGAACAGGAAATTGTACAGTTACACTTACCCCCTATTTCTCGTACACAACAAACTTATTAATCTACTGTTGGCCAAATTGCATACGAGATGAACAACTGACAGAGCAGCTGTTAACAGAAGATTCATTGATAGTGCACGACAAACCGGGGGAAAACGAGTTGCAGCCAAAATGCCTCCAACTTTTTCCGCAAAAAAGTTGTTTGGATTGACGTCGCACATAAATTCACATAATGCCCCTTATTTTTCAATGCACAATGCAATGTTTTTATTTTTCAATTTAACGATGCATTGTTAACCCCTAGCAACTCTAATGTTATGCGAATGGAAAACATAAAATTGTTAAATTGTTTAATAAAATGTTTTTATAGCATAGCCTATAAACTAGTACGCTCAGCATGATTTTCGTATTGAGTTCGATGATAATTAATACATAGATCCACCAAAATTTAATCGGTGGTAATGCTTTTGACGTACAGTAAATAATTCAATTCTATTGTAAAACACATTTTTACGAGCCTGTTCCTTGAACTACCGATAAGTTCAATGCGAATTATATTTTGACTACGACGGACGAAAATATGATATATAAATACATACATACTTAAACTCAGATTTGATTCCCAGAGGGGTAGGCAGAGATCAAGGACTACCACTTGCCACGATCCTAAACGATCATACATAAATAAATATAATAAATAACTTACATGCTTATAGCATTAAGTCTGCCTTTTGCCTTTGTATTTTTTACTTATGTGCAATAAACGTGTTAATATAATAACTTCCACACAACACAATCACTTGACCTGGTCCCAAACTAGGATACCCTGTGCTATGGTAACATGGAAATACACCCAGACTGAGGCCATTTGTACAAATGTACGGCTGCCCCAAGTAGGAATCGAACCCACGACCTTTGTCTAGGCGCCTTAACGGCTAGTCCAACGAGGCAGTCTTTAAGTCCAATGAGGCATAAGTATGAGAAATAAAATGGGTAATTACCTAACCGAAGGTCGCCTTCATAAAGGTAGACAATGGCTGACCGCACAATAAAAGTAACGTAACATTATACTACGGTTTAATAACAGCCCTGCGCCCTGAATTTCCCCTGACATCGCAAAAACCGCCCTTGAACACCCGAAAATATGAATTGCATAAAATTTCGCGCCGACAAAAGGTAAACAAACTTTAAAACTGCTACCTACGAGAGCGCTAGCACCCTATTTTGTTTTTGAGCGCAAAATGCATCGTCGACATACTATAACGTCATAACCTTGAGGTGAAACGGTGCTGAAGAATAGGAGAAAATCCTTGTTTATTTACGGGCAACACTTGTGTTTTCTCACGTGGTTCCGAAGCGATTTAGTACCCAATTCTCGCAACGTCTCTAGAGTTGTGGGTTAATGGCGTTTGTGCATCAGATGCGGCAACATGGGCTATACATTTTCCATTATTTGGTTTTGTGTGGAAAGAATAGCACGTCGACTTTTATTTAAATGGCACTCTACTTAGTATTTTCTGAGGTTAACACGAGCACTAGACATAATAAAACTGAATTTTAACGGATATTTACTCGTTTACTTTTCCATTCATGGTACTTATAGGCACAGTTGTGTGCTACTGAAGGAACTTATTTGTATTTAATTACTTTTATTCTTTTACTTGTATTGCTTTTCTTTGGTGAAATAAACTCATTATTATTATTAACAGTTTGGTGTTAACAGAACAGACAGGCTAAAACAGAGGTCGTGGGTTCGATTCTCACTGGAGCCCGCCGTACTGGGTTTGTACAAATGCCTTCAGTCTGGGTGTATTTCCATGTTTGGGATGTCCTTGCCTGGTTATCATATCACAGGGTATCCTAGTTTGGGATCAACACAATGGATTGTGTTGTGTGGGATTTATTATTATTGTTAATTAACAATAAAGTAATTGTTTGATCGTTATTGTCATTAAATACGTAACAGTAGGTACTTTTCTTTGGTGCTATGTATTATTTGCTTCATTGGATCCAAATCCTGGCCATCCAGATGGTCCCAGAGCTCCAGAGTGTCACCGTGTGCCTAACCTAGTGTGTCACTCAAATATCTGATTTCCAGTGTATTTCTACCTAGATTAACCCCTTGTTTCTCGTAAAATAACAATCTTTTAATCTACTGGTAATACTGTCAGTTGGCTAAATTGCATAGAAAAAAATACTGACGCTTGTTAACAGTAGATTAAAACAGATTGTTGTTGGTGTACGAAAACCGAGTGTTACAAGTCCGTTTTGTGTCAAATGATCTGAAACCCATTTTAGTAGCAGTGTCCTGTTAATTCCTTAACAATGACATAGCTTATAGCAACCTTTGCATATTACATGTACTCTGTTCTTTTCTGGACTGTCACTTTTTAAGCACCGTGTATCCTAGCTCGGGGCCAGGCCAAGTGATTGTGTTGAGTTAAAGTTGTATTAGTATTACACCACACTGGCCCCAAAAGCCATTTTATTAAAATAAAAAAAAAAACATTATATATCTGTCTATTACGTCACCCCATTTCCGGTAAACAATATTTTTTCTCCAATAAAAAAGGGTAAGTGCGTGTATTGAATGAAACTCATTCCTTAAAAGAAAATTGGCCTCGCCGCTTTGACTATGCGTATCACAAATTGTATAACCGGACATGAAAATAGGGCTCCCTCAAGCAATCCCCGTCCCCCAGGCTTTCGCCCGCGATTGTGCAGAAATCTTATTTGACACCCCCCTTTCCTCGGGTTATTCCTTCACGCGTTGCGATACGTTTGCCTTTTATGGGTAGGCTAGTGAGGAACCTTATTGTGAGTGTTAATGAGTTCACAGATTTCTGTTTTGGTGAGATTGTTTGTGTGTTCTGTTTCATTCAGCTTTGGTCTCATCATCATCATCGGCCATTTGACGCCCACTGCAGGACATAGGCCTTCATGGTCAGCTTTCATGGTTCTTCCTCACCTTTGGTCTATATGTATGTTACAGCCAAAGTAATAAATCTGGATATTATATATATTATCTATGTCTATTCATTATATATAATGTCTACTCAGTTTAGATAAAGTGATAATTAACAAGCATTATTCAGTCAAAAGTATCGTTTGGCAAAAACGGCGTTATCCCACGTTTTGCCATATCATAATGTAGGGTACCTATGACTTTTCCATGCACCAACCTTGTTTAAGTTTGACACAAAACTAAGTTTTTTAGTGAAATATTTTTTTTCGCTTTTATATAAAAAAAAAGAACTAACACCCGAAGTTTCATGTTTCAAGTTTCAACTAACATCCTGGAACTTCGAACCTATTTTTGCTTATGTGTACTGACCTAACAAACAAAATGCGAAATATAAATTTAATCAAACAATTATTTGCTATATAACACTTGCCAAAATAAAACGTTAGCATAATAATTTAATACTTTGTCTAGTGAATTTGGCTTTTATATATAATGACCAGTCATTATGTATAATAGCTATTTAATCACTATGACTGTAACATGTACACAAAACTTTGGTAGAAATCGTTAAAATACGGTAAACAATAATGTCTATCAAGTGGTTTGCTCATCCTCGAGTCATCCGGTTTTCTTAATAGTTCAAGAGATATCAACTTGTCAATTTCTTGACAATAGTATTGTCAAGTATTAAAAAAATGTCAAAAAAAACTTTGGCCTTTGCATCTACGTAGGTAATGAGATTATTTATGAAGCGTTCAGTGGCACCTTCACACACACTAGATGGGTGAAGGGACCACTCGGACGCTGCAGTGCCTGGGACACGGTTTTTAGATACAGTAGGCTTGCCCTGCACCTATATCATACCATCCTGGGCCTAGCCCACAGGAAAGATAAGTCAATAAAAAAATGTCTACACTCAGACTAAAGCATGAATAAAACGAAATATATGTATGTTACGCTGTATTGTGCACTTTTTTACAATAAAAATTTAAATTACAAGTACGTCGCTGTATAGAGGTGGAAATATTTTAAAATATTTTTTTTCCAGCCAGCTTTGTATTTGTAGAGAGATTGACTCAGCCTAAACAGAAAAGGCAAATAAAAAAAAACTGACTGATAGAATCGATGATCTATGGGTATTACCCATCAAAATATATCAAATATGAATAATTTACTGAAAAAATTAAAATAACGACCAATCGCAATCAAAAATGAGGATCAAAACACTATCTAATCGCAAAAACTAGCTCTTCCCATTTAACAAAATAAAGACGACGGTCGCTTAAAAGGGCGGAAATTGCAGAATATGACAGCCGTAAGTCCGGTCCACACTATCGAGCTAGTGCGTCCAAAGAAAAATGAGACCTCTTATTCATGAAGCTACTTCATACGATACGTGACTCGGTGCATTGGGGGTGCATATAGCTAAGAAACTGTTAAAAAACTCGAGGGTCGCTCACGCCCCGTGCACACCCTCATAGTGTGGCGTTTTAACGATGTAGCTAGTGAGTTTCTTTGCTGTATTACGAGATAGTGGCGGATATTCGGGAAAAATCAAAGTGAAGGAAATAACGTCGTTGAAGTTACATTTATTATAGCCGCTTGTCCACAGCTGACGCCAACGAGAAATGAGATGACGTCTCCGATGTAACGATACATACATTAACTATGGTTAACTAGCAATTAATTGCTATGTTACCAACTTATCAATAAGGCCGCCGCCAATTGTACTCTGTATCTTTGCAATTTTTTTCGCGATGTGCTCTGGTGTAATAATAATGAAGAACATTTTTTTCTTATGTTATCCTATTGCCGCCAGTCCACCCTCGACGTCAACGTAAACGAGATCTCGCAGTCAAAGTACACATACACACACACTTACTATTGCCGCTTATTAACTGCTGACGCCAACGAGAAATTACCTGACGTCGCCGTAATAGTGACAATTATACTTACCAAGGCCGCTTGTCCGCACCTGACGTCAACGAGAAATAAAATGACGTTTCCGATGAAGCGATACATACACCTTACTGTGGCAGTTGACGCCAGGGCAGAGACCAGGGTTTGCCACTTGCCACGATCCTGACAAACTTCTTCTTTTGTCAGAGTGAGAATTAGGTACGCGAATGGAAGTGATCCACGCAAATTATTGTTGAAACTAAATTTTTGGCGCTTGGATGAACAGTGTTCTGCTGCTAAGTAACATCTAGTATATTATTACCAACAACAGACACCTGTTTGTAATGAATGACTGTCGGATGATAAGTAGTAAGTAAGGCAAGCTGTAAGCATGTTCACTGAAATTACGTCTTATCGGTTACTAATTGGTGTGCTCAAAAGCGTGTAATTTTAAAGTGACATTGTTACTACTAGCTTTTATGCAAAATCAGCCACCTGTTAAATAAAACAAAGGCACTCCAACCGTTACAATTTACAAATCACTTTGAAATTTAAAAGCACCATAAAAATTTAATTCAACAATTCAAAAAGTTTTGGGGTAAAATATCCAGGAGCAGCCCAGCGAGGTTTTTCAAGAGTTTTCGTAGGAAATATGCAAATGTGTATAATTAAATCGCCGGACGTATCTGTGAGAGCGAAATTGCAAAACGTTTTATTTTCGCTGCGATAAAACTTAACTCTCTTAATTTAGCTTAGTTTTGCATGTTCCGGCGAGCTACTGCCGATTGTTTCCGTAATTTGATCCTTTTTAGAGTTCCGTACCCGATTGGTGCCAAACGGGACCCTATCACTAAGACTTCACTGTCCGTCTGTCTGTCTGTCTGTCTGACTATCTGTCACCAGGCTGTATCTCATGAACCGTTATAGCTAGGCAGTTGAAATAACAGATGATGTATTTCTGTTGCCGCTAAAACAGCAAATACTAAAAATAAATATTCAAGGGAGTTCCCATACAACAAACGTAATTTTTTTGCCGTTTTTTGCTCGATATTTATAACGGCAACAGGTAGACGCTTGAAATATTCACAGAATATTTACTTCTAAATTAAATTAACGTTTTTTCTCGATCTTTGAGTGATAATGATATAGATAATGGTACAGAACCATTCCTGCGTGAGTCCGAGTCGCACTTGGCCGGTTTTTTTAAATGCTATCATTTAATTTACGATGCTATATAAAAGCCGACATAAAAATGGCCAGATAGGGGGGCTAAAATTGCGGGCGACTGGTTTCCGCAAAATGGACCCCGACGTCGCGGCGGACCAAAGCAAAGATGGCGGGACGACCTAAATACATTATTGCCGGAATGGTGTGTATTAGAGAAAGCATCTGTAAAACGTAGTAAACTTCTTAAGTACCTAATCCAAACAAAACTACTTAGAAGAAAATGATTGCTACGTTGATAAAATTCTCTCAAGTCACAATGGATCGAAATATGTGGCCAAAGGGCAGCAACTTCTTCAGTGAGCGAAAAAAACTGGAGATTTAGATAGCCATAAAAATGCAAAGGACTCTTTGTCTCTGGCCAAAATTATTCGAGTAGAGATAATTACTTTCCAACGAGAAAAAAAATATGGGTGGTCCAAAACCGCTCACTAAACATTTTTAATCCGCCCGGGCCAAAAGGTTAAACGAAAATAAAACAATTAAGAGCCCAGTAACCTTCCAGCTCATGAAAAAATGTTGTTACTAGTAATGTGTTACAGTTAATACGATTTGAAAAAAGATAGTCGGAGTCTCTATTCTAATAATATTTTTTCAGCTCAAGTTTGCATTGGGGAAAAAACAATTGCGCTGCCTTGTTCTCGACTACAAAGTTGACCATAAGGCTTTGTTGACATTGTAAACTGGCACTTAACAAACAGAATTTAAATTCTTTACGTTAAAATACATTTCTGATTTCTCATGGTTTCCCTGACTAAAATACTTAAAGTACTCTACATTAAGCTGCCGTAATATTTACACTTAAAAATTGCTACGATAACCCAATTGTTGTGTTTTGTAAAAACCGTTCCGTACAAATTTGTAGGTACTTACATATTATAAATAGTTCAGGAATCAAGTCTCGCAGTTTTTTCCGAGCTTTTCCTGAAATTCAAAGACAATTTTTTTATGATTTAATTACAAATGTATAGTTTTCAGGTTTTTCCCTGTACTTGTAGCATAAGACGACATTACTTGCCAAATTTCATAGGTCTGTGTCAACGGAAAGTACCCTATAAATTTTGATTCCCTTGAGTGTCGAAATATACGTAAAATCTTTATTTTATGTTAACTTAGAAGTTTGTTTTTTTCACAGCTCCAAAGGACTGAGTATATATGGTTTTAATTTCAACTCCATACCCCCGCGCGTTCCCGAGATACAGGGTATTAACAGAGAGACGGACTGATGGACGGACGGACGGACGGAAGTATAAGGGTTCCGTTTTTTCCTTTTGAAGTACGGAACCCTAAAAAGTGACATTACAAAGGTTCCGTTTTTTCCTTCTAAGGTACGGAACCCTATAAAATGAATTGACTTCTAGAATAATCCGACTTTATTATGATGAGATGAGAGAAGGCCTGTGCCCTACAGTGGGCCGTATATAGGCTGCTTATGATGTGATAATATGATTATGATGAGACACATGCATTGTTTTTCAATTTGCCACTGTTGTAGATTTTTTCGAAAACTAAGTAGGGACAAAAACATATAACGGTATCAGTGTAAACTTTGCAACTTGATTCGTCATCAAATAGGTGGCAATCCCCGCATCCTGCGGAAGATCGTAAATACACTATAAAAACACTTTTTCAATTCGATATCCCGCATCCGACGCCCACAAACTTCTTGTGACCTGTGACTTCAAACTATTAGTATCACCAGAGAGCTCTACAGGGGTGTTTTTTGGTTCAAGAATGTCATAATTTATCGTTAGGGGAGGAAGTTTACAGAGATCATCTGAGAATATGACGCGATCGACAACCGCATATAGGCGTTACATCTATGTCAACAAATGGGACAGCTACTCCACACCTCCACACCCTCCCCGTCTTTGATAGCTTGGTAGTTATGTTTTATTGTAGCAATGCTGTTTTATAGATTCGAATCGGTATCTGTAAGGAAATGCCCTCATAAGGAATGATTTTGTTAAATTTGAAGTGGCTATTTGGAGTCTATCAAGTTCGAGAAAGCATTTACTTAAAATAAAGTGTTTGGAGCACGTTTATCTCTAGAATTACGAGTGAATTGAAGACAAGTGCCTTTGGGATGATAATTAAATACAAGTTAACTTACGTATATAAACAGGTCAGGCATTTCTCAACGAGAGAAATGTCATCGTAAGGTAACCCAAGTGTCAGTTTTGAGAGACAGTAATTTTGAATTTTAGTCCATTAGGCTAAAAGTGAAATAATTCCTCTCCCATTTTGGCTGAAAATAAATTCAGTCTAGCTTCAAACAAAAAAATTGGATTAGGCAGATACCGTTAAATCTAGATCCAAATACAGAAGCCTGACTAAAGCCTGTTGAAATCAGGAGTCGGGTTTTGGTGCGTTAATAAAATTTACGTTTAATCCCTTGGCGAGCTTGGACCCGAAATTCCTCCGTGTTTTGGCTCCGAAAAAAATGTCCTTTACTGTGTTTATTTTTGGGACAGCCGCCCAAAAATAAATACTTTTTTTTTTCAAAATCGAGGTATTACCAGTATTGGTTACAGGAACCAACTAGTAACCAATAGTGGAAATATATCGGTTTTGAAAAGAAATTTCCGTTACTGTGTTTATTTTTGGGACAACCGTGTTGTCCTGAATTACACGAATTGCAGAGTTAACTGAACCTTTAATCAGCCTCTCTTTTCTACATACTGCCCGGTGAACCTAACAATGCCAATAACAATTCATTTGACGTTCGCTGGATGTGCGAAGTCAGCACCAACGAAAACTAAACTACGCCTGTATCCCGGAGGGGTAGGCAGAGAGGGTTTGCCGCTTGCCACGATCCTGACGAACATCTTTTATTTCATGAAAAAAATATTAGTCGTTGCCTGCACGCACGCTGGTTTCATAAGTATTTTTTCGGGAATCCGTTCTCCTGATTGCCGTTTTCCAATCCAACTTCCTTTCCGACTTCCCAAACTACCGGTTTGGGTCGAACCAAGTCGGCTTTTTCCGGAATAATCCGGCTCGGATACGGTACTAATGCTGATACGGATTAATGACAGGCGAAATTAAATTCACCGGCGTAACCGCGCTCTGACCGGCCTGTCAACCGAAATGTGCCGCGCAATCGAAATTGAACTTTATTTCATTGATTACGGAGCTCATTTCGGTATTAAGCTGCGATAAGTGGGCGGGAGGGGTGCAACTTGCGATGAGGTTAACGTGTTGCAACTTGACGCTTTTAACAAGAACATATTTTTTTATTTCTGTTGGTATATCACACCAGCAATGTGAATTTCCTGTACGTCCGTCTAGAGAGTCACTACGATATAAATTGCTGCGTTTACTTTTACGATTACTTATATTTTATTATTTATTTCTTTTTTTATGGCAATAAATAAAACAAAGCTTTCTTATGCCCATCAGTGTTAACTCTTATAAAGATTACACGTAGACACGAGAAAAGTTTTGCATTTTTGTTTTTCTCGTATTCTGAAGACCAATTATATCTATATATATCTAGGTATATCTAGGAAATACAGGATGCAATTTGGTACTTGTCGTCACAGTAAAAGTTGCATCGGCGAGTAAAACCTCCCGTCGGAAAGATAGAGGGATTTTATACATCCTGTATTATAAACAAAAACCTCAAATACATCGAGAGTAGACCCCCTTAACGCATCGAAGCTCGAGTGTCAAATGACAATTGCATGTTTTCGCTAACAAGCTTCACACGGAAAGCTGCAGCGGAGTTTAATCCCTAAGACCTGGGCCGTAAAGGCTGTATTACATATATCAGACTAAACTCGGGGGTATGGTGTAATTCTATACCATTTGTTGGTACCTAGCAAGTGAAAGATCATTACAGCAGGTCTGTAAAGGTAGTATAATGGACAGATACCTAATTAGGGAGGCATTTTGATTCTTTACTGGGTGCTCATGTCATTGTCTGAACATATTACACTCAGGGCAAGATAAAAAAAACCGGCCAATTGCGAGTCAGACTCGCGCGCGAAGGGTTCCGTACCATTATCTATACAATATTTGAATATTTCAAGTGTCTATCTGTCGCCGTTATTAATATCAAGCAAAAAACGACAAAAAAATCTCAAAAAAGATTTTTTGTATGGGAGCCCCCCTTAAATATTTATTCTGTGTTTAGTATTTGTTGTTATAGCGGCAACAGAAATACATCATCTGTGAAAATTTCAGCAGTTCGACTATCACGGTTCATGAGATACAGCTGTGTGACAGACGGACGGACGGACGCGGAGTCTTAGTAATAGGGTCCCTTACCCTTAAAAATATCGCGTCACAGTGTTTGTTATAGAACTCCTCCGAAACGGCTTCGCCGATTTTTATGAATTTTTTGTGTATATTTGTTAGGTCTGAGAATAGGTCGTAGGCTTAAAATTAAGAGATGACCACTACTATTTTTTTAATCTTTTACTGCAAGTATTTGCTGTCTTATTATTTAAGGCGATATAAACATAAACATTTACATATAGGCACATACATTGCTTCTGGCCCCACACTAGGATACCCTGTGTCGTGGGAACCAGAAACAACGACATCACATTGTAAACATCCAAGACCTGGGGTTTTTTTTGTCCCCAGCCGGAATTCGAACCCGGGACCTCTCGCATGGTATGCAAATGCACTACCGCTGCGCCACGAGGTCGATATCTTTCAGATAACTGTAGAAAGTAGGTACATGTAAGCCCCTTCTTATCTGGATCTCACTACCTGCCATCAATTTTCTCTTGCGCCTCCGAAAAATTAACGAGCTCTTGCTGGAAAACCAAGGGTCCCCCCCTCTTGGGCCCTGACCACACGGAAGGGTCGTGGGGCGAGGGCGCGGAAAAGACGCGACCCGTTGCATAGGGTTCGCGCCCTCGCCCCGTCTCTTTTGTGTGGCCTTCGTCTCGTCCCTTCAGTACATTTTGAATGAAAGTGAATTGTAAAGACGACGCGTCTTTTCCGCGCCCTCGCCCCCACGTCCTTTTTGTGTGTCTCAGGCCTTAGGCTCCGTTCTTAAATTGTTTTTGACCCCTTCATAACTGTTGAGCTAGTGGGCATTCACAATAAATCACCTTTATTATCCATCCACCCTTCACGCCCTTACCCCTGAGGGGTGACTGGCGATTTTCGCCGCAGCTATCAAGATTTTTATAAGGTAACACACGGTCTTTTCCTGTCAAGTTAGTTACTTTTGTGGAAAAGAAAGGAGGCTCTACCTTTATCGCGTTTCACATGATCTTCCTTAGATGTAAACAACTAAATAAAAATAAAAAACCTTTACAAAACACATAATAAATAGAAAAATAAGGGTGAGTATTTCTTTAGTCCTTAAGATGAATGAATGATGATAGAGATTTGCAACGATTTGTTGATATTGGTGTAAAGTGCTGTCTACATAAAATAACACTAACTTTCTATTGCAAAACAAATAAATAATCTTATTAATTTATAATACTCGTGTATATAAAACAAAGTCGGGTCAGTTACACCATTTAGGTAAAACTTAAGAATTCAATACGATTTTCATAATACTTGATTTGTCTCCGCCTAGAATGACAGAATAACTACTAAAATATGGAAAATTCACGAGAAAAAATGAAATTTATTGATTCTGACGGTCGGTGCTAACTGTGAAGGAAAACATCGTGAGGGACCCTGAGTATCTGACGTGTTCACATACCTCAGCGCTCGAAATTGCGAATCCACGGTGGGCACGCGTGGTAATTAAGCCCATACTCTCTCTCTGAGAAAAGGCATGTGCCCTGCAGTAGGCTACATAATTATAAAGCTACATATAAAAAAAACTAAAATTATATGAAGTTTGCTAGGTCAGCTAGAATTTAATAAAAATGTGTTTATAAAGTAATCTTTATTTTCACGGTAGGTTTATTAAAGTTACCAATTTAGCTGCGCGTTCGATAGGTGATAATTAAAAAGAAACTCGATCCGCACACGTCTTTTTAAATTAAATCACGCCTTTGTTCCACGTTCACTGGAATTTATAATATTTCATTATTACTTTCGTTGGCTGTTTGGAGTTGGTTTGCATGCCGTAATAAGAATAAAAAGTAAAGTATCACATTTTTGTGAGGACACTCGGAAGCCGTGACCTATACCATAAAAAAAAACTTTAAAGGACGTTTCTCTAACCTTTTTCTGAGTTTGAAAGGTTTTTCTTTTTACTTTGCTGACTGGCTGGTTGGCGCTGTATTAACGTCTGATAAATCGCCTGATAAAAATTAAAAACGTATGTTGTACCTACAATATTGTTTTTTTCTTTATCTACGGTCTTCTTTGTTCCTACTTCATTAGATCCTTATTATGTATGCTTGGGAAGAGTCCTGAAGTAATCTCACTTAAAACGAACGCCAATATTATTTTCATTAATCGCAGTTATGAAACATGTAAAACAGTAGTTCTCGATAGCTTATCTGCTGCTATCTAGTTTGTCGTGTACAAATTATCTACCGCAGTGTTCCAACTCCATAGTGATTAATGATGGCGATTTTATGCAACGATTATTTATTGCAAAATGAAAAATTGTTTACATTACAGTTTTATCTGTTCAGTGGGCGTTGGACACGATTTTTTAATGATTCGCGATGTACAATCAATCATTGTTGTGGATAATGATGCCTAAAACCCTCGCCAGTTAAGGTACCATTATTTCGTTCACTTTCATACGTTTTAAATCACCTATTTATTGTTTAGAATATCTACGTAACTGCCTCGCTGCAGTGGTACACTCAACAGCAGCACAACCTTTGCGTTTTTATTCCAAAATCGCCTTTAACGTGTAAAGATCAATGTGCCGTCGACTGCACGTAATTCTCTCCTAATCCATATCAAATTAAAGCTTACTATCAAAACGGGGCATCGACATCTTTCTATTCTCGTATTTATTTAAGCCTGTTATTTGTGTTGTCTTCGGAAACACAATCAACCGAGCTTTTATGTAAATAAAGTACTACCAAAAACCACAAAACCTTGCCTTGTAAACCCGAAAATTCTCAATACGGTTCGTTTCGTAGATAATAAATAGCTAAGGTTAATTGTGCCTAAATACGTTGTGAAGTTCACTCAACCCTGACATCGCCCAGCTACTCGCTGCCAAAGCCCGATGACTCAGCTGAAATCTTCATAAGCGATCCATCAGAAACGCGATTAATTCGCTAAGATTCATTATCCACTGCACTGAGCCTCGAATGAAAAATTTCCCGAGAGAATTCGTTTTGTTTTAAATCCATTACCCATATTGTTCGGAGTGGGATCTATCCTGCTCGAATCCGGTCATCAACGGATGGTGAAATTCGGATTTTGTCGAGTCGTTTTGTTTACGATGGGAGGCAGCCATCTGTTTGTGTTCCCGGGGCTCATGAATCACACGAATTGATTATCAAGCGTTGAGTTGGCAGTTTTTCTTTTGCTTATTTCCGCGTTGGAAATCTGAGGCTTAATCGGATTCGTGTATGATATTGGAGGGGGATGATTGTTGTGTTTTTGAATTGGCTAGGGTATCACGTGCAGGCCATACGTCGTCGGTACCTTCTTTTTGGACGAATACAGAGATGTTAATAAACGTACGGTTCATTCACAATCAGTTGGCGTGTGTGACAGCTGTTAATGGCACTGCAGTCGTTTTAGCTCAAGCTGTGTTTTCTTCTGCGGTCGCTAGTTTCCTCATGTCACCGTCTGTCACTGTCAACCAACTGATCGTAGATGACCTTTCATGTGACATATAACAAGGGGCGTGGTGATAGCAAGCCAGTTTTGATGGTGCTATATTTTATTTTGGAAAAAGGAATTAAAAAATAATGGAAGAAAGAACGACATCTATTGCTTAAATGCTTTAAATGCTCTTACCGTTGCCATCAACCTTAAATGCGCTGTCAACCTTGAATGTTTTCAGAATAACCACATCTGTCAAAAGTATAATACTAATACAATCAATTCTTCGTGTCTAATCAGCCCCCATCTCCTCCATTCCAGAACCCAGATATGAGACGGCATACGCGTGCGAAGGAAAGACCCTGAAGATTGGCTGTGGCGAGGGCTCAGTCATCCACCTGATCAGAGCCAACTACGGAAGGTTCTCCATCACCATCTGCAACGACCATGGCAATACCGACTGGAGCGTCAACTGCATGTCGACGAGGAGTCTGCGGGTGCTGCACAGCAGGTGAGAACCGGTTCAAAGTTGTTAAAAGTGATTGGAACTGGTATTAATCTGGAATGAAGCGGTTAATGTGGCCAACTAATTCGAATTCATTAAGCCAATTAAAATGAAGGGAGGACCTGTTCTCTATGGATATTGGCAACTGTATGTATTCAATGGCTAACAAAGTGTGTGGCAGCTAAATTGGCCCTTCGAGCCTGGGAATACGGGCGTCGAAATATGGTTTCAAGTAAATCACTACATATAAGCAGTCAATTTTGATTAGCGAATAGGTGGGCTCTGTTTATACTTCTTCTCAAATGACAGGCCAAGTTGAGCGAGTAGTTGCTTTCTATATTAACTTGATTAAAAATACTAGGTATTTGATTCGTTCATTGAAAGAGTACAGCTACAAATTGATAGAAATTGGAATTGTACGCTCTAATAATGTCAAAGGTGACTCGAAATTACGCTTTACAAAAAAAAAAAAATCAATTTGTTTTTCAGCAACATTTTTCCGAGAAAAAGTTCACAAAAGAGAAACGCCTGAAACCTTTTTCTAAACTCTAATTTCTTCGATAAATCGTTGGTTCTAAGTTTTCGGAAGGGAGAAAGGCGCATCATATTTTTATGCAAAAAATAAAATCCACAATCAATTTAGGGGTGATTTGAACGAGAATCTGAGGGTATCAGCCCCTATTCACAGTCGAATTATTTTATCGATCACTCGACATATCTTGTCCTGCCACTGACACATGGTACGTAGGTGTGTACGTGTGCATAATATTTACGTGTAAGTAAATAATGTAAAACTTTAAAACCCTTAGTATATAAAATATAACCACCTCCGATAAAAGAGTGTTTAAAATCTCAATAATAGTTTTTCGTATAAATTGAGAGAGTCAGTTTAAAGATTTATTATTTGTTTATTCTATTTTTATTATAAGCCCATTCTGAATCCCACTGCTGGGCAAAGGCCTCCCATTTGGCCTTTCACTGATATATATGAGAAATAAAAAAAATTAGAATTTAAAACTTTTACTTACACTAAAAGGGTTGTGATTTAATTTTATTAATAGTTACCTTTGTAGCATATCGTCGGTCCAATTAATTATTGGAACATTTCAAAATGTACAGTGTTGAGTAATTGACATTTAAAACTCTCTGAAATTTTTAAATTTTTAGTAAAATATATTTTTTTTACTGGTCGAACTCGTTTTATAATAGTTAGAATTAACGTTTGACTTGTACCATTAGTGATTAGGAAAAAATCTTTAATCTTAATACTTCTGCATATCAAAACACGTGATTTTGGAGATGTTCCGGTAATGATTCCGATCGACGATGTATGATTATTCTAGTATAGTGATTTATTACGATTAGGACGACCAGCCACGAGATGGACAGATGACCTCATCCAAGTGGCAGGAAGACGCTGGATGCAAGCCGCTTTTTGGAAATCCATGGATGAGGCCTATGTCCAGCAGTGGACTTCTTGTGGCTGAATGATGATGATGATGATGATTACGATTATTATTTTTGTGATTATTATTTTATAATAATTATTATTTAACTGGCTGTCCAATAAAGTGTTCTCTATGTCGGCACTAAGTCGTACCAATACCAAATAGTCCGTTATCGACATCGCGTCTCTGAATCGCCCCCCAGCCAGGGGGGCCTACACAGGCTTATTGCCAATTTTGTAGCTCTAACGTGATTTCATGCGGGGGCGAGGCCTTACGTGGAGGGGCTACCACGAGTTTCGAATTCTGTTAGAGTACTGTAGTGACGTAGCCGTTTGGCACGTCTATTTCAGCGGAGAAATAGAAAACCTACTTTAAGTCCTAATAATCCTATTAAATTTAACAGAGATTGACAGTCCACAGCAAACAGACAATCTTTCGCCACGCGTACACACCGATTATTGGCGATTTGAAGCGCTTGTTTAGCTATACTTATTTTACTCTACAATAGTAATATTACACGTTGCATTTTCTGATATCAACGTCAATTAAAAATGATAAATAATCTTAGGAACCAATGTGAAATAATGGTAACAATTCGTTTCAAGATTGCTGTCAAATAATTACAAAAACAAACGTTGTTTGATTGACACTAACGATTGTTTACTTCTTTCAACCATAGTAGTGCTTGAAACGTTAATTATAAATGGTAAGTTTGAATGTGACATTTTTTGCTAGCATGAGTTTTCCCTAACGTCTATCAAAAGACAATATGCTATCGATCCCTAGTCGAGTCATAACGTCTCCAAGTTGTGTAAAGAGAATATATATTCGCAGCAGTCCGGTAAATATGTATCTGATGGCCTAACATGGCAGGCCTAATGTTGCTAGGACTGAAATGGGTATTTTAACATCTCGTGGTAGTCCCTCAGGGACAGACATGCCATCCCTTGTTATATTTTTTCACGTGGAAAACCTTTTTTTCACTGCACTGCACCTACGCATCTCATCTCTGGAATATAATTATAATGCTTAGGTTAGTGATGGCAAGTCAACGTAAGTACCATAATAGTGTATTTATTATTCTGTACTTGGCTAACCATCTGAAATATCCGATACCTCGATACCATACCATAATCTACTAAAGAATATTTAAAATACTGTTGAAGAATAGAACTTTAAATAAAGTATAGAACACCTCAATTTTTGCCTCTCCTGTACCTCCTGCAGGTTGACTGGTGTAAAATGCCATTAGCATCAAGTCCACACTGCTTTTGTACATTGTCCTTGTGCAATAAAGAATTAATAATAATATTAATAATAAAGTTTCAACTTCCAATTTCAAAAATTTTTCTTTATCTAATTCCAGATGTAGCATGCACCAAAACTGCAGTATACTGGCCAGTACGAATATGTTCGGAGATCCCTGTCCGAACACACTTAAGTATTTGGAAGCACATTACCAGTGTGTGCCAGGTAAGTTCTTGCTTTAACTTTATTTCTGTTATTATTATTAATTTGCATTACATTAGTTTCGTTAAGCCTGCTCAAAAATGGGACAGATCTCCGATATTACTGTTTCTTAAAAAAAAAAAACTACCTTTCCTACTAAATACAAATTATAAACAACTTTAAGAGATCGGGAGTTCTCTAAAAAAAACTTACATCACAAAATCTTTAAGATTCCCGTATCCTAGATTTGTGTCAGGTTTACTTATTACAGCACTATATAACCACTTCATCAACCTTTTTCAGCATCAACAACCAGCACAACCAGCCGGCCGTCACCGCCATGGCTCATCACCTCCCAGCCCACTGTATGGCGGTCCACGCAAGCCCCAGTGCCCAAGAGCCCAGTGCAAACCCAGCAAGGGGAGAGGAAGAAGCCCACTGTGATCACTCCACCGACCTTCCGGCCTCACATCACGCTGCCACCCGAAGTGCGGTTGGGCGATATTGGGACCAAGGTTAGTCGTAATCCAGGCAAACTTACATCTAGCGCCTGTTGCATCTCTATAAGATAGCACTTTTTTCTGGAAGCACTAAGTGTGTTTTCAGAAGAAATAAAAAAACACAAATCGCTCTGCTGAGATGCTGTTATCAACTGTTAACAAATAAGATGAAACATAACTTTATCTAATGTCTTAAGTCATGAAATGTCGTGGATGATTATGGATTCAGCAACAGATTCTTGGGGCTGATGATTAAAAGTATATTTCTGATGGCATATATGATGGATGCAGATAAATTTACTTATCAATAAACATATAACTACTCTCACATTATTCTATTCTATCCAGTCAAATTTCTTCAGTCGCACTTCTTCCCTGAATCCCAGGAGCCTCTTAAACCAAATTGGTTGATAAGGAACAGTGGGATCACTGTTCCAACTTCATCAACTAACTTTTCTCTCTCCCGATCTCTAGAAGACCACAACCCGCCAGCCGGACTCTTCCTCCGAGCGTGAAGTCCCGGAAATACCCAAGGAGGTGCAGCCCGAAGTGAAGCAGGAGGAACCGAAGGAGCAGGAGCATCGGCCCAGGAACGACAAGCCCAGCAAGGATAGAGAGGATGACGGTAAGGAGACCTTGAAATCATAAAGTGTTTTTTAATGTAGCCTTGTTTGTGGCCCGTTGCTGGACAAAGGCCTCCCCTGTAGTTCTTCACTGCTTCCTGTTCATGGTCACCTTCTGCCGACCATGCAGAAAGGTCGTGAGGTCGTCCTGCCATCTCCTCTTTTACGGTAACCGTCACATGGTACCCAGTCTGTGGCGATTGTGAGTGGCGTGGCATCAACTAATAAGTAACATAAAAAGGACACGACACATCACGTTTCGGCAAACTGGATTGCAGCACAGTTTAACAAATTTCTTAGATAAAAAGAACGTCTCAGTTACCTACTCATCTTGGAAGGATTCATACATTGCAGCGAACAACCGCTTTCTGTTTAAAACCCTCTTGGTGGTATAGAAAATGGAGATTATGAGGAACGCTAAGTCCTCCACCTCGTCGGACTCTAGCTAGGCAGAAAAAGAGAGACAGAATATGACCCTCACAGTTTAGTTATGAGACTGAAACGTTTTAAATTGGTTTTTATTTATTTTCTTGTGTTGGAAAAAACATGTATTTAGACTGATGAAGAACCGCTTACCTACCTCATTATAACACTCTCTCCAAACAGATTTCTAAAGACGTTATTTTGAAATTCCAGCGGTGACGGAAGAAACTCCTCACTGGCCCATCAAAGACGAGGATTCAGATGCCACAGCGCCGGTACATCTTCCTCTACCACCCAAAGAACGCCCTCTACCCGTGGAGACTGATGTTCAGCAAGATTATGAGAAGCAGCTCTGTAAGTTCAACTGTAATCCCTTATTTTGCTGCAGACCCCACTTAAGCGCGGCTTCAGATATTTTAGTCATGGTATTCTGGTCTTTCTAACATAAACAATCTAATACTTACTACTTTCTTAGGTGAACGTTTGAGTCAGAGTTTGATCAACCTTCAGAATTCCTCAGTAGTTTCCGTTGAGCCATTGGATTGGTGTTTGATATGATCTGGATGTAGAGTTTCTTTGTCTATTTAATCTCCATCGTTTGGTCAACTATATTAAGTTTGATCCAGCCGTCGTCCTATCATAATGAGAAAATCAGATCTCTGAGTGTAAATACCTAGTCTGAGAATTTTTCTGTTCACTATTTCTTCATAATGATCTTCATAGTTTTAAAAATGGAGGAACTTACGTATTCCACTTGTGATATCACGTCACATTATTTATCTCACATTCACTCACAGCAATTGTGTTATTATAGTGAAATAAATGTTTGGTTCTATATTGATTTCCACTAATTCATCTTAAATATTCTTCTTCGAATTCCAGCGACCCTTCTCCCACCGGCCGTCGGCTCCTGGGGCTACTGCTCCCCGGTCAACGCTCGAGGTCTACTCTGGAATTGGACGCTGGCCTCCACTTATGCTGTACAGCCTTGCCCCGGCGGAGCCACGGGGTTGGCGAGGTGGAAGTGAGTACCAGACCATTTAAGAAGAAGAAATACATTTATTATTTTTAAGCAGCAAAGACACCACAAAAAGAATACCTCTAATCCCAAACTATTTTCAGGTGCACAATTTCAAAGCAGCAAGTGCAGAACCCAATCATGATCGAGGAGGACCGTCCCCGCCGCCGAGGGTTCGGTCTCCAATCTGGAGAGAACTACCATGACTTGGGGCTGAACCCCGAAGATGACAGACAGCTGCAGCTGATGAGGAGACTGGGCTCCGAGGCGCTGTTGAAAGGTAAACTTTGATTAGTTACTGGAGTAGGTACTTGTGCAAATTTTCAGATTCCTTAAGTGTTTGGTCCCCTATGAAAATAAAACTGCTAAGTATCTCGCAAGACAACGAAAAACAGCAGTTGTAGGTTCTGAAGTGTGTTTGGTTTCTGGAGCTAGTCTCGTAGTTACTTAAAGGATTTCGGTTTACGATCGGAAACTATCTGTACTAGATTTAAGACCAGAAAACAAAAAACTCAAATGGTGATTGGGCTTTGAGCTACATATTTCTTTGCTCTTTGACGAATTGTCTCATTTTTCATACAGACAAATAGACTTCGAGCGTAGCCTTTTCCATAGTACGCTGAGTTCCTTTGAATCGATGGAGCAATTCTTTCATGATTTTCCACGTTTCGGTACTGGCAGGACGAACTGGTTGAAGACGTAAATATGGGCGCTGAGGAAGGTCCAAATTCCTATGTTCCATAACTTCACTGGTATTTTCCGATCAGGTCGAGATGGGCAGATGCCGGGCCTAGTGAAGGACTATCGAGGCAATACCGGCGTCTTACCCGACGCCCAAGCTTCCAGCCACAATCCGGCCACTCTTGCTGAATACTCTTACGGTAAGAAATAAAAAAGAACTCCAATATTTCGTAGAGTCGAAACAAGGACCGAATGGCTTAGTTGATAAGTTCCCTCCCCCCCCACTCTCCTGGCTAAACGGTTTGACGAAACTTCAAAAAATTCAGGGTAGTAGCACGTGTAATGAACTAAAAGGACAACTATCACGGCTATGTAGGCTTTATAAGTAATAGGCGATCACGTTATGTAAGGAAAAATTCGTACAAATTCCATTTAAAGTTTAACCCCTTTCTTAGGAACCCTGCATTGCGCGTGGCCCAACAAGCACTTGGCCTTTTTTGAGTTCAGTGTGTCTTTTTTTTACTGAGAGTAAGTAGGTACTTATGTGTCCACGTGTTTCGATCCTTTATTCGCCAATGTTTTTGTTTTAATAATGTTAATTAACGTTTTATGAACCAACTGTTACTGAACACGTTACTTACGTTTTATTAACTATTGTTGAAGCCAGAAGGTAAACTAATTTAGTACCTATTGAACTCTATTTCAATATGTGGAAATACATTATATCCCGTAAAAGATTCATGTATTTTTTTTTACTTTATTGTTCGATCCCACTTTTGGGCAAAGGCCTCCCCTTTAGCTCTCCACTCCCATCTGTCATCAGCCATGTAAACAAAACCCAAATATTTGGGTTCATTTTCACAGCAGACGCTACTCCAGAATGGTCCGGACCTTTCCCAGACCTCACAGAATGCCGTTCCGTTTGGCTGAACAGCTTGGAAGCCCAGGTCAGGGAAGGAGAGTCCCTTCTCAGCATCAGCAATGATGTGGCCCAGGTACGTTTCCTTATAGACATGGGGTTTTACTCTTTTAAGGGTGATTCGAGTCAACTCACTGGATAAGTGGGTAAATCATAATCATAACGATTTTGATGCTCTACATGACACCCTGTAAGGGCACTACAATTGTTTATGTCTAATTATCATGCGTCTATACCAATACTTATGAAACTACTTATTTACAGGTATAAACAGTTTGTCTATAATTTAAGTTTTATCATTTAAAATTACTTACATTTATTCATATTAGTTATACTATTTGTATAACCCTAATTGATTTAATTTATTAATAGATAAATACATAAATAGCTGATTGACAGGGTTGTCAGTCATACAACTTATCATACAGCTCTGCAAATGTTGCTGCACGAGGTTTTTGGACTTATTCACTGAACAGCGCTTACCCCTGGATAAACAGATATACCTGTCAAATAGCATTGGCACAAGCCGACATGAGAGTGTACACAATAGTTGTAAAGGTTTATGATGATTCAGCCCACTTTCCCTCACGGCCATTGTTGCCAAGTTGCATGTTGTGCAGCAAAAAAACCAATACTCGTTGGTTTTATTTAAAAACGAGCAAAGACAATCCTACAATTATGGTTTTAAGCGAGTTCCGTAGAATAAGGCATCACAAATTATTTTCGCGGTAAAGTCGATGTTGTTCACATATGTATTTATTTCGGTGGAATCTGGTGGATGACAGAAAAAAAATTACGGTTTGTAGCCGACTCACAAATCTATATCCCCAGGTGACGTCATCGAAGACCCTATACGGAGGAGACCTGATGACCACGGCCAGCATAATGAACAAATTGGCCAAGAGGATGGAACAAAACGTCAAGACGTCCCGTGACGCGAAGCATCGGGAGGCGCTCGTCACTGATATGCTGCTTGGAGTCATAAAGACTGGTACGTAGCTCTTACGTTATGTTGGTTTTAGAGTGAAAATTCTTAAGAATTTAGGTGCAATTTTTTAAGAAAAGAAAAATTGAAACTTGTGGCACTTTTTGAAATTACTTAAGTACCTGTTAACGACATACGTGTTTTCAAAAAAGAATCCTTTATTCTTTTGCAAATTCTTAGTCAAGCGTAATGTCATATGGAGGCGCATAGTTTTTATATAATGTTTAATTAATACAATAAATTATTGTATTTATTATTGATTGATTTTACTAGCTGCCCCGGGCAAACGTTGTTTTGCCATATTAAATAGCCTAATACCTAGTCTCGGGCCTACCAAATATACACAAACAATTTCATAAAAATCGGTGAAGCCGTGTCGGAGTGGTTCGATAACAAACACTATGACACGAGATTTTTATATAAGGCCACTACAATAATTAATACAATAAATCTTCCTCGCTGAGAATGACTGATTTCGTCAGTGACCCCAATTCATTGCTCTGCAATGTAGTTTTACTAGATAAGTACTGACTTACCTCTTACATTATTCAGTTTTTAGAGTTCTCACAGCACCCTAACAAAACCTTTCCAACCCTCAGGATCGAACCTTCTAGAGGAGAGCCAGCGCGGGTCCTGGACAGACCTGAAGCAGGAAGACCAGAACAGAGCCGCCAGCGCCCTTCTGACCCAGTTGGAGGAAAACGCCTTCCTGCTGGCTGATGCCGTGGATAAGGAGAAGACTGTGCTGCAGATAGTTAAAAATATCTGTAAGTAGACCGTATCCGAGTTTGGATACGTATCCCCTATTTCTTGAGCGTTTATAAACTGTTAACTAGCCGTTAATAGTTGGTATTTGGTACTTTCGTGAGGAAACCTGAGTGCCTGATGTGTTCACTAGTCTGCGGTGGGCACGCGCGGCTGTTAAGCCCATACTCTCTCTGTGAGAAGGCCTGCGACCTAAAGTGAGATAGGCTACATTATTATTTTTGGTTGTAAATAACTTTGTATCCATTGTAACTGTACAATACAAAGTTATTTACAACCAAAAATAATAATGTAGCCTATCTCACTTTGCCGCACAAATCTTTTTGGCGGTAACGTGAACATAGTCACAGATCGTTTGCACATCGCTTACTGTATTTACAGTGTATGTGTGAGTAATTGAATTAAATTACTATTAGTCAATTAATAAAATAGTCAATTACTCACACATACATACACTGTAACGACAGTAAGCGATGTGCAAACGATCTGTGACTATGTTCACGTTACCGCCAAAAAGATCTGTGCGGACTATATCAACGACGATTGAATCTCAAAACGATCCTACGTCACACACGTATGTTTGATATGTGACGAGGCGGTCTGTCAAATGCGACTATACAAAATGGCCTCGAGGGTGGTACTTCGCCGCGCAGTCGCGGCTGCGCAATCGCATCGCTTTCAAATCGCTAGTGTAATAGGGCTGTAACTAACTACCTCATACTTAAAGCTGTCGGGCTGATCACATCTGCCGATCACACACCTGCAACTCTTTAGCATAAACACTCAATGTTACTTTTATTTCCAGGTTTGTCAGTGAGGGTGTTGGAAGTGAAGAACGTGGAAGACGAGACGTTTCCTTCGATGATTGCACAGGAGCAGTGGAAGGCTTCTGAGGACTCCATCACCATACCGAAGGCTGCTCTAGTTGGTATGTCTAAGTTCATTCAAGCGTAAAGTATTATATCTCAAACCGGCTTGCGTGCATGCAACGACTAATGATGTGGATGAAGCCAAAGAGGTGTGTCGGGATCATGGCAAATCCTGCTCTCTGCCCACCCCTTTACGCATTGTTCTTCCAAGCTAATTTGATCCCTGACTTGAAAACGAGGAGTCTTTAAATTTGGTATTTGACAGTTAGATTTGGTGCGCGTCATAGGAGCAGATCGTGTGTCTCTGTGTATGGCATCGTGGTTCCCAAGCAGATGAACATATTTTAATGCAGTTTTTTTATATTCTTTTTGTTGCACTAACCCGTGCTGAGGAAAATTTTAAAAACCTATTTAGAGGCTAAAAAATCCACTCATGCCCGGACTTTAACCCGTCACCTAATATAATATAATCATGTAGGTACAGCGGTATCATTCCGACGTAAAACCCTAACTGCAGAGTTGGTTTCTCGGAGCTGCAAGTGATGTAAATTGCTTCGGCCAGATGTCGCTGCGTGTGCGTAATACAGAGAAGTTTGTAAAGAGGCTCGAAATTTCACTGATACCTGCACTTGCCCATTAGCTCAGTTGGGAGAGCGCTGGCATGGTTAGGTCGCGGGTTCAAGTCCCGCATGGGTGGAATTTTTAGTCTCTAAATAGGTTTTTAAAGCAGTTTTTTTTTTGTTTGAAACTTAATTTAATCGGCATGATTGTTATGTTATGTATTACTCCTCAGCCCACCGCCAAAGTGACCTGGTGCGCATAGTATTCTTCGCCTTCGACCGACTAGAAGAGATCCTGCCTCCCGTTTTCGCCCCAAACGACCCCTACAAGCTACCGAAGAGGCCCAATATTCCACGAGTGTTAAATTCCAAGGTATCTAACGTAATCACTTCTAGACTCTTGAGATTTTGAAGTGTTCTTTTAAACCTACTCTTGGTAAAAGAGTATGCGTTAAATAATTACGCGTCTCCCCCGCGGACTTGGCGATTCCAAGCGCTGAACACCTTACAACTGATAAATTTTGTTACGATGTTTTTTTTCTAAAGAAATTAATTAATGTTTTATCGTTTCGTAGGTGATATCAGCGAGTCTCGGCAATGGTAGGCACATCGAATTATCGGAAGAAGTGAAGCTCACTCTGAAGCATCTTCAAGTAGTGAACGTGACAAATCCGGCATGTGTCTTCTGGGATTATACTTCACAGTAAGTTATTTCATCTTACAAAGTTATCAAGGATTCGTGTAAATCCTGGAAAAAAGAAGAACATGCTATAGCTCCGTTATAAGACTGCATATAAGCTGGAGTTTGTAGATTCAAATAAGATGTTGATTTCGATGTTGCATTTCGATGTTGAATTGTTATTGGGCTTCAGTGAAGACAATGGTATTAATAACAATAAAATGTTCTCTATGTCTGTCAATCTACGTACGTTGTACTTAAATGGACTGGTTTATTAATAGAATGTTTGCAGCCGATGAAATGAAATAAAAATTGTCATAAAATTTCAAAATAATATCAATCAATCGACAACCAATATATGTTGACATTCAAAATTCTATTATACTAACGCGTTTCTAACTGTAATATCTATAACAATGCAACAAAATCTCAACAGCGGCTGGTCTTCGGAGGGCTGTCAAGTAGAGTGGACTAACCGCACACACACTGGCTGCGCCTGTTCCCACCTGACCAACTTCGCTATCCTGATGGACATCCATGAAACGGCCCTGGACGAGACACACGAGCTTATCCTCAGCAGCATCACGTTGATTGGCTGCGGCATATCGTCGGTGGCGCTGTTGGCTGCTATCGTTGTGTTCCAGTGCTTCAGGAATATGAAGGTTAGTTGTCTTCATTTTCTTTTTCATTTCTTTCTAGTTTGGTGAAACGGTGTCGCCATTACTATGTTCCAGAGCTTTAGGAATAATACGGTCAGTGGGTCTTTGTGGGAAAATATTTCCTTTTTTCTATCCTACTTTTTTTTCTTAATAATTGTCTTTCCTTCCTCCTTCTTTCCTTTCTTCCTGCTCTCTTTGTTTCCTTTATTTATTGTATCTTTTTTCTTTCTTATTTAGCTAAATATGGCGTCTAGTAATATTGGTGCATTTACTTCCACCTGAACAACTTCGCCATCCACGAAATGATCCTGCACGAGACATACGGGATTATCCTCAGCAGTTTCGCGCTGATTGGCTGCGCTATAATGCCAGTGTCTTTATTTGCTATTATTGTACTCTAGTGCTTCAAGAATATGAAGGTTTGTTAGACGTTCTGTTCGTTTCTTTTTTCTCTTTCTTGCAATCCCTCTCACTCTTTAAGTCAGCAAAGAATATTCTTAAGTTTAAATTTTGTTAATCGAACCCGGGCAAATGCCAGATTTTTGGAATGAGCCTGGATTTAGGGTTTTAGGTATTTAGGGATTTAGGTCCCTAAGTCCAGGTTCAGTTCTGGATCTCATCTCATCTTTTCCCACAGTCCGATCGCGTGCTCATCCACAAGAATCTCTGCGTCTGCCTGTTGATCGCTGAAGTGGTCTTCATGGCCGGCATCAACCAGACCCAAGACAGGGCACTTTGCGGTGTCATAGCCGGTGTGCTGCATTACTTTTTCTTGGCCGCCTTCGCTTGGATGTTCCTGGAAGGTATGATGCTTGACCTCTTCAGTTGCTCGAAAAACTTTGGGCTGGTTATTCATCTGATGAAACTCCATCTCATCTTCTATGTTCTTTATTTTCGACACCCGCTTTAATAAATCTAGAAATGTATATCAGTAGATACGTTGCCAAAGTGATAATTGGTTGGTAACACCTGCCAAAGAAGCTGTAGGATAGAATAGTTAAATTTATGATTATTTAGTGAAAATCTATAATTATTTACTGCCGCGTAGGACGCTAGATCGTTGTACTGACAAACTATCTGAAACATTTTTAAAATACCCGTAATTTACATTCCTTATTTGCTACCCAGATACTTTCAATATCGCACGGCGGAAATATTATTCGAAGTACATTAATCAAAGCAATACTCAGATTTTACATTCCTTATTTGTTACATCTGTAAAGGTCTGTAACTCTGTACGCCTGACTCCGGTGATAGGTATCTCACGCATGTTGTATTGTTATTTTAGCTAACTTCTCCGACACATAAAAAAATACTACCCCTTCTCAGAAGATAACAAACAAATCAATACCAGAAATTACCTCCAGATTTCCTCGAACCACCTCCTCCACATTCCAGGCTTCCACCTCTACGCGATGCTAGTCGAGGTCTTCGAGCCGGAGCGTCCCCGCGCGCGTTGGTACTGCGTCTGCGCGTACGCAGCTCCGGCGCTCGTGGTCCTGGTCTCCGCGGCCACCTACCCTCAAGGTTACGGCACCAAGAGGCACTGCTGGCTCACCACCGAGCGGCTTTTTGTGATGAGCTTCGTGGGACCGGTGGCGCTGGTGTTAGTTGTAAGTATCTTCCCAAGTGAGGGTCTGATGGGGCTTAGCTTCGTCAGCAGTTAAGATGAGATGAGGACTTAGGAACGTGCTACCTTCATCACCGTCCGATTGTTTGTGATGAGCATCTTGGGACCGGTGGTGATGGTTCAAGACTTAAATATTTTGGAAAACAGCTAACCTAACTACAAATTCAAGAGTCCTCACCCAAAGTCAATCGATTCAAAAGAAAGGCTAGTGGTGGTTCTGTTCTCTGCGGCCATATTCCCTCAGGGTTACGGCACCAAGAGGTACTGCTGGCTCACCACCGAGCGGCTGTTTGTGTTGAGATTCACAAACGTTTGGTCGTAAATATCTGAGTCTAAAGCTGGTCGGACTCTTTCGAGCTTATTGTATTTTTCGGCACATACCTAAGCCTACTTCTATGAAGTAAAAAAACAAACGCACTTTTGAATTTTTAATATTAGGAACAGGGATTAAAAAATCTAATGACGTATCACTTGCCTACTAGCCGCCCCGTTGTTGGTGGTTCTGGTATCCGTGGCCACCTACTCTCCTGGTTACAGAATCAAGAGATACTGCTGGCTCTTCGTCATGACCTTTGGCACTCGTTTTGCTTATAAGTATCTTAAGAAACTGTATCTACGGTTAGGGGACGATCATTCATTATATGCGAGAGTAAAATGGGGGAGAGATCCCATAAAACCTCATCAAGTAAATTTCTCATCGCATCTAAAGACTTTCATTTCTCTAATTCTAGGCCAACTGGATCTGCCTCAGTATGGTGATATACATGATGTGCCACCACTCTACGGTCTCCATCAAGGCTAAGGAGAACTCCAAGCTCTACAAGATCAGGTAGGGTGTTGTCCTCAGAACACAAAAAGAAGGAGAAGTGTTATAATGGTCCGTTTGCTAGAAAACCGATGTCGCCACTTACTCACACAGCTACATTGTCCTCATAATCTCTATTTGATTACAACATAAACAACCGACTCACTATTCGCTGTTTATACAAATGAAACAGCCAATGAGAAGAGCAGCACAACATTAGTGATGGGGACGAAAAAGTACATTATCGATTGTACTTAAAAAAAATCGTACATCGTACAAAAACTTTTTTGTACATTATGTCGATTTTTTTTTGCCATCTATACCTAAATAGTAACTAATTATTTCTCTACGTCGCGTAGTCTGTAACTACTTTATTTCGTTGTAGTAATCCTTTGCAAAAGGCTGCCTAAGCTTTTATTTTTACAGGCTTTGCCTACCAATGTGTTAATTCCTAAATATGTCAGTTTTGTTCATACCTACCTATCGTATAATTCGTGAATTCCGTTTCATCGTAAATTCTAATCATACAAATATTCTAAATGACAAAGTTTAGAGAACATTTGCTGATTTACCTACAAAATGTAGGTATGCAAAACCTACATAGGCGACGAAACGACTTCGGCTGTGCCGCGCCGCTTGAATATAATTCAAAACATATCGCCTGCGTAATTTTTGTTTGAAGCGGCAAGATGCCTGCGCCTTGCCTTCACCTTATGCGCGTTTTTGTATAGCGCACACCTTAAAAAATCTAGAACTACTTATTTTAACTCGTGAATTAATGAGCAGTGACTGTAGATGTTTCTGAGTTTAGATTAAAATTTTCATTGCCTTGGTGGGTGACAACTGTGATGGGTACATAAAAAACATTCTCAATAATATCACATAAATAATATTTTTATTAACTTGTGAAAAATACATTAGGTAGTAAGAACTCAAAGGGCCGGTTTCTGAACTGAGAATTTCACTAAGTAAAAACATAAGTAACGTTCTGTCACGCTCTTTTGCGAAAAATTCGAAGAGACAGCACTACAGTTAACCATTTACTTAGCGAAATTCTCAATTCAGAAACTGGCCAAAAGAAACTTGTGAAACATAAACTTAAAGAAACTTTCGAAACACATTTACATTAAAAAGATAACATCATCATCCGACTGAGATCCTGCAAAGAATATTTTACTGTTCCCTTAAAAGGTAAATATTTATTAAGAACTTGTCACTTATTGACATTGTTCAATGTTTTGCGTGATTTCTTTTTTCGAGGTTTTTCTTCAATCGACATAAATCTACCAGTTTCTGGGCCTTCGGCAACTCGTTGCTGTATCTAAAATACAAAAAGTATGCATTTGTAAAAAATCTAATATTTTTATATTTATACAGGGCCATTTTTAAGTTAACACAATACCTGAAACACGTCAATTAAAGTAAGTCATTTACAACAACTTTGGTTTACGACTTTTGAAAACTCGATGTTATATTTTCAACTTTGTTCATATGATTTTTCGATTTTCTAGTCTGTGGCGGCGCTATATGACCGATAAATTATGTGTTCAATCGAATGGACATTCCTCTATGTCTGAGAATTATTTACAGGCGTCTTTGACATTCGCAGAATTTTTCGACAAAAAAATATCCGTTACTTCCAAAGGGATCTAAAATAGTAAATAAATTATGAAATTATTAAAAACATTACCTGGTCACCTGTTATTTCTTCAGGAACGCATGTTTCAACAGTAACAATATCCGAAACTTTCTAATACGGATCTAAAATAGTAAACAAATTATTAAATTATTGAAAACACTTCATTTACTTTATTTTAAATTAATCGAATTATAAGAATATTATTTAGTACCATAACCACATCACCTGACTTGTTTCTTTAGAAACACTTTCTTTTGCAGAGTTATGCGTCGTTGCGTCCATTGTCACCTGAAATAGAGAATCAGAATAAAGTAACAATCGAATATTCCACACCATGTAAAATATAATTATGCCGTGATTTTAGGTATATTGGTACCTCAACATTTATGGAACTCCTTATTACTGGTATTTTCAAAGCAGGACCTGCCCACGTTAATATTTTTTCCACTCTTTAGCATCTGGAAATATTTCTCCGTAAAATGGATGGAGCAACCGGTATTTGATTTGAGAGGAAGCCAGTTAAGCAATCTCCCTGTAGTTTCAATCCATTTATCCTTCCTATTAGGGTCTTTGGGAAACCTGAAATTAAATCTTTATTAAAAACTTTTTGAAATACGTGGTGAAAACTAAGCCTGTTTATATTACGACAAAATCTGCCACTAAAGTAGAAGCTTCCTTAGCAACTGAAGTCCACGCGGACGGAGTCGCGGACAATAGCTACCTAGTCGTACAATATAATTGGTTCTAGTAATTTTGGAAGTCTGGACGAACGAGTGTAAATGCGACGAAGTATCGATACTTAATCAGTCTGGAAAGAAAGCAACTACCCCATCACTATGACTCCCGCTGACACCTACTGGTGACTTTGACAGTTCACGGCAAATACATGCGGCCGTACCACGAAACATCGCAATTCATCGCATAGAACAATAGTCAGTTTCGCGAGACGGTCCATTGCGGGCTTGCTTTTTCGTGTTAGAAAACCTCCACGAAAATTCTACATAAAAACAGCAGTGGAGTAAACCCAACGATATAAATACGTCTCATTTATGTTCTTAGTACTGGAATGCATATTGCACAGCAAAATTATTATAATTATGATTTTTCGTAGTTTAAAGATGGATATAGTGAGTAAAATAGGCTTACCGGTGAAAAAACACTGCACTGTTATTTGAATAGCATGTATCACTGCGATTTCTGTAGGTAATCAGGCATTTTTCACATATGTTACGGCGATAGCGGGCGCGAGGCGATTGACGGCCATATTTAAAAGTTTCGCCGAGGTTAGCCCAACCGGGCTAACGTTGGTCGACAGTGCCACGCCCATATGGCACTTCTCCTTCTTTTTGTGTTCTGAGGTGTTGTCTATGCCACATAATTTCAGTATAGACTGATACAGATCAAAATCATATTTGAAGCCTTACATGTCATATCATATTATGTGTGTGCAAATGTGAATAAATGTTTTATCTATCTATCTATCTATCTACATTCTGTAATAATGCAACTCTATAACCTCCAATCTAGGTAACCCCCAATAAGACGAATTTAGGATCACAACTGGAAGTAATAACAAAACCATTTTCTTCAGAGTTTAAAACCATTCAGCAGTAAGGTTAATTAAATTCAAACAGTATACCAGAACTGCATCTACAATTTGGCTACAATTTATCAGTCTATCGATTTCTCTACAACACTCTTACGGCGCGGCGGAGTAACACTCTTAAGGCGGCGGACGGAGTTAAAACGATTTATGGTAGGAATTCCTGACATAAATCGGTTTTAACCCCGTCTTAAGAGTGTTTCAGTGGAATCAACTTTTTATAAATAAGACTGCATGTCTTTATCTATTTAATCGAATGATGTTAATGCCCCAGGCACCACAAACGATTTACTATGATATTGAATCAAGATGATTATAGCAAGTCTTCCCATATTCAGAGTCTGGCTGAACAGCTCCCTAGTGCTGGCCTTCCTGCTCGGCCTGACGTGGACATTCGGTCTGCTCTACCTCAACGAGCAAACAGTTGGGATGGCCTACACGTTCACCATACTCAACTCCCTGCAAGGACTCTTCATTTTTATCTTCCATTGTCTGCAGAATGAGATAGTAAGTGTTTCAATAGTATTTAGCTCTAAGTGTTTGCGTATGACTTAAGTTGTGAATGTTTTCTCTCACCCTCGAGTGGTAATCCTTATTGCCAAAGCAAAAAAGACTGTCATGTTTTTTGGGTATGTTGTATATACGTTTCCATAAGTTCTGAACGCTGGAACCGATTTTAAAGTGTAGTGTTTTCAGAATCCTTAGGTTTTATGCCGAGTCACGATTAACTAAGTAAACATGCCATTCGTGTTTTTGTTTATAGATAAACAGGGAGGTGAAGTGACCGCTCAGACTCTGTAATGATGCTGGAGTAGCCGCTAGACGTTGCATATATCATCTATCATAGTGCAAAAGGCCTATATCTTCTAATTCCTAATTTCCCTAAATATCCCTATCTATTTATATCCATAAATATCCCTAGCCGCTAGACGTTGCATATATCATCTATCATAGTGCAAAAGGCCTATCTATATCTTCTAATTCCTAATTTCCCTAAATAGGGAAGATTAGAAAATCATGAAATCCGAAAATAGACATAATTCAGTTGTATGCCAGTCCAGGGGACGCTCTTTTTCAACTAACCGCATGCCATTCCACTGAATAATATAGCCATCAGTTACCAGGTCATCTTATAACGAATCTGTACTAACAACAGCACCCTCAGTTCCAGAAGGAGTGCGCACGCCTCGGCCGCCGCCACCCGTGGCTCTCGTGCTGCCTCTACATAGCCGGGCAGCCGCCGCCGACGCCCCCCCACAACAACCAGCCCACGGCTTCTTCGTCCAACCATCTGGACACTCGCCAGGGCAGCGTCAAGAGCCGCCGCTACCACCAAAGTGTGGCCGCGGATAGTGACGACATCGTGGACCCCAGAGATGGGGTGACGGTTAGTTGGTGTTCTCTTATTGGCTTGAAGTGGTGATATGAGGAATGCTGTTTTGGG